>JADANN010000197.1:17500-1217500 GCA_018806985.1 Angiostrongylus vasorum | reverse complement strand
TTAGAGGTCAGTCAACTGCTAATAGGTAGTGTACTTCCACTTGTAAAAACCAATAAACCGATAACACATGGAAGCATGTAGACGAGCTGCTCACCTCATCACGGGTGCGCACGCCAATGAAGTGCTCCTCAATTCGTGGGTCGGTCGTTGCACGATTCTTAAAAGATGACAGCAGATTACGCACATATACTATTGCAAGCTGTTAAGACTTCCTTTCGAAAATTAAGGCACCAAGTCTAAATTTCGATCACAAAAAAGTCAATCAATAGGCTCACGTCAATTTGAGCTTGTGGTAGAGGAACGAAGGACGACGAGTCGCTATCACGTACATACACTGGATCCGTAATTTCAGAGTCCTAATAACGAATAGCATACGTGTCACCAACAAAATGCGATAAATTCTTCTCGGGACTAACTCACCGGAACAGTCCATCCAGTTGGTTCGCAAACATAACAAGCTGGTCTACGTTCATGTTCGGACACATTCGAAGACTACAATCCAGTGTTACTAGTTAACTTTGAGAAAAAAATAAGAAATTGTTCAAAAAGCTAGGATGGTCTTGTTTGCAATAAAGTGGACAATAGGATGAGATGGGATACATCGAATTATGTATGAGATAGTGCTCTTCCCGAAGGTGTTTTCTCATGAGATGCTGAGAAAATCAAGTTTTTTTCCCATTTCTACTGCCCATTAGTAGGCATACGTTTGACCAAAGACTCACGTTTGAAGAATAATTCTTCTTTTTTCCTTTGCTTTTCCTCATTCTTTGCTGTTTTTTGCCTAAAGGTTTCTTGAGATCACGCAAGTTCTCCCGAATGAAAAGAGACCGATATCGCAATCACATACATCCTCGCTTCCTATTGCTCGATGTCACTCTCATATACCGACTAAATCGTTAGGGTTTACTAACCCACGTCTTCTGAGCAATCAAACAGGCCGATAGTGCTGTCGAAGTTGACGAAGTCACGAACAACCCCACGAACTTCCTTATTAATTATATAGAACGGTGTTTAGAACGAAATGCAACACCACACGTCTTACACAAAAACGCTAATGTTATGCCACAGGCGTTCGAATCACTGATACCCCATGATGGCGCATATAAACAAAGATTTTGACCAATGAAAAAATGTCATCAACGTGAAAAAACCAAGGTTATTAGAGCATGTTTTTGGGTTTCTCTCAATGGCAAATGCTCGACAATGAAGTTGATTAGACTACGCACCTCTTTTTTCCGAATCTCGATCGGTGTCACTTGGTTTATCCATACGAATGCTATGATTTCTTGAAGTAAAATTAGCGTGAGTTTTTCACGTATCCACTACTAGGCAGTTTATCACTCACTGTTTAATATTCTTCTCCTCGTAATAGCTTTGTGAGCTTGACTTCACTGTAATTGGTCACTGTTCTACGTGAATACCTGCATAAAAATGAGCTTTACTCATCATATTTTTCAACGCTTTGAAGCGTTCGACAATGATATTGACGCGTTAGCACTTGTCTTTCACTCGCCTCTGTTTGTTTAGAATTTTAATCAAGGAGCTTTTATAGAGTAATGGTTATAAGTGCGCTGCAATACCAAAGGATCGGTCCCTGGTTCGATCTCAATCTCGGGATTCACGATGCTCTACGTCACCCAGGCTTCCGAAATTACATGCGAGTTGCCTGGATGGATAAAAACGCAGATTTAAAACATCGGGAAGCCGCCGTAATTCATTATATAGGTAGGGTACGTATTCGGTCATCTCTTCGAAGGATGATGAAGTCGAGTCCATTGCATCTCTCAAGCGTTGACCACCACTGAACGCATTATCCTTAATCCTTATTACATTTGTGTGTTATTAACATAGTTTTCAATTTCAAATTTTCTAGTAGTGTTTACTTATATATGTTTACCTTATTCGTCTAACGTTCGACGTCTTCGTCTTCTTCGGAGCCGATAACCCGTGTCGATGTCCATAGTTCTTAGTGCTCTCGGTGTGGTGTCCTTGTTGTCGTATCGAGTCGGATCTTCTTCAGTGGAGCGTCGCTCGAAAGAGGCAGCTCCACCCGGCGGTGCTCTTTTTTAGAGGACGGTTGTTGCACCATTGACATTAATGGCATGGAAGTGTACCACCACTACTCCATTAAATCTTCACCTCATCCACTTTCTCCAGATGAATCGAGAATATGTGAGAGGTAAGACGAAGAAACAACTTGTTTTGAATAAACAACCGCTGTCAGGTTGCAGGTGCCAACGAACAGCTTTCCCTAGTTTTAGCCCTCAATCACCTGCAATTCCGATGAGCTAAAGGAAAAAAGTCGTTTTGTGAGTTGTGACTATCATGATGTTGTCGTCGTTGTCATTATACCTTAACATCACTATATCAATCTATCACTCCGCCCACTCTTTTCTTTACAAATAAAGGTGTATGTACTGTTTGTGACGTCGTTCCAGTTTTTCTGAAGCTGCCAGTAAGTCAGCTGTTTTTTTCGAGCAAGTACTCAAGCAAAGGGGAAATATTTGTACCAACAATAATTACACAGATGGCAGCAAAGCGTACCCCATCATCATAATTGCGTAGAGCACTGCACATCGAGTACTATAGGGAACAATACCAGTAACCAATATCACCTTTCCTCCCGTTTATCGGCGAGCGAATGAAAACGTAGTCAGTAAAGTCTACATTTTTAGCACTCACATATATGGAGAGCCAAGTGGGTTCTGTTCGCTCTAAGGAATAGGCAGTACATCTTTTTTAATACATATGGGATAATTCTTTCTAGTTCTGTTTATCAAATACAAATGGGATAGATCCACGCGCCGCAGGCTCACCAAGCCTTCCATCCCTCTGTGGTAAGCAAATTAATACCAGGCTTGCCTGGGAGGATGGCAACACTGGCTTGATACATCGGTAAGCCACCGCATGTCACTCTAAAGGCCAAATATGCATTCAGTCACGTCCAGCGATTCTTACTGAAGTCGAATGCATGGCGCATCCCTAAGGGATTGATCAACGCCGGAAGCTTTATCTTTCTTTTTTACCACAGGTCATAGAATTCTGTCGGGAATACTATCTGCTCCTTGTCCTAACTTTACCGGCGTTTGACAGCGTCGAAATGAATGCAATCCTATCAGCGCTCGACGACCAACAAATGGACCCCTTCTATATACCAACACTAGCAGACTGCTATCGGAACTGTGGCACAAATATACAGCTTTTCTCTATATCGTTGTTGAGCAAACAGCCTTTCCATCGACTTCTCACCATACGTAAAGGAATAGGGGTTCAACAAGACGATACAACACTGCTGAAGTTGTTTACTGCCGTACTTTAGTGGACAATGAAGTCACTCGATTGAGACGAGAAGGGCATACGTATTGCTGGAAAATTGCAATCATATCTTCGTATTGGACATAGCATCGTCATCTTTCAAGGAGTACCAGTGAACCAAAGACGATGAATAATAAAATCAGAGAAGCGGAAAAGAATTGGTCTGCGCATAAATAAGACGATGACCCAGTTCATGAAGAATCCATCTTGTGCAAGGGAACCATAGTGGATAAACCAGCAAAACTCTGAGAAAGGTGGAAATTATGCTGGGTCCACACACCCAGTGAAGATGGGCCATCCAAGTACCTCGTACGCGTACCTTGGGCATCCAATGAACGTGGAGAACAACATGAAGGAGGAAATTAGGTAGAAGAAAAAAGAGTAGCATGGTCTGCATTCGAGCCACTCAAGGAAGCCATCGACCAACTAAAGGACCCAAAAATCTGCGCGTACGTTTTTTGCTTCAACGGTCATTCCAGTGCTCTGTTATGTAGCCGAGACGTCGAATGTCACCTCAACCACGTCAAGAATACTGCGCACCTCCCAAAGAGCACCTGAACGATCTTTTTCGGAATTTAACCGGCACTCAGAACGTATAAACGGAATGTGTAGTTCAAATCTTCGGAACCCTTCCTATCTTCGGGATCCAGGAGAATATACATCAACAGCGAAACACAAATGATCCTGCCACATAACAAGAGGAATAGATGAAAGATAGACGAGACGAACAGTGGAATGGAAAGAAAACGCAGGCGTCCCTTTGGAAGACCACCAAAACGATGGGCCTGACGTGTTCGCGGTTAACACCAACCATCCGCATTAGCAGATGGAAACTGTTTCAAGACTGCGAAATGGGCCTCGCGGACGTCACCATGTTCGAATTGGACCACCACGATGGACGACGATTGCATGACAATGAAACGAATGGAAATTTTGCTGTGGCCCGCACAACCAGTGAAGGCGGGCAATCCAAGTAAGTAAGTATGTGTCACGATAACAATGTGCCATTTGCGTTTAAAGGCACCAGCAGTGTGAATGTTTCTAAGTGCACTTCTTGGGAAGTATACTTCTTCGGTATGAGCAGAATTTTTCATAGCCAACTGCGTGACCCGTTACGGTGAAATTTCCAAGCTAACAAACAATCATGAGGTTGAAGCGTAGACTTTATGAAATCATCAAATAGCTAAATTCGGTAAGGTGTCTTCCCGAACACCAGTTCATCTCCGTTAACGCTAAACCACCGATCAGGCAGTCGGTCAGTCATAAAACTTATCGCCAAGAACTCTTTGCGTGTCACCGATCGTATACGAACTTAAATAGTGGATGCCAGAAACACCACCATGAACGTTCCAGTTTTGCTCTCATTTCCACATTCACGTACAGGAAAAGCAAAGATTGTCTACCGACAACAAAATGTAGCATTTCCAACTTTTACCCGACACATCGGTATAAGTTATGGAACCGGTAATGAAATTCTTCACGAGTAGGAGGACTACAGAAGTGAAGACAGTTAAACGGAATAGAGGATGAAACGAATGAATGCTATTACTCTGACTAACTCTGGATTATGGTATCCTAGTTCTGAATGCTGAACTCCTCGAGTTTTCTTAAGTGTGGGTTTACTTAGCTGACACGATACTCGATAAGTTGGCGGTGATAATATTGCGGGGTTTGGTTGGCTTGCTCACCCTGCAAATAGAAGTGGTAACGATGACCACCGAGGGCCTGAACGATGCCTCAACGCTTTGTGTCTTAAGTCCGCTACTAATCGGATTTACCCGTCAGCCAAACGATGGACGCGATTAAAATGGTGGGAACGAATACACAAATTCTCCCATAGGCCACTTTTTTCATCGTAACCCTGGTATAGCTTCACCAAATACTTTACTTTCAGGAAGGTAAAAGCGTAAAAGAGGCGAGAGCAGCGTAATATACATACGGCCCATGGTTTGCCACGCCTAAGGCAAACCAAACTTCCATTCCGCCAGGGTCGACAAACTGGTAGCATACGTGTCTAGGCTGCATGTGATCCACCAGGTACTACAACTGCCTATTATGATGCGCTGTAGAAAAGTTATCCCAGGAATTTCAGGGAAGGTTAACTCTACCAGCATTCAAGGACATTCATTAAAAAAAAAGCGAAATCCCCATGTGGCAGCCGAACCTACGAAACAAGGACTTTTGTGAATGGCGAATTCGAAACAACGAACCGAAATTAAGAACATCTGGGATCAGACAATATATGTGAAGATGAATCATATAAAAATAATGAAATTTTATTCACGTGTTCTGTAATAAGAATGCAATCACTGTAAATCACTGTTGACTAGTAAACGAGAGAATACGAAGTGAACGAACAATGAAGCCAGAAGAACGATTGGAAGACTATTCTACACTTTGGCGACGTGAGTTATACATGATTCACAAGTTTCCCCATATTCAGTTCCATATAAGAACCTTAAATAACAAAGTTTACAGAATAAATTTCGAACAGACACGCATTAATGTCAAGGTAGTAATAGGAAACTAAAAGGAGATTACTAGTCTGAGATTTTTTCACTTGTCTAATTTGATCTGTTTTTGGGCGCAAAAAAATTACTCATGAGATTTCGACTCAGCTTTGACTAAACTTGGCGCTTCATTTCACCTGTTCTTCTTGTATGGCACTACTTTTGCTTGTATCTCATGAAAAACAGTAAAGAGAAAAGCCGCACAAGTAGGCGATGTAGTGTAGGCAACAGGTCGTAACTACAGACTTCAGGGAATTAGAAAGCTCTAAGAATGATACAACAGAGGTTACTCAACGCAAACACTCATTATACTTAAAAATCAATCATGGGCCCGTGTGGCGCAGTGGTTGGGGGCGCCCTGCAACACACACATGGAATCGATCCTTGCGCCCATGGCCCATCAAGCCTTCCATCCCTCCGGGGTCGGCAAATTGGTACCAGACTTGGAGGATAGCAGCACTGGCTCGATACATCGGCAGGCCACCGCGAGTCATCGTTGTAAGGGCCAGATATGCATTCAATCACCTCCAACGATACTGAAGTCGAACGCACGACGCATCCCTCACGAATTGGTCAACGCTGAGAGCTTTATCCCTCATCTTTTACACAAAAATCTGCATAGAACGTTCCCATCTGGTGTAGTTCAATAGTGAAATTAAACAATTGACTTGGTAACAATGTTTGCTTTTTCATTTACTACATACTACAATTTCCGTGGCAGGGTATTATGCGAAATCAACCACAACGATGCTGAGATAATCGCAAAAGTTGCACCCGGGCCCAGATCGAACCACGATTTCCCTTTCCGGTGCTCGCGCATTAGAGACTGCGCCACGAAGGCTCTTGCTCTGCGTCTCTCTCAGCCAGTTTTCCATCTACCACTGCCATAAACAATCACTCGTCAACGGGACCGAGCTGTGAAGCCCACATCGGCACTGAATCCAGTCAAGCTGAGGCTGCAATCGAAATCACAATGCTTGCTTTTTATTGAAATTGTAGTTGATAACTGAAGTAGGCAGTAAATAAAAAAGTAAACATTGTAACTTCAACTGCAGCCTCAGCTTAACTGGGTTCAACGCCGATATCGACCACCCAGATCAATCCTGTTGGCGGGTGATTGATGATGGCACTGCTAGATAGAAAACTAGCTGAAAGAAGCGCAATGCAAGGACCTCCGTGGGGCAGTGTGAACGCGCGAGACCCGGAAAGGGAAATCGTGGTTCGATCTGGCCCGACGACCAAGTTTTGCGAATATCTCAGCATCGTTCTAGTTGACTTTGTAACAGTTAAATAAGGCTCATGAATTCCATCAAAGAGCAGTTACGTGGCACCTTTTCTAGTATTCAGTAAATCTCCTTCATGTATGAAAGCCAACAGGCGCTTCATAGTGACGATTGGGATTTGTTGAGTGAAACACTGTTACGTGAGTTGCAGCTCTCTAACTGGTCAATTTCCACTAGTGGTTTGTTGACTGCTGCAGCACATGATATGCTAAGTCACTCTGACTCTGCAAACGACAAAAAACGTTAGAGCTTGGAAGGAAACCCATCCATCTCATGTTAAGCTTTGGTGATGTGTGGAGATGCGAACAATCATAGCTAGATTCCGGCTGTCGAACCAGTGAAATTAATACAGCAATAAGAGTAAGTGCTTAATAGAATTTGAGAACCAATCCACAAAGTCTCTAGCTTGAATCAATATAGAAGAACACATCCTTCTTGAACGGTTAAGTTATTCAGGAACCCTCATCTGAATCGGAAATCAACGTCTCCCATCCTTTAATTACCAGTTTGTGCTGATCTGCCCTCACTCCCGTTGACGTCCTAATTACAGCTACTTTCGAATCATCTTTAATTGTCACCAAATCGCTCTGCGGTAATTCTTCATCCGACACTCGTGAAGACTCGTCCGCATACGGTATATAAGTAAGGGTAATGCCCTCTCGATTTGGTGCTTGTGGCAGTATTTCAAGTTCTTCCGGAACTTCCGGTAATGTCGAAACGATAGACGTGATTTTCGGAAAAACCAGACCATCTGGATGCGCTTTTCTGATTCGAACTGATGTTTGAGGCACAGAATTTGCTACTTCCCGACGAAGCCGTGACGCCACATCATTATCGTCCGACTCCTCGGCATCTTGGTTGCACACTTCATCGGAAGTCTCATTGATCTTTTCCTCGAAATCGACAATAGCATATTCGGATTGCTCATTGATATCGTCTTCTTTTAGTGTTGAACCGCTGATGCTTTCCTCTGGTGAATCGACAGTCCTGCACTGGTAATTGTCAAGCTCTTCGTAGATGTGCTCCAGCTCTCCATAAAGATCGTCCGGTAACTTCGCACGAGTAGTGCGATGTAGTGGGCGAAGGTAACTCTGTAATTCTTTAAATTAATTGTCTCTTTGTGACCATTTAAAAAACTTTGAAGTTCTGAACTAAAATATAACAACATATTTAAGATAAACGAAACAATGTTCAGGAGTTCTTGGATTCTGCAGAGGTTCAGATTCAGTGAGCCTTTGGTTTTGTCAATATATGAAAGGACGGCCAAGGTTTTTGTTCACAACCAATTCTAACTGCAGATCCACGAAATACCCAGAAATGTAAGGTCACTAATGGGTCAATAAATAAGTGACAAGCTCTGCCTCAAAGTTGTTCTCTCCATAGCACGCCTCCAAGACATCAGAACGAGTGCGATCTGCCCGCGTTGAGACTTCAGAAATCAGCGAATATTCGGACTCAGCCAGTGGCGATAGAACTGGATCGTCATGATAACCGTAGCCGACAGTATCACTAAAAAAACGGCCACAATGTTAACGTTACAGTATACCAAATATCCTCATAAATTTCTCGTTAAAACTCGTCCCACTGTGTTTTAGATTAATTCTTGCACCACCATACGTCCGAACTACTAAAATAGGCGGTGAACAAACACTCTTGTGAAAGGTCAAATGTACCTATAATATATAGTGAAATAGAAATAGGTCAATACCGGTTCTGAGAGACAGGCGAAACAGAGGACTCGTATGGTGTGGTGGTGAACGCGTTAGATCCAAGGAAAGGGTAATAACACGCTCGTTCCCCACACCACACCAACGACACCTACGGTCCGGAGTTTTGCAAATATCTCAGCATTGCTATGGTTATCTTTCATATAATACCTTGCCATTAACAAAGAGTAGGCAGTAAATAAAAAGTGACGACGTTGAACAAATACTTTTCCTTCAGCCGTCGACAACTTGGGAAAGCAAATGTGTTGCTCGCAGAAAGTAGATGACACTTCTTTTTTTAAATTCATTTCTGACAAGCATTGTAAGACCTCTTGCGTCAAAATCGACAAAGAGTGATTAGTCAAAACCTACAAAGAAATATCGAAAGTTCCTTTTTTTGAGGAGGTGCCATTACTTAATGGCAGAATTTAATCAAAACCTGGAATAAAAGATTGGTGGCTTTTGGAAAAAAAGAGCTAGAATCTATTGTTTACGATCAGTACCCATAAAACTTCAAGGATATTCATTCCTGTAAATAACGACTTAATGAGAGAATCATGGAGGTGACGGAAAAAAGAGTGTCAAAAAACAGACGCGGGTTCTACCCCGTTAAACTGATCAGTCAGCTATTGCAGCTGATAGAAGATACGAAGATCTGTATGACGTGCAGTTATTCACAAGATTGCTGAGATATTTGCAAAACTCCGGACCGCAGGTGTCTGCGGTGGTGAACGCGTTACTCCGCGGAAAGCACAATAGCGCGTTCGCTCCCCACCGCAGACACCTGCGGTCCGGAGTTTTGCAAATATCTCAGCAATGTTAGGCAGAAAATAAAAAAGTAAACATTGTTAAGTCATTCAATTGGAATGCTTCCTTCACAAACAGAAATATGCCCAATGTTGGCTGGTCTTAACTATCCCCATAGACCTTTCGTTCTCCATATGCATACACTGTTGAAGTTTCAACTCTCCTGCGAAGACAACGAGCCCCTCCATGGCACTCGGCTGCATGATTTGATAGAAGAACTGACTCTGAAGAAGCAAAATTCCTATTCATGGTTTCGGTGAATTCACAAGCGGCACACGAGTATGGATATCTTCTATTAAAAAAATTGACCAATAACATGCAGTTTATCAGACTTAGAAACGTGATCGGAGGCGCCACTGCGACACACACGTGGAATCGATACCCGCGCCCATGGCCCACCAAGCCTTCCATCTCTCCGGGGTAGGCAAATTGGTACCAGACTTTCTGTGAGGAGAGCAGCACTGGCTCGATACATCGGTAGGCCACCGCCAGTCATTGTAAAGATCAGATATGTATTCAGTCACCTCCAACGATACTTAATGAAGTCGAGTGCATGGCGTATCCCTCAAGGATTGATCAAAGCCGAGAGGTTTGTCCTTTATCCTTTTATGTTTAAGTGATGGTCCTTTTAAAAATTCGCTACGTGTCAGCTAATAATACCGGCTAGCGCGCAGGATTCACCGCAGCCAAGAAGCAAATCATGTTAGATCGATCATATCAGCAGTAGATCAACATCCGTCCTGAATAAAAGGATCCTGCCAATTGAAGAATCTTCATTCGAGCAGTTCCACTGAAGTCAACTCGATACGTCTAGGAGCATTACCATCGTGAGGATGACCACCTGTACACCATCGACTTCTATCAATCCAGCTCTGACGAAGGAGAAGTGCCGAAACGTTAGCCGAATGAAACTTCTGTGCCCACACCGTGTCAGTTTGGTAAATGTAAAAAAATCTTAGAAAATACTCCTCAGCTTCAGCTAAATAGCCTAAGTGTGGTGGAGCGCAGGCGGTTGGTGGAACCCATGCGACATTAGCGCCATTCGGTGGTCGCCGATGTGCGCTTAGCGCCTCTGCCTCGTGCTTTTTCCCATTAGTTCTAATTAGTTAAGAAAATACCCTTCGAAAAAAAAGGAAAAAAACTTTGCTTCGACCGTTACAGAACACGAATGGAGTAAATATTTTACTGAGTCACATGTAAGGAATGATAAAACACACCGAATAATTGGTTCGTTGACTTCAAATGCGTTACCATAAAAAAATTCTACAGAGAATAAGAAAGGCAGTAAGTGTAGGAAAGAGATTTTGTGATGACATCGAGTGATAAGGTGATAGCAGCGAGATGAACAGCGTTGATAAACAAACACTGGCTAATTCCTGAGGCAGAGAAGAAAAGCAGTCAAGAATATCACCATAACCGTGCATTATATAGTAGAGGTAAAAACAGGGAACTAAAAAAGACCGGAGATAATCAGAAGAAGTTCAAATACGACGGATAAACTGCTAAATTTCATTGGACAAACCGATACTCGACCACCATAAAAGATTTCCTGAGTTCCGCACGAACATACTAATGTTAATCAAGTGTCTTATAACATATCGAAGCAAAGCTATTCAATTTAAAAACACATCTCAGCCCATCAGATCAAAGTTCTAAAAAGTTTGTCAAAGTTTCGGTCCCTAATCAAAAAAATCGATTTATCGGCCGGAGACGCATTCAGCGATCGATAAATTGATTTTTACTTGGCGGTTCAACCAGATTTAAGAGCAAATTAAGCGCTAGGATGTTCAGCATGGCCACAGAGGAGTGAGGTATAGCAAGGGAAAGGCGATACGTATGTGTATAGTAAAGCACGTCATTAGAGGGAAAGAAAGGAAAAATACTTGATTATCGCACATTGTAGATAATTTAGCGCTTTTTACCTAGTCTTAAGCAAACAGATTTAACGGGAAAAGTCGATCAAACTCCCGTATTTTGCTTTCTCAATCACTAGGGCAAATGTCCAAACACGGGAAGATCTGATTACTGACAGACTCGATCCGCCCGCCCTCATCACTTCGTGTGTACCTCATAATCTTCTAACCAGTTGACCAATATATTAGTTTTTTCAAGTACAACCTCTTACAATGCTTGAAAGAAAAAAAATCAATCGAGGTTACAGGTGGATGGCTATTAAATTCTCTTTCAAAGAATTCTTTTCAAAACTCTTACAACTGCGCGACGACGTTCTGCATGGCATCGCGTGTTTGGTAGAGGTTGAAAATCTCTTGCGATTTCGCTCGTAACGGTCCGGCGCCCGGCAAAAAGATTGGGATCCGGACGCACTGCGTATCCCACAGATTGGAAGCCAGCAGATGCGTTGTTATACTTGGACGGTGTGTTGTGATCTTCGCACAGTCGTTGATCCACAGGCGATTCGCTTCGATGCCGATGTCGACGTCGTTCATCGTCGTTGTTTCGTCGTCTTCGGTACGAACTATGAGATCGTCTTGATCGATGTCGTTCAGGGGGTGATGTTTTGGCTTTATCAAACCATGTGCGGTGTGTCTCAAAATAGTGTGCACTGGGTAAGTTTCTACATTCTGGACGGCTATCCTTAGGTGAATGAGGAAAAGTTTTTGCAGCGCGGCGCACTTGTTCGTAACCGGAATTCGATGACTGATTGAGAATAGGAGTCTCATGTTGATTAAGATAATCTACGCTTGTGTCAGGAATCGCAGGATGGCACACCAGATCGTGGAAATCATTCGTCGAGTGGGTTACTTTTGGCTGCATTGGGGTTTCTCGATATGTTGACCTGAAGATACCCTATAAAATGATGTCATCTTAGACGTTACCTCGAAAATTACTGTGAGAGCTAAGTGGAACCTTCCACAACTACCTGCTAAGATCGTCCTGAGAGCCGATTATGAAGGGATGAGAGACTTGTGAGAACTCAGTCGGCGACTGGACGAGATATACAGATCTATTTGCCTCGTGATACGGTAGTAATCTGTTATTAAAGATAGCCTAGAATTAAATCAACAGCTACGTAAATGTGAAAAATATTTCACTTAGATTCAAAAAAGCAGATGAAAGGAATTCACCGCTCATCAAACGAATTCACTGTAGCGAGTTGGATCTGATGGGATGCTAGAGGTTGTCGTGTGGCCATCGCATTTTTGTACGGTGACCGAGGACCAGAATAAGGATCATAGCTGAAAAAATGACCAAATCCGTTTCTAGACACAGACTTCAAGAAAGGAAAAAGATCACTGGTGCAAACTATTTCCGCAATTGAACTTAAAAGTGCGTGCAGGTACTAAAACATACACCGTAACCTTCTTTGCCCCTCCCTGCTCCTCAACTAGTGTCTTCTTCCATTGAACCGCTTTCTCTGGATGCGTTCCTGTTTGTATCGGACGATCATTGATAAGCGTTTCTATCCTGGAAACGTCTCCCACTTCAAATTCCCTCTTCGCAAACATAAAAATCGGAAGGTAAGTGTGGCAGTCTCATCCATCCACAATGAGCTAACCTTTGCGTGGTCCACTTCTCATAGGCGGGGCCATTTACACGAAGCATCTGGGGTCGATCGTCAATGCTTGGAACTGGAGGTGGAGGTAACGCTACCAAACGCTCCGGATTGGCAGGATCCAACTGAACATAAGCTTAAAGACCTCCCTATAAACCTTGTAGAAGCTTTTTTTCACAATTTCCAGACGAAAGTTATGCGAATCATTTTTGATAAAAGGAAAAAACGAAAGAATGATCCATGAGAATAACTCAAAAGACCGACTTTCTATAAAGCTCGGCATAGATAGTTAATATATTTATTTATATGATCTTATAAACTGATCTTCTTTAGCTGATGCCAGGTTGGTATAGGTCTTCGTTGTCGTTGTCGGTGTTGTTGGTGTTGCTGGTCGATGGCTGACGTTTCGGCGATTTCGCCTTCCTCAGAGCTTGAACGTATTTTATGTAAGAATACTTTGACCATTCGGTTGAAAAAAAAAGCTAAAGTATTAATGAAGACCAAACTTTCAAATAGACGCCATATTGAATAGAAAGGCTACTCACCGTGATGTTACGAGTTGGACCGGCCCACGCGTTGTTCACGTGGGGTCGCGAGCACGACACACCCCGGGGTCAAAATATCATTTTTGAAATAGGGCGCCAGGTCACGTGTGATAGTGAGGCATTCGTCTTTCCGTTCACCTTTGGATTTTTGAGATTTATCCAAAACGCTTCGAGAGTTTTGCGCGTTGATGTTTTCGACTCCTGCGCGAGGATCCGTACAGTCACTTCAAAGTCATCGCCGTTGCGCTTTTGTGCCCTATGCGTACCTAGCGGAGTGTTTTGACGAATTTTAGCTTTCCCATCTAGATGTTCTTTTATGCGGACACAAAGTGGTCTATCCGTTTCCCCAATATATTCCTCACCGCATGCGTTACTTGATATCAAGTATATTATACCTGAACTCATACAATCCCCCGTCTCTCCCGTTAGGACAGATCATACAGTTTTCTGAGCTGCACAAACGATCGTAGAGACGGTTGCGAACTAACTGACGGCGCAGGGTATTGGGATGGGATGTCAATAACCGTTATATAATTCTCAAGACCACTTTTTTCTTAAGCATCTCTTAATGACGTAACTTATTTCATTTGATGTGAAGGGTAGCTTAAAAGGGATCTTACTTATGTCCGAAACATTATTTTGGGGAACTACCCTTCGTTTTCGTCTAACCCGTGTGGCTTCTGCGTCGTAGCCATTGGAAATGGCAATTTTTCGTGCCAGGTTTTGCGATTCCTTTCTTTCCTCTTCTCCTTTGCACACAATTTTAGCCGTACGGTACATGTCTTTCATAAGTGCTTTTTTCATGTGTGAAGGATGATAGCAGAGGTAGTGAACTAGTATGTTCTTACTACTTGGCTTACGACACCATTTTGTTATATAGCCACTTTCTGAGAGCTTTATTTGGATGCTTAAAAAATGGAAGCCAGTTCTCAGTTGGTTTTTCTCGTGTAAATTTTATATACTCTGACTGTCGGTTTGACAATTCAAAGCACTCATCCATCTGTTCTTGTGTGGAACAGACGATGAAGCAGTCGTCTATGTATCGAGAGTAGAGTAAGGGTCGATGGTCGAGAACCGGAGCTTCCACCTTAGATATGAATGCGACGGCAAGGCTTGGTGCTAAACACTGTCCCATGGCCAACCCTCTAATTTGTGCAAAATATTTTCCAGACTACCTGAAGATTGAACAACTAAGACATTGTTTTAAGAGAGTCATTATTGCACATTCGACAAACCGTACATTTTTATTTTCTTTTCGTGCTCTACGAGCAGCTCGCGAATGGCTTGCATTGCGGAGTCATTCGACATTGCATGAGTTCAGGTATAATATACTTGATCTCCGAAACGAAGGCGGTGAGGAATATATTGGGGAAACGGGGAGACCACTTTGTGTCCGCATAAAAGAACATCTAGATGGGAAAGCTAAAATTCGTCAAAACACTCCTCTACGTACGCATAGGGCACAAAAGCACAACGGCGATGATTTTGAAGTGACTGTACGGATCATAGCGCAGGAGTCGAAAACATCAACGCGCAAAACTCTCGAAGCGTTTTGGAATTTCAGAAATCCAAAGATGAACGGAAAGACGAATGCCTCACTATCACACGTGACCTGACGCCCTGTTTCAAAATGATATTTTGACCCCGGGGTGTGTCGTGCTCGCGACCCCACGTGAACAACGCGTGGGCCAGTCCCACTCGTAACATCACGGTGAGTAGCCTTTCAGTTTGATCGTAGCATCCTAACCCACCATCTATTTAAAACTTTGATCTTCATTAATACTTTAGCTTTTCCACCGAATAATTAAAGTATTCTAATATAAAATACGTCCAAGCTCTGAGGAAGGCGAAATCGCCGAAACGTCACCCATCGACCAACAACACCAACAAAAACGACAACGACAACGAAGACCTATACCAACCTCGCATCAGCTAAAGAAGATCAGTTTATAAGATCATGTAAATAAATAGATCCATGAGAATTCTAGTTACTTGCCCGATGAACTTTAAAGTACTGTTTGACGAGTTATAAAAAATTTTCATAACTAACAACAGCGATCGCGAGCAGCCCGGGAAAAAAATTCATCCACTTACTGGCGTCCGGAACACCTCGACGGTCGTGGTAGTAGTAACGGTGTCGCTGATAAGCGCGTCAGCATTTTCTGCATTCGAACGGCGAAGACTCGTCTCGTAACGAATTGGATCAGCGCGACCCTACACGAAATTATTGTAACTGGAATAGACCACAATGAAATGCCGTGAGGCCGCTATGCGGTATCCTAGACACCAACGTACCCACGAACTTTCAGAAAAACACGAATACCATAATATTCAAGTAAGACGAAGAAATATCGAAAAAACACATGTGCTTGGTGTTAATGATTCCACCCAGAAACTGATTAGGTAAAAACCTCCAAAGGAGACCCTCACATTTGCCAGTAGGAAAAAATATGAAGGTTTCCTTCAACAAGACAACATCTTGGAGAAGTTCTTTAATCGAAAACGGCTTCAGTCCTATTCCCCTAAAAAATTTGATCCATTGTTTCTTTACTAATGACAGTTCGCAGTTGTACGGAATAGGTTAGTGGTATCAATAGAAACAACATGTTATCCAGCACACCAACCGAGGGTCCTGCTATTCCTTGTTCTCGACCAGTTTTTTACTCTGTCGGTACTGTCAACAGTCACCCATCAACGGAAATGAGCTAAGGAGCACAAATAGACACTGCACACGATGAAGCTGAAGCTGCAATCGAAATCACAACGACCTAAATTTTTACTCACTCCTTACCTTTATTTTCAACGCAGGATACTATGATACTGACAAAGGCTTAGATATTGTAGTTTCGATAGCAGCTTCAGCTTAACTGGATCCAATGCCTATTTGTGGTTCCCAGATCATTCAATTTGGTGTGTGATTACTGATAGTATCGATAGAGTAAAGAACTGGCTGAGAAAAAGCTGTGCAGTAGCCTCCGTTGGTGTAGTGGATAACATGTGAGCCCCCTGATAACGGTAATTATGCGATCGAAGCCTAACCAATGTTCCAAGTTCTGCCAAATTTTATCAACCCTATTGTAGTTCACATAATACCTTGCCATGAAAAAAAGGGATAGGCAGTGAATAAAGGTTAAGACATCGTGACATCGAACCTAGTGGAAAACAGCTGCAGGACGACGTAGCGAATGGGAGTAAGGGGGGTCTCCTATTTCTTATTCAGAGACGACCCATGTAAGTTACTGATGTATGCTCCAAAATAAGTAGAAACAAAAGAAGCGATCGTTAATCACTTTTAGTGCATCTTTGCGAAAAGTTTCAAAACTAGCACGGAAGATTGAGAGCGAAGTCGTCTCTTCAGAACTCCAGTTTATTTAAAATCAAAGCCCATCATAAACACCGTAAGCTCTCATAAATTCTTGCCGAAGTCTCATTTTCACATTCGTTTCTGAGCACTAAGGCGCTCAGAAAGCCATTAACACGCTTTGGAGTTCATCAGCTGAAATGATCTCATAGAAAAAGCTAGATGATTGATCATCACATCGTCACATAACATTGGGTGGCTCGCACAGAATTCCACCTTGCTTCAACCAGTTGCTTAGTCCATTATTACTATTATTATTGCCATTATTATTACTGTATTCTCACCCTCATCGTTGTGGGACATGTAATGCGCATGATGGACAACCGATGGACATCAGCCGTTAGTGACTAGATTCCTTGGGATGTCAAACGTACTGCAGGAAGGCCACCGACCCGATGGCCAGAGCTCTTCATAAAATCTCTGGAAGATGTGATGCTGGACGGGTCCATAGAACGAGCAGAACGCACTGGGCTACTCTTGCACGCGACTGAGAAAATGAAAGTTTTACTGGCGCCCGCTCGAGTTACTCGACGACCAACGGGGCGACCAGTGATACAGGTGACAGATCAACGCCAAATGTCTTATTCTTTAGTCCAAGTAATAATTGACTACACTTGCAGTGGTGGTAACAAAAGTAGTTAGTTTCAAGAGTTCGTCTTATAAGATTAATTTGACACGGCTTACCAGATTGAAAACATTAAGGGTAACCTTTGTCGGCTGGATGAACTCGTCTGGTGGTGAATCTTGTCCGTTAAATGAAAATACTGGTGAAGGTACTCGTGGCGGCACTGGTGAACGTTCTCGAGGTAATAAATGCTGTTGTGAAGAAAACGATGCTCCCCGCGGTAACGGTGAACATCCTTGCTGTGATGTCTGCCGTTCCGGCTGCGGAGAGCTAGCAGCAACGTGCAAAGTTGGCCAACCTTAAACATCACCAAATAAACGATATGTAGCGAATATCGTATAATAGACGTCTTCATATCTTATTGACCTCTCAAGCATTAACATCGTTCAAAATCCTGATATAAACTAAACCTACGGCTCAGTGTCACCCATTCCACATGCCAATGAAGCCATTAGGCTTAATACTTAGATTACTTGATACTTGATACTTGAAACTTGAACGGCCCGTCCTCACTGGTTGTGCGGGCCCCAGCATGATCTCCATTTTTCAAAAAATGTGCTGGTTGAGTCATTGTGGCTCCCTGGAAACCCGAGCTCAGTCTGCCCCCAGGTCTTCACCACCACAGCCAGTCGCAGCCCATGTGGATCAGAAGGCGATTTGCCACCATGCGACTTCGATACAAGGACGGTGGTGGATCCTCGTATTGGTTTACTCTTAGCTAGACTTCCTGATGGAAACTTCGGACTCATTCTCAGCTTGGGAGACCCTGTCAGGGGGATGAATCCTCCGCTTTACATCGCAGCCCGACACCCAGGATCACCTCCCAGCCACGACCGGTAAACCGTTTGGAGGATTACTTAGATTAATATAAAAAATAAGTGATCTCAAGCACAGGGAAGGTTTTCCACATCCGACATAATCAAAATGGTTCAAGTAGTAGATGAGCGCCGGTTTAATGTCTCTGGCCACTCTCTAGCTAGTGAACGCCCACTGCATGAGGCATTAAGACAACGAAGACCACTTGTCAGTGGCGACCATTGAGGGAAATAGCGCTTTACTTAGCAAAAAAAATTCGCAAAAAAGACCCAGACTCATAAACCTAAAAATGAGTCCAAGTAGTCGCCAGACTCCCCCAAAATACACTGGCATTTCACGTGTTTTATTTCGCAATGAATTAATGAACGATGAACAAACTCGATTTCACACACTTGCCGCGAGATTCTCCTGACTTACACCAGGAACAATTGTTCGCAATACAGCGGTGCTACCAGGTGTATCTATTTGCGGAAATCGAGAAGGTACATACCACTGTGCATCTGGAAGTTAATAAGAGATCTTCACTGGAGAAGAGAACTGGAATGATGAAAAAAACCAAATAGAGATTGTTAAAAAAAAATCCTCTTACGAGAAGTTCCTATTAAAAATTAGTACTAGTACTCTTTTTAGTGCATAATTTACTGTGCGGCGTTACATGGTAGTCAATGCACACGATTTGCATAGAGTTACGAAACTTTTCATTTGGAGGTTTACACGAACTTGGTCAGCACCCCTGAACCAAGTGAAGATGAGAGACTTATTATAATGGCACCAAGTAACCTTTAGATATATTTTTTTCTCCAAGAACTAAACAGGTCCATTTTAGAAACGTATTACGTTTTGCTTTTGTTTCATGGAGAATACTAGCCAGTTAGATCACTTCCGCAGTCAGCACGAATTTCAGCACCTACTAACTTTGCGTGGGTATGTGTAGCGTAGTGGTTAGAAATGCCCTAGAATGCACAAAAATTGGTTAGTTCAATGACGCCCCTCGGTTAAGCCGAGTTCTCACTCTTCCGTGCCGGCAAAATGGTGCGTCAAGAACTTGTCTGGGTAGACAAAAAACACGGACTTGATATATCCGTAGGCCCCCGCTACTTACTGAATTGGTAAAAAATGTATTTAGCCAGCCTTACATTGCTTATCGGAATCTAATGCGTAGCGCATTTGTAAAGAATAAAGGAAGGGACAAAGGATGCATCGGCGAAAACTTCTTCTTTAATTCACTGTATTTCTTTGATTAGAAAACATGAGGTTGCTATCACAGCATTTCACAACAGACGAAGTTTCGGCGGTTTGATCTTCTTCGGAGTCTAGAAAGGTCTAAACGAGACGCCATCTACTCAACGAAACACTTTCACAACCTCAATAGATAGGACGCAATACATAAATTCCTCATTCGCACAATAAATGGCTTTCATTTAAGTACTCATCGTCTTGCCCTTCGGAAGTCCTCCAATTATTTGGTGGAGCCCAGCCGCACATAGTCATACGTAGGCGAGGAGTGTGTCTAGCTCAGGCCAAGAAACTAACCTGAGATATGGAGCAAAGTCACGTGAGATGACAAGGCACTTCTCCTTGCGCTTTATTTTTGGATTTCTGGAATTTATCCAAAGCCACAATGGTGTTGAGATACTTGCAAAACTCCTGACTGAAGGTGAAATCCAGAAATAAACAGCAAGGAGAAGTGCCTTGTCATCTCGCGTAGCTTTGTTCCATATTTCAGATTGGTTTCTTGGGCCTGAGCTAGGCACATTCCTCGTCCGTGTTAGACTATGTGCGGCTGGTCTCCAACAAATAACTCTAAGAGTTACGAAGAACAAGGTATTGAGTGTTTAGAAGAAAGTTATTTATTCTGCGCAAGAAAAAATTTCTGTCTTTAAGGTTTATCTACCAAGGTTATTAAAGTGTTTGGCCAAACAGATTGCATGCTAATTTGACCATTCCAGTTCTAAGGCGAAACCTCCACAACGTTAGCCATTGCGAATTAATAAATGATGTGATAACCATCTCGTGTTTGCTGACCAAAGAGAACAGTGAACTATTGGTCAGTACCGAGGTTAAAAGAAAGTCGGTACTGGGATCTGCTACTTTATCTTTCTTTATCTACTACTAACTTTGTGAAGTTCGTGAGCCAGAGTGAAAACCGGCTTGAACTATCATTCCGTTGTGGGCGCCGTGTGTGGTGATGGTGGTCTTCATGTTGATGACCATATGCCCGGACGGCGGCTGCCGCATCCTGAAGGCGGTGCGAGGTCGATGGCCAAATAGAGATCGACCAGTTCCCTAACTGAAACGCATTAACTTCTATGATGTAGCACGACGTTATATCGAACACGAACTTCGTTAAGAACACGAACACTTGTTAAACCACATGAAATTTCGTTCAATTAGGTATAGAAAAGTGAATAAGACGTCAAGAAGAATTAAAACGATAACCGCCAAAATATTTCGCTAGGAAAATTCTTAGTACAACGGACGAACCTAAATTTTGAAATCTCGTAACGTTATTCAGCTTTGAACCCTGCCAGATCATCTTCGTTTACATCAAGAGACGCAATGACTACAACCAACTGATCTGGACTGACGCTTTATGGCTTGATGTTGTAAAAGCTAACTCAGAACATAGAAGGACAAAATAAGGGATAAAGCTCTTGGCGTTGATCAATCCCCTGAGGGATGCGCCATGCATTCTACTTCATTCAGCATCGTTTGGAGGTGATTGGATGCATATCTGACCTCTACAATGACTCGCGGTGGCCTACCGATGTACTGAGCAGTGCTGCTATCCTCCCAGACAAGTCTGGTACCAATTTGCCGACCCCGAAGGGATGGAAGGCTTGGTGGACCATGGACGCTGGGATCGATTTCACGTGTCCAACCACTGCGCCACACGCGCACTGAATCAGAACATTAGAAGTTAAAAATAAAAAAAACTTCCTTCGAGTACAGTTTAAAAGATGTCATACTAAACAGAGTATCTTAGATGAGGAGTACCATTGAAGAAACCCCAGCCTTAATTTTCAGAGACTAGTTTCAATCACTAGGTCAATAAGTCATCGTACTTCCGTATAATTAAAGCGACTAAATAAAACCCAATAGTGAGCGATTCTTTAGTCAATAAAGCAGCGTTGGCGAGTCGCTAACAGTCGTGGTACCTAATATCATGTATTTCTGAAGAAGTTTATTTGCTTAAGATTTGGTGTAATGGATTCCCCCAATTTCCATTTCCTTTTCAAATGTTGTTTCATGTCTGTGCAATGGAAACAACATAGAAGTGGTGAATTAAGGTTCCGACTTTTATTGTTCGAACTTCTAGAAATGTTGTAATATTCGGTATGTGATGATCTGAGCAATTGTGAGCATACAGCAACATTCGTTATCAACAACAACCGTCCTGAATAAAAGAGCGCAGCCGAGTAAGGTTGCCTAATTCGAGCGGTGTTCAACTGAAGAAATTTTGACTCGATTCGATGAATAAAACACGTCATCGAGAAGACCAACGATTGTGGACTATTAACTCGGATCATCGCTCTGATGAAGACGAAAACGTCGGAACGTTAGCCGGACAAGGACAAACACCTTTATCAACCTCGTGTTAACTCAACAATTCAAAAAAGGTATTCATTATTGATATTCCCAACGGTTTACCGCCTGATCATGGCAAGGAGGTGTTCCTGGGTGCCGGACTGCGATGTACAGCGGTAGATTTATCCCGTGGCAGAGTCTCCCAAGCTGAGAAGGAGTGCGGCGTTTCCATCAGGAATCCTAGCTAGGAGTAAGTAAACCAACACCAGCATCCACCACCGTCTTGGTATCAAAGTCGCATGCTGGTAAATCTCCCTCTGATCCACAAGGGCTGCAACTGCCCTGTGATGGTGAAGACCTGGGGCAGACTTTGGACAGGCTGACCTCGGGATTCCAGGGAACCACAATGGCTTAACCAACAACTCTCCGAAAAACGGAAGTTATGCTGGGCTACGCACTACCAATGAGGACCGGCTATTCAAGTATCAAGTAGGTAAGTATTGACTATTAATACCAAGGTCAAATGACGGTAGACCTCAAAAATACACAGTTGTTTCGTAGTAACGCTATGCTCCTTACTTTCTGTGGAAATCTCATGCCTTCTATCATTGACGAAGTCGCAGACACAAAACTCGATTAGTTATCAACTAATCAACTGATACTAAAGCTGTGTCAGTGTAGAAAAGATTAGTAAAAAATCATACATAATTAGCAATAATTACTCATACAAAAAAAAGCTACCATTACGTGATTTTTCTACGTTAGTAATGTATGAAGGAAATTTTAACACAAAAAAAGAGAAAACCAACAAATTACGATCATTTTGCGAATTTATGCAAAAGGGCGCGTGTGGCGCAGTGGTTGGAGGCGCCACTGCGACACACACGTTGAATCGATTCCCGCGCTCACGGTCCACCACGCCTTCCGTCCCTCCAGGGTCGGCAAATTGCTATCATACTTGTTTGGGAGGATAGCAACAATGGCTCGATACATCAGTAGGCTACCGCGAGGTCATTGTAAATTGTCATTGCCAGATATGCATTCACTCACCTCCAAAGATACTTAATGAAGTCGAATCCATGACGCATCCCGCATGGATTAATCAACGCCGGGAGCTTTATCCTTTTATGCAAAAACAAAACTGCCGAGAAACAAATTTAGCACTCTTCCCGGGATGAATTCAGCTAATGATCTTCTCCTTCCAAACGTTGTTGTTGGCAACCAATCTATCTCACCGCTATTAAATCTTGCAGAAAACCTGTCCGTAGAAGGGATTTTTGTCCAGCAGTTAGGATGACAACTATTTGTAAGAGAAAGGTATGCAACTTAACCAAGCCAACCTGAACACTAAAAAAACATCTCCATCAACAAACCTGCAACTTCCTAAAAGAGTTTGCCGCCATAAAAAAGGATAAAAACCAGCCACAACAGGGACCGAAAATTGAGGCTTGCGATTCTCGCCTCTCTATTTATGTGAGTAATAGCTAAGATAGGTTTCGTGTCCAAGGGATACGAGCAGCCCATAGCGACGGCAATTAAACTATGTTATTCTGAAATGCGGTAGACCATTCACATCCAATCAAACCACAAAATTCGTTTCTTCATATGACACGGTTCTGAACATTGTTCAAATTCCTGGAATTCTTTCATTCGCTTCGATCCCTTCCATCCATCTTCTATTTAAATTTTGAGATTTGGGTGTGAAGTTACCACTTGTTTCCTTTATGAGAGCTCGTGAATTCTGGTCGGTTGCTGCTCGAATAAAACATTCCCCATACAAGTCTGATACCACTCCGCCGACTCCAAAGGAATGGAAAGCTCGGTTGCCACGCTGTCGAACTAGCAACCATGTGTACACTGTAAGACACCACTGCGTCCTTATTTTATTGCTGTGTTTAAGTTTTCAAATTCTTTCTCCATAATGTTCATTCAACATACCGAGAGAAAGGTTTTTAATGCTCTCCTGCCTTCCCCTTCACTTCCCTTTGGCATACATTTTCTGTCTTAAACTCTCGACTCTGTTTGGAATTTCTTTTTCTTTATTCTTTATTACGGTACCTTCCAATGGTTTACCGCCTCATCGTGGCTGGGAGGTGTTCCTGGGTGTCGGACGGCGATGTACAGCGAGGATTCATCCCCTGGCAGTCTCCCAAGCTGAGAAGGAGTCCGGCGTTTCCATCAGGAAGCCTAGCTAAGAGTAAACCAATACCAGGATCCACCACCGTCCTGGTATCAAAGTCGCATGGTGGCGAGTCTCCCTTTGATCCACAAGCGCTCCGACTGCCTGTGATGGTGAAGACTTGGGGCTGGCTTTGGCCAGACAGACCTCAGGGTTCCAGGGACCCACAATGGCTTAACCAGCAAATCTTTGAAAAATGGTAAATCTACTGGGGTCCGTACGACCTGTGAGGATGGCCCGTACAAGTATCAAGTAAGTTCAAGTAAGTATCAATCGGATTTTCGAGCCCATAAAGAAACAACTCAATAGTGGGACTAAACTCACTGACAAAATTATCTGGATTATTAATAAGATTTGACTAATTATGATTCGACATTATACGACGACGAAGATACTAAATCGTAACGACGAAGGATTGTGGACCATCGATTAGGATCGTCGGCTTAGAAGACGAAAACAGCGAAACGTTAGGTAAAGAAACCTTTCTATCAACCCCGTGTTAACTTATCAGTAAAACAATACATATCGACCAGTCATTCCATGATTAAAGGAATGTCGACTTTTGAAATATTAGTACGCTTAGTGCTATCCGATAACGATACCAACTGCTGCAGAATGGATTGTCCGGAGAAGAACAAACGACAATCAACGGACAATCAGTGTCAACAATCGTCCCGTTTGAAACAGTGCTGAGCGAGGACAATTCATTCGAGATTTGAGATTTGACTCGAAGATTTGACTCGATATGACGACGAAGACACCACATCGCAATAATGGACTGTAGACCATCGACTTACTTTTACTCTTTATTCAGATTGTTCGCGAATAAAGTAAAATAGCAACCTCTTGTTTACTTATGAATGAAAAAAATGAACTATCCGAATTTCTACTGTACACCGACTTTCATTTAACCTCGGTGTGGGTGATCAGTGCACTTTCATTTATGAACCAACACGAGGTTGTTACCACTCATTTGGTTCATTTGGCCAACGTCCAGAGTTCTTCGTACTCCCAATGTGCTCCCATCGTTGTCTGCCCTTTGATAATGAATTGAAACCTCAGATGAGTGTTTGCTAACAGCCTCGTGTTAGCTTATCAGTGAAAAAAGATATAACTGGATTCCCATGATCGACTTTCTATTAACCTCGGCATTGGATTACAAAAGTTTCGTTTTCTTTTTTCAGCAATCGTGAGGTTGTTACACAGCACACGTTTACTTCCGTACCCATACAACACATACAACACAATGGTAGCCGACGTTTCGGCAATATCGCCTTCTCCAGAGCCTGGAAGGGTACACTAATATGTAAAATCTGAAAGATAATTACACGACCAGCAGATTCTCGAAAAAGCCAGCGTTTTTTTGACTGCCTTCCACCGACGAAGGACAGCCGCTTAGAGTCTCATTTATTAATGACTGCATCGCTCCAAATCAGAAAAGCAATTCTGAGATACGGGGCTAGATCACGTCTTACTTTCTAGGCATTCCTCCCTGATATTCATTCGCAGATTTTTTAGCATTTATGCTAAAAGTCTCGAGAAGTTTGCGCGTTGGTGGTTGAACTCATGCAATCACTGTCCTTATCAAAAGGGAAAATTACGCAATTCTGTGTTTCATGTAGATGGTCATATAGGGGGGTTACGAACTAACTGACGACGAAGAGCACTCGGTGGTATTTCGACTATCGCTAGCGATTCCTCTAGATCTGCTCTTCTTAAGCTTCGCTCTATCGCTGCACTTATTTCACCGCTAATAAAGTGCAGGACAAAAGGGATTTTTTTCAGGCTAAACCTTTCGTTTTGGGGCGTCGCTGTGCTTCTAAACTTATCTTATGGAGTTACTATTTCATAGCCATTGGAGAAAGCTAGTTGGCGAGCAAAGCCACGCCATTCTACCTTTAGTTTTTTGTACAAAAGTAAACGTGTGCTGTATAACAACCTCGCGATTGCTGAGAAAGAAATCGGCACATTTATATCTGGATTGTATTTCAAAGACCGACATTCCTTCGACATCGGTACCATTATTCAGCAAGAACTTTTTTCACTGATAAGCTAACATGAGGTTGAGAAAAAAATTTTTATTCGACTAACGTTTCGGCGCCTTCGCCTACTTCAGAGTCGGATTGGTCTGAGTGGACTGTACACAATTGTTCCTTCTTCCGACATAGATCTTCTTGATCGCACTGAGTCGAATCCAATAGAGCACCGCCCGAATAAATTGATCTCACTTGGCAGTGCTCTTTTATACAAGACCGTTGTTGGTACTGACTGTCCCTTGCTAAACGTTTTTTTTCTCAGGAAAATGCATGATGCAGCAGTCGGTACCATTATCACCTAGTAGAGAGCGTAACAATATTTTAAAACCCAATTTTCCCTCAGCCTCGAAATTACTAATCGATATGCGTTTCTCCATTGACAAGCTAAGATAAAATCGATAAAACAGACGAAGGGGCCTAAACGTTACCCTAACAAAGTCTTTTATCAAACTCGTGCTGGTTTATCAACGGAAAAATATGTATCTAAAATATATTTGAATATCCAAGTATCAACTTGGATGTTGTAGGAGCCACGGCGCAATAAAGCGTGCAAACGGTTGTGGGTTAAACTTGCATCCTAGACAAATTCTGGGCTTCTACACAATTTATGAACTGGTACAGAATTCGGTCGCAAAATATGAAACACAACATAGCAATGATGTATAGTAATATTTCCAAGAGCTCACTCTTCTTTAGCCACGGTATAAGTAATCAAAACTGGATCACCTGAATCACCTCTAGTCCCCTTGATGGTCGAGTGACTCTAGCAGGCGCGAGTAAACCTCCCAGTGGGGTTCTGCTCGCTCTAGAGACTCGTTGAGCATCATACATTTCTTCTAGGCTTTTCATGAAGAACTGTGACCACAGCGTCGGTGGTCTTCCCTACAGTACGTTTAGTATACCGAGGAATCCAGTCACTAACGTCTCCTGTCCATCGGTTGTCGTTCATACGCATTACGTACCTGGCCCCCCTTATCTTCGACAGTTTGGCGTATAGAAAGGGATCTTTGACTTTTGATCATTGACGCAGGTCGAAGCTTCGGAACTCTTCCCTTACTTGTGACACGGGATACTCTTAGCACTGTCCTTACGAATGCGCGTTCAATAACGCTGAGTGATCTTTCATACTCTTACGCAGCGACCAGGTTTCTTACGCATACTTTAAAGCAAGAAGTATCGTGGACTCGAAAAGATATGTAGGCAGTCGGGTGTTCTTTGTTCTCTTCACTACATCTTTGACGCTCTTGAAAGCTTCTCAACCAACTCGTTTTCTTCTGCTCACCTCCGGAGTTAAGTCGTTCATCATGTTAATTTCCCACCTAGTAATTGTAATTGGAGCATTCGGAGATATTTGTTCCGTCGAGCGTGAATGGGGCATAGTTAACCAATTTGTTCCTCGTGAACATCGTTTGTATAAGATTCAGGCAAAGACCAATTTTTCCACAGGCTTTATCAAAGTCGACAAGTATTCGTTCCGTTCGACTGTGTGGTTTTTATAAGAACGATGCCATCAGCAAAACGAAGATGGTGCAATTACCGACCATCGATTTTCACTTCCATGTTGTCCTATTTCAATGTTCGCATTACGTTCTCGAGGTTGGCGGTAAATAATTTTGGCGAGATGGTATCGCCTTTCGTAGCCCCTCTTTCGACGTCGATGTTAATATCGCTATAGAATGGTGATATTTTGGTTGTGAGATTTTTATACAGCTCATGAAGAATCTTCATGTACTGAGGAGGGATTCCCTGACTTTCCCAGGCTTCCATGATTGCTTCCATCTCAGTCGAAAGGCCTTCCCTAAATCGATGAAAGTGAGATAAAGCGGTCTCTTGTACTCTCGCGATATTTCAATGAGTCTTGTTATAGTGTGGATGTGGACCATCGTACTAAATCCTTTTCGAAACCCTGCTTGCTCACATGGCTGCCTTTCGTCCAGTGTTCTGCCCACCCGGTTTAGGACGACTCGAGTGGAAAGTTTGTAGACGGCAGACAGCAAGCAGATTGGGTGATAGTTGTCGATGTCGTGGAGGTCACGTTTCTTGAATAATAGCACGATGTTGCTGGTCTTCCATTGAGTAGGGACCTTGCATTCAGACAGAGGAGTGTTCATCAGGTGTTCAGATCCTATCCTGTCCGAACCTGATGTTGTGGTGGTGTTCGATTTTCTAGCGACGAAATAGGATGTCGGATTTCGGAAAGGGAAAACAGGTGGTACGACATATCCATCCTGCTTTATTTCATATGAGGGAAGAAAGACGCAACTATTGAATAGATCTCAGTAGAGTTCGTTAATGATTTTCTTTAGTGTCCTTTTGGACGCTGTAAGTGTTTGGTTTGTGCGTCGAGTGCAATCATCCTGGTTTTGTGATTGGCGACTCTGCGATAGGCTTTGCGAATGCTTTTTCCCAGCGCTGACGCTTCGACCATAACTGGTGTTCTTCTCACCTTAAGATCTTCTTTTATCGCCTGTCTGGACTGTTTTCCAAATTCGGACGTGAGCTGATGGTTGCCTGCAGCTTGTGCGATTCCACGCTGGCGTATCTGCTCAAGCGTTTCTGAAAAGACATGTGTATTGGTGAATTTCGAACTCTCAGCTTTCACAGCGCTAACGTGAAGGTGTTGAATGAGGCGATCGTATTCTTCGTCAGTGTTATCGACAACGGTATCTTCCCAACGGCGGACTAATGATTTGAATAAATCCCAGTTTATGGTGGTTCTGGAACTTCGGTTTTTGAATTTAGCGGCTTTTCCTCCTTTCCGCGGGAAATAGAATCTTGCACGAAGGAGACGGTGGTCTGATCATGTGTAGAATTTCGACAACAGCGACATCGGTTAGGCAAAACCTTCTATTTACTATGATGTGGTCTATTTCGTTACGGTACTCTCCATTGGGAGAGTCCCACGTCTAGCGTTGAGGGTGGGGCTTCTGGAATTGTGAGTAACCATGGATTGTCTTGGTCGCCATGATAAACTCAGACAGCCGCTCACCCTGTTCGTTCCATTCTAATTCGTGGGTCCCAATGTGGCGTTCTTCAGACGTTCTTTTTGGTCCAATCCTAGCTTTAAAATCTCCAGTGATCACGTTGAAGAATGTATGGTCTCCTCTGTAGTGCTTCTCCGAACGCTTCGACTTCTTCTTCGTCATTGTTTGATGTGGGCGCGTAAACGACGGAGATTCTCAAAGCCGGTATTGATCCACGATCCACGTCTTTTAATCGTAAACGTCCGATTCGGGTTGCAAGTTGTTCGAATGGATCGATGTTCATGGACAAACTCGTGTTGACGAGAACGCCGACGCCGCCGACTCCTCTACTGTCGCATGTTCCCAGGAAGAGTCCTTCTTCGGTTTCATAGACTGCGTTCAGTGGGTGGCGTCGCCCAGTCTCGGCCAGCCTGACGACGTCGTCGTACCTCATCTTTTTTCGCTTGCATGATCAAGTTTTCTATCCAGGACTCGGATGCAAGTGTATGTGCAGTGTAGTTACAGATCGCCACCTTAGTTCTTCGTGATCCAGGCAGCTTCCATTGGCCCTGAGATTTTAGCAGCCTCATCCCTACTCGTCCCACCCAACGCTGCCGAATCGGGGGGTTCTTTCGGTATCAAGGGAATGAGGCCGCTTCTTCTACCATGTTTAGCTTTTTGAAACCCACGTATAGCTTGCTGGGCTCTGAACGTGGGGCTGGGTATACTCATGGGTAGCTTGCCATTCTCTCCCAGAGTGGACATTGAGCTTACTTATTGAAGGTGACTGCTAACCGCCTTCCATATAGTTCTCTTTCACTTGATTGCAGGCTTTTGGACGAATTGATTCATAAAATACAATCCACATGAACGAGAACACAACCACGCACGCATGCATGAATACGCCTCGTAAATACAGAAAGTATGCTCCAAATCGGTGTTGCAAAAACAGGGAATCCATCCTCTGGATCCATCTGCGTCTCACGGAAGCAAAGGTCGCTTTTGGTCCGCTATCAACGCACTATCCGCCACCTGGAACGCGCCACGTAGGCTCGCGTCTAGTTCTCTCATATAAGGAAATAATCATCACTATCTTGGATTATTAAGCTTACACGAGGGGGTCGTAGTAATAGCATCGAGCTTAATCCGATAGAGTGAGGCACCGTTACATCTAGGTATCCTCACTCAGCGCGACCTTTTGTGCAGGACTGTTGTTGATCTGTTTCCATGCAATAGAACTACATGTCGACACTCACATAGACAGATATGACCACCTATTATAGCACCGACATCCGCACGATGCACGCAATACCCACGTAGTTGGCTAGGTTGATGTATAGGTTCAGTCGCGCTTTAGGGATCTGTCGTCTTCCCAACTCATTGTCATGTTGGATGCCGGTACATTACTGTTCCCCATAGAAGCCCAACACACCTATTCTATAGCCGGTACACGTCCTTCACCACAGGTTCATCATAAGCCTTCATGGATCACTGGAAAGCTGCTGCTCATGAGGTAAGTCAACCAAACGGGGTTGAGATAAGAGCCTAAATATTATGTATACTGCTTTTTACTCTATGGAGCGCTGAACGAATAAACATAAATAAGTTAGGCACCTAATGTTCATAATTATACGATTACCTACGGCTACAAAAAACAGCTTGCATTCCTTGCTCAGTTAGATCAGCTACACAGACGTGCAAATACTGCAAAGTATTAAATAAATATGAAAAACGGGATTACTACGACAATTATTTTGAGAGAATAACACCCAAAAAAATAAAAAGTGGTCTTCCAGTAGAAAAGTGAACTTGGCGCCTGCTGAAAAAAATATTGAAGAGAGTTATCTTACTTAGAGACTTGGATGGCCCGTCTTCACTGGTTATGCGGGCCCCAGCATTATCTCCATTTTTTCGAAGTTTTGCTAGTCTAGCCATTGCGGTTCTCTGGAGTCCCGAGGTCAGCCAAGCCAAAGTTTGCCCAGGTAATACCAGTCACCACCACAGGCAGTCGCAGCCATTGCGGATCAGAGCGAGATTTGCCACCATGCAACTAGTTTGATACCAGGGTGGTGGTGGATCTCGGCAATGGTTTACTCTTAACTGAGCATTCCGATGGTAAAGCTCGACTCCTTCTCAGCTTGAGAGACCTTGCTGGCGGATGAATCCCCATGCTCTACATCGCAGCCCGACCACACCCAGGCACATCTCCCAGGCACGATGAGGCAGTAAACCTTTGGAAGGAAGGAGGAAGTTATATAGGGCAAAAATATGCATTTCACCTCATAAGGATGATTCTACCTCAACCAATTGTTCAAGCGACAATGAGAAACGCGCAAGATTTTCCTAACCTGGGCAAGAAATCGTTGTGAAAAAAAAGGAAAAGAAAAAAAAACGGATTGTCATGCAACGACGACGCAAAATAGTAAGAGCTTTGTGGCTTTAGTTGAAAAAAAATCGATGTTTATATTTGCAAAGAAAAATCGGTAAGTGGCCGTGGCGGTGAGCAGGTGCTCAGATTTAATTTAATGAGACCACTGGACATTGGATACACTTCGAGGCGATGACAACAAAAGAGGCGACACTGACTGAGCATGGAAATATGGACGGGATCTCGAGTAGAGCTGGGAAACAGTGGGTGAACAATAAAGGTAAGGCAAAAAAAATTGGAGCAATACTATTCTCATATGTACATGACCCATGTTCAAATATTGTGCTGCCCCGAGCATTTGTATTATTTGGCTCATTGTCCTGCATCCGCTCTCCGCTAAGGTCCTCAGAATTGCGCATGGATAAGGGTGTTACATGACGGCTTTGTCTTCTTCAAGAATGTCGATGAATGCTGACCGAGTTGATTACATTTAAATTCAGGGATAACTCTATTAGAGTACTTCCAGGTCCTCACCACAGGAACTCGCTGGCCTCTGTGGATCATATGGATCTCTAGAAGATACGTATGTTACCAATTTGCGGATTCCAGAGGAAGGGGAAGCTTTGTTGGCTTCGGTGGGCACGGTGGGTGTACAAAACAGCGACGATGCGCTTATTGCAAAAACGAGATCAACAATGGTTTACGAAATTACTGCTAAAGACCACTGTTGGTCATATGGGGCTATAATATTTCAACAGCAGAAAGAAAGCGACAACAATTAAAAGAAAGCAGTAGGCAATAGAGTAGTGAAATGATTTTTTAAAAAATAAAAGGATAAAAAAAATAAAGCTCTCGGCGCTGATCAATCGCTGAGGGATACGCCATGCATTCGACTTCATAGAAAATCGTTGGAGGTGATTGAATGCATATGTGGCCTCTGCAATAACTCGCGGTGGCCTACCGATGTTTCAAGCCAGTGCTGCTATCCTCCTAGACAAGTATTGTACCAATCTACCGACCCCGGAGGGATGGAACGCTTGGTGAGCTATGGGCGCGGTAAACGGTCCCATGTGTAGTATTGCACGGCGTCTCCCACCACTGGGCCACACGACGCAAATCAGTAAATCCCCCAGATCAATCTCGTTGACAGGTGATTGCTGATAGCACCTAAAGGTTAAAACATGGCAGAGAGAAAGATGAAACGAAGGACCCACATTGTGTGGTGGTGAACACGTTAGCCCACAGAAAAGTAATAGCGGATTTGATCCTCACCGCAGACATTTGCGGTCCCCCCGTTTTGCAAATACCTCGGCATCATTGCGGCCACTTTCCCTTAATTCTTGAATCTAATCTATGTGAAAACTTTGACAGAACTTTGAATGAAATAATGGAGATACGAATAAATTTGTCTATAAATAGTAATTTACGGACAAAGACGAATAGTACTAGCCGACGATTAATGGAAAAAAAGTAGGATTTCTTAGCGGTGTCAATTGGATATCAAAACATGTACACACGAAGAAAGACACCAGACACACACACACACACACACACACACACACACACACACACACACACACACACACACACACACACACACACTACATACATACATACATACATACATATACATACATACATACATACATACATACATACATACATACATACATACATACATACATACATACATACATACACGTACATACATACACATACATACACACACATACACATATACACACATACACACTCATACACATATACACACACATCCACACACACACACACACACCAGAAAGTAGCTATACACATACGTCAAATATGAGGTAGAAAGTTTCTATGGAAACACCTGAGTGCTTCATCAGCTGAGGCATCACCTGTGACATAATCACTCCACAAGAAAAAATAGATTAATACAAAACACGCAGTTAATCATAAAGTTAACCATTTTATTTTCTGCCTATTATTATCTTTTACGACATGGCGGCATGATGTGAAATGCGACTACTACTATGCAGAGATATTTGCAAAACTTGGACCACAGACCAGATCGAACCCGCGATTACCCTTTCTGGGGCACACGTGCGTCGCAGGTTCCAATCTACCCTGGGATCCATGTTTTGCAAATGTCTCAGCATCATAGTGGTAGTTATTTCAGGTATTTCGATTCTTCCAACTGTAATGTCTTTGTGTCCAAGATCCCCCCAGTTTATTTCTCGCTTTCACAATAAGCTACTTTTTTTACAAGCTCCGTTAGTATTTGTAAATTATGTCCTTTACATATGATTGTGCGCTGCGATGGCGCCCTCATTTAGAAACATTCGTTGTAGGTTTTCAAAAACATAGTGTCGCTATTTGCCACCAAATATAAATCCGACTAGTGTAGAATGGATTGCCTTCACGAAAGCAAATTTCTATCCATGGACAACAAATCGACAACCGTCTTGTATAAGAGGATACAGCAGTGTGACGTTACTTCTTTCATAGCAGTTAGTTCAGAGGAATACAGTCCTTCCAAGCCGCTGTCAGAACCGCATAATCACTAGTTTGAGATAAAATCCTCGGCTTCATACGAATTTGCCACGCTGGACTTGTTTTAATTTCATAGAGCAAATCTTAAACTTGGTTAAGGTTTCAAATTCACCCTTAACCGTTGAAATTTGATGTTGTTCTGTAAAGAAAAGTAGATTAAAGGATAATCTTTGACATTCGACATGGTGACTGAGATTTAAAAAAAAGAATCTGTAATTCTAGGCCTGCCTTTCTAGTAAACTTATCAATGTTCGATAAAAGGGTGAAGGATAAAGCTCTCGGCGTTGATCAATCCCCTGAGGGATGCGCCATGCATTCGACTTCATTAAGTATCGTTGGAGGTGATTGAATGGATATCTGGCCATTAAAATGACTTGCCTTAGCCCACCGATTTATTGAGCCCATGCTGCTGCTATCCTCCCAGACAAGTCTGGTACCAATTTGCCGACCCCGGAGGAATGGAAGGCCTGGTGGGCCATGGGCGCAGAGATCGATTCCACATGTGTGTCGCAGTGGCGCCTCCAACCACTGCGCCACACGCGCCCGTGTTCGATAAGTTAGTGTTTTCTTCTTGAACAGACACCAGGTCATCAATAACAAGATTTATTCATTCAACAAGAACTCAATACTGGCTGACCCGTCGGCGGATTTCGCATGGATAGAGCCCTCGGCGTCAGTTTAATCTACATTTCTAGAATTTAACGATGTAGAAAAATGGGTAGCAGACACTATAAGATGCCAGCAAGTTCGTAACCGTTTGTATGACGGTCTGTGTATAATACAAAATTGCATAATATCCCTAACGATAAAGATGGTGACTGTATGAATTCAGATACGGTCTACCCGATCTCTTATAAATTGTGCCAGGACGAATACGGCGAAACGGATAGACCACTCTTTGCCCGCGTAAAAGCAACCTAGTCGGTAAACTTAAAGTTAAGCCAGATACTCCACTAGGCGTGCATAGGACACAGAGACACAACACAAGAGACAATGAAGTAGAAGTCAACATCGTCCTACAAGAATAAAAGAATTCTGCGTTTGAAAACTTCTAAGCCGTCTGTATAAATTCCAGGCATCCAAAAATGAACCGCAGGGAGAAATACCACGTTGTTGAGCGAGTAGGTTGTAAATTGACCTTTCCAGGCTCTGAAGAAGGCGCAATCCGCCGAAACGTCAGCCACTAACGTATTCAGAAAACCTTGCCATTAACAATCTCGTGTCTTCTTAAGGAGAATACGGTGGCAAGTAGCTCTAAAATTGGCTATAATATTGGATAAGATAAGGATAAGCACTGGTTTCGATTATACAATGCAAGTTTTTCGCAGTGACTACCGATTTAAACCGACAATCAACACTCCGGTGTTTTTTAGTGAAAAGTTTATAGATATGGAAAACAATAATCTATGAACAAACATATCAACAGAAAATTGGTAAACCAGAACAGAATTCAGATGAGATCAGAAATGCAAATAGAAATCCTGTGAAAATCTTTGCTACCGAAAAGATTTCTTCCATAGGAAGGAGGATGCTGTCAATATAAAGATGATGACATGATTTAAAAAAATTGACTTAAACAGACTTCTTCTACATTTGAATGAAAAGATCACAATAAACACTGTGCAGTGGAACGTCGTGGAATCAACTGAAAACAGGTGTATGTTTGCCGAGAGTGCGTTGCGCAATGAAAGAGAAGTGCTAAGTTCATTCGGAACCGGTAAGCTGGATTCGAGCTCAAAGCTCAGTACCGTTTTACACCACCTGTACGACGGCAATGGAATAACCATCAACGAAAACGTGACAATATATGGACGTCATCTGACACTTCGTGCAGATTTAAGCATTTTTTTTTCACGAGCCTTCATCATATATACTGTGAGGATCCCAGTACTTATTGAATTCGATTCGTTTCCTCGCATTCACCATCCACGAAGGTCTCTGAACATTTCGAGCGTGGATTCGGCTGCTGCTTGAAAATTGTCATCTTCTTAATGAATGTCATTGAATGCTGGTCGAGTCGCTTGTCCCTGTAGTTTTGGGATCCCGGCTAGAGCGTTCCCAGCCGGACTGCACAGAGTGAACTGCTCCCAGACAAATTTAGTACCAACTCCAGCTATCATTGTGGTGGTGATGTAGATTTAAATAACTGGTAGCAAAACGAAAGCATTGTGGAATTGAGGCGAAACGAAAACAAGAATAAAATTATGACTATAACACGCTAGAGAATTCATAAGGATTCAAAAAAATCTGGGGCATCCTTGATTGCTCCTGACGACAGAAGTGTGACGGTCGCTAACAATTATTCTAGTGATCTTCAAGCAATACTCAACTTGCTTAAATTGCTGAGCTTACACGAGGTTGGTGAAATTGTTCTATTCTGCTAACGTTTCGACGTCTTCGTCTTCGTCCACCCTGTTTAAAAGAGCACTCCCGGGTGAGCATGCATCACTCGTGCAGTATTCACTGAAGAAGATCCGTCTCGGTAGGACTACGAAGACACCACATTAAGATGACTCAAGATCAAGAAGAACCTGTTGACCACCAACTCGGATCATCTGCTGCGAAAAGAAGACGAGGACGTCGAAACAATAGCCGAATAAAACAATTTCATCGACTTCGTGCAAGCTCAACAATTTAAACAAGTTGATTATTTTATTACCGAGGTTAATTGACGGTCGGTTTAAGAGTTGTTTTAAAAAATAATTCCAACGATAGTGGGAAAATAACAACCTTAATCGTGACAAATTGAACATGGATTGAGTCAACAACCAAATTCGTCGGTCAACCAACATTTACTCAGCCGCTAACACTCAGAGAAATTCGAACAGTATATTATTCAGAAAATCCGTCCACCTTTTGACTTTAGAATGCGGTGTCCTCTCAACGGTTTATCGTCTCATCGTGGTTGGGAGGTGTACCTGGGTGTCGGACTGCGATGTACAGCGGAGGATTCATCCCGTGGCAGGGTCTCCCAAGCTAAGAAGGAGTCCGGCTTTTCCATCAGGAAGCCTAGCTAAGAGTGCAGCAACACCAGAATCCACCACCGTCCTGGTATCAAAGTCGCATGGTGGCAAATCTCCTTCTGATCCACAAGGGCTGCGACTGCCTGTGGCGGTGAAGACCTGGGGCAGACTTTGGCCAAGCTGACCTCGGGATTCCAGGGAACCGCAATGGCTTAACCAGCAAATCTTCGAAAAATGGAAATTATGCTGGGGCCCGCACAACCAGTGAGGACGGGCCATTCAAGTGTCAAGTGTCAAGTGTGCCAACAAGTATGTGAAGCAGACGGGGGTAAATGCCTTTCCGAAGCTCGCCGGTGTTCTCCAATGGAAGCATTGCTCCAACATCCATTTTTTCCATTTTAGGTAACATTTATTTTGTTCTGCATTAAAGGATAAAGGATAAAGCTCTCCACGTTGATCAATCCCTGAGGGAGCGTCATGCATTCGACTTTGTGGCCTTTACAATGACTCGCGGTGGCCTACCGATGTATCGAGCCAGTCCTGCTATCCTTCCAGACAAGTTTGGTACCAATTTGCCCACCCCGGAGGGATGGAGGGCTTGGTGGGCCATGGGCACGGGGGATCTATTTCACGTGTGTGCCGCAGTGGCGCCTCAAACCACCACTGCGCCACACGCGACCACTTCCGCATGAGCGATCATTTGATGCTATGTCATGACGTTCACTAAAAAAAATAATAGTTATGTAATCGCTTCCGTTCTTTCTAATGTTCCGTCAGTGCCGATTACAGTTGAAGTTGCAATACCGTAGAAAAATGTTATGGAACAAAAGTGAAAGGGAGAGATGAAAAAAAAGTAGAAGCACCTCAATGGAGATGTCAAATCTTGAAACGAAATCGAAATAGTATGTTAAATACTAAAAACCACCTGGTTTCATTTCCACAGCTGATAATTATTATTCTTTCCGATCAGTACAGCGAGTGTAATGGGAAAAACCAAAGGTAACGACAAAAAGGAATGATGTTTGAAAAGCTTCGCAACTGACTACCGATGGAAGCTATAGCACAGGATAGAGGATAACGTTAACAGGTTCACTACTTTGCCGAGTACCAAAACCAAACGACTTTTCGAAATAATTAATCTCAAGCTCAAAGCCGACTCAGCCCGTTTTCTCGTCTTTGAGTGCACTGTCAACTATCGCAGGAAAGGATCCTACCCAGGAAGAATCCGAAACACCAGGTGGCAAGCCTCTTTCGGATCCACGAAATCAAGGAATACCTGTGGTGAAGATCTAGGATCGCTCTATCATAAGATGTGATTCTAGGAGAAGTTGCGCTCAACAGGCACTCAGTATGTAAGTGAGGACAGAAGATGACAGATCGTCGTATTGAGTCTGAGTACTTCCAAAAAGCGATTGCAAAAGTAGGAAACGAATGAAAGATGTGTACAGGATTGAACTGCCGCAGGATTCAAATCAATCAATCAACTGAACCTAAACCTGAAAATCAACTGACACAACCTGAAGATAAAAGGTCATCAGAGATAAAAGGACGACGGCATATTATTCGTGCGAGTCCATGTTCCACTCCATCGAATGGGTACGAAAACTGTGACACCGTCAGAAAAGTAAACTTTGCGGTGGACAGCCGACTCGAATCAATAGGACTCTGAGGATAGTGATATCAACGAAACATCGTCGTCTACAAGCCCAGCCAAGATCTTTTACCGACCCCATGTAAGCTTGTGAACAAATCAAAACACAGAGTCGATGCAGCTTTAAAGATCACAGCAATTTCAGTAATTGTAGCCAGTATCCTCATGTTTACATAATACACAGGAAAAAGAGCGGCAAACTATCGTTCGTACTCACTGATACTTATTCATTATAATTTTACTGAATGCTACTGCTTGAAGGTGACGGAACAATTCAAAAATGACGCTGGTGATCGAAATCGGGTCTCCATGTAACCTTAGACAATTATAAACCAGTTCATAGAACTTCAATGATGCTGAGATATTTGCAAAACTCCGGAACGCAGGTGTCTGCGATGGGGAACGAACGCGCTATTGTGCTTTCCGCGGAGTAACACGTTCACCACCACACCATGCGGCTCTTTCGTTTCATCTGTCTCTCAGCTAATTCTATCGATCTCTGCCATCAGCAAACACCCGTCAGCGGGATTGATCTGGTGAGCCCAAATCGGCAACGAACCCAGTTAATAGAATTATTTCCATTTTTCAAACATTGTGCTTCCTTTCTGAGATGTATGAACAAAAAAAAGTCCTTACAAGAAGCAGAAGCTACTGTGTACTGTTTAATAGTAGCGAGGAAAATGTACTTCTACTGGACACACAGACACACCAATGAGAGCTACACTAAACTAGAAATGAAACTACAGTAGTAAGTAACAACATCTAGTCAAAAACCGAAATAGGCTTTTTAAGGTGGACCAAAGCCCGAATTTTTAACCCAACTGGCTCTTCATAACATGGAACGACCAAGTGGACGATTGTTCACAACTAAACAATAGAATTGAACTTTTTAAAAAGTTGCTTATAAAATTGCCAAATATCATGCGAGCAGGTAGAGGATTTAGCAGAGAAAAATATTATGGGCACAGAATCTTTGCCCAAGGGGCGAATGTAGCGCAGTGGTTAGAGGTGCCCTGCAATACACATAGATTCCATCCTGCGCCTCAAGTTCACCAAGCAGTCCAACCCTCTGGAGCTCTAGGGTCGGGAAAATGCTACCAGACCGACCTGGGAGGATAGCAGCACTGACCCCGATACATCGATAGGCCACCGCAATTCATTGTATTGGTCAGATGCATTCATTCACCTTCAACGATGCTTTTAATGAAGTCGATATTATTGAGATTAGAGATTGCTTAATGCCGAAAGCTTTATTCTTTACGTTTTGTAGAACCTCTGCAAATTTATGAGCAAAGATCTAGTACAACTGTAAAAGCCGGAGGGATGCGCCATGCACTGGACTTCATTAAGCAAACTTAAATATGATTGGATACATGTCTCGCCCATACAATAATACGCAGTCGCCTATCGATCTATCGAGTCAATGTAGCTATCCTTCCAGACAAGCCTGATTGCAATTTGTCGACTCCGGGGAGATGGAAAGCTTGGTGGGCCCTGGATAGAACCCATGTGTATTGTAGCCAGCCTCTAACCATTGCGTACACGCGTCCCTTGCACAGCGACAGTATTCACAATTCTAACATATGGACGATCAGTTGTTTTTACAGTATAATTTCATTCCCACGAAACACAAGGAAGACAAGGAGGAAGATGAACAGAGGAAAATGAAAGTCGTGAGGGGAGGACGCACAAGAACCAGGTTAACCTGGGATAGTGAACCCATTTAGATAAATAATATATATTAAACGAAGAAAATCTATCGAACTCGTTTAAAAAATCTTCCTGGAAGGTTTTAAAAAAGTGGCTATGAGATGTCGAAAATCGTTAACGTTTAGCAGAGCTGAAGAAAAAATTCGTCACAATTAATCATCAGAAAGATTTGTTATTCTCTAGCAAAGAACTGCATCTAAAAACACAAAAAGTAATTTCAAAGAAAACTGTAAAAACTTTGGAGTATATTTTTGCTAAGGTTTAATGTGATTCCAAAAACACCAGGTAACTTAGCAACTTAAAGTAACTCGACAAGAAAACATTAGATTTTAAATGGGAACATTCTGGATGTACAGAAGAGTTTTGGAGCAGCTTTCATGTGAGGTTTGAAGACTCTTGAGATTCTGGGGATAGAGTACAACAACCAACTCGCTCACTGACTGGGACGATGGGTGTCGGCGTCGTAGGAACCATGTCGACGGCGTATGCAATTAGTAACGAGATCGGAAAGTAAGTGACAAACTAAGCGCATCAGAATAACGAGACAATGACTTTACTACGAAAGAGATACCAAGTGACGAACAATCGGCGACGACTGTTATCAGACGTGAATGGAATCGATGCGATCGCTTGACGACATGCAGCGGTGACTCAGACGCTCATAAGACTAGCCGATGGTCGGCGACCACAACGAGCGACATCGCCAGAATTACTTCTGTAGAAGAAGAGCTGAAGCCCGACCCATAAGAGCTGAGTACATTAAAAAAGCTTCTTAACAAAGTTTTTCAAAGAAACAATACGTTCGGCATTCCCAAGCATTCTCACAGAAGCCTCGGCTATAACCAGACTTTCTACGTTATACGGCATTTAAGTCTATTTTAAGAGCACTCAAATACTCTAAGAAATTTACCGGTGAGAATGAACACCTAATTAGGGAGGATAAGCCCACCTCAGTTCGCTATTCATGACAATTTGTAAGCTGTCAATAACTAAATACTGTTAGTTAAAAGCACACGGGAGCAAAAGAAGCTTTTCGAAGACAATTCCGAAGTGAGCGGAAACCACAGATTGTATTCATTCCAGAGGAATACACATGGACTTATCTAGTCATCCCTATAATCGCCATCTCCTAAAAACATGCGCAACGACTTTCAACTAGACTGAATAACTGGCTCACATCTAAAAGCAGCCTAGTAGACAAATACATAGAATATTACAACACAACAGCCTACATGAAGCATATATGGCTCAAAGTGCCACCGATGTTTCCTACTTTGCTTTTTTTTCATACCGAAGTTAAATGAAATCGACTAATAAGACGCATTGTCTCGCTACATGGAAATTAATTTAATACCGACTACTACAGGATAGATTGTCCCTAAAAAAACAAATTACTATCAGTGGATAACCAGTTAAGCATCCTGTATAAAAGGGCACTCTGCTCGATAAGGCTACTTTATTCGAGTGGTGGTTCACCATAGAAGATTCGATTCAACATGACGACAAAGACATACGTCGCAACTATTGACGACTGTGGACATTCGATCTCAGTGACTACGCCTCTGAGGAAGACGAAGACCTCGAAACTCTAGCTGATATTTCTTTGCATGCTTCAGAACAACTTCGCGTTATGTTCGTCTCAATGAAACAATACACTGCCGTCAATGTATGTTATTCCATACGTTCGTTGTTAAATCTGGCTCTGTTGTCGTACAATGGTCGCTTTTGCTGTGCAAACAACACCAGGCTGCTGATGTTGACGTCGGAAGCCTCGTGAGGTCAGGAAACACGAAGAGGCGCTTGAAAATCGCTACAAATCAGCGTCATACTAATTCTTCGAATTCCTTTCACAAGCTAACCAAAAGCTCGGATTTCACTTGGTTGAAAAACGGAGATGGTTTTTGACAAGTGAAACAATGTGAGAGCCGGACGTCCCCCCTTGAACAACAGTCATCTCTATTCCATCAATAACTGGTATAGCACGGATAGTACGGTATTGAACATCAAAATTTCTATCATTATTGTTTCCATAGGGCACGTGTGGCGCAGTGGTCGGAGGCACTCTGCAACACACACGGGAATCGATCTCCGCACCCATTGCCCACCAAGCCTTCCATCCCTCCAGGGTCGGCAAATTGGTACCAGACTTGTCTGGGAGGATAGCAGCACTGGCTCGATACATCGGTTGGCCACCGCGAGTCATTGTAAAGGTCAGATATGCATTCAATCACCTCCAACGATGCTTAATGAAGTCGAATGCGTGGCGTATCCTTCAGGGATTGATCAACGCCGATAGATTTATCCTTTATCTCTTATTGTTTGCATTGGCCTTAATGGCGTCTAAACGAATGCAGTCCTATCAGCGCAGAGTGTAGCCAGCCTATATACGAACACTGGCTGACTGTTATCGGAACTTCAGCAAAAAAATACTTTTCCCCTCGACTCCTTACCATACCCAAAGGAAAAGAAGTTCGAGAAGACGATGCAATATTGCCAAAGATGTTTATTGCGACACTGCATGGATAACTCCATTAGAAGGAGAAAAGCATGCAAATTGACGGAAGATCCCTAATAAAATTTCGCTTTCCAACAACGTTATTATCTTTTCAAGAAGCACTGTCGAAGGAGAGACGATGCTCAGTGATCAAGGAAGCGGGAAAAAAAGATTAGACTGTGCATAAATAGAACTCAGTTCATGAAGAACCCGTGGTGCAAAAGTGACCAAGTCGAACTGAATAGTTCTCTGATTACAGCAACCGTCGTACGTGTACCTTGGGAATTCAGTAAACACGAAGAACAATATGAAAAAAGGAATCACTCAAAAAAAAGGAGCACGGCCTGCATTCGTGCCACTCAAAGCTCCCGACCAGCTAGCGGACACAAAACTCAATACTCACCTTTTCAACTCAGCAGTCCTTCCAGCGCACCGTTATGCTGAAGAAACATGAGCTAATACTTCAACCACGTTAAGAACTCTGGGCACCACGCACAGAGCGCTTCAATGATGTCTTCTGAAGCTTAACCGGCACTCACAACGTCTAGCCGGAATGCGCAGCTCAGATGCCCGAAACCTAACCCATTTTCGGCATCCAAGAGAACATACATCAGGAACGGTGAGCGCAGAAAACAGTGAAGTAGTCTCCAAGAGAATACAAGTGTCGCCTTAAACGATTACTCAGACGAAGAGCGGCCGTGTTCGTGGCTAACATCAACCATCTGCTTTCGCAGATGGTAACGACTTCAGGACTACGGAATAAACCTCGCTGACGTCGCCATATTCGAAGCAGACCCCAACTAGGGACGACGCTAGCGCTAGAGTGAAACAGATTGGAATTGCAATGCTGTCGCCCGGACTACCAGTGAAGATGGGCCATCCACTTAGCCAGGCATCCAATTAAGTCCGAATATGTTTGCAGCACGATAGCACATTTCAAGAAGCGCTGGCTTCTTAACCACCATTAAAATTTTGTCGAAATAGTCAAACTTTTCTAAAAATACATTGTTCCTTACTGAACTGAAGAATTTCACCTATTCAGGTCGAAATAGTTGCGAAAAACTTGAGTATGTTCGGAGAAAAAAAGCATGTTAAATAAAATATTTCTTTTATTTCGCATACGGTTCGTTCTCCTCACATTCATCGCCCACAAAGGTCTTCAAACATTTCGCGTGTTGCTTCGGCTGCTGCTTGAGGAATTCGTCTTGAGAAAGGAGGAGTGAACCATTCAGACTTTACAACAAAATCCCCATTCATTGGAGAAAAAAGGATTCAATCAAAGCTTTTTTCAAGAAAAACATGTCCTTATTGATTCTAAACGAACCATAATATCAAATGATCGACAGAGCAGAAAAAAAGTATAACTACAATAGGCAGTGATACTACGATAGTGCAAGAAGATGCGACAGAGAACAGAGCACTCAAGTCGGGTCTGGGAGCCTCTTGAGGACGCCGGTGTGGAACCGTTCTCAGCAACGCATCGCCGAATTGACAGAGACGCTCTGCGCTGATCGAAATTCAATACCTGGGCCTCTTGTTTACCTACGATCTCTATGTATTGGCTTTTTCTAAGTGACATTGTTCTGGGTTTGTCCGTCGAATATGTGAGCTGTATGTGTGTACATGTGTATGTATCCCGTGTGTGCGTATGTATGCATGTATATATCTGCGCATATTTCTCTGCGTGCATTGCACTATCTGGCTGGTATCTATGACGACAATGGTCTACAATTAGCTGACTAATTGGCGACGACAAGCAGGGTTTCACGGCTCAACATCGATAGTGAGTGATGAATTTCTCTAACGATCGCAAAAGGAACCATGGAAGAAGTTTGTTCGTATACAACTGCAAACGGTTCTAATGAAAATGCTTTTAATTGGACCACATTACCAATACTGTGTGTGCCACTAAAGGTCTCTTAAATTGAAAAAGTCAACTATATAGCGAAAAAACAATGCTTGCATTTCTTCGGTAGCAAAGCAAATGTTCACATATCCTTAAGCAATCCTGTAAAACAACAGTAGCGTAGTGGTTCGAGGCGCTACATAACATGCATATGAGCGCTGGTGCAACTCCGCACCAAGTCACACTATCCTCCGATTTAGGGTAATTAATGTCACACTTATCAGGAAAAGTTTCCTTCCGATCGGCAAAGGACAACTGTTAATGGAGAAAATCTGAGACAGCACTGACTTGGAATTCGAGGGACAATCACTTACACTAGGTGTCAGTGACATTCATTAACAAAACTAAATCCTCAGCTGGCGGCAGAAGACACATGAAAAGTTGAACATCTTTGCAGACGAAGGATGTGAGAAAACCAACCGAATTAATGAAGTTTGCTGGGATTCGCACATGTGAATAGAGACTATATCGTTTTCAAAGAAATGTTCTACTACAATAAACCGTCCCCAAATGGTTAAAAAAAAAGGCCGTTCGAACTGCATCAGAATGCAAGGATAGATTATCGTTGTCGTAATGCCATACCATTCCATTGTCGACGTCGTTCTAGGGCACCTGTTGCGCAGTGGTCGGAGGCGCCCTGCAACGCACACGTGGAATTGGTCCCAGCCCCCCATGGCCCGCTAAGCCTTCCATCCCTCCGGGGTCGACAACTTGGTACCAGACTTGTTTGCCAGGATAGCAACACCGGCTCGATACATCGGCAGACCACCCCGCGAGTCATTTTAAAGGCCAGATATGCATTCAATCACCTCCAAACGATGCTTAATGAAGTCGAATGCAAGGCGCATCCATTAGGGATTGAACAACGCCAAGAGCTTTATCACTTATCCTTTTACACAATTCTAAACAACGTATGAACTAAATATAAGAATAGGAAGAACTCCATGCGAATATTCTTCACGGCAAATAAATCTGATGCGCCAAATGTTTGCATAGTTTCGCGATCACCTGAAAGCGCTAAAGTCACACAGAATTTCGACAAGCAAACCAAGTAATCCGTCTAGCAAACAAATAACAATACAATACAACAGATAATGTTAGTTCGAACAGGAGCGACCATTTTGGAAGCTCGGAATGGCTGCTTCAAATCCCGTCTCAGGTTAATAAATATAGAGATAATCAGTTTCAAAACAACACATTCCGAACGAAGACGTATAAAAATCTTACCCTTTCACGTTAATTTGATAATCGTAAATATTGGAAGTAAAATGGACTCGTTTTATCCGCAAAACTTCCATTCCAAACTATTTTTACTAAATGGCAATTTGTCAACATATTCCATAATAAGGTCACAATCAAGTAAAATTACGAGGATTACCAGCTATTTTTTTAGTACTTAAAGAAACAAAAAAAAAAAAAAAAACAAGAGAAATGCAGACTGAAAATGTAACAGGAGTAATCGGTTCAATAATCTAATTTGAGTAAGAAAAATTTTCAAAGGTGCTAAAGTCAGAGCAAATAAACCGTACACCGTGAGAACTAGGATGGAGATGCGAAATGATGTATGTGACAAGATCACGTAGTTAGGTGAGATAAGAGATATAGGGCATAACAGAGTAAGGAGGTAAAGGAATGGAACAAAGAACGAAAGGAAAGTGGTAAAGCAAAGACACGGGAGAGAAGGGCAAAGAGCTGGAGGAGGGAAAACAATAAATTAATGAAAAAAGAGGAAATGAGTACTTGGACTATGCACCAAAGTATTTTCTAAGCATCTCCACCATGTCGGCTTTCTTCGTGCCCTGTTTCACCGCACATGCCAGATGTTGGGCAATCGCGGCACGTAACTGTGCGGTCGTAAGTTTATCGAGCTGAAATCGATGTTGGAAACAAGTTGACTTCGACAATGAATAACTACAACATTAACAATATGTTAAATTTAATTTACTGCCTATTCTCTTTTCATGGCAGAGTACAGTATAAAGTGTAGTACTTCACATTGTACCCTTTGATGTGGCGCGTGTGGCGCTGTGGTCGAAAGCGCCCTGCAACACACACGTGAAATCGATCCCTGCGCCCATGGCCCACCAAGCCTTCCATCCCTCTAGAGCCGTCGAATTGCTACCATACTCGTCTGGGAGTATAACAGCACTGGCTCGGCACATCGGTTGCCCACCGCGAGTCATTGTAAAGGCCAGATATGCATTCAGTCACCTCCAAACGATGCTTAATGAAGTCGAATGCATGGCGCATCCCCCAAGGATTGATTAACGCCGACAGCTTTACTCTTTTTATCCTTTTGCTCTTCCATGAAGAAAGAATAGGCGGTAATTAAAGGTTCAAACATTGTGATTTCAATTACAGCTTGAGTTTAACTGCGTTTGGTGCCGATTTGTGCTCATTGGATTATTATCGCTGATAGATGACTTCAGAGAGCACCATCAGAGTGAACATTTGGCTGACAGAAAGGCAAACTAAAGGCATCGATAGGTGTGATGGATAGCGCGTAAGCCTGCGATAACATCATTCACGGGCTCGAGGCCCAACACAGGTTCTGAGTTTTGAACACATCTCAGCATTGCAAACTATGATATTAATCAAGCAGGAAATGAATGCTTGGAAGAAAATGAAGACGAAAGAAAAAAGACAAAAGGCATGAAACAAGTGAAAAAAGACAATATTTTCAAATATTCTTCTATAACAAGCTGATGTCATACTTGTGTCATTTCGTAGATCTAATGTGTGAATTACAGCGAAGTACCTATCAACATCGATATTTTAGATAAGTTCTACAAACTATTAGAAAACAATGATAGTTCTTTCTGTACTCCGAGTACCCAAAAATCAATAGACAAGGAGGAAACCACTCTGAGGAAGGATGAATTTTTAGCCCACAAATTTCATAAACGCTTCGGACGCAAAAATTTGAAAATCATCTTAAACACTTCATCATCCTTGTTAACCATCAAATAGCTCGAGCAAGAAAATTACCATTCGTTCTTATGCAACGCCAGAGCTCAATGCTCGCAATAATTCCTCCCATTAATACAACTCATGCTAAGCTAATCTTGTTGAAGAGGGCTAGATCAATATTTTCCAGTGGTCGTTTTAAGAAATGCAAGGTTAAAAACATGAAGAATAAATGTGGAATCTGCTCACCATGCCTTGTTTTGCTACCTCACGTGTATCCATCAGTGACAAGTCTATCTTGGATACTTTACTTCGAACTCCTTCAGAAGTGTTTTCTAAACAAATAAGGTGTAACAGACTTTTCTTTGCTGAATTACTTCATTATTGAATCCTTCCCTTTGTGAGGATTTTTCTACTTAAAACTAGTAAATCTTAACAAGCCCTGTAAGAAATTTTTTAACTTCTATTAGAAACATTAAAACACGCTTTGCACTTCCATAAACTGTCGTGAAAAAGAAAATAACTGCAAACTGAACAACTGATTGCTCTGAATTTTCTAAATGCAAAGCGCCACCTGATGGAAAACGAAGAGGCGAATTCAAAGGACTTTTTGAACAATCGACCATTAAGGTTCTTCCAATTATAAGAATCCAGAAATTTACACTTAAATACTTCGCAGACGTGAAAGTCACCATGAAGTCTTTTTTGACCAGCACCCGGCGCCATCTGATCCAAATTTTCCAGATTGAAATGCACGATAAGATCGACCATCTCCTTCTTCACCCGTTCCGCCCACTCGGGTCTGGCATGATACGGTACTGTAACGGGTTTCTCAGGCCTCAGTTGGAAATCATCATGGAAATTTTTGCAATCCTATAAAAATATTCCTGAAAAACAAAACCTGTTGCACTACCAGCTTTAAGTTTATATGGCTGGATTACGAGAATGGGGTTCAGTTCAGCATAATAGGTTGCCAGGCGATTTCTAGCAACTACTCACAATTAGATAATAGCGGAAAACTTACACAGGGTGTCAATAGGTTGGATGATTCGCTCACCAACCACATGTTCGATGATCATTGAATAAAACGATTGTAGTCCTTGAAAAAAAAACCGCAATAAAGTAAACGTGAGCTCATGGAAACAAGAAAAGTTGTGGGAACTATGAAAAAATGAAATCGAACATGTTAGGTTGTTCAACGCACTTGGATTTTCATACTGCGATGGTGTATAGGAACCAGTCAGCTTCTTCACAAATGCTGACGCTACGCTAACATCAGCAGCAGACGCTGTAAATAAAAAAATAATAAAACCACAAATAAAGCAGCAGTTGTGCTTTATATTATCATTTTCTTTGGACACTCCTAATTGAACGGCCTTTCCAATTACTCACATACTCATCCATTCAGTACATCTTATTTAGTTACTTGACACTTGAACAGCTCGTCCTCACTGGTTGTGCGGCCCGCAGCATAATCACCACTTTTCGGAGATTTGCTGGTCAAGCTACTGTGGTTCCCTGGAATCCCGAGGTCAGCCTGGCCAAAGTCTGCCCCAGGTCTTCACCAGCGCGGGCAGCCGCAGCCCTTGTGGATCAGAGGGAGATTTGCCACCATGCGACTTTGATACCAGGACGGTGGCGGATCCTGGTATTGGTTTACTCTTAGCTAGGCTTCCTGATGGAAACGCCGAACTCCTTCTCAGCTTGGGAGACGCTGCCGTGGGGTCGAATCTCCCGCTGTACATCGCATTTCGGCACCCAAGAACACCTCCCAGCCACGATGAGGGCGGTAAACCGTTGGGAGGATTCAGTATATCGTAAAACTTTATTCCTCTTCATGTTAGGGACAAAGTAAAAAGTCAACTACATTAAATCTCACAAAGCCACCCTCATATCGCCAAAGAAAAAAAAACCACATACGTAACTTATAGGTAGCCTATATAACGTGCTAAATGGGAAGTCTAAGGACAACTAAATACATTACTGTTTGCTCATCAAGAGACCAGTGAATTATTAATCTGCACATTGCGCTTTGCAGAATGACCACCAACAGTAGGAAAAGATATGAATGGGCTCAATTTTTCGTTTTCTGGAATGAAACTCACGTTCCGGCCATTCTCCTTGAGGACATTTCAATTTTTCGGACACATCTCGAATATCTTCGGCAAAGGGTAGAAACACCACATGAAAACCGTCGAAATTGTAGTCACGGATCGCATCTGAGCGACTCTGAACAGCAATTTATTAAATATGCACGCTTAAGACGGTAGTTACTTGCACAAAAGTAATACCGACGTAAAACCATACTTTTTCCCCCACCATTTCATATACTTGTTAAAAAGCTGTTAAACTGAAGATTTCGCGCTATATATAAGGGAAGACATAGTTACAATATATCAAAAATCTTAATCTAGGTATTCCTTCCAACGACGCATGAAAACCCCGAGACGTTCGTGCGTTACTTATGCTAAGGATAAGCTCGTTATATTGGAAGCGCACAAATGGCAACAAACGTAGAAAGTATTACTTACTATGATAAAGACAAGCAGAAACTACAACTAACTTCTATGATCCGTTAGCTATTTTTTCTCTTAAACTTTATGATAGTTTCTAAGTTTTTTACTCAATAGCACCCACTTTTACGGTTGCTAACAATTGGCTAAACCACTTGTACCAGTTTTAGCAACGGCAATCTGATTAAATGTTGAGTAACTCGAAAAAGACATCAGTAAAGCTTCGATCAGATCTACTAGCGTGGCATCGTTCCTTTCGTTTCACGAAGAGAACCATGCCATATTGGTATAAGCTCCTTCACTGCCAGTCTCTAGCGGAAAGATAGCAGACAATATCGCACATAGAACAATTGGAAAACTTACCAACCTCGTGTTAGCTCAACAATACAAGAAAGAAAAACTAACTTAACAGAAGTAGAAAGAATAATATAAAGAGTGTACTTTTTTTAATTTTATAGGACCCGTCTTCACGTCTACGATGCAGATCCTAGCACTTCTCACATTCGATTCATCTCCTCGCATCCATTATCCAGGAAGGCTTTCGAACCTTTACGTGTGGCTTCGGCTACTGCTTGAGGATTTTCATTTCATCCTTAATGTCGTAGAATGCTGGTCGAATTGATTCTTCCTGAAGCCCTGAAATAGCCGGGCTGAAGCGCTCCCAAATGGACTGCGGTGAGCGACTTTTTTTTTCTCGAACAGGTCCGGTACCAATCTCCCGACCCCGGAGGGATGAGAGGCCTGGCTGGCCCGAAGTGGAATCGAACAAGCACCATGCTCGTGATGACCGACACCACTACCACTGGGCTATCCGCCCCCCTTAAAAGAGTGTAATAATAACAACAGTGATAACATTAATAATAATAATAATAGTAATAATAATAGTAACAATAATGACGACAATTATAATAAATTCTAAGACCTCCCAATGGCTTATCGCTTCATCGTGGCTGAATGGTGTACCTGGGTGCCGAGTTGCGACGTACAGTTGGAGGTGTCATTCGTCTCCCTCCTCCCAACCTGAAAGGGAGTCCGGGGTTTCCATCAGGAAGTCAGGAAGCTCAGCTACTAATAGTAAACCAATACCTGGACCCACCACCCTCCTGGTATCAAACTAGTCGCATGGTGGCAAATCTCGTATTAATCCAGAAGGGCGGCAACTACCTGTGGTGGCGACGACCTGAGGTAAACTTTGGCCTGGCCGACCTCGGGACTCCAGGGAACCACAGTGGGTAAGCTAGCGCAGAACTCCGAAAAAATGGAAACTATGCTGGGGTCCGCACAAACAATGAGGATGGACCATCCAAGTGAGTCCGACTTCTTAAGCTAGGCATTCTAGATTTTCTTGTTGAGCAAACCACACAGGCCTCACCTCAGCAAGACTCATGAGAGGTGAGAGGCCACAAAAATCTCGGGCTATGCAGGACGTCAACTGAACCGGATTCGAGGAACAAACGCACATGCCATGAAGATTGTTTATTATTCTGCAGGTATAATGCCAAAACGCTCTCCACAGACACCATCTTCACGCCCTTCTCGTAGCCGCTGATCGCACTAAATTTCATGTGGTCCACTTAGAAGAAACAAAAAATCAGGAACATCGACATAAGCCAACCAAACATCAGGATCCTTGTCATCTGTGGAAAAAAAGGTCCCATCACGAAATGGTGGTGGCGTAGGCTTTTTTCATCCATCCGTCTACTGTCCATTTCGTCGATTCGTAAGAAATCATTCCCCTAGCATGGCCGTCGACAGTTTCCAACCAAAGTGTAGGATCACTATCATCAATTAGTACTCAGTACTCACCGACCGATGAAGCTAATGAGCAGGAACTAGATTCGCTTCACTATCAGTCGACGAAGTTATCCGCAGTGATAAAACATTATAAATTTGTTGTCGGAGACTTCAAGTCCAAAGTAGGAATGGCCAACGAGAGCGAGAACAGGATCGGAAAACATGAATTAAGAAAAAAAAATGAGCAAAGCCACCTAGCAGGACTCCTATCAGAAGCACGCCTTTTCCGCGGAAACTCGTTTTTCCAGAAGAAAGAACGATGTCGCTGGACATGGGAGTCTCCCAGAGGCACGACTTATACGGAGCTCAACCAAATTCTGACAAACTGAAGATGGTGTCTAGTTGACAAATCGGTAGTCCCATCATTCTATAATAGATCACCGCCTTCTTCGCGCAAGGATTCAATTTGGCTGTCCGCTGAAAAAACAATTCACGTCTCGCTTAAAAGTCGTTTTTGAGCGATTTCGCTGCGCAGGGGGCCTCCCTCTCCTTTCCTCACCCCCCGCGTTGAAGCAGCACAAAAAAAATCACCGTTCTGAAGAAACACCGTCGGGACTTGTGCAATTATAATGTTTCGCTGCCACCCCTGATGAACGATGATGGGACCATCAAAAGCTACCACTATGATTAAGAATTGACAACGGAAAAAATTCTACGCTGACTTTTTCCGTTCCACAATCCCCCCCTCCCAGATCGTAAAATTTCCGCTGGGAAAAAAGCCACCTGGATTTCTTGTGTATGAGTTCCGAGTTGCGATAGAAATAATGAAAAAGGGCAAATTGTTAGGTTGTTCAGAAATAAATGAGCCTTTTTAAAAATGTTGTTCAGAAATAAATGAGCCTTTCAAATATTTATTGTTTTAATGCGTTTTTTTACTGATAAAATACTCTTGGTACCTTGGAATATTACATATCATTAGAAAGCTGATTCCATGCTCTTACTAACCATGTTCTTATATTTCGCCAAAATTTAGATTTTTTTTACCGATTTTATATGTCAAAAAAACGAACTTTCCTCAAATTTTCTATTAAGAGTTCAAACTCGCTCGTAATGAAGCAGACGTCTCGAAACATTAATGAAGTTTGAGGTGAAGGTAGTGTTGGTGAATCAACAGTGCGAACCTGTTCGCGGAAATTCCGATCTGGTGATTTCAACCTCGAAGATAAGGAAGGCCGCGGACGTCCGAATGAACTTGACGACGACGAAATGAAGGCACTAGTGGAAGCAAACATGCGAACAACTGTTCGAGAGCTTGCAGAACAGCTTGGCGAAGCACAGAAACAATTTCCACTCACTTGAATCTCATAGGAAGGACAAAAAAACTCGACAAGTGGGTGCGTTTTGAAGTGTCGTCTGGTCTCATTCTGCGAAACAAGAACGACCCTTTTCTTGATCGAATTTTGACGTGGAACGAGAAGTGGATTCTTCTGTACGACAACCGGCGACGTTCATCTCAATGGTTGGATTGCGATCAGGGCTCCATATCACTTCCCAAAGTCCAGAGAATTATTGCCAACAAATCGACGAAGTACCTCCGACATCGTAAACACCGACAACAACGATCGGCATTACTCAGCAGAAAAGGACCAATCCTTCTCCACGACAAGGCTTCACGTTGCGGAACCGGCGCTGCAAAAGATGAACGAGATGGGCTACGAAACTGCCTCACCTGCCATATTCACCAGAGTTCTCGCTCTTACCGACTATCTCTTCTTCAAGCATCTTGACTTCTTGCGCGAGAAATGCCTCACCTACCACGAAGACGCAAAAAATGCCTTCAATGAATTCATCACTTCCAGAACTCAAGAATTTTATGCAACTGGAATAAATAAACTTGTTTCTTGTTGGAAAAAAAACGTGTACATTCAAATGGTTTTTATTTTGATTAACAAAGTTTTATTTGAAGCAAGTTATTACAACTTAAATAATATAGTTGAAAACGCTCATTTATTTCTGAACAACCTAATTAAGTTTAAATATACTTCTCGCAAGCCCTACGACAGCATAACTTTACCATCTCCAAAGGTGACAGAGGGAATCTTCGTAATTATAGTCCGATCCGCTTGCCAAGTGTATCTACAAGTTGTTCAGAACACACATCGATAACTAAATATGGAACGGCCAGTTATTTAATAAGAAAAGTAAGTGACAGATAGACGAAAAGAACTGTAGAATGGACTCCACCGCGATGTAAGCACCCATTAGGACGACCATCTACACGTTGGGTGGACCGGTTTTCGTAGCCATATTCAGATAGCTGCACTCGTAGCTGCAGTTGTGTTATAGATCACGGTATCACACTCGCACTTGCCACCATGCTTGAAGCAAACCAGCATCGTGACGACGACTGCAAGGCTAGGAAATGAAGACGTGCTAGGGCCCGTACAATCAGCGAAAACGGGCCCTCCAAGTATACAAGTAAGCATCCGATCCATTGTATTGAAGTGCTTTTATGTGTCGATTTACTTGGTGTTTGCGGACGTGTTCGTAAGCAAAAATTGTTTTACAGATCACGGTATGAGACTTGCACCTGCCACCATACTCAAATAAAAGAACTACCATGAACCATGAGTGCGAGGGAAAGAAACGAATGGCAAATATGCTGGGTCCGCATAACTCGTGAAGACGGACGATCCAAGCATCCAAGTAAGCAATATTTTTTTTGTATTAATTTTTACATAACCCGTCATCACACTTACTGCGCAGATCCCATCTATTTCTTGCATTTGATTCGTTTTACTTGCATTAATTGTTCAGAACGCTTTTCGAACACTTCGAGTGTTGTTTCGGTTGCAGCTTGAGAATTTCGTCTTCTTTATGATTGTCGCAGAATGCTGGGCAAGTCGATTCTCCTTGCAACCTTGGATTCAGCCGGACTAGAATGTTCGCACGTCAATTGGAGGAAAGCGTTACAGAAGGGGGATCCAACTAGCACTTTTGCTTCCTGATCGACGGCATCATTAACCACTGCGTTATCGGCTTCTCAGGTATCAAAGTAAGTAGTGATAATAGATATAATAGTAATAATAGTGATGATAACAATAATATACTGTATTCTCGATTATCACACACGAGGTTAATCACGGAAGCAGACGTTTCAGCAGATTTCGCCCTCTGCAGAGTCTGGAAAGTCTGGAAAGGCCACGTTGAGTGCAACCTACCCAGCCGAACACCTCCATAAGCAGAACAGAAAAAAAAGCGAAACCAAGATTTCAATCCCACTGAAAAAATAGCTTCTTCGCACACTCACCGCTTTCTTTGTGTCTAGCAATGACTATTTCATGTGCAGACGAAGCGCATAGAGTTCACATAGATGGCTAATTCTCTCTCGCATTAAAATATCACTCAGTAATATCAGTGGAAGGCATGTAATAAACGGCTCTAAAGAAGGCGATACTGCCGAAACGTCAGCTTTAACGGAATGAAGAATAAAGTAACACCTCGTGTTTGCTCAGCAAGAATATCGAGAACTATTTGATCAATGCCGAAGTTAATAAAAAGTCGGTCGTGTAAAATATCAGTCTTAAATACTCCGTACTCCACTCTTAGTATCCTTAAAAACAAAATAACAATGTAAATAATTGCGAAAAGAGTAGGAAGTAATAGCAGAGACATAATGAAAAACCTAACTCCCCATACGCTCAAATTTGTTGAGAAAAACCGTAGAGATAAATAGGGATAAAACAACGCCGAATGAACACTCACCTCATTCTTCTCCGACATGTGTGGGACTAAAGCCACTAAACGCACTTTCTGATTCGCTCTCGAACAAAACCGACAGATCATCGCCATTTTTCGCTGCCAGCATCTTTCCAACAATGCCCGATATAGGCAAGCCGATCCCAACACAGACTAGAACAGTTTACGTAGAGAGGTAATGTTAGTTTAATTCAAAAACGAAGGTTAGTTCTTCAGAAAGGAAACTTTTAAATGACATAACTCATCTCAAAAATGAATTTCTTAACAACCATTAGAATCTACATCTTTTTTTTTAACAAGATGCAAGTTAGCTTGTTTGTTCCAACTGTATCGAACGTAAAGTTTTAAAACTACGGGAGCAACGAATTCTCGGAACGCATTTTTAGCAGTGGCTTAATTGCCGAACATTTTCTCGATAAGTATAAGACGAAGCGCGAGGAAAAAAGTGCCGTTGGTTACTGGAATCTTCGATAAACACGCGGCCACAGGTAGATTTTCTAAATGCAATTTGTTCAACTTCCGAAGAGTTAGTTGTTCATTGTGTGGCCGAGCTTTGTTATGAAGGAGAATTTGAACTTCTGTATTGCCAAATTCCTTGTATGCAGAATGCAGTTTTTAAGAACTCCATCGAATGCGTGACGAATTGCTACGATTATTTTCCCAGGATTCAGAATGTTTTTGAATTAATCCAACTAACAATTTCTTCGTTCAAATCCTGGTTTGGAGAATGTCCATTCAATTTTCTATGCTGCAATGTATGACTGATTTCCCAACGTTGACTACAACTTTTCTTACATAGCCCAACATGATGGCACACGATTCGTTTCCTAGCATCGATCATCCATGAACCTCTTTGGATTCCGTACAAGGATTTGGGCTTGAGGATGTTCTTCCTCTTTATGAATGTAGTTGAATGTTGATCGAGCTGACTCTGCATAACTCCTGTGATGTACATGCTATGGTGCTCTTACGTGGGTTAGAGAGTATGAACTGAACCTAGGTAAGTCCAATACCAATTTCCCGATCCAGGAGGGAATGGAGACTTTGCGGGCCTGGTTTGAACTAGTCCTCTGCTGATAACGAATAGTTCTACAAACTACGACTCTGGAAGCGTTTCCCAAGCCTATGTTTTGATGATGTTTTGAAATGATTACTTGGATACTTGGATACTTCGACGGCCCGTCCTCACTGGTTGTGCGGGTCACAGCATAATCTCCATTTTTCGGAGCATTGCTGGTTTAGCCACTGTGTTTCCCTGCAGTCCCGAGGTCAACCTGGCCAAAGTCTGCCCAAGGTCCTCACCACCACAGGCAGTCGCCGCCTTTGCGGATCAAAGGAAGATTTGCCACCACGCGACTAGTTTGATACCGGGACGGTAGTGGATCACGGTAATGATTTACTCTTACCTTGGCTTCCTGATGGATACGCCGGACTCCTTCTCAGCTTAGGAGACCCTGCCGCAGCGATGACTCCCCCGCTGTACATCGCAGCTCGACGACCAGGAACACATTCCAGCCATGATGAGGCGGTAAACCCTTGGGAGGCTTGAAATAATTATTGGAGTGAAATAGTCGGAAAATAAGTAGGTCGTAAAGTCGTGCAAAGCAACAAAGTAGCCGACAAATATTTGCATGAAATTTATTCATTTGTTGGTTCCAAATCTCTGGATCTACTTAATACAGAGGAAATTCTCATCGATACAGTCGCTTTGTCAAGCCAAAAATAGAGTTGAAAATCAAACCATCACTTCCCCCAACGCGGATAAATCGCTGAGATAATTTACAAGAACCCAAGAAAGTTGACATGTTTAATCAAAGAGAATGTTTCTTTAAATAAGAACAGTCCCGAAAAAAAAATATACGTTGGAAATTTAGTAATGAAAGAGAATCTCACACTCTCATCTGGATAGAGAAATCTTGACGGCAAGATATGGTTTCCAAAATCTATTTTGGATAATGGCTTAAATCCCAACAACACGATGCCTGAAAATACCGGAAAACAGGGACATTAAAATTAACCGACTAGCTCGTGGCCAGAAGTTTCATTTCAACTATAAGGTGGATTAAAATTCCATGTAACCAGTTTCTCTTTGGTTAAAAATGTGAACTACATGCAGCAATGATCAGCGGAAGTTCTGAAATTATCACATGGTTTCACGAAAAAGTATACAGTCAGAGAAAGATAGCTTGAACAACTCGCATATCGGGTTGTACACTACATAATATCACTGTCTAATGTTGGACGTTTCGAAACATAAAAACACTTCCAAAGCAAAGCGTGATTTTCTTGTGCACACTAATGCAATCCTAAAATACTTCCCAAAAACAGAACCTTCCATATTCTCCTCAGAACGGTGCGTGATGGCCCCGCATGGTGTCAAAACCAAAAAAGTCGACATGTGCTAATTTAAAAAAAGGCCTCTTTTCGGTCCTACCGCACACCCACTCACTGCTCATTATACCAATTCAAACAAGATCCTGTTACCTCGCCTAGTCATTCTGTGAAGCGACCGGTGTTATGAACCGAGTTCACCAACAATAGACGAACTCCAATTAACACGTTCTGGGCTCAGGGTGGGTAGAGGAGCCAGAAAAATTCCCAAAAATTGTTTTCGGGGGTTTTAAAACAAAAAACGGAACGATCGCATAAGGAAAACAGTACGAAAATTCGAATGGAAAGTCGAGACACATAGCCGAGTACCAATCTAGGGCATATTTTTATTATAGATTCTTCGGTTGGAAGAAAATTTCTGAATAATGGTAAATCAACTAAGTAGCCTAAGCCAGGAAGGGACCTCGTCTTAAAAACGGATGACGTTTGATACCTACCGAATATACTTTGCTACGAAAATAGAGTAATTCAAAATACAACACCAGAAGTAGCCGATCAAAAAGATAAGCTTAAAGATTAACCAGTATAACAAATTATAACTGTAGCACGTTGAAGAACCGTATTCACTGAAAAAGAACGACATCACAACAGGATTTAGTAAAAAACCGGATGGGATAGAGGAAGACTCGAGATGAAAGGCTTTGATCGCGCAAATGTTTTCCGTCGACACCAAAAATAAGAACACAAGAAACAGAAACTAACCTTTTGCATCAAACCTGGTCAAAGCCTCCAACTCTGCTTGGTCACTCACAATACACTCCCCTCCGATCGTGATCGCCTTTTTCAACTCAAATTTGGCGCGCATACGATTTTCCATCTCTTGTTCTGGGATAAATTCCATTCTACAGGGCTCGTGACTTTGTTCTTAGATTATATTTGGATACAATCCTATATATAATTATAGACTTTTTTAAACCAAGTTTTTTTTACAAATCCTTAAAACTTTTTTGAATATGAAAAACTTCACCAAGCCATGCCGTCTCAGCCAAGGAATCAGTTTCGTCGTTACTCCTCGTGTCTATTACGGAAGTGGCAGAATGACTTGGAGTTGAATCCTTAAAAATACTAAAACCTTCCATAAATAGAACTCTGATACTTCATCTATTTAACAGCAGTCTGAGGAACACACTTATTCATTTAATACTGTAACTCTACATTGTCATGCACAAGCGATCCACACTTTCACCTCGGTCACAGCGACGCGACAAACATACGATCCATAAAAGCTACAGGATACAGCATATTAACATTCAAAGTAGTTGAAATAGCAAGCTGAGGAACATGGTATGTATGCAGTTTGCCAATAGGCTTTGCAGGGTGTGATCTAATTTCTAGAAAACTCACACTGCGTGGTAACCAGACTTGCTGCTTTTCAAGAGGCATTTCCGTTTCGTAATCCAAATACTCCTTCGGTGGTGGGCGAGCTTCACTAACTAATGCATAACTAGAAGAAATAACCCTCTGTTAGGAAATCCAAGACGAAATAATGGATTGTCTTTTTTCGTGTTTTCTCAACTACCAAATTATTATACGTAGTAAAAACATCTAGTAAACGTAAAAAACACAAGAAAAAACAATGAAGAATTTGACAGTTAAGAGTTATCTCGTCTGTAGTGAAATATTGCAAAAAACAACATTGGTGTCATTATGTCAACAATCAACGAAGTTTACACGTCGAATGCCAGCATCAAAAGACTTTGCTCAGAAAACTGATCCGAGTAACTAATACCACTAATATACTACGTTTGGTCTAATGATCAAGAAAATGAAAATTATCTAACATTTACAAAATCTACGCACTGAAATACACTTAGTTTCTATTTGGGACGATAAACAAGAGACATCTTGAAAAAACGTTAGAACTTTTTCAACATTATGTTCTACTCTTCTAAACCAGCTAATCCGCTAGTGTTTTCACATGGCTGAGGTGTTCCTGCACGTCGAACTGCAATTTACAGAACGACGCTGAGATATTTGCAAAATACCGGACCGCAGGTGTCTGCGGTGAGGATAGAACCAGCTATTACCCTTTCCGGGAATTAACGCGTTCATTACCACACCATGTGAGTCCTTCCATTCGCCTTCCTCTCACCCGTGTCACTGACCTATTGTTGCTATCAGTAGTCGCCCCTCAACGGGATTTATCTGGGCAGCACAAATCGGCACTGAATCGAGTTAAGTTGAAGCTGTAATTTAACTCACAATGTCATAATTTTTTATTTACTGCCTATTCTTTGTTTTTACAGCAGGGTACGACGTGAAATATAGCCACAACGATGCAGAAATATTTGCAAAACTCCAGATTTCAGAAGTCTGTGGTATAGCAGAGAACACGTTAGCCCCATCCCCAAAGGTAATATGGGATTCGATCTCTACCGCACACACTTGCGCTCCGAAATTATGCAAATATCTCAGCAACATTGCGGTTATATTTCCCTCATACCTTGCCATGAGGAAAGAACATAAAGTAAACAAAGTAGTGACTGCAATGTACAGAGTTTGCTCATACCTAAGAAAGTCTCCAAAGCCATGAAAGACTTCGATTTTTTTTCTTCCGGAAGCCTAGCTAATACGAAACCGACACAAGGATTCAATGCCAACCTGCTAAGAAGATGATCATCAGGTGGCAAGTGTTTAGGCCCTGGGAATGCCCAACGGTGACTACGAAAGTTTGAGAAAGAAAATGTTGCTTGGTCAACAAACTACGGAAATCTGCTGTGCCCACATGATTGCTTTCGATCAGTAAGATGAGCCATTTAAACATTCGAGTAAGTATATGGTTTCACTCCGTGGCATACATTTGATTCTCTTCCCATCATTATTTATACTTTCTTTGCCATAAATACAAATTCCTGTGTGTACAATAGTTGGAATTTCAACTTTATTTCAGAAAATTAGTCTGAAAGTATGGAAATACTTACACAGAAACGCTAAACCTCACTCCCGGACCAAGTTCAAATGGTATGTTGCTGAACGCCCGGATCGAAAACGTCTTTTGGAACACTCTAGAAGAAGTGCAAAACTTGGGCTATCCACAAAATAAAAAACGTTCTCAGCACTAGTCAATCTTTAAGGGATGCGTCATGCACTCGACTTCATTAAGAAACGTTAGAAGTGATTGAATGCACATCTGGCCTAAGTAATGACTGCGATGATTTGGCCTGCTGATATGTGAAATCAGTGCCACTACTCTTCCAGACAAATCTGGTAGCAATCTGCTGACCCTGGAAAAATGGAAGGCTTTGTGAGCCCAGGTTGCGGAATCGAACAAGCGACCACGTGTATTGCAGGTCACCTCTAACCACTCCACTACACGCGTCCCATAAAGAACCCAAAATGCACAGCAAATTGAAAACTATTTAGTATAAGTCGAAAAGCAATAAAAATCCACAAACTGTGTTTCCAAGTCCTCTATTGAAGTGCTTACGTCAATCTTCGGGTCGAGTTGACGCTAAAAGGCAAGCATGTAAGAAAAGGAAGAAATATGCTTCAAACTGCATTCCTTAATGAAAGATACGACAGTTTACGAAACGAAACGTCTCAAACTAAACCATGGAAAAACCTGGAACTGAATCCCGACGTTAAACAACCCACCCAGACCCTCGTGTCCCGCTCATACTTCTCGTCATCTTCGCTTCCTTGTGGTCGCAATAAAACCACAGAAAATTCACCCATCGTTTGCCTTCCTTTCTGGTGTCGAAATGATTCCACACCTTTCATCATTCTCGTCTGTAACACAACATGTGATATCGAACAGAAAAAATAGAAGAGATGCATTATTCTGTGGAACAAATAGAACTATTAGTTTCTTCTCTCAATAAAATAATCTTCACCTTGCAAAAATGATTCAGATGATTCCAAATAAAACACAACATGTGCTATTTAGTGTTAATATGTAGAAAGGTTGTGTATGCAAACAAAAACCTACAGAGTTAAAAAACGACAACATACAAAAAAAAAGCTGTAAAATTAAGGAGAGTACAAATGAATGGATCATCACGATTTCGAAGGGACGGTTTTAATTGCCTGCGGATAACCGATTGTCTTCTATAGACATTTGATCGCAACATTAACTAAACGAGCAGTTCGTAGTACTAACTATATTCTGCAATCTCCAGTTAACCACATGCTAGTAAACTTGCTTGTTTTTTTTCCCCAGTGATATGCGCAAATTTTTCTTGCATTTTAGTGATTGTCCATGTGAGTAATGCGGTTAAATACGAACCAAAAGCAAGTTTTTATGAGATGTCTCCCCTTAAAAAATAATCATCAGTCTAGAGCATTCTGAGAAGCGGCTTCTGTTCAAATGGTCTTTGAAACACCAATCCAGAAACTTTATGAACAGCTACGAAGACTGGAATATGAGTATGCATTGCTCGTCTTTCAGGAGGATAGCACAATGTAGCTTTACTAACAATGCTGCCCGTGAAGCGATTGTCGTATTCAGGATCAATAATCGAAATAACCTAAAAATTGGGACGTTTCTAAGAGCCGATGCCATAGAAGCATACTAAAAGGTACAGAAGCCAATTCATTATTAGTTGCGAAGGTATTCTCAAAACACTTGCGATAGTTGCCTATTCAGAAATCAAAAAAATGATTCGCTATTATTTGAGCAGAACCATTTCGGAGATGTAGTGATTTTTGACACAATTTTATTATCATTTGCGCTTCCAGATAGAAACTCCAATGTCTCCAGAACCTTGGCAACAAGATAGGTCTTGTACATCATGGTTCCATAACTAAGAACAGCCTTTAGGAATAACAGCCTTCAGGAATAATCAGACGATCAGCCATTGCGGGCGCCGGATGGGACCATCATGTCGGGAATATGTCAACGTGATACTTTTTGACATGTTTCAAAACAACAGACTCTCCGATGGAAATTACCAAAGAAGAAAAAAAACTAAGATGTAAAAAAAATAATACTTACAAAATAGCCTTCGATTTGGGTTTCCCAGTTCTCCTCAAACGGATTCGTGTCATTGGTGAGGTACACAATTGTTTGTTGTCGTTGAGATAACCCTTGCCTAAGCAGATCTTAAACTGCACCCTGATTAAATGCTAAGAATCACAAAAAATGAAAAAAAATCAACTGCTCATAAAACAACAACGATATAGGTTGCCAGCTAAGCCAGAAATAACCATCTTAATGGCATTAAGTACTCTTTCTCATGCATCACTCAACCACTCCACGAACATAATTGAAACTTCCACTACTTAAATAACTGAAAAGTAAACAGACGAATCATAATCCCAGTCGGAATTCCTTTTAAAGAATGAAAACGAGCTTAAAAGAGGAAAAACCTGTTCGTAAAAAGCTTTAAGAGAGAACAGAGCAGTGTACTTTCCTACCAACATAAATTTAACTTCAATGAAGGTGAGATATTTGCAAAACTCTGGACCGGAGGTGCCTATGGTGGGGGAACGAACGCACTATTGTCGTTTCCGGGGGAATAACGCGTTCACCACCACACCATGAGGGTCCTTCGTTTCCCCCTGTCTCTCGGCTGTCTCTCACAAATTTAACTGAGGTATCGAATCCAAGAACTAATTTTCCTGAGCTCCTGAGAAATACGTGTAACATAAGAAAGGTTTTCCAATGCTATCAATCCCAACTGAAAAATCGAGATGACTTCAACCAGTGCCCAATAAGTAGGCCACAACATGCCCGTACGTATCCCCAACCACAATTGTTTAACTATACCTGGATATATTTTCGTCAGAAACACTAACAACAAGTAGCCAAATAAGAAATGTGCTTTTAGTGAAATTAAAGCGAGTAAAGCCGACTGGGTAAGCTGAGCGTAACAAGTGTAAATGGTGGCGTTATTACCACTATGACGTTGAGATACTTCCAAAACTAGGATCCCAGAAGCTCAGTGTTATCCACTGCACCACTGAGGTCCTTGGTTTACCTTTCTCTGAGTAAATCTTCTACTCTAACATTGCCAACAGTAATCACTCGTCAACGGGAACGATCTGGGGATCACAAATCGGCAATGGACCCAGTTCAGCTGAGCCTGCAGTCTCATGTATAGTGAATACATTTCACGTCATATCCTGCCATGAAAAAATAACAAGTAGTAAATGAAAGTTAGACATTGAGATTTTGGCTGACGGGTGATTGCTGATGGCATCGCTAGCGTAGAAAACATATTACGAGAAAGGTAAAGCAAGAGCCTCAGTGTTACAGTGGGTTGCACGTTAGCACCAGGAAAAGGTGCTCGCCAGTTCGAATGTGACCTGGGGGTTCAAGTTTTGCAAATATCTCAGCGTCATAATAGTTCACAATTTCACATCATATCCCGCCGTGAAAAAATTATAGGCAGCAAATAAAAAGTCAGATATGGTGTCTTTACTGTTGCTACGGTTGCTCGTTGGAGTTATTCGATAGTGAGTGAGATCACAAGTGATGGAGCACAAAATGAAAAACGAATGAAGAATGCTTACTCAATGAAAATCTTTCTGGTATACCACAGAAGAGTCGACAAGTCGCATTTGCAGTGCCCCCCAAAACGTTTGTCGAATGCAGACTTGATGTTCTCTGTAACATTTAAGCTGTGAATATAAATAAACTGTATTAAGTCGATCCATTCCATAAACAACATAAATTTTTTCTCAAAAGAAGCACAGCGGATTCCGTACAACTCTACAAAGTTGAGATATTAACAAACATTGAAGGGAGAACGAAGGGATCCAGATAAGCATTGTCGAATAAATCTTGTTAAATGAATATAAATGAACTGGATAAATAAACAAATTCGCGTTTGTTCAATATGAAAACAGTGAATTATCTAAGAAGCTAAAATCTGACGAGGTACGTCGCTCCATATATGAATTCCCTTAATCAGTGAGTTTTAACACTGGCTTCAAAGGATCATCTGGGGACCGCTTACGATCCTCATACTTGATGACACAAACACAAGAAATATAGTAGACGTGACAAAATTGGTAAAACCAACAGAGTTACGGAGTAGTTTCATTGAGCTCCGCTGTAGGAGCCTTAAAATAGTTACCTCTTAATAACTCAAAATAACGACTTTCTATAAACTTCAGCATAGATAGTTGATATATTTATTTATATGATCTTATAAACTGATCTTCTTTAGCTGATGCGAGGTTGGTATAGGTCTTCGTTATCGCTGTCGTTGTTGTTGGTGTTGATGGTCGATGGCTGACGTCTCGGCGATTTCGCCTTCCTCAGAGCCTGGACGTATTTTATACAAGAATACTTTAATTATTCGGTGAAAAAAAAGGGCTACAGTATTAATGAAGGCCAAACTTTCAAATAGACGCCACACTGAACAGAAAGGCTACTCACCGTGATGTTACGAATGGGACTGGCCCACTAGTTTTTCACGTGGGGTCGCGAGCGAAGCACATCAAGAGTCAAAATATCATTTTGAAACAGTTGCGTACACCGTAGATAGTCTACTTATCAAAAACATGTACTGCACGGCTAAAATGTGTGTACAGGAGAAGAGGAAAGGAAGTAATCGCTAAACCTGGCACGAAAAATAGCCATTTCCAATGGCTACGAAGTAGAAGCCACTCGGGTTAGACAAAAACGTAGGATAGTTCCCCCAAAATAATGTTTCGGACGTAAGATTACTTTTAAGCTACCCTTCATATCAAACGAAGTAAGTCACGCCATTAAGATGCTTAAGAAAAAAGTGGTCTTAAAAATTATGTAACGATTATTGACATCCCACCCAATACCCTGCGCCGTCAATTAGTTCGCAACCGTCCCTATGATCGTTTGTGCAGCTCAGAAAACTGTACGATATGTCCTAACGGGAAAGACGGGGATTGCATGAGTTCAGGTATAATATACTTGATCTCACGTAACGCAGGCGGTGAGGAATATATTGGGGAAACGGGGGAGACCACTTTGTGTCCGTATAAAAGAACATCTAGATGGGAAAATTAAAATTCTTCACTCCTCTAGGTACGCATAGGGCACAAAAGCACAACGGCGATGATTTTGAAGTGACTGTGCGGATCCTAGCGCAGGAATCGAAGAAATCAATGCGCAAAACTCTTGGGGGCGTCTTGGATAAATTTGAAAAAATCCAAGGATGAACCGGAAAGACGAATGCCTCACTATCACATGTGGAGCTGGCACCCTATTTCAAAATATTTTTGACCCCTGGGTGTGCCTCGCTCGCGACCCCCACGTAAACAACGCGTGAGCCAGACCCACTCGTAACATCACGGTGAGTAGCCTTTCTGTTCAATATGGCGTTTATTTGAAAGTTTGATCTTCATTAATACTTTAGCCTTTTTTTTCCACCAAATAATTAAAGTATTCTTGTATAAAATACGTCCAGGCTCTGAGGAAGGCGAAATCGCCGAAACGTTGGCCATCAACCAACAACACCAACAACAACGACAGCGACAACGAAGACCTATACCAACCTCGCATCTGCTAAAGAAGATCAGTTTATAAGATCATATAAGTAAATATATCGGTTATAACTTCTATTTTTGTCACACTCCAAATTTTAAAGCAGGTGAATCTCGGGAGGACCATCACTGAAGCTACGTAGACTATCTTTAAGTGGTGGATATGATGCTGAACGTGGATCTACAGGAACTATTTTATACCCTCATCAGAGAAAGGTTGTATAGGCCAGATATGCATGCATTCAATAATCTTTAACGAGGTTTAATGAAGTAGAATGCATGATATATCCCCTCAGGGATTGATCTTCGCCGAGAGCTTTATCCTTTATCCTTTATGTAACAGTAGCGAAGATAAAGTTGTTGTCAACATGAGCTTTGGAACGAGTACTAGTTTCTTTTTTGGGCGACTAGGATTAAATATTTATTGCAGGAGACATGTGGATACTATCACGTGTTTCCTATGTTATTTCTATATTGTTGTTCAAAGTTGATTTCCTATCAATATCTGTAAGATAACTCATAACAACTGGCTTATACTTTCACTTCGCGGTTGACTGGAAACTGCTCTTAATGCCTTTGTATGACAATAGCTTTAAAAGCATTCACTAGGAAAAGATCACACCCACTGTAGCAATACCTCTCTTCAGATGGTACGTAGATGTCGCCTCCAGTACGTGAAACCACTTTTTCATCTTCATCTTTCTTGGTCATCTTACAACTATCGCTATTCAGAATGAAGTGCAACCATAAGAATGCTGAGATATGAGCAAAACTCGGAGCCAAAGTTAGGCTTCGAATCCGGGGGGCTCACGTGCTATCCACTCACAAACAGAAGCTCTTGTTGTGTCTTTTCCGTCCACTAGTTTTTTTTACTATAACGGTACTGGCATCAATTATTTCTGAACGAGAACGATCTCACAAGCACAAATTGGGTTGGCACCGTTGGGTGAAAAACTAGCTAAGCGAAAGAGAAACCAAGGGCCTCTGTCGGTGTGTTGCATAGCGTGTGAATCACTGGAAAAGCTAATCATGAGTTAGAACTCAAACTGTGGTCCCGAAATTGATCATATCTCAATTGTGGTTGTATTTTATATAATACCTCGCCATGAGAGAATAGACAGCAAAAAAAAGTTAAACATTGCTATGTATAGTATTGTACTATCGCTGCATTTATACTGTTCTTTAAACCTCATACAGACGTTGCACAATGTTGTCTTCGCTAAGACATTTTTTGTTATATTGTTTATATAAAGGTTAACCATCTAGGTCTAAGTTCGAACTGCTATATCAAAAAGTGTCCCGATGCACGTCACAGCAAGACTAAGCACCTACAGATATGGCAAAGTACCCTCAACTAGAAGATTCACCATCTAACAAATAGATGAAAAGGTGGAGCGGTCAAGAAACGAAATACCAAACTCGCACCAGTTGAAGTCTATTTATTTTTTCTTCTTTTTTAAAGAAGATAATCGAAAATCCCTCACCCAATATACTAGAAAGTAGCACAAGCAATAGGTCCGTTAACCAGCGTGTACGCTTGAGAAGCTCTTTAGTGAAGCAATAAAGAAAACCCCTAAGGATAAATGAAAAATAGCAGTCTCTCACAATCATATTCATCTTAGTTATACTTCAAGAAGGTTGCATATTTCATCTTGAGGGACTATTCCTCTCAGAATCCGACAATCCACCTCATTCGTGGGTAGAGCAATCTGACCCATGAGGATCGGACTCTATATGAAAAAATTACCGCCAGTCATTCCTTCGACTCGTCACATGTTGGTGGGAATGAATGGTTCCCGAAAAATGGGAAACCAGGAAAGCCGTTTTCGTAAGGTAGGGATGAAACACACATTACGCCAATAAGTATAGCGCATTATGTTTTTCTTTTATTGACAAGATAACACGACATTAATATAAAACTTTGTTCGGCTAGCGTTTCGACGCCTTTGTCTTCCTGCAAGCCGTGATGATTGGTGCCCAGTGCCCAGAGTTGTTCACAATCGCGATGTAAGTCTTCATCGTCGCATCGAGTCGAATCCATTGAAAAAGAAACCCCGCCATGAAGAATCTCACTCGGCAGAGTGCTTTTTAAATAGGACGATTGTTCATTGATTGTCCATTCATAAAAAAATTGTTTTCCTCTAGAAAATCGATCCGGTATTAGGTTAGCTTACATATAGTAAAGTAATATACTTGTAAATTGACTGGATTCAACTCGATACGACAACGAAGATCCACGGCGCAAGGACGAACGGCCGTGGACAATCGTTTCAAATCATCCCGGCTCTGAATAAGGCGAAGGCTCTGAAATGTTAGCCGAACAAAGTTTTATATTAACCTCGCGTTAGTTTAGCGATGAAAGAAAAACAGACATTGCTCATGTCCCCGAGATTAAACGAATATCGGCTTAGAAAAATATCATATTCTGTCGTCAACTCGCAAACAAATCTTCGTCAGAATTCTCCTCTAAGACCTCTAAGAATAATAGAACATCATATAAAAGAACTCTTAGTGCAGAAGGAAGACAGAGTTCGACGCTCGAAACCATGCCAACAGTTGAGAACCACGGTTGCTGCCGTATACACCGGTGTGTAGGGAATAATAGCAAATGTCTTGACAACAAGTATTTGGACAAGATGCAGCATGGAAGAGGCGTTTTGGGATGCAAACCTCTTTTCAAAACAATCATCAATTCGATGATCAACAGGAGTAATATAGATAATTGCAACACTAAAGAACTGATGAAATAAAAACAGGTGGGGAAAAGGGTTTTGCTGTTTTTCTGATCTGCACAATAAACATTATAGATCAATATCAGAAAACAAACCTTAACAATCTTTCTATAAATGTTTGACCCGCTAGCTTACTTTATACGTGCTTTTAACTACTGTGTACTGAAAAGATGAATAAGCACGCCAAGCGAAAAGCTTCTCTTGACTAACCTCCTATAAAGTTTTGGAAAGTACCTAGTTTACCTAAAGTACATAAAGATCTCAACAGTTTGAAATTTTCGTATGAATGGTAAGCGCCATAGCTTTTATTAACATGCGAGATCTAGTCTGTTTTGTTTTCTCTTCAATCTACTTTCAATTTAGTCTTCAACAAATGTTTCTTGTCTAGGCATGACAGTGGCTTTGACTTTCCAGGAAAATTTTAGTTATAAAATTTCTAAACTAGTTCTTGATACTAACCTTCGTCCAGGAACTCCTTCAAGGCACATACTCGTCGCTGATCCTCTCCCGATTCATGATCAGATCGAACTTTTAAGTCGAACCATTCCACGCAATGCTTCACTGCACCGGGCAACTGTGTCTCAGACAATGCCTAAATAATGCGGTTGTAAAGCTCACGGCCATTTGAAGTAGCACAGCACTTTACCATAGATCTCCTCGTATGAGGGATCTCGAGCCGGCTAGTTCCGAGGCTACGTGGCGCGTCCCCAGGTGCTGACAGGGGGGTTTATCGCGGACCAAAAGCGACCTTTGCTTCCCTGACACGCAGGTGGATCCAGTAAATGGACTCCCTGTTTCTGGTTCGCCGATTTGGCACGCATTTTCTGTATTTGCTAGGCGTATTCATGCATGCGTGTGTGGGTGCATTCTCGTTTATGCGGACTGTATTCTACGAGACAATTCGGCCAAAAGCCTGCAATCAAGTGACATAGAACTATATGGGAGGCGGTTAGGAGTCACCTTCAATAAGTAAGCTCCACGTCCACTATGGGACAGCCTGGCAAGCAATCCGAGAGTATACCCACCTCCAACGTTCAGAGCCCAGCAAGCCATACGTGGGTATCGAAATGCTAAACACAGTAAAAAAAAACGGGCCTCATTCCCGACTCCCCTATAGAGCCCCCCAATTTCGCAGCGTTGGGTAGGAGGAGAGGCTGCTAAAATCTCAGGGCCAATCGAAGTTGCCTGGATCGCGAGGAACTACGGTGACGACCTGTACCTACAATGCACGTACATTTGCATCCAGGTCCTCGATAGAAAAACTTAATCATGCAAGCGAGAAAGATGAGCTACGACGACGTCGTCGGGCTGGCCGAGAGGAGACGACGCCACCCAATGAACGCCGTCTATGAAACCGAAAAAGGACTCTTCCTCGGAATATGCGACAGTAGAGGAGTCGGCGGCGTCGGCGTTCTCTTCAACACGAGTTTGTCCATGAACATCGATTCATTCGAACAACTTACAACCCGAGTCGGACGTTTACTATTAAAAAGATGTGGATCAATACCATTTTGGCAATCTTCGTCGTTTACGCGCCGACATCAAACTATGACTAAGAAGAATTCGAAGCGTTCTATATGGACTCGGAGAAGTTCTACAGAGAAGACCATACATTATTCAAGGTCATCATTGAAGATTTCAACGCCAAGTTTGGTCCAAGAAAAACGTCTGAAGAACGTGACATTGGGACCCACGGATTATAATGGAACGAACAGAGTGAGCGGTTATCTGAGTTTATCATGGCGACCAAGACAATCCATAGTTACTCACAATTCCAGAAGCCCCCATCCTCAGCGCTGGACGTTGGAGTCTCCCAATGAAGAGTACCATAACGAAACCGACCACATCATAGTGAATAGAAAGTTTTGCCTAACCGATGTCGCTGTTGTCCTGAAATTCTACACAGGATCAGACCACCGTCTCCTTTGTGTAAGAATTTATTTCTCGCGGAAAGGAGGAAAAGCCGCTAAATTCAAAAACCGAAGTTCCAGAACCACCATAAACTGGGATTTATTCAAATCATTAGTCCGCCGTTGGGAAGATGCCGTTGTCGATAACATCGACGAAGAATTCGATTGGCTCATTCAACATCTTCACGTTAGCGCTGTGAAAGCTGAGAGTTCGAAAGTCACCAAGAGACGTCTGTATCCAGAAACTCTCGAGCTGATACGCCAGAGCGGAATCGCACGAGCTGCAGGCAACCGCGAACTAATTTCCGAACTTGCAAAACAATGCAGACAGGCGATAAAGGAGATCTTAGAGAGGAGCCGCAGTAATGGTCGCAGCTGCAGAGGCTGGGAAAAGCATTCGCAAAGCCCACCGAAGCCTCGCCAATTACAGGACCAAGATGATTGCACTCCGACGCCCAGACGGAGCAGTTACAGCGCCCAGAAAGGCAATGGAGAAAATCGTTCACGAATACTACTCAGATCTTTTCGATAGCCACGTCCACCTCCCGTCATACGAAATAAAGGAGGATGGATATGTTGTACCACCGGTTCTCCCTTCCGAAACCCGACATGCCATTTCGTTGGTGAAAGATCGAACAACACCAGGTTTGGACAGGATAAGACCAGAACACTTGAAGAACCTTCCGCCAGTCCTCCTAAACACATTGGCTCGGCTCTTCACATGTTACCTGTCTGAATGCAAGGTCCTTACTCAATGGAAGACCAGCAAGACCATGCTATTGTTCAAGAAGGGTGACCTACACGATATTGGCAACTATCGCCCAATCTGCTTGCTGTCTGTCGTCTAAAACTTCTCACTCGAGTCATCCTAAATAGGATTAACAGAACACTGGACGAAGAACATCCATGTGAGCAAGCAGGGGTTTCGAAAAGGATTTAGTACGATGGACCACATCCACACGGTAACAAGGCTCATTGAAGTGTCGCGAGAGTACAAAAAGATCGCTCTGTCTCACCTTCATTGATTTACAAAAGGCCTTTGATTGAGTCGAGATAGAAGCAGTCATGGAAGCGCTTGATAATCAGCGAGTGTCTACTCAGTATACAAAGATTCTACGTGAGCTGTACAAGAATTTTACAACCAGGATATCACCATTCTACAACGATATTAACATTGACGGCAAAACAGGAGTTAAGCAAGACGATACCATCTAGCCAAAATTATTTGCTGCGACCCTCCAGAACGTCATGCTAACATTGGAATGGGATGATATATGGGAGTGAAAATCGATGGTCGGCAGTTACATCATCTTCGCTTTGCTAATGACATCGTCATTATAACACCAAACATTAGCCAAGCGGAACGTATGCTTGCCAACATTGATAAAGCCTGTGGAAAGATTGGTCTTCGACTAAATCTCACAAAAAACGATGTTCATGAAGAACGGATTGGTTTCGTATGCCCCATTCACGCTCAACGGAACGGATATCTCCAAATGCTCCACTTATTTCTATCTAAGACGAGAAATGAATATGATGAACGACTTAGCTCCAGAGCTGAGCAGAAGGAAACGAGCGGCTTGGGGAGCTTTTAAGAGCATCGAGGATGTAGTGAGAAGAGCAAAGAACACCCGACTTCGTGCCTACCTTTTCGACTCAACGGTACTTTCTGCCCTAACGTACGCGTCAGAAACTTGGTCGCTGCGTAAGCAGGATGAAAGATCACTCAGCGTTATCGAACGCACAGTGGAAAGGGCGATGCTAGGAGTATCCCGTTTCACAAGTAAGGGAAGAGTTCCGAAGCTTCGACCTGCGTCAACGATCAAAAGTCAAAGATCCCTTTCTATACGCCAAACTGTCCAAGATAAGGTGAGCTGGATACGTAATGCATATGAATCACAACCGATAGACAACAGCCGTTAGTGACTGGATTCCTCGGTATGTTAAACGTACTGCAGGAAGACCACCGACCCGATGGTCAGAGTTCTTCACAAAGACCCTAGAAGAAAGATATAATGCTCGACGAGTCCCTAGAGCGAGCAGAAGCCCCTGGGCTACTCTTGCACGCGACAGGGAAAAATGGAAGATTTACTGGCGCCCGCTCGAGTCACTCGATGATGAACGGGACTACAGGTGGTACAGGTGAAACAGGATTTTATACAAAATTCCCTGTGTACGGCACAACATTCCGTTGGGAATTCACTACTACTTCTACGAAAGGTCTCGATTTTTCAAGGGCCACACTTTCTGTTATTTTCATTTCTTGGCTCTACCATCCGAATAATTAAATAAGTTAATCCATCTTCACTTATAAATCTCACAAATATCAAGTTCAAACGTATACAAGAATAGCGCTAAAGAGCTAAAGTGGCCAAAAAACTAGTAAAGCAATAGGAGGCTGTCTTACACATAAGGACGATATCAGTTCCATTGCGATAGTCAAATACAACTATGATCTCCTTTTTTGCCAATAAACACATACTTGTGTGTAATACAATCTTGATATTACGAAGGTAAACAGTAAATTTGCTAACCGTATGTTCCGAACACTGTAATAAAAAATGTCTAACTAACTCAAAGAACAAATGCGTACCGTATTAGCAATAAACAAGCCATAACGATGCGATCGCGAACCGGAACATCCGATCTTCAGTAGTTGATTGAACACCGCCTGAAAATAGCTTCATAAGCAATGGTTTGAAAACAACGTCGTTTCCCAGGAACTGAACACCTTCAGTTTTATAAGTGCTCGCTGTGCATAATTACTCCGAGTCACTTTCCACCAACCCAGATTTGCAGTGAAGTTCTGGTTTCGGACACTTTTTTGATGTCGGGTTGCAAGAAATGATAGAAATCTAATCAGTTCCTTTCACATGAAACAACTATACCGTACCACCATGTTCTAACACAAATTCGCACCTTTACTGCCCTCTTGAAATCACAGTCCACTCCATCTTCAAACATATTCGCTCCACCATCAATCCAAAATACCGTGTACTGCAACAATACAAATCTCATGTTATTACTAGTACGTTCAAACAAATAATCAGCGGAGTTATTATGCATAATATAATTACCTTCTTGTTGGTTTCTGCAGTGACATCAAGTTCCATTTCATCATTTTCATCGTCCATCATTTGAATTTTAAGTTATGAACAATATGTCTGGAACAATTGATGTTTACAGTAATACGATTTTTTTCAAAAAGTATCGAACTAACAAGGAAACATTCAACGGAGTGTTATTTCCTAGCATTAAGAAGTTAAATGATTATAAAATTCCACACTCACACAGACTTTGAACTGTAAAAAGTCCACTTCAAACAAAGTCCTCATCCCCTAATCGCACTAAGCATGTGCGAATTTTCAGGTACGGCTCCGACTCTGGTGAAACGGGAACAGCCGAAACTGCTTCTCTTAGCTTGTTGAAGATTACCAAAACTCAACGCATTGCGGAAATCACAGCGCTTAGAAATCCCATGCATTTTTTAAATTTTACTTTACATGACCCATCATCACATCTTCTGTGCGGATCCCAGCACTTTTTTTCACTTGATTCGTTTTCCTTGCATTCATCCTTTTCAATGGTCTTCCAACACTTCGCGTGTGGCTTCGGGTGCTACTTGAGGATTTCGCCGTCTTTTTGAATGTCGCAGAATGTTAATCGAGTTGATTCTTTTGCCAAGACCTTGGAGCGGGGGATCGAACCAGCGCCTTTGTTTCTTGAACGACTGCATCACCAACAAGTGCGCTACCCCCACTCCCCGTCTGCACTTCCTCCTCGTGCAACTATGCAGACATAATCACTCGATCGTGACAGCACTCGATTAAGCAAACCTCCCATCTTTCCAGCATCGACAAACTGGTACAAAACTTGTCTGTGAAAAGCTCATTCCGATCCACAGTGACCTGCCGGTGCCCTTGTGTGGAGGACTTGAGAAAGCTCCTCTTAGAACTATTCCAGAATTCCATGGAAATCTTGATCAGCACTCAACCACATTCATGAAGAAAGCAAACCCATCAAATAGCAGCAAAAACCCGAGTACACAAATTCGAGCACTTTCGTGGACGATGGATGCAGGACAACGAACCCAATGAAAACTGCTGAGGTCCGCGTCATTTGCAGAAGTCGGACCATAAAAATAGGACAAATGAACTCAGTGGCTTTAAGGAACCGGGTAAACAAGATTATCTCCGGTGCGCTGTATTCCAACGCTTTACGAAACATAGTATGCTTGACTGGAATTTAAAGCCGATTTCGTTATTTCATAAACCCTCTTACCGTTAACCTCGATATGACTAATCAACATGCAGTCTTTCATAGGTAAGAGAACACGAGGTTGACAAAAAGAAAAGGAAAAATTTTATTCGGTTGTTTTCTCTGAGGAAGCGGAGAACGACGAACCATTAGCCGAAAAAAGTTCTTTATCGACGTCATTTTAGCTTACCAACGAAAGAATACCAATTTTGCTACTTTCTTAGCGTCAGCGAAAGTTGAAAAAATTATCTACTCCTTAAGGTCATCTATGGTTTTCGGTTCTAATACCAGTTAGACTTGTACTGATCAGTTTTCGTTACCCAACAAATAAACTTTTCTTCCCAAAAAACTATGCCGCCCAGAAAATGATCTTTCAAAATATCAAAAGAAAAAAACAATAAGTCTCTTTTCTCCAACTACATCCATGTTCTATCAAGCTAAGCCTCTTATATTGCCAAGCTCTTCAAATTTTACAGAACCCTCAAATCCCAGCGATTGATCAGATGTAAAAAAAAAGAGTTAATAAAAAAAAACTTCAAATGCAGGAAGAGTACTTCGATACTTGGACCGGCCCGTTCTCACTGGTTGTGCTGTGGGGCAGCATAATTTCAATTTTTTCGGAGTTTTGCTAGCTTAGCTGTTGTGTTTCCCTGGAGTCGAGAGTTCAGCGAACCCAAAGTCTGCCCCAGGTCGTCACAACCACAGGCAGTCCCAGCCCTTGTGGATCAGAGGGAGGTTTGCCACTATGCGACTAGTTCCACACCACGACGGTGGTGGATCCTAGTACTAGTTTACTCTTAGATGGGTGTTCAGACGAAAACTTCAAGCTTCTTGAAAACCTTGGGAGATCCTGCTGGAGATAAACGTTTTGTTATGCACCTCATTCTAACATTCAGAACACCTTCCAGCCACGATGAGGCGGTAAACCGTTAAGAGAGAGGAAGAATACAAGATAAAAAATTCTCATACCGCTTATATTAGAGGATACCAAGATTATAAAGAATTATTATGTCACCATCATCCTTATTAACAAAACAGCGACGAGATGGTTCATTTATAAATCACTTTCTTCCCGAATACTTATTTTATAGCTTAGCAAATTGTTCACATATTTTTTTGCAATCACTTAAAGGTTATCTAACATAGATGTTATGGCGAGTGTTGGTAGGGAGAAACTGTACTCAGCACTTGGAGGTATACAAAAAAAAACCTCTTTTGAAAGATTTTTAGGCCGACACTTTTCTAACCTCGGTAATAATGGTCAACCTCCCCATGGTTTACAGCCTCATCGTGGCCCGGAGATGTTCCTGAATGTCGGACTGCGATGTACAGTGGGGATTCATGAGCCCCAGCAAGGCACACTTCCAAGCTGGGGAGTCCGGCGTTTTTATGTGGAAGCCAGCTAAGAGTAAACCAAAACCAGGATCCACCAGCGTCCTCGTATCAAACTAGCCGCAGTGGCAAACCCTCCCTATGATCCACAAGTGCGGCAACTGGCTGGTGTGGATACGACCTGGAGCAGACTTTGGCTAAGCTGACCTCGTGACTCCAGGGAACGACAGTACTTAAACCAGCAAAACTCCGAAGAAGTGGAAATTGTGTTGGGGTCTGCACAACCAGTGAGGACGGGCCATTTAAGCGTCCTAGTAAATAAGTAAGTAAAGTCAGTGCCTTCTTGGATTGTTAAGGCAACATGCGGTTGAAAAGGAAATTTGCTCGGCTAACGTTTCGACGTCTTCGGCTTCATCAGTGCCGATGATCCGAATTTCAATCTCTGATGAAGACGAAGACGTCGAAACGTCAGCCGAACAAATTTCTCTTCCAATTGCAATGTTAGCTTAACAGTCCAAAAAGGTAGTTCTTTGAATGAGTTCAAAGCCCGATAACCTGATTGGCAAGTGACTTATTTAAATTCCAATCACTATGATTAACAATAGTTATCACATGGAATGAGCTCGTATGAAAAATGCAGAAATGAACTCTACATAAGCTGTAAAATGTTTCGAAATCCTGACAGCAATGTACCACACCTAGTAAGTAGTAGCATACATGCCATTCTTACCATAAGAGCGTTACAGCAAAGCCTTCCTTATAATCCTGTCACGTTCTCAACACCTTAAGTTTTCTAGTTATAAAAAAAATCATCAACTATTGTCGAAAAACGGGCAAAACTAAGCTGCATTGCATGATACGCTTGCATGGTGATCTGAGTGGATGAAATGCATTGTAACCAATGCAGTTCCTCTTCACGCTTATTCTGTCTAGCAGCCTTTGCCACTTTTACCGGACTTTTTTATTCAGTCGATGTATGACCGAAACAAATGTTACAACAGAAGTGGTTCGTGGAAATCTGTCCTCCAGCATAATTCGCAAAAGAAAACTTTCGAAGGAATTAATTTTACGAAGACAGTAAACACTACTAAGACTCATCCAGTGGAGAGCTGTAAAAAATTTTTAATTGAACACTGGATCTCGGAAGTCAGGGGTAGTTTCCTCTATGACAAATCACCGAACAGATTTTTCACAGTGGGTCGATGCTAATGGGGTATGCGTTAATAGGTGTAATTCTGTGCCTTCCTTCGCAAAGGTTACCAAACCCTATACCAACAATAGTGCTCCAAACACTGTGCTACTTTCCGGATTTGTGTATTCCACTTTAGTCCCCACTAAAACCCTCGATTAGAGCTTTCCTTTTCTACAACCTGTGTTGTTGTCAAAACAGGGTGTTTGCCAGCAGCAACTAAAATTTCTCTCATGTCATAAAATGGGATGCAGCAAGGTGTCATGCAAAAGAAGGATTCGAACTCCAATAATCCCTGAACTGTGGTACAGCAACAGTCCCATCCTGGAATAGAGACCAACGAATCTCTCCATTTCGTCAACATTTTTTTGGTAGATCTTCGTCAGAAAGACAGATATTCCTCTACTCAACTATGGTGAAAACCGCTTTCTCTTTAGTGAATTCGAAGCAGACTTAAAATAAAAAACAACACTATATAGTGAAGTTCCTACTTTTTGTTTCCAGTAACAGATTAGAATCTCTCTTACAGCTATTTCGAGAGATCAACCTCATGTCTAGTAAGGAAAAATCAAAAGTATAAAGGATAAAGCTCTTGGCGTTGATCAGTCCCTGATGGATATGCCATGCATTTGACTTCAGTGAACATCGCTGGAGGTGATTGAATGCATGTGCGGCCTTTACAATGAATCGCAGTGGCCTACCGATGTATCGAGCCAGTGCTGCTTTCTTTCCTAGACAAGTCCGGTCCAATTTGTCAACCCCAGAGGGATGGAAGGTTTGATGGGCCATGGGCGTGGGCGCATCAACCGATCCCATGTGCGTCGCAGTGGCGCCTCCAATCACTGCGCCACAAGTAAAAAATTATAGGGAGATAATAGAAAGCCGCACCATCCATCATGCAAAACGTATACGGTTAATACTTTCACCAAAGAATTGTATTCACCACACTTCCACTTCCAACTTCCATTATGGATTACTGTGATCGCATGGGATGGACGTATACAAGGAACGCTGCTAAATGAAATACGGTTACCAAAACACTTCAAAACGCTAAAAGCAATGTGGCAGAGTGGTGAGCCAGAGCAAAACATACGAAAGAGTAACATATATTGCTCCGCATCAATACTGCAAAAATCTTTTCTATATGCCATGTTCTCAACTTATCAAGCCTTCCAGTTCACTGTTTGTCCGGCCGCCATGAGACCGTACGTCGTCCCAAGCGGCGAATTTGAGTGTCGAGCTTTGGGTGTTAAACTTCTGCAATTCAGAAAAAAAAATCCCAATAGAACCGATGCTAGCGAATATTAAAAAAGAACAGAAGATGAGCATGCTCCCAACGGTTTACCGCCTCATCGTGGCTGAGAGGTATTCCATGGCGCCGACCTGCGATGTATGTGCGAGCGGGATTCATCTCCTCAAAGGATCTCCCAAGATGAGAAAGAGTCCTGCATTCCCACCAAAAATCGCGGGTGAAAGTAAACCAAACCAAACTAGTCGCGTGGCAACAAATCTCCCTCCTACCCACAAGGGCTGCGACTGCCTGTGGTGGTGACGACCGGGGCAGTCCTTGACAAGGCTGTCTTCGAGACTCCAAGAAACCATAATGGCTACATCAGCAAATCTCCGGAGAATGTAAATTATATTCGTGCCCGTATAACCAGTGAAGACGGACCATCCAAGTATCCAAGAAGACGAGGTTTCACACAGTATACGTTTAGCTATCCACAGGTAAAATAGTACGACAAAAAAAAGTAGTGCTGGAATGACCAACCACGCAATAAATCCACTCCTGAAGGAATGCCATACCGAATCCACCCATTACTTTCAAACCATCTCAACATTAAACAACCAAACACAACCAGTTACAACCACAAGGGTTGAAATACAATGACGTAGAGCACATTTCAATTTCGTATAAGCACTCAGAAAATAAGGGTCTTTATAGAAAACTACAAATACTTGTGGACAACGTGACAAGCAGATACATGAAATGGAACTACTTCATAAGGTTCTCGGATACAAAAATAATCAGCCACCTATTAAAATTAGCCATGTTTTAATAATATTACTGTCACAAAATCTAAGATTTACCCGCAATACGGCATATCCTTACAATGTAAACAAGACTCCTACAGATTAAATGGATAACTCAAATAACAAATACCAAGTAGAGAAAAACAAGAGATTAGATAAAGAGATACTCAGGAAATACGAAAGCGCAACAACAGAACGGCTTGCAAAAAGCCGTGAAAACACACCAAACTCTAGTCAATTTTAATCATCGGTGCAAAAATGAATGCGAGATCCACTTTACTGTAGGCATTGTTCTCCAAATATCGACCGACAATTGCAGATAATTTTGTGAATAGGTCCACGACAGAGGAAAATCCAGCTTTCGTTTGAAGTATTCCTGAAGTATTGCCGTAACAAATGGTCTTCTGACAGAATAAATCACAACAAGAAAGTAGGAAAGCGCACTGGTAGCGATCTCGGTCATGATCCGACCTACCCTGGCACTCGTTCCACCTCTCTCGAGTCCACCAACCCTCTCATCCTTCCGGGGTCGTGAAATAGGAACCAGGCTTGTCTGCCACAAGCTCACAGACTTCAACGCAAGTGAGAACTCTCTAGCCTGGCTACTTCAGGACTAAAGAGAGGATAAACTCGATCGGCGTGAAACAACATTTGTGACCAAGACGGAGTAAATGCCAAGTAATAGCCACAGCAACATACGAAAGAAAAAAGTTAGCAGATCTTCGTGGATGGTGGATGGAGGCAACGAATAGAATGCAAAAAGTGCTGGGATCCGCACAACGCGATAATGTGATATTGGGTCATGTAATAAAGAATAAATAGAACACAATGAGACCAACGTTTTTGTTCCGGTTTCAACTCCTTCACTGCTGAATGTACGTCCACGACTCGCTTCCAAAAAGTCTGTTGGTCAAACAGATCCTTGGCGGAATACTAAAACAGCGGATGTCATCTGCGTTCTATGTGGATAAACATTGCATACATAAACAGACATACACTACAGAATATAAATACTACTACTACCCTGACCTCTTTTCGTAGAACTCCGCCAGTGCACTTCGGACATTCCAGTCCTTCCCGACACCATTTGAACAAATGTGTTCTTGTGCGGAATTCACACACAGGATCATCACATCTATAACGAAAAACGACAATTTTCAAATTTAACCCACAACCTAGTAACTATTTGACTCATTTACACAGACCTAAAAGGTGCCATCAAATGCTTCGCAACAAGTGATTCCAGAGCATCATCAATCCGATTGCAAATGTAGGTAGAATACGGCGCCAGCTCAATGCCGCAATGACTGCACGCTTCCAACGATAATCGTAGTGATGGATCCCAAAATTTAAGCATACAAAAACTTGATGTACAATTTTAACAAAAACATATGTGATAAGTAAGAATTCATGAATGTAAGAGTAGGATGTGAGTAAGAACGTAAGTAGATAAGATAAGTAGATAAGACAAAAGTAAGTAAGATATTGCACATCAATTAGCACATAGAATATCGCTAGATAATACCAACGTGGGAGAATTCGCGATGCATGACATTCGTGATAGGTTATATTGGAACAAAAACAAAGAACGGTGGTCACAAACAAATTCCTTTTATACTTTTCACACGACCCGGCTTTCAAACCTATTCTGCGGATCCCAGCATTGAAAGCGTTCAATAAGTTTCCTCGCATCCATCATCTTCAACTGAGGTACTCGAACTTTTTTTGTACGTCTCCTTCAGCTGCTGCCTGAGTATTGTCGTCTTCTACATGAATGTCGCTGAATACTGGTCGAATCGATTCTCCCTGGAGTCCTGAGGTAGCCAGCCGTGTTAGAGAGTACCCACGTGGATTAGAGGTAGTGAGTTTGTACCGGACAATTATAGCACCAATATCCCGAGTCGAGAGGGATGAGAGAATAGATGAGGCATCACTGCGAATGGGCTATCCGCCCCTACATTAGCAATATGTGTGAAATATAGTTATGCCATAATCGACATGAACAACATGTATCTCACCTGTGTTTCAATAGGTGTTCTAACATTTATTACATTTCTGCAGCTAGCTGAAGGGCACATAAATGAAAGTGACTCGCAGTGGTTATAAGTTATTGGATCTTGCCAAACCCATTCGTCTTCGACGACCACCACATCGGAAGCATAGGCCGCAGCTGAACGACGATATGATGTCGAATCCATACCTGGAAACAACAAAAGAAGTGAATCATAGAACGACGACCTAGACTACTTTTTAAAAAGCATACGAATAATCATGAACAAAAGTTAACCACTCTAGACTGCGATACCTAAAGCATCTGCGATGCGAACAGCATCTGTCTCTTCAATTGGGGCGCACAATCGTGAAACAACAGGGTGGACCTGTTGTGCAAGGTAGTACGACAGATCTAGAAAACAAGTTTATTGAATTTTACTTACTACTAGATTGAAAGTAAGAAATCCCCTTAAACGCAAAAAAGACAAACTGGACTAGATATAACCGTTCAATTCTAACAAATAACTTAAGACTTGTACCTCAATTATTGTCGACTTACCAATCTTAAGATTAGAATTAGACTCTATTTCCGTACGATGATATGCCCTTTGTATTGCTGAGTTTGTAGTGCCATCCTAGAATAGTGCAATACATGACTTGTATAGACATACCTCACTATTCTACAGTTCCATTTAAATGAAGTCTTATCACAAAATATAAGAACTCCACATGGTTACGAAGTGGTATTCAACAAGCATCTCTAGCTAAGCAGAAAAACTGCTTCACAAACCTCACAAATAATATACTCTACAATGTCGCCCTGTCGCAGAGAGAACTTGCCGGTCTCATTGAGCCTAACTGCAACAGCTGCATGAGGTTGCGACTTAATATCATGATAGTCCTTAGGATTACGAGTCAGTTGCTACAAAGAAATTTTAACATGAACCATTTAAGTGGTGGACCAGAAGTTCTCAGAATAAAAAACACTGAAACGTACCTTACTAATTTCAAAAAGAATGGTTTCTACCCCATTGTCAAGCTTAGCTCGCAACTGCCGCAATGACTCATCGATTTCAGCGACAAGCTCATCTCGTGATAATCTCACATCCAGAATTAAATCCACCACTATATTTCCCGCTTCCTTAGCCAACTGGGACCAATCTCTCCGTACAATATCTAACCCTTTCAGTTCCTTCTTGATGTCAAGTTCATTATCCGGATTCACCATTAGCGCCGCGTATTTCTTCTTCTTCAACAGTAACATACGTTTAAAGACACCGTCAAGCTCTAATTCAAGTAGTCTGTGACATCGATTAACCATGCGCTTAACCTCAAGACCAAGTTTTTTTGCTTGTTTCAAATCAGTACTGTTTGTATTAATCATGATTGAATCTGTGTCACCGTACACCACAGAATAACCAAGCTTCTCCACAAGATCCTTCGTATGCAGCAAAATCTCTCTCCCTTTTGCGGTTATGAGTGCAGCAAGTGGTTTCGCATAGAATCGTGACTGTTGAAAACCCAGACATCCATACATGCTGTTCGCCGTTAGTTTCAAAGCCATTTGACGAATGTCGTACTGTTTCCTCTTTGCTTCTGGGGCCTCTTTCATCAGCTTTTTGACCTGCCTTCGCCTTTCGACAAGACCTCTAATCTCGCACGGTAAAATGCCTTCAGCTAAACCGGACGAAGGAACATCTGGAAGCTCGTCACCGTCCTAAAATATTAAACTTCTCTAAAACTCATCTCCATAATAAACTTATGCTTTAAATTTCTACTCTGAAAACTTTATGGTTGACATTGTATTAATCCATACTGACAGTTATTTTATAAATCGTATGGGATCAAATTTAAGAAATATATAAATGAATTTTTAAGCTTGCAAAAAAGTTCGCACCAAAAATAAAACACTTCATGGAGTTGGCCAATTGCATAAGCAATGATTTAGATAAAGCCACTGACCTTAGTATGAGGTATGGTAGTGAAGCAAATATTGTACTCTTGAATAATACTCGGATAGAGCGAATTGAAATCGAGAAGAAGGATAAGTGTGTCATACAGGCCTAAAACACGGTAGTTATTTTCGAAGTTTATTTTCTAATTCAATCTCAGCGCTTCAGCCAGATGTAGCAATTCACACCATCAAACAAGAAATTTTGGAACTACTAAAGCTTGCCAACAGTGGCGATGCATAAACTATGGCCCTTATCTATACAGTTGTTACATTCAGGGGTGGTAGTGATATCCATCATCCCAAGCATGGTCCTAGTTCGATTCCACCTCGGGCCAACTAAGCCTCTCATCCCCCCGGGTAGGAAATTGGTACCAGACTTGTTCGGGAAGAAAATCAATCTGCAGTCCAATTTGAAACGCTCTGGTCTGGCTATCTCAATACTCCAAGGAGAATCGAATTGACCAGCATTCTGCTACATTCAAGATGAAATGGAAATCCTCAAGCGGCATCCGAAGCCACGCGTGAACGTCGGAAGGCCTTCGTGGATGATGGATGCGAGGAAACGATTCGAATGTGGGAAGATCCGGCCTCCGCACGGTAGACGTGAAGATGGATCAAATAAAATCTTAAAAAAATGAAAAAAAAATTTACTACATCCACTACAATAAAGAACTCTATTGTCAACTCAACTTTCTTGGGCTCTAAAACAAGACCACCAGAGTACTGTGCTTTACCCTTTGCCTTCACATCTGCTTCCGCGTCTCCAGCATCTTCACAGCTCTCCTTCGCTGATTCTCTTTCAAGTTTTCCTTTCTTTAAACTAGCTATATATTTATTTGGTGCTACGTAGTTGGCTTTATTGAAAGCATGTAGAAGTAGATATTCATTTCGCTCAGCTCGCCCACCCATTAAAGTTCGAGACTGAAGACATTAAAATATTGTTCGGAACTTTCCATCTCCCTATTCTTATCAGTTCCAAACGTCCACAACAACTAATGAAAAGGTCGCAAATTTTTTTACTCTCAAAATTTCATGAAGTAAACGATGAAACACACTGCCATATGAATGTTCACAGAATATTTTAGATATGCGAAAACAATAATTTTAATAAAAAACTGAACAAATCATAACCCATTCGCGATGACGCTAACTTTTGCTGTCCGCTAAAAGGAACGACGTCTCATGTTCAGCTTTTGCGGTCTTGTTGATTTTTTTGACAACAAACAGTAATTTCTCGACATCTAGAGGACTTGAGGAGTTGAGAACATGACAGCATTGGAGAAGAGGCTTTCGCCTACCACTGTAATGGTATGAATGGCACATATGTTACTATGGTCAGGGATCTCTTTCACTGAGGAATTCCATACCGGTTGGTATGGAGGCTATGTGACGCGTTCCCAGGTGGTAATAACAAACTAAACGCGCACGGAAAACGATTTTCTGTTTCCAAGGGACACAGGAATCCAAAGGATTGAATCCATGTTCCTGCTAGGTCAACCGTCATGCATCATTCGTTTTTATGTAGAGTTTATTCTACGAGCTAATTAAGCCAAAATCTGCAATTGAATGACTGAAAAACACATGGGTGGTGGGTAGTAGTAGTTTCCAACAAATAAACCCTACGTCTGCTCTGGAACAGATTGTGTTCAGAGCCTCAAAAATCTTCATGTGGGTATCCGAAGCTGTACACAGTAAAACAGACAGGCACCATTCCCCTGACATTTAACAACCCCCGGTACGGCAGCGTTGGGCTGCACGGTGGATGTGGGTGCGGGAAGGCTGCAAAAATTTAGAGGGACATTCTAAGCTATCCAATTGTGGAAGGATTGAGGTCTGAGGTAAAGCTGAGAGTTCGAAAGTCACCAAGAGACGTCTGTACCCAGAAACTCTCGAGCTGATACGCCAGCATGGAATCGCACGAGCTGCAGGCAACCGCGAACTAATTTCCGAACTTGCGTAACAATGCAGACAGGCGATAAAAGAAGATCTTAAAAAGAGAAGAGCAGCAGTAATGGTCGAAGCTGCAGAGGCTGGCAAAACCATTCGCAAAGCCCACCGAAATTCGACAATTACAAAACCAAGATGATTGCACTCCGACGCCCAGACGGAACAGCTCGAGTGCCCAGAAAGGCAATGGAGAAAACCATTCACGAATACTACTCACATCTCTTCGACAGCCACGTCTACCTTCCGTCATATGAACTAAAAGAGGACGGAGATGTCGTCCGAATAGTTGATCTTTCGGAATTCGACATGTTATTTCCTCGGTGAAGAATCGAACAACGCAAGCTGCGAACAGGATACGATCTGAACATCTGAAGACCCTTCCGCCACTCCTCATAGATAACTTGGCTCGGCACTTCAAACGTTACCTGTCAGATGGCAAGGTTCCTACTCAGCAGATGATCAGCAAGACCATGATACTGCTCAAGAAGGGTGACCTCCACGATACTGGCAACTATCGCTTAATCTGCTTCTCGTTGTTATTTACAAATTCTTCTTTCTCCAACAATAATAACACCGACGTCAAAGGGGGTGTTAGTCAAGGCAATACCATCCCGCCAAAATCAGTTACTGTCAACCTCCAGAACGTCATGCGAACAAAGAAATAGGCAACATCAAAGTGATAAATTGATAGTCCACAATGGTACCATCGCCATGCTGATGGTACGACTCCTATGTTTGTGATCCAGAACCAGGCGGAAAGAACGCTATGCGACTTTAACAACGCTTAGGGAAAGAATAGTTTTCCCCTAAATGTCATAAAATCGATGTTAATAGAAAATGGAATTGTTTCACAGGCCTAATCCACGCTCAATGGAATGAGTACTTCCGAATGTTGCTGTTACGTTTATCAAGTCAACATGGTAAATGACTAAGTTCTAGAGTTAAGAGGCGAAAAGCGAGCGGCTTGCGGTGTTTTAAAGACCATCGAGGATGTAACGACGAACGCGAAGAACACGCTAGTCCGTGATTATCTTTTTCGATCCCAAGATTCTTCGTGCCTTAACGTGCGCGCCCGAATCTGGCGGCTGTGTTACCAGAACGAAAGACCACTCACCGTTGTCGAACGCGCAGTCAACAGGACGATGCTAGAAATATCTCGTATTGCGCAAATACGAGAAAGGAAACCCAATTTCTGACCTATGTCGATGATCAAATGCCAGAGATGCCAAAATATCGAAAATCAGATAGGCCGGCCATGTAATGCACCTGAAAGAAAATCGACGGAGAAGAGCCGTTAGCGACTAGATTCCTTGGCATGTCAAACGTACAATAGGAAAAACTGCTGACGCGATGGTTAGAGTTCTCCGCAAAAATCCTAGAAGAAGATATGATCTTCAGAAAGTTCCTAGAGTGAGCAGAACCAGTGGTCAACTTATGCACACGACGGGGACAATTCGCAAATTTGCTGGCACTCGATTAACGGGACGACAGGTGATGTTACTGTGGAGCACCATATAAACACATTGCTGTCAGCATTTGGAAGCGCTTTGCAACCTGCATTCTATGTTTCGGTATTCTTTATGGACGTTCATTCTATATAATAGCCATGATACCTTAAAAAGATTAGAATTGAAATAACAGTCAACTGATAGTCAACTTGCCGATCAATAAACTTGTTCTAGAAAATGTTTTTTGCATAGTACTAGGCGGCCAATAGAGCTTTTCTCGGCTCGGCTGCCTATTAAAATATCTGCATTGTAAACGCAACCGACTGATTAAAAATGCACAGGAAAAAGGTTTTTTAACCCCTAAAGAAACCATAAGGAAGAAAACGCTAACTATAGCTCATATCTAAGACATGGATAGCCACAGTCGGACAATATAGCACCTATGTTGTCACGAATATGTTGAAACAGTAAGTGAATTAGCACCTTATGCAGATACAAATACCAACCATAATGCCTCCAACGATATTTGTAATCTGCACTGCCAACGGAAGTGCATTGAGCTGTGAAACAACGCGTAGTGATAACCATGGGTCAATCCAGCTCCATTGGATCAAATTAAGCAACTGTTGGGACGAACTAAACTACGCACAAACCGTGTTACAAAGAACAAAATGCACATTTGCAAAATGGTTACCAAGGAAAATGAACATGAAGAAATCACCTAAATTTTGCATTCATTTCATTCGCATAAAAATTCTCCCTCACTTCTCCAAATAAGTTTGCGACAAGCTCGGAAAGATCGTAACTACGTGATCGCACCAATTCCATGGCAGATAATCTAAAGTGTTCTGGGCTCGAAAGAAAAAAAAACAAAGCAAAACAAACATTAATGACAGTTTCCAATCATTGACTTGCCTGGAATCAAGCAGCATTCTGCCAGCCGTCAACTCCCATTGTCCACTCTTGTTATGTGCCACTTTTCCAACATTGATTGATCGTTTCAGTCTACTTGTTCTTGACCAATTGGCAACTTTAAGCTTATCCATACGTGATACTAGCATGGAAATCGATGCCGACAAATCGTGTCCCTTAATTTGAAACTTGATACTTGAACGGCCCGTCCTCACTAGTTGTGCGGGCCCCAGTAAAATCAATATTTTTTCGGAGATTTGCTGGTTAAGCCATTGTGGTTCCCTGGAATCCCGAGAACAGCCTAGCCAAAGTTTGCCCCAGGTCGTCACCACGACAGGCAGTCGCAGTCCTTGTGGATCAGAGGGAGATTTGCCACCATGCGACTTTGATAGCAGGACGGTAGTGGATCCTGATATTGGTTTACTCTTAGCTAGGCTTCCTGATGGAAACGGCGGACTCCTTCTCAGCTTGGGAGACCCTGCCGGGGGGACGAATCCTCTCGCTGTAGATCGCAGTCCGACACCCAGGGAACACCTCCCCCGCCACGATGAGGCGGTAAACCGTCGGGAGGTTAATCTTAATTCTTAATTTGAAACACTTGCATCAACCTGGAATTAAGCCCAAACCGCCTATTTGACCAATGGCAATTCTTCAACGAAGCAACCAAAATTACGTCGAAAGAAGAATTCGCTTATACTAAGTATTAAGAATATCCTATTCACATACCACTAATACATCCGGTTCATATTTATGGATTTTCGCTAAGAACAAAGACAACAGAGCTTTCTCGTTTCCAGCAGTCAACACCATATCCGACCAACCACGTCGAGCCACCTGTTCCTTTATGTCAAATGGTAACGTCCCGCCAGATGGTCTTGTGACCATGCACAACCGCTGAAGATCCTTCTGATTAGTGCTCGGATCGTTCAAATTGCATGTGGAATTGTAAAGCGTTGATATCATGCAGATCTCATTCTCTTTTTTGTCGTTGAGTGTTGTAAGCACATTTAAAACGAGCATGCGAACTGGTGGGACGGCTTGAGTCACTGACGTGTTATAATGGAGATTTCGCATACGTTCCATGTCCACACTGAACTCATAGTCGCAGTACGATTGGCGTGACGTCACTTCCACATAATTCGTGAAGTCAATCCAGCCTGGACCCATCATCGCTTTCTCCACCAACAACCTCTCTAGTGATGTCGTTGTGGTGTTAAAAACAGCTGAGAATGTTTCACCCGAAAGATCGGTAGATAACTTAGGATAACTACTCTCATACTGCACTTCTAGAACACTAAGTTCTTCGCCAAGTTCGTCATTAGTAATAGTTCCGTCACAAATGAATCTCCTCTTAGCTTGTTTGCATTTAAAAGAAGTGGTTCCACAATGGAGTCTTAAGACCGACTTTACTTCTTCATAAACGTCTTCGTTTTTCACATGTTCGTTAGTTCCCATCCCTCTCACGAATCTCGTATTCCTTGGTAAAAAGAATACTTGACGGTAGATATTTTTCACTGTTATACAACAGCTCGCCCACTTGTCTCCACGGATATTTACACGACCAAAAAGGTAAACAGTACCACTGTGCTTCACTGGATCCTCGAATGCATCTAACCAGTACATCCGGATCACCTGTTTCCCATCGTCCTTCATGTAGAATTCTTCAGCACCTGCGACAACCTCTACATTTTGTTCATCAACCGCTGCCACGCCTTTGTCCCAAGCAGCTGTTGATAACATGAAATTTGAAACGTTTTCCTCTGAAGATTCAATGCTTTCCTTGAGAACGTTACCTTCACAAAGGTTTTCGACCTGGAACACTGTGCTTAACAAATTGCAAAAAATCACATGTGAAAAAAGTCATGCATGCATCTCCTCACTTGCGCAGTATTCTCGACTTTAGCGACTTCCTCAAACTCGCATTTTCTAAGTGAAGTAGGTGAGCTTTTAGACATCTGGGGTTCACTGTATTCACTAGAATTAGCTGTCTCACACTGGTCGTCGTTCTCCTGGAAACAACAGTGCACCTTGAATAGTTGCAAAATATATCACTTCTTGAAATCACATTTTTGTTAGAAACGTTTACGAAAAATGCGGCTGCAACCCTTCCAACTAAGATTTTTTTGAAAAAGCAACAAAACACAAAGAATGTTTTGAGGAGATGCATTTTTGTACCGAGCGCATCGTTAATTTAGGCGGCTGCTCACTTAATGAAAAACTTTTCTTAAATTTTGATTTCTATTGATTTATTTAACGTGGCCCGTCTTCACACCTACAATGAAGATTCCAGTAACTCTTGAATTCCATTTGTTATCGCTCATCCGTCACCCACAAAGGTCTTTGAACATCTGCATTTAAATCTCTGCAGTTGCTTGAGGATTTTCATCTTGCTTACAAATGTCTGGATAAATACTGGTTGAGTCGATTGTCTTCAGAGCCCTGGAATTGCCGTGCTGAAGCGTTCCCACTTCGAGGTAAGTAGGGGTAAGCCGATAGCAGATAAGGCTGGCAGCGATTTCCTGACTCATCAGTGATATAAAGATTGATCAGACAGCAGCTGCATCAACCAGCACCATATTCATGATGAGCACCACCACTGCGTACCAACCCGCTTCGTGCTAACACTTTCCACGCTAATTTGAAAAAATAAACTGAAACACATACCGGGAAATCATACACAACCTTAAAGTTGCGGCACGAAGCATCTTTATAAGTTTTTTTAAGCATCGAAGAGTTTTATTTGCCAAAAAAGCGCATAACATAGTGGATATATGGATCCATAACAATACAACGGTGACACTATAGAAATGACAAAGACTATTGAAAATGTGTTGATGGCAGAAACTCACCGTTGCCACTTGACCTCCAGCACCAACGGCTTCCACGAGGGTATTATTCGGAGCCATACAACAGTGTTGACTCAAACTACTTCCCTGTGACGGCATCGTCACCTTCATCAATTTGATGTTTCGTGGAGTGATTCCCGGAGATGCTAAACAGCCTTGATTACAGATCTATTTCTGGATGTACCACATTTTGTGATTTAGTGTTTCTCAGGTGATAAAATAAAAGGATGAAGCTCTCGGCATTGACCAATCACTGAGGGATGTGCCATGCATTCGACTTCATTAAGCATCCTTTGGAGGTGACTGAAGGGACATCTGGCTTTTACAATGACTCGCGGTGGCCTAGCGATGTAAGGACGCCTCCGACCACTTCGTCTCATGCGCCCTCTTAATCGTGGAGAAAATGTCCACAGACCATAATTATTTATATCATAACGCAAATCTCACTGATGAACTCTTACCCTCTCTTTTGAAAGGATTCCTAGCACAAAAATTTGTAAAATCAGTGCTCGGCTGAGCAGAACAATCCATCTCCAAAGTTTCGTCGTTTAATCCAGCTAACATATTCTTTAGGTCTTCGTCATCATCGAGTTTTACCTGGGCCTTAAAATAACGCACCATCACATCAAAAACAGAACTCAAAACACACTTCTTTTATGAGTGAGAGTCCTCATATAAGAAATGAGTAGAATTCTGAAACAAAACGGACAAAAGAAGGAAAAAAAATATGCTAATCTAAACGCTTACATCGTCTTTTATGCTCCCACGAATCTGAGATACTGGAGCAAAATATTTGCCGAGACCCTTTTTCTTATTCAGATCTGCAAAATAAGTGAACATTTATAAGGAAACACTTTGCAAATCAATTCCGCAAATAAGGTTTTTTCTGCTCAAAATGTAGCCCTTTAAACGAACCTTTACAACCCTTTTTTCTTCTCTTGCTATTTCTATCCACATCCTGCTCATCACAGTTTTCGCCATCCTCATCATCGAATATGTCCGCACCATGATCAACATAACCGCTACCATCTGCAAAGAGAACCTAACAACTACATTGAGAGGCATCATTACGAAACATTAGAAGGAAATGATAGTAGGACAAGGAGTAGTAGTAAGTAGCATGTAGAAAGTAATTTAGGTGAAAAAAAAGTGGAAACCACCATCATCGACGACAAAATCTGCTTCCTGACGTTTTCGGACTATTTCATTGTACTCGTCTTCATCAACTTCTTCATATACATTGCTAATAAGGCTGTCCAGCTGAAATGCAATTATCATAAATAGATGAGAAATTTTAGCACATTGTTGACGAGAACGGCGCGTGTAGCGCAGTGGTCTGGGCGTCGTGCAATAAACATGGGATCGATTCCGCACCCGAGGCCCACCAAGTTTTGCATTCTTCCAGGGTGGGCAAATTGCTACACTTGTCTGCGAGGATAGTAGCACATCAGTAGGCCAAAGCGAGTCATTATAAGGACTAGATATGTATTCAGCCAGCCTCAACTATGCTTAATGAAGTAAAATGCGTGGCGTATCCCTCAGGGATTGTCAAAAGCGAGAGCTTTATCCTTTTTGAGCACACTGTTGACAACAAACATTGATTAACATGCATATGAGCATGAAAATTATTGCGCCTTTCAAATCCGAGCAAACAAGTCTTGGCTTACATTGAACTCGACCGGTTAGAACAGAAGTTACTAGAAGCTATATTTCTGTCTAAAAGATGTAAATTCTCGTCCATCCCACAACGACAGAATTATGATTTGTTTTTTGGAGCCTATAAAACGTAATTATTCGTCCTTTTTTTGTTAACACGCTATTTTCAACAATGGATCGATTAAACAATCCCGCTTTCATATATCGGGACTCAATAGTGTGCGTCCATATACCACTGTTGTTTGCTGCTATCATTTCAGCGTCAGAAAATTTAAAGATCCAGATTCCTTTCTCAAGTTTTTACCAACTTCATCTTTGCGCAAATCCAAAATTAAAATGCTGCAAAAAAATATTTATGCGTCTCAACTGACAGTTCAAGGTCTCCTCTATAAGCCTCTTCACTCCTTAAATTGTCGTAGACGCCAGTTATCGACAAATCATCACCGACAGCCAATGAACTATTCTCGTCGCAAATTTGTTGAACATATTATTTCAATAAAATGATCACTCGTAATACCAGCGCTTTTGTACTGCTCTAAAATGTCACAGTAAGCACTCTTCGTAATGAATATTTCCGATCCACCACATACAACAAAGTTCTCGATAAGAACATTATGATATAATATCGATTACTTTGATTATTGTATAGCTAAATTTCATTAGACCGAAACTATGCTTTTCAATATTTACTTTGTTATCTATCTCATAGGGAGCACGTTCAGCGCAATGACCGGAGACGGCCTGCAATACGCATGGGATCGATCACGGCGACCAAGCTCACCAAACCATCCATCTCTCCTGGGCCGGCAAATTGATACCAGACTTGTCTGGGAAGATAGCAGCACTGTCTCCATACATGGATAGGCCAGCGCGAGTCATTGTAAAAGCAGATATGCATCCAATCACCTTGAACGATGAAGATGCTCAACGAAGTCGTATGCAGAGCACAACCCTCAGGGATTGATCAATGTCGAGAGCTTTATCTTTTGCCGTTTTCATAATCCATCTTATATTCTACATTTACATTCTACGTAGACGGGTTTTTACCGTTTTTAATTTAGAATATCCAGGTGGCTAGATATGAGAAATGGGTGTTTTCTGGAACCCTTTCCCGCTTTTCGTTTGTCTGCGATTCCTCACTACGTTCCTAATGATACTGACCTCGAATTTTTGAAGGACTTTTCTGGGATGAAAGATTTTCAGGTGTGCATTTTAAACAAGGGATTTCAAAAGAGAACCAGTAGGGCAGCTAATGCTAAGAACATCACTCCGTTTGAAACTTTGCTAAGAACACACTATACAGCACACAACAAATAATATTCTCATACCTACAAAATACACAGAATTCAAAGCAATTTATATCCGGACGAATACTATTAGCAATGTGTAAGATCAAAAAATGACAGCAGTAGGAAACCAGTGAGAATCAATAAGCAAGAAGGTCCCGGACAACTTATAAATGCAAAAGAGCAATAAAAAAAACCAGCTTTCGTCAGAAGCTTTTTTTGAAGAACCCGAACTACCATACCTACCAAACTCATAAGTGCCATGAACTAGGTTTCTGTAGACTACTACGGTGATTTCTAAAAGCTACCTTGAAAATATCCAGAATAAAACCACTAAACAGAAAGAAAAGGAGTACAGTAAGGAAGTAAAGCTAGTGGTGGTTTCCAATTTCCCGTTGGTGGAATTCGCGGAACAAACCGTTTTGCTATTATCAAAACTTCATAAAGGCACCTGATTTCCATTTCAAAGTAAACAGTAACTTTCGATTTTCATCGTTCTCTTTAACTCCCAACTATGACAATCACCTAAGTAAAATAGAAAACAATCAGCAAATGTCCCAGCATTTCTCACTTTGGCTCACCATGAAACTCATTTTCAAGGATAAAAGGATAGAGGTCTCGGCGTTGATCTATTCCTGAGGAAGGCACGTTGCATTCGACTTCATTAAGCATCGTCGGAGTTGACTGCATGCATATCTGGCTTTTACAATGACTCGCGGTGGCCTACCGGTATCGAGGCAATGCTGCTATCGTCCCAGACAAGACTGGTACCAATTTGCCGACTCCGGACGGATGGAGGGGCCTGGGTGGTGGGGATCGATTCCATGTGCACCTCAGGGCTCCGCCGACCACTGCGCTAAACGCGCTCACATCCCCCAAGTATAAAGTCGAAAAAACTGAAAGCTGAATAATCGTCAACTCACATCGACTCTGTGACACTTCCCTTGTCGTCGAGCTTCTTTCATGGCCTCAAGGGCATTCCGTCTGCTCTGTACACGAGCGCTCTCCCGACGACGAGATGAACGACGACATTCCACTTCCTTCTCAGCATCCGACATGGGCTAGAAGCAGACCACGTTCTCTCGAGGTGAATTTATTACTCCATACATCAGCAAAAAGAACGCTTAGCAAAAAGAGATGACGAACTCGTACCTAATAGTTAACAACGCCACCAGACTATTGATTTTCTAGCCTACGATCCAATTTTTTACAAGTTTTTTTTCCTTCTTTTAAAAAGGAAATCAAGTCTTCCGTCAACCCAAATGCCCAGAAGATTTTCTTCAGTCACAATTCTCATTTACTTCACTGGAATTTGCGACTCCTCCCAACGGTTTACCGCCTCATTGTGGCTGGGTGGTGCCGGACTGCGATGTGCAGCGAGGGGAATCGTCCCCTAGCAAGGTCTGCCAAGCTAAGAAGAAGTCCGGCTTTCAAATCAGGAGGCCTAGCTAAGAGTAAACCAATACCAGGGTCCACCGTCCTGGTATCAAAGTCGGATGGTGGTAAATCTCCCTCTGATCCACAAGGGCTGCGTTTACCTGTGGTGGTGAAGACCTGGGGCAGACTTTGGCCAGGCTGACCTCGGGATTCCAGGGGACCACAATGGGTTAACCAGCAAATCTCCGAAAAATGGAGATTGTGTTGGGGCCGGCACAACCAGTGAGGCCGGACCATTCAAGTACCAAGTAAGTAAGCAATTTGCGACTAAAATGGGTATCCGAATCCCGCCGTCTAATTCTGCAACATGCATCCATTGGATTGGTTTAATCTACTTTTAAGTTACAACACTAAATTTGTCCCAAGAATCTCCCTAACATCTCAGGTTCAAGAGTGGCATGCTACTACAAAGCTTGGTGAAGTACTCATTATGGAAAGTTAGCGTCCCATAAACTAATTAGATAAGTGAACCTGACAGAACAACATCGTCAATGAAGAACGAATGTACAGGAATAACACAAACATCTTACACAAGAACAGCGAGTTAGAGTAGGACCAAGAAACACGACAGCGCGCGAACTCAAAGTTTCGCGCGCAAATGAATTATTGAGGGAAATGTACCGCAATCGCGGAAAGCGTGAAAAACTACCGTAACGGAAAATTGGGAGGTTTTTGGAGGCTCTTAGCTAATGGAACATCGTAGAAGCTTTTCATTGATTTACTTCTTAAATTGCTGCACTTCTGTATTCGAGAATACTAAGGTTTTATCGAGATTCTTTAAAGCTACGCTCCAATAAAAGGGCTGTGATGTCACAACACTATGGCAGAGTGGGAGACGATGATGGACGTGCTGGACCATCTCAAAATCGGTATCTGTCGAGTCGAAATCTCATCGGTTTTTGGTAAGTCTTGGTGTCTTGGATCAAGATGGGCTTTGTGTTTGTGTCTTGGATCAAGATGGCTTTTGTGGTATTTTTAAGCTTTTCTTTTACACGGTGTCTTGTTTCTCTATTGTAGTCGATTGGACTAACGTGTCTTGTTTGTTAAGGTTCGTTTCTAACTTAACATTCAACATAACCGTTAAGGGTTTTGGGCCTTTGTAACAATTTCGCCTATGTTGTGATGCTTAGCGCGGCGAAGGACATCTTAGAATCGGATAGTGGGAGCGGAACTCACAATGTGACCCATGCATGTCGAGTAAGTCACTCAGAAATCTCGACGATATGTTACCATTACAGATAGATTTAACAGTGCTGTCGGCTGGTAATATGCTTTAATACTTCAAAGGTCCTTCATTCCTTTAGCCTCGATGTGAGTAATCAACATGTGTTCATTCATTCATAAGCCTACCCGAGGTTGTTAAACAGTTTTATCTCGGCTAACGTTTCGATGTCTTCGTCTTCATCAGGGCCAGTGATCCGAGTCGATGATTCGCTAGTCGTATCTTTCATTCTCTGATGAAGGCGAATACATGGAAACGTTAGTCCAATAAAGCTGTTTATCGACCTCGTGTAAGCTTTCATGAGTGGAAGAATATTCTTTAAGTTTATCTGCGTCATATGGCTTGATACTCGCTTTATTCGCTCATTCTAACGATGAACCGTGTTGGTCCCTACACACTTTCATGCTACTGAGATGGTACCGGTTTTGCAATGCCCATTCCTTTACAGTCCCGTGAAAACATTTGTTAATACGTTTCTACGTTTCTAATTCTTTCCCACATAAAATTTCTGGCCATTGTTAGTCGAGTGGAACTCTTGCACCTACAACCAAATTCCTTTTAGAGCCATAGTGATTCCTGGCATTAGCTTACTTGCAACTGGCTCACGGGTAGAAATGTCGAGCTTCTTTTCGAACTGAGTCGTCCTGCTGCGGCGATGACACCTACATTGCGCATATCGCCCTTGACATCCACGAATACACCCCCATCCACGACGAGACGCTACACCATATTGGTGGAAATTGTTGACAGTCCATTAGAAAAATGGTGTTTCTTGATCTTCATTCAAGCATGTATGTCATTTATTATAGAGATATCATTGTAATAGTCACACACCAATGTTATGATATTTAGGAGGAAATTGTCGATCGACATTGTCAAAAGTTATCGACTGGTGCAGTTCTATTGGCGGATATCGTTCCTGCCCTTGTAGTTAAAGTATCAGCACCTCTCTATATACATACAGTTCCATTTGGGTGCGTTATATCCATCGTATTTAACCGCTTTGTTTCCATCTTTTCTAAGAAAGGGCTTAATGGCGGAAAGTTTCTTGAAGAATTTGAGGGAAATATGCTGCATTTTATTCCTTTTGTGCTATTTCCCAAAGTTTTTCGGTCACATCCTGGAGGAATTCTGACCTTTAGTGGTTGTTCGCTGTTGTCAGTTTGTCTAAATTATTGCTTTTATAAGTTACACAGTACCAATAAATCAACAAGCCTTCTCATCGCAGGCTACGGCATGTAATCGTTGTGATGGCACAAATGTTGAGCTTTATTCTTGTTGCTATCAGCAGTAATGTATCGCTATCCCTTCTAGGTGTTGTCATCACGAGCTTGGGATCTGGTTTAGGAGAAGTTTCATATTTGGCTCTAGCTTCGTATTTCGATGCGTAAGTTGTGTTGTTTCTGTTTCTGAAATGTTTGAAAACCAATTGAATTCTCTCGTCATCGGTTTCAATTCGAATATACTTGCTTGGAGACTGGGATGATCCGTCTTCAGTGGTTGTGCGGGCCCGATGATAATTCCTACTTTTCGCAATTTTGCTGGTTTGACTACTGCGTCTCCCTGAAGTCCCGAGGTCAGCCTAGCCAAAGTCTGTCCGAGGTTGTACCACCAAAGGCAGTCGCCGCCCTTGCGGATCAGAGGGAGATTTGCCACCATGCGACTAGTTTGATACCAGGGCGGTAGTGGATCCTGGTATTGGTTTACTCTTAGCTGGGCTTCCTGATGAAAACGCCGGACTCCTCATCTTCGGAGATCCGGCTGGGTGGATAAATCCTCCCGCTGTACATCTCATCCGGAAACCCAGGGGCACCTCCCAGCCACAACGAGGCGGGTGAACCCTTGGGAGGAATTCGAGTATGTTGTACTTTTTTTCCTCAATTAGCAAACATTAACGCAACGAATGAGTTCTTCCTTCAGTTTCTAATCATTTAGGCGAGTAATATCAATGTGGTCGTCAGGAACTGGTGGTGCGGGTATTATTGGTGCCATGACTTATGCGATACTCACTGACCGATTAATGTTGCACTTCTCACCTCGTGCCACACTATGTGGCATGTTGGTCGTACCATTGGTGTTCGCCTATACGTATGTTTTTGTCGTTATTATAAAGTAACTGTTCTTAACTTCCCGTTTCTATACTTAATTTAAACTTTTCTTCGATCCACTGGAAGCATATCTGCTTTCAGAAATTTTGTCAAAGATATTTCTTATTTCAGTTTTTGGTGCGTGCTAGAGCTACCTAATTCGATTCACAGAGTCAATGTTTGTGATCGGAAGACTTATTTTGTACCTAGAAGACGCGGTAAGCCTAAAAAATACTTTGATCATCGGTCTAAATGCAGGATATTTTTTGCTTTATTCGTGCAAATCCGTCATCAATTGTCATCAAGTTTTCTAATTATTTATCAAGTTCTTCTGATTTCATTGTTAAGGATTTAGAAGTGTTTAAGATCGTGACTCTCACGAACGACGAATGTCAAGCTCATCAGACTCGTATATTAAGAGACCACTTCTGGATGAAGATATTGAGGATGACGGTAGTTATTGGATGACTAAGTTTCTAAATTTTGGTATTAGCGGTACTAATGCCGTAAAAAGTCCCTGGAAAAAAAACTTTGTTGTGATTCTGTGAAAAAAGGATTAGAACGTTTCTCTGTTTTCACAGGTAATACGTGTTTGAACTTGATCGTTTGGAATTTTCTGAAAATTTAGGCCATTTCACTACGCGATACCAACGTAGTCTCTTATTACGGCAAAAAGTTCGAACGGTCCTCCCTTTGTTGAAGTATATGTTGCCATTGGTCATCGTCTACTTCTCTGAATATTTTATTAATCAGGGATTGGTAAGTCGTATACAGCTTGAATATAGTAGTTTCTGTATTTTTGAGCTCAATTTGCACTGCCAGGGCCGAGTTTAAAAGTTCCAAGTGGAAAGTATATGTCTGGTTTCCTCCATCTTATATTTGGTAGTTTCTGGCCCTTCTTTTTCGTTCTGTAAACATCCTGGGTTTCCGCTGTAGACCTAGAACCATATTACTTTAGGGGGAGATGAGGTGCTTTATTTATTAAACAGTGTGTAATGTTGTATTACAGCTTGAATTAATGGAGTTCAATTGTTCTCGAGGATTTGGGCTCACACCCGCAAGCCAGTACCGTTGGTATCAAGTACTGTACCAAGTGGGAGTTTTTGTGTCGCGATCTTCATCGGAGTGCATCGCGTTGCCTGGGGAAGCATTACCTGTACTTGCAATGCTTCAGGTAGTTGTCTTTTTCACGTGGACATAGAATCTGCAATTTTCCCTGAATTTCGTTCATCTCTAATGTAAATGCATCATTTTAGGTTCTGAACGCTACCATTTTTTATTTTGAAGCGGTTACTGGTTTCATGTCACACATTCTTCTGCTTATGTGTCTTATCGTCTACGAAGGACTACTGGGTGGGGCCGCTTATGTGAATACCTTTAAGGTTATTCATCAGGAGGTATGTCTTTTCTCAAAATTATCACATATGCGACTAAGTCTATCTTGAGTGGCGACGCGTTCGCCTACACCTAACCTTTCTCCGCGCTCTACGCAATGGATTCAATGCGTACGCTCCAGTTTGCACAAAGAGAAGACTGCTCCGTTTTGATTTCGTTTATGCCCTAGTTTTTCCACGTGTATTTCCACAAATTTTTATGGTTGTTGTACGTGTGCTCTGTTTTCTTCTACACATTATTCCATGTTTTGGTATATTTATAACCCTTTGTTGTGATGCAGGCAACTCGTTGCAAATCCAACCACTGTATTTATCACCCTTTGCCAGTTGGTTTCACAACGTGTTTCCAAGGCAAACTGTGTCGAAACAGATTATGATAGTCTGATTGCCTTTGTGGAATATCTATGCAGCTTCATCTTTCGCAACAGTAGCTCTAGTGGCAGATGTCTTAGTATTATCTACGTTAGAAATAGTTTCTGCACCGGACATGCAAACTAATACGAAAGCATTCTAAAAGACTTTCATTAAAACTCATTAACAGTAATCAGTGATTTTCTACATGACTGAGGTAACACGAGGTTGGTATGAATACTTCAAGACATTGTTTGCTATGTTACGTGGCAGAAAATGAAATACCGAATGCTATAGGACACGTACCTGCCAAAGTACAGATCATTTTGGATGGAGGGAATCGACCAACATCTGTCCTCTATAACAGGGCACCGATTTCGTACTAATTCAATCTTGTAGGAAATCATTGTTACGAGAGCAATTTTCTTGCTAGGTGTATAGAGTAGGTTTTCGCAAGCACGCATGTCATAATATTCCTTTTGGACAAACTATTCACTGAATGCGAAAAGTGTAAGGAAGAATCTCTGTGCCCCAAAATAAATTGCATGTGGATTGAAAACGGATGGGAGTCGAGCATGCTGTCCGCTGCTCCGTCCCTTCCCACGCATTGAAGTCAATGCATGCGATCGCGTGTATCTTGAGAGAGGGTTAATTGTGCACCGTCAATTTTAACTTATTATTTACTGCCTACTCTTTTTAATGGCAGGATATATTGCGAAATATTACTTCAGTGGTGCTGATATTATGTTATTATTATTATTATTATTATTATTATTATTATTATTATTATTATTATTATATTATCATTTCCGCTGACGGGTGACTGCTGATGGCAGAGATCGGCAGAACTAGCTGAGAGACAGGTGAAACGAAGGATCCGCATGGTGTGGTGGTGAACGCTTTACTCGCCGGGAAGGACAATAGTGCGTTCGTTCCCCACCGCAGACAGCTGCGGTCCAGAGTTTTGCAAATATCTCAGCACCATTGAAGTTATATTGTTCATCGTCAGTTTAAAATAATCATAGAAATTCTCCTATCTCCTATTTAATACAGGAACGTAGATTATTACTATATAAGAGTAGAAGCCTTGCTGCTTTCCAGTTGTAAAAATTTTCCATAATACTTCAGGTTCCTGTCGATCGCAAAGAGTTCAGCTTAGGGTTCGTATCCATATCAGATACATTTGGGATTCTTTTAGCCGGTTTTACTGCCATTCCTGTCCATAATATTATTTGCGAACGACCTTTGTAATTCCTATGTTCTTTTATGGAGTTGTTCTACTTAATGCTTCGCTCCTATGGAAATGTTGCAGAATAAGTATTTAGGTGTGTCATTTTGTGTGTTCTAAAAATGTAACTGTCTATGGTTTTTACAAAAACTTGCTTCCACTTTCCGGAGTCGGTGGCCTAAAATGTGATGATCCAACATTTCCTGGTATTTATGGGTGCCACTTATCTGCTTGTTGTGTACTTTTTCGATCATTTAGCTTAGTAACTTCTTCCAGATTTCACATATTTCATCGATATTTTTGCTTCGTATAATTCTGATGTTTCTTTTTCTTTTGGTAATGGTACAGTAATTTGTATCGTAATTCCTAATGTAGTAATTCTATGGCATTCAGGATAGTGGATAATCAAGTAATGTCATCTAAATGAACGTGAAAGTTCTCAGTGTTAGCTTCAGATTGGTAACTCAGTAGATATTGTTGCTTAAAAGATCTGCGAATTCTTGTACACACAATGGGGCAAATTTTTGAAAAGTGGTCTAGAGAAGAATCTTTAAGGTGTACGTCTACATTTTTGCCGTACACACGCGAAGGCAACTAGGAAAGGCCATGAACAAAGAAACAAGTTTCGGTTCTACCGTTGAGAATCAGGATGTTGAATGAGGGAAGAGAGCTCGTAGAATCAGTGGATTGGCAAAATGCATAACGGAGACCGAAGTCATACTAGCGGTGCAAGCGAAGTATAACTTAGTTTTGAGAAGTTGTAATAGTTCTAGTAAATAGCTGACGCAATTAGGAACATTTCGAGGATATGCTTAACACACAGAAAATGACATGAATTTGTCTCGATTCCTAGGTGGTTCCGTCTTCCATTTCATAACGAACTAACTTTACAGTGAGCTTTGTCAATTGAAATGAAGATAATAGAAAAGACTGTAAACGACTAAGAACGGGAATGCTAGTCTTTGCCTATAAGATTTTGTTCTTCTTCGCCCACTAGTTCACAAAACAACGAGTTTATGAAACGATTTAACAGCTCCGATTTGTTCAATAGGACACAATTATGTCATGTGGATGCTTGCGACAGTCGCGTCAGCCTTGAAAATTCCGGAACTTCAAGTTCCGTTTCAAATTCCTCTTCGGAATTTCGAATTTCAAGCTGGCTTGAAACTAAGATAGTACTTTAGAGGAACCGTATTTACCACTGAGACGGTAGTGAATACTTCTTCTAAAACTAATCACCAGAAGGTGTTCATCATCTAATTTGATCTCTATGCATGTATGTAGGTATTTCCTAGAAAGTACACGACAGAAAAAATTCCTGTAAAGAAAATAAAAACTTGGACGAATGATTAGCTAGTATGACCTGAACGTTTTCTTAAAAACATCATGTCAGCCCATTGAAACGGTAAGTTATCGTTCAATGTCGAATTAAGCTGGAAGTCAGAAACTGGGTTTTCACGTAAAACTTGGCGAAGAATTTTCCATAGAGAAAGGAAGAAAGGAAGCCCCTTGAACCAATATGGCGGACATTTGGACGTCTTGCGCTGAGAAGAGAAGTGGTGAGAAGGTAAAGCCAGTTTGTGTTCGCATATAGTTCTATACCGCTTACGCACATACTTGCTTTGTATGCTACGGTAGGTCTATACGGTAGCAATGAACCAGATGTCAAAGCCATCATTGCCAACTTGACACTGCCGTAAACTCAGCTTTAGGTTATCCTTTGTGTGTGAAATTAATCACAACGATTTTATAATGGTATGGTTAGATTGATGGCGATCTTTATATGAGATTTCAAGATGTATTAACTTCATCAGCTTAGATATAAGAAAACTTGTAGAAGAATTGGCATTGCTGCATGAATGAGGTTGATTCTAAAAGCCAAGGTAAAGGATAAAGGATAAAGCTCTCGGCGTTGATCAGTCCCTGAGGGATGCGCCATGCATTCGACTTCACTAAGTATCGTTGGAGTTGAATGCATACTTGGCTTTTACAATGACTCGAAGTGGCTTCCCGATGTGTCGAGCCAGTGCTGCTATGCTCCCAGACAAGTCTGCTACCAATTTGCCGACTCCGGAGGGATGGAATGCTTGCTGGCCCATGGTCGAGGGGATCGATTCCACGTGTATGTCACAATAGCGCCTGCAACCACTGTGCTGTAAAAACCGAGGTAATAAAAACGATTAAAGAATGTCAATGCTTGGGAAGTCTTTATAAAACTGAAACTCGAGACCATTAGAGAAAAGTCTAACATTTAGAGAACTCTGACCATCAAAAAATTATGGAGAGGAATGTGTACGAATGATAGAACCAGTCATTATCCGGTAGAATGAAGGTGTCTGGTAATACTGCAGAACAACGCGGTACATGTGAAGTTGATGCAAGTAGTACATATTGCAGCCTAAAATGAGAAAAACGGACCACTTGACTAACGCATTTGCGATAATGCCTAATTATGGATGCCTTCAGACCGCATTGAACTCACTACGCACTGTTCGTGTACTGACAAATTACCCAAAAAAGAGAAATTAGGTACTCTCGTCATCTGCGCTACCCTCGTTAGTTGAAATATCCTAGTACCGTCTTTGTATGTAGCAGTATCTATGCATGACGAGGAAAGTCGTCCAGTAGGCAATTAATTCCTCGTGAACTATTAAACATAGAATGTAGCTTCACTTGGACCATATGCGACACGTCATCTGTGGTGCAGAAACTATCGACCGGATACAAAAAGTGTAGCATAAAAAAGCCTTGTGGGTAAGACAGACGGGAATAAGATGCATTGAAATCAATACACGTTGTGCTTTGTGTTCCAGTGTGTGCATTGATGTCAGTACGCTACTGTCACGAATATGCAGAGCACGTGAGACACCATCATGCTGGAACGCTGCAAGAAATGACCTAGTCTTCAGTGCAGCTATGGAAGGTTGCCATCACGAGAGACACAGAATCTGTGCAAGGTTATTCGAATGAAGCAAACTGTGAAAGTCTGTAAGTGGACGCTGTTCTAAGTCACTGTAGATTTCAAACCGGTCACACCGCATTGGACGTGTTTGGATTCTGTTTACGATGTAGTCGCTTATCAAAATGCTAATGATATGACGATTATCAGTGGTTGTTGTTGTAATGAGTATAAATAGTGGTAGTGAGGTATGATGGTCAACAGTGATGTCTTTGACAATCGACCCACCAGCAGCAGCGGTTCCAGCAGCCGGAGGCAAATCCGCGCACACGTTGACAAATTCTGGTGAAGCGAAGGTGATCTTCAAGGTAAAATGCTCCAACAACACCGACTATCGCCTCAAGCCCGTTTTTGGATTCGTCGATCCAGCTGGCTCTGCACCACTTGAGATCACACGCACGGTTAGTTTCGCTAAGAATTTTGTTTAAAAAATCCACTCAGTACTTTTTTTCATGTCTTACTTCTGACTCGTTTGCCAATTGCTATAGCTATCTGGGTTAGGAGAATCGGTGGCGGCCATAATTACTTGAAATGAAGAGAATACTAAAGGTAGCTCCTTCTGAAGCTATTTTTGGAGGTTGTGCGTTGAATTCAGCGGATACTCGAAGGGTGAGGCATTGTTGCAAACGTTAAATACATGTCGGGCTTCTGTATGTACTAGATTAAATCGGTCCAAATACCATTAAAGCTAGGTTCCATATAGAGATGTCAGGTTATTTTTTCCCTTGGTGGAGTGGTAAAGGTACCATAAAAGGAACCATAGGCGTAGCAACAATGAAAGACTAGGAATGGAAAGCGATCTTCAAATACATAAATAAATAGGTTTTAGATGGGTAGAATAACAATCATGACTGAGAGGAGCGTAGGGAAGAAGAAGCGGGTACTGACGGTTGCGCATTGTTTGTACGACCGCTAGAATAGCTCTGGAACAACGTTATGACTCTAGTCGTAGATGTATGTGATAAGGTTATGGCGTGGATTATATCAGACTATACCAGATATCAGATTATGGTGTGGATTATACGTATCAAGGGGTCGAAAAATGAAACCGGTTGGAGACAGAGTATGCTAAAATCGGTGGTGTGTTTCAGAGTGGAGCACCGAAGGAAGACAAACTGGTGATTCAATGGGCACCAGCACCCGCAGATGCGACTGACGCACAGGCAGCATTTCCAAGCGTTCCGGCCGATCAGCTTCAATCGCTCACTGTACCAATTTCGGCCACCTAAGTCTTAAGCAGTGGATAAATAACTTGTCAGTCGGTGCATTGCAAATAATGAACATTGGTCACCGGCATTTTTTCGCTGAAAGTGTAGACGCACATGGTAAAAAAAAGATGTCGCTGAAGTCTAGTGAATGTAAGTATGTCGTTCTGATCAAGACGAGTTGAAAGAGGCACGGAACATGTATGAACTGAAATATTAGTTCACAAGATCGTACGAAACTGTATTGAATGGTCAGGTTTTTGTTGAACAAGTAGGTGTTAAGTGTTGGAAAATTGCTGAGGTTCACGGAGGCCTACGATATAGTTGGTTGACGTGTATGTGAGAGCGTACAAACTGTAAAGTGCAAAAAGAGTGCACTGAAGACTTCTGGAAAAACCAATCTATTGGGAAGACATTAAATGGAATGCTGTAATTCCTGAGTGCTCGTGATTATGTCCTAACATAAGCTGCAAGTGGTTACACCAAAAATGATTTTAGCTACAATCAGCTGTAGATCGATGGAACGTGAACGAAGAAGGATGTCAAGAGAAAAGGATAGAGAGAATAGAAAAACGTGGACTGTCATTCCCAAAATTCAGAGTATGCTATGTTCAAATCTTAGTTGGCCTGAACATCCCACTCAAAAACTGTTCCAACAGGAGCGAAGGTTCATGTCGTTAAAAAAAATGAAGCACACTGCATAAAAAGTGTGGAAGTCTTGTGATTGTGACTGATAGCGATTGCAGGTTACGTGCCGCTTTTGTGTGGTGCAATAAGGTGAACCTGTTAAAGCAAAGGGGACGAATAGCACTGTGGTAATCATGTCGGTCGTCCCGAACACGGTGCTGGTTTGATTGCGCTCCGCGTCCACCAAATCTCTTGTCCTCCCAGAGTCGAGGAATTGGTATCAGAATTGTCCGAGGAAACAAATCCCTCGCTGCAATCACCATGGGAAAGCCTCAGCGCGACTATCGTAGGACTCCAAGGAGAATAGATACGACCAGCACTCCACGACATTCATGATAAAATGGAAATCTTCAAGCAGCAGCCGAAGCGACACGTAGAATTTGGTAGACTTTGGTGGATGATAGATGAGGGGAAACTAATCGAATGTGAGAAGTGCTGATATCCACACAGTAGATGTGTGACACGAGTCGTATAAGCCAAAAATAAGAATGAATGTCAAAGTAAATGAATGGGTTCATCGAGTTGCGCTATTCTTACTTATATTGTAGTATCAGTCTGATGCTTTCAAGCTACGGATCGATCACCAAGCTCTTCAACACTGTTTATCCAACAATAGAAGCGGTCTTTTAATTGAATAGCTTCCACTTCACCATCATCCATTCCATTTCTATTCTCTTATCAACTTTATCCGTTGTTGAGCTTACATGAGGTTGGTAAATTTGTTCATTTCGGCTAACGTTTCACGTCTTCGTCTTGGAAAAGAGGAAGCCTGATTATCCATGGGTTAAAACAAGGAGCTTACTGTAAGGCATTTTTAGCCATCGAGCTACAGATTTTTGAAAGATATCTTTTGAGATACAGCCGGTTCACACAATATCAAGTCTAACGTTGCAGTTTAGATCTTTAAAAAAATTATCTCATCTATGTCATAAAGTCTGAAGAAAAGCTTGAGGTCAGATGGCCGACAAAATGGTAATGTGGGCCACTAGATTATGCGTCTTCTAAAGTGTATGTGCAGCTAGAGAGCATTTTGGTCAAGGAAACAATGCAATCTACCGAATAGTTTCGTAAACCTTGTTTGGTTGCGTAGCGGCCTTTCGTCTAGTATTCTTGCTTGACACTTGACATTTGAACGGACGGCCCGTCCTCACTGGTTGTGCGGGTCCCAGCAGAATCACCATTTATCGGAGATTTGCTGGTTAAGACATCGTGGTTCCCTGGAATCCCGAGGTCAGCTTGGCCAAAGTCTGCCCCAGGTCTTCACGACCACAGGCAGTCGCAGCCCTCGTGGATCAGAGGGAGATTTGCCATCCTGCGACTTTGATACAAGGACCGCGGCGGATCCTGGTATTGGTTTACTCCTAGCTAGGCTTCCTGCTGGAAACGGCGGACTCCTTCTCAGCTTGAGAGACCTTGCCGGGAGGACGAATCCCCCGCTGTATATCGCATTCCGACACCCAGGAACACCTTCCAGCCACGATGAGGCGGTACACCGTTGGGAGGCTAGTCTTCTTAGACCTTTTTGAAAATCCCTATGACAAAGAACTGGTAAAAAGCAGATGGCAGACAGATTCGACATATTTATCAACATCTCTTAAATCCACCTTCTTGTAAAGCAACCCTGTATTGCAGCCTTTACTAGCAATATACCCCAGCATCTCCAATCCGAAGGCAGAGAGCGAGCAGTCTGCCAGAGGGTTAGGTGGGTGTTAATGAGAAGTGGTGGCAATTTCATAAGATATTTACGGTTGATTTTATCGCTGAGCTATCAACGGCATACTATGGAGCGCTCCTCGAAAGAAACGCTCCCAAGGATATGCCTTTCTTCTTTTAGATGTTATAGAAGTAAATGGTCTCCCCAACGGTTTACCTCCTCATCGTGGATGGAAGGTGTTCCTGGGTGTCGGACTGTGATGTACAGCGGGGTGATTCGTCCCCTTGTATGATCTCCCGAACCGAGAAGGAGTTCGGCGTTTCCATCAGGAAGCCTAGCTAAGAATAAACCAATACCAGGGTCCACGACCGTCCTCGTATCAAATTAATCGCATGGTGGCAAATCTTCCTCTAATCCACAAAGGCTGAGACTAGACTGCCCGTGGTGGTGACGACCTTGGACAGACCTTGACCAGACTGACCTCGGGATTCCAGGGAAACACAATGGCTAAACCAGCAAATCTCCTAAAAAGTGGAGATTATGCTGTGGCCCGCACAACCACTGAGGACGGGCCATTCAAGTACTCAAGTCAAGTAAAAGTAAGTGGATGTGCGATGGAAGAGATTAGTGAGAAGGAGTAGTACAAACAAAGAAAATACTTTCTCTATTATCCGTCTAGACACATTGACCTTTTCTTTGGATCTGGAAAAATATTTGTCCTCATTTTAGAAACTAAGCTTTGCTGATAGGCGCTCTTCTATGCCTTCCATGCTCTTTGACCTCATTTAGTCCTGATGCTCCTCTGCTTAACATCTTGCTTGTTCTTTCTCTACAGAGCTTCCAAGTCTGGACATGTGAATGTGCTCCTCTACTTCTGTAACTTTGGTGCAGAAAACCAGCACACACTTTTTGGATACAGTCATATAGTGGAGATTTTTTAAAAACTCGGTAAGCTGCAAAACGCCATGGATGATGGTAACATTCCAAAAAGCTTGCTCGAGAAGGGAATCCGACCTTGCAGGTTCAGCAACTTTTTGAATTTTGTAGACTTTGTTTCCTATTATTATTTTCCACGAATCTCCGTCATAGAGGGATCTTTTGCCGGCTACTCGCGATCCAACGTGACCCACCCCAGGTGATGGGTAAGGGCTTAATCGCGGACCAAAAGCAACCTCTGCTTACCTGAGGCGCAGATGCATCCAGGGGATGGACTCCCTGTTTCTGCTGCGCCGATTTGGCACATACGTTCTGTATTTACGAGGCGTATTCATGCACGCGTGTATGGGTGCGTTCTAGTTTATACCGATTGTATTCAACGAGCCAATTTGCCCTAAAGCCTGCATTCAAGTGACAGTTAAGTATATGAGAGGCAGTTAGGCTTGGCCTCCCCAGCAGATGAGCTCCATGTCTACTCTAGGAAAGACTGGCAAGCTAGCCGTAAGTGAGTGTACCCAGCCCCACGTTTACAGCTCAGCAAGCTATACGTGGGTATCAAAAAAACAACAAAACACGGTAAAATAAACAGGTCTTGTTCTTCTGACCCTGAAAGAGTGCTCGATTCGGCGACGTTGGGCGGGACGAATATGAAGAGGCTGCTAAAATCCCAGGGCCTTCTAAGTTGCCTAAATCGCAAAGGGCTAAGGTGACAATCTGTGCATACAATGCAGGCACACTTACATCTGAGTCTCCGACCGATAGAAAACTTGGTCTTTGCAAGCAAGAAGGATGAAGTATGACGTCATCGGACTGGTCGAGACGAGATGAAGCCACCAATTCAACGCCGTCTATGACACCAGAGAAGAACTGTTCCTCGGAACATGCGACAGTTGAGGAGTCGGCAGTCGGCATTCTACTCAGGAAGAGTTTGTCCACGAACAACGATTCATTCGAACAACTTACAACCCGAATCGGACGTTTACGATTAAAAAGATGTGGATCGATATAGGCTTCGACAATATTCGTCGTTTACACGCCGACATGAAACTATGACGAAGAAGAAGTCGAAAGGTTCTGTAAAGAATGGGAGAAGTTCTGAAGAGAAGACCGTACATTCTTCATGGTCATCAATCGAGATTTTAGCACTAAGATTGGACCTAGAAAAACTTCTGAAAAAAACGTGAGCCGAATCTACTGGGCTACTCTTCCACGGTACAGGGAAAAGTGGAGGATTTACTGGCGCTTAGTTCGCTATCAACTGGACGAAATGTGACAGTAGACACAGGCGATTATCTTTCCGTCTAGTACAAACGGGGCAATGATTTCATTCCATGTGCTCTGAAAACCACAAGGGTTTTCAACTGAAGACGACGGACGTGATCAATTTCGTTATATTCTTCGTTATCGAGATTCTTTCAAGACTTCCTTTGGAGGAAAGGCTACTTTAAAAAAGCAAAACAATAAAGCCGTCGGCGATGATCGACGCCTGAGGTGTGCGCCATGCACTAGGCTCCACCAAGGATTGTTAAAGGTGATGGAATGCATATCGGACCTGCACAGTGACTCGCGGTGGCCTACTGATGTTGAGTCAGCGCTACTATCCTCCCAGACAGGTCTGCTTGCAATTACCTGACTCCGGAGGGTTAAAGACGTGATGAGGCTGGAGCGCGAGGATCAAATTCATGTGTATTGCAGGGCGCCTATAACTACTGCGCTACACGCGCCCTTAAAGCTACTATAATCAGAAGTATTTATAGGTCTATGATCTAGAGCGCCGTCTCATCTGGTTTGTTCACCTTTCGTACTTCTCCTAAAATATAGAATTCTTCACGTTCTCCTTGTATGAGTTGTCGTTAAAAACGCCAATTATTTGCTTGTAGAAAACATACTATCTAATTTGTCCATATCCATACAAGATACCCAATCCACATATCCACAGTCTCATCTGTATTGTATCGCGATGTTGAAGCTTAAGTAACAAACAAAATCAAAGGTCGCATTGACCCATATCTTTTCATCTGGAAAGTTATGATTCGGGTCGTTAGCTGTCCAGAGAAACTGGTGCTCATAGCTAATCTACCACAGCTTCGACATTTCCCAAGAAAGAATTCCAAAGAATTCCTTTTTCAAAGGTCATAAATGCAGTATGATGCCATCTTGCTGTGGTCAGTCTTGTGTACTAGCCCAGCGGTGGTACCATGAAAACTAGTTATGCTTCGTCCTTTGGGTTTGGTTTAGTTAACTGTAGTTTTTTCGGGTTAAACAAGAGCAAATGTCTTTTATCGAGAAATCGAACTCCTCACTCATTTGAGTGCAGGGTTTACGCCGAAACGATATGAAAAACACATTCTGCCAACATCTAAGCAAATGACCCATATGAGGAAGTTCCGTTACTAAAAAAATAAGAACTAAAAAAATATCTTTGTATCTTTAGCCTAAAACAGGGCCAGTGTTAAGAAAGGATAAGAAAGGATATGTACGAGAATTGACTAAAATATTTAAGTAGAAAAATCCACGAACAAAACAAAGATTTGTAGCTACAATACGTGAATCCAAGCGCTAGTAATTTCTTTAGAGCATTTGAAAATGGTCTGGCTGAACCGACATCAGCGCCAAACACCTGTCTGAAATGTGAGAACGGAAATCAAGTCTTCCTGAGAAGCCGTAATAAAAAAGAAGTTAGAGGAGGTGGTGTGCATTGCAAAACGAACATAATTCTGAGTATCGATCTATTTCAGACCTTGAGGGTTAAACTACACCTTTTTTGAACGAAAAGGATTCGTATACTTCTCAAGATCAAACGACGACTAAGGTGAAGAACTGAGAACACTTCATTTGAATGCGAGCATGTTTTCTAACGAACGTACATCTGTTGCAATGTTCCCACCATGTCATTCTACATTATCCATAACAAATCACAGATTGAAAATCGCGGTGAATTGGGAGTGAAGGCCCCACACAACTGATGCGTCCGTTGCCAAAACTTCCTCAAATATCAAAAGACCCAGATGAGCAAACTTTGTCATTCAAATTATTATTTGACTTTCCTGGATTAATAAGCTAACGCGAGGTTATTCGGCTAACGCTTCGGCGTATTCGTCTGCTTCAGCGTCGATGATCCGAGTTGATGGTCCACAATCGTTCGTCGTCTAGGTGTACTATGTTCGCCTTTGTATCGAGTCGAAGCTCCTCCAGAGATCCACCGCTAGAAGCGATCTCGGGTTACCTTAGTAATCTAGGAAGGTACTGATTATTAATGCCAAGGTTAAATGACAGTTGGTTTGAAAAATATTATTTGACTATTTCTAACAGAGAAGTTTAGCGATGGCGAACAGTAGAGAACTTATAGAGAAGTAAGCCGTTAGAGGCGCAATGGCTAGAGATGCCGTGCAATATACACACTGTCGCTGGTTCGACTTGAAACAAAATTAATCAAGCCTCCTATGCCTTCGGCCTTGGCAGACTAGCACCAGAGTTGTTTTAGAAACGTATCCAAAATTCAAAAAGGGTGATGACTGTCAGTGTTGGATACTACTTGCAAGGGCTCAATTAAACTGTCCTGAGTATCCAAGAATAGTCAGCATTAGCGATTTACGAAGAAATTCATAAAAAAGGTAAAATTCTTAAGTGGTAGTTCAAAAGACCGACTTTGTATAAACCTCGGCATAAATGGCTGGTATACTCGTTCATATGATCTTACAAACTTGTATTGTTGAGCTGATGCGAGGTTGCTATAGGTTTTCGTTGTCGTTGTTGTTGTTGTTGTTGTTGTTGTTGTTGTTGTTGTTGTTGTTGTTGTCGTTGTCGTTGTTGGTGTTGCTGGTCGATGGCTGACCTATCGGCGATTTCGCCTTCCTCAGAGCCGTGCTGTTACGACAGGAGTGAGCAACGACAACGGCGACAACAACAACAACGGCAACGAAAACCTGCAGTCCGAGGGGGGGAACGCTCCAGCCCGGCTATCTCAGGACTCCAGGGAGAATTTCTCGACCAGCATTCTACAATATTCAATATAAAGTGGAAATCCGCAGGCAGGACCCTAAGCCACATGTAAAAGTTGGAAGATCTTCGTGGACAATGGATGCGAGGAAACGAATCGAATGTGAGAAGTGCTGAGATCCGCACAGTGGACGGGAAGATGGACCAAAGAGAATAAAATAAAATAAAATAATATTAGGTTCCAACATATGAAATGTTCGATTTTAAATGTAAACTTTAAATAACCATAACTTTTGTCACCGCCAAATTTTTTACTTATATTATTTATTTGTTTATTTATCTATTTCATTTATTCGTAATTTTTTGTTAATCGAAATGAGCACTTTTAGAATCAGCACATTTTTTTTCGACAAGAAACAAATTTTATGATCCAATTAATGTAAAACTTGTCGGTTCTAGTGTCGATGAACTCTTCAAAGGCGTTTTCAACGGCTAGTTGGCCAGTGAAGATCTTTCCCGTCAGAAAGTGGCCCAGCTGCTTTTCAAAAGGAAAGTCCGTTGGGGACAAATCTAGTGAGTAAGGCGGATGTGCTAAAGTTTTGTGGTGCATTTCACTCAGCTTTCTTAATGTCATTTGGGAAACATGCGGTCTTGCGTTATCACGAAGCAATTTCGGTCCTTTTCTATTGACCAATGCCGGCTGCTTGACGCGTCCTTTTTGACGTATTCCTTCGATTTCAGCACAGTATTTCTCTCACGTAATCGCTTCGCCAGGTCGTAATGACTCGTAATTTTCACATTTAAAACTAAGATTAAACTAAATTAAAAATTAAAATAAAATTAAAATTTGTGTAATAGTTTGTACCGACTGTTGACTACCAAACGGAAACCATGGTCTTCGACCAAGCGGAAACCACTGTCTTCTTTGGATGCAGACTCGGTTTATTCATGTGTCGTGGGTTCTCATCGGTGTCTAGCCATTGTGCACAACGACGACGAATATCGTACAGTATCCATTACTCATCGCAAAATGGAACTCCCCTCGTTGCGAATCAGTAACGAATTGCAATTTTGCAGACGTTGAGTTTTTTGTTTCCGCTGAATTCGTGTGGAAACCATTTGTCGAATTTTTTAATTTCACTGATCAACGTGAAATGGTCAAAGCACTGATACCCAAAACACTGTCACAAGTTCGCGGACCATTTGACGTGGACTTGATGCGACTAGAGTACGAACGGCCTCATCGTTGACCGTAATTTCTGGCCAACCACGCTCGTCGTTCGCAAGGCTCTCCTCCCAGAATTCCAACTTTGTGTACCAGCAAAGAATGGTGCGTTCGTTAGCAAAGTCATCTCCAAACGCTGATATTCTGAGCTCCAATAAACAAGAATTTTATTTAAAAATTGCATAGAAAATAAAAACAATAAAAATCGGTCATTTCATATGTTAAAACCTTGATACTAAATGCATATTGTTCCTATTCAGTGAGCTGCGCTGACTTCCGATTTATGAAGTCAGTGTTTTTACTCTTCGAGAAAAATCTGGCAGCAATTTGCCTACTCAGGGCGGGTGGAAGTCAGGATTAACTCGGGGGAGCAGGATCTAATCAACGATCGGATGTGTATTCCAGAACAACTCTTACCGCTCCATTACACGTGCACGCACTCGTCTTGTGGAAGGGTTTGAAACTTCTTGGGCATTGCAGAGTAATCCTCTGACCAACGCTGTATACGCTGCCCCATTGTGGGGATGGTACTACGAGTGAAATTCCATATTTTATCTATATAATTAGTTGTTTGATTCGACAGCTTATTTTGTGAGCACTTCTTTCCACCGGTTCATTGTCTCTCATCCATGATCTACGAAGGTATTCCGACTTTGCATGTGGCTCCAAAAACCACTTAAGGTATTCAGGGAGTGGTTTTCTTCCCCCAGACAAGCCCGGTGCCAATCTCCTGACCCTGAATGGATGAGAGGCTTGGTTGGACCTGGGCGGAATCGAACTAGCACCAAGCCCGTGATGACGGAGATCACTACCACTGTGCTATCCGCCCCCTTACAACGTAGTAACTTTTACGACATTCAATGGAGACCAATGGTGCGTCCTTGAGGGATTGATAAATACCGGGTATCACCAGATGTATACGGGTCACCTAAGCTGAACAGCCGATGAGTTCGAAACCGTTATGCGAAATTCTAAATGAGAAATTGAATCAATAGCCAAAAATACCGTAAAGATGTATTTCTAAACAGTACTAGTATGAAGAAATCAATGAGCATCGACGAAATACTAGCCGATTCTACAGTTTAATTTCTTAACCACAGCGAGCTTTAACCTTCTAGACGTTGAGAAACCTTACAAGTTGTCCGACCCGATGTAGGATGTGCCACCAAATGTCACGCGTGCTTCCACAGCGCGATTATGGGCACCTATCGGCCACTATCTGACGAGTGCTGCTACATCCAGAGATTCTTTCTGACCAACATGTCTGTTTTGAAGAAAGTAAAAAATCAGGTCAGCAGGTCAGTGAGAACAAATTAGGCCGCCGATTGCATCTCTCACTCGGCCCATCTAAGACTTCATCATTACCAGCCACTGACACCATCCATTTCCCTTCTCCGTCGAACATTGTGCATCCGTTTTCACTGTTGCATACCATTCTTTACTGTCTTAAGACTGGATTTCTCCTTTATTATTTATTTTTTTCATTTTATAAGACCCGTCTTCACGTGTGCCGATCCCAGCAATTCTCATTTTCAATTCGCTTCCTCGCGTCCATCGTCCACTAATGTCTTCCGACTTTCACGCGTGGCTTCGGATGCCGCTTGAGGATTTCCATTTCATCTTGAGTGTATTAGAATATTGGTCAAGTCGACTCTCCCTGGAGTCTTGAGATAGCCAGACCAGAGCGTTCCTTGTTGGACTGCAGAGTGATTTTCTTCTCGAACAAGTCTGGTACCAATTTCCCGACTCCAGAGGGATGAGAGGCTTGGTGAGCACGGAGCATGATCGAACCAGGACCGTGCTCGTTGTGACCGGCATCACTACCACTGTGCTGTGCTATCTGCCTCCTGGATACTTCCTTTTTTGGTGAAAAACCGAATGTTCTTCACATTCGATTTCTCGATTATGTGGAAGACTTGTTTTGTCAACTATAGTAAGTTGTCCCGTTACTGCAGAATAATACTTTAATTTCAAGCTCCATTTTGTGATCCCTCATATATGCATTACCAATCAGTAGAATTTTCCTCATGGAATAGTAAACTATCTAGTTATTTCCACTATGGGAGAAAACGTAGGCACTCCACTCGGCTCGTCCGAACCACATCAACATCCAGTGGTGGTTGTAGAGGTTCTGAATATATCTTTATGTTTGATAGGGCCCTTCGTTTTGTCTGTTGTTAGTTATTAACTAAAGCGGCAATCATTATGATTTATTCATATCCTTCCATTAAATACCGTCTAAGGTACTTCACGTAAGGTAAACCACCTGTAAAATATTTGCCTGAAGTTTAACGTGATGAAGCAAATGGGATGGCAATGCCACTTACGGTGTAATCACCAATGAATTACTAATACAACCACAAGATGCTGAGACATTCGCAAAACTCCGGACCGCAGGTGTTGCAGTGGGGAACGAACGCGTTGTTACCCTTTCCGGTGGCTAACGCGTTCACCACCACACCATGTGCGTCCTTCGTTTCGCCTGTCTCTCAGCTAGTTTTCTATCGATCAGTACCATCAGCAACCACCCGTCAACTTGAATGTTAAATCAGTTAACGAATTGACACTAGGGATGTGTCTTGGAACAGCTTGCTGACGCTTTTTTGTCGTGCCATTGGTGGATGTTTCGGCGTTATTTCCGCTTTGTTTCGTCGACCCAGGAACGGTATCATTTCTCTCAAATCTTCCGATTCTAACTGAATGTAAACGAGTCGCTGCTTATTTCAGTACGGAGATAAGTAGATCTGTGCTTTAGTTGGTCTTACGAATGCATTATCGGTTTACTTTCTCTCTGTCTTTTTTTTCCCGAGGAATTGGTAACTTCAGAAGAAAAGTTCTCTTCTACTTCTGATGAAGACGGCGTTCGAAACGTAGTTTTGAGAGCGACAGAATCGCCGCTGTTACATTTTTAATCCGGACACCTACACAACTTGGTGTTTTACTACACGACGAGTAGGGCTAAACTACTAGCTGTCGGTCTCTGTCAGTTTTTGAATCTTCACAACGAACCGAAGTGAAAAATCCGAACCGGTTTTAGCATCCGAATGTGTATTCTGTCCTATATTTGATACCGTGCTTCCTATTCTTGACACAGTGCTAGAATCCGAGAAACCGACCCTTGGAAAAAGTTTTGTTTATCTTTTTTCCGATTTTCCGTGATTGTTTTCGGATTGTTACCATAATCGATTTGTGCTCAGAATGCGTAGTAATAAAAAGGTTGCTATTCATAGCTCGTATTCAGTAAATCAGTTCCCGGATCAACTGCATTTGGCCTCTCTCTTGGCTCATGTCACGCAGGTTCACACACGAAGTATCGTCTTAGTGACCGACCCTTTAAACATTCCTAAGCACACATCTACTCTTTTTTTGGATTATTAAGCAAACAGGAGTTTGGTAATAAGGTTTATTCGGCTAACGTTTGGACGTCTTCCTCTCTCTAGACACATTTACTGTTTGTCTTTTTGATCGATCGGTCGACTTGCAGTCGTTTTTATGAAGAGCAGAACAGCACAGTTTTTCATGCACTATCGCAAGATTAGGGGCGTGTGTAGTGTAGTGGTAAGAGGCTCCCCGCAATACACAAGGGATCGATTCCGCGCCCCCAAGCTCACCAAGTCTTCTATTCCTCCGAGATCGGGAGATTGATACTAGACTTGTCTGGGAGGATGCCAACACTGACTCGATGCATCGGTAAGTCACCAAGACCCATTGTATGGGCTAGATATGCATCCACTCATATCTAACGATGCTCGATGGAGTCGAATCTATGGCGCATCCCTTAGGGAAAGATCAACACCGAGAGCTTTATCCTTTATCCTTTAATTATTGCAAGATTGTGAGGCATACCGCACACGAAGAATTGAATCTTGCAAATGTTACTTCACATAAATCAGTCAGAACTAGTTCGCCAACAATAGAATGACCCGATTATTGTTGAAGAGGCGGTAGAAGTGAACCTGACATAATTCGATGGGCAGGTCGGTTTCTGGTTTCCGTCAGTACGTTCAATCCAAGCAACTTCTTTGGTTTTTCTTGTTTACTGTTTAGAGAACAAAAAAGTTCTTTGAGATTATGATTCGTCCAGTCCATGATTCAGTGCTGGTCTCAATTTGTTTCATGTAAGAACGGAAGTCTTCGTTGTTTATGCTTTGTTCGCTTGTTTACCGGACATGTTTATGTTTACGAAAAAATTTTATGTCTGAAAAAGAAAAATGATCTCGGTAAGGTATGCTAGATAGTTTTTTCTGTTATCATGAATTGTATAGAAGACTGTTGTCGATAATTTTCGAGTTCCAATGATCAGCGAGGATCTCAGAATCCTCTCTCACTCACATCTGCACTGCTACAGCAGTCTGTTGGAGATTACAACGTGTCTTCTCCTCCGGTGGGTGGATGCTAATCCGGCGCCGACTTCACATGAATCATGCAAGGTGTAATCAGGTGTTTTCTTTCTCTTTTTCCTTTTTTTTCTTTTGCTTTTGTATCTTTTATGATGCACTTTTATACATTGTTTTCACCACCTCATATTTCAATACAATAGGACTTACCTTCAACACTCAATAGGATTTTAGTAGTTCTGAGATTTCGGCTGTGGAATAGAGAGAATTGTTATGTGAACAAGAGTAGTCATGATGGGATTTTGATGGTGTTATGTGGTGTTTCTAACTGGTGAACGGAAATTCTCTTCCTAATCTTAGGTAGTTCTAAAGGGCCTCTAAATATTTGTGGACTCCTTTAATGTGGAACATCTGACGAGGTTTGGAATAGCCGAAGAAGAGTTGGAAAGGTGAAAAACTCACCAGCTTTCGAACATAGTACAGAGTACGAACCGGCATGTACAGAGTATATTTGAACCCTTCTAATAGAAATATTGTAATGTGGGCATCAGTGATCCTCTCATCTTCTCATCTTCATCTTCATGATCATCTTTTCTTTACCTTCTTCGTTCCTTTCTTTTCCTTGTTTTCCCACATATATTTACTCTTTCAGCTTTACCTTTCGTATATTCATTTATTAAGCACTTTAATTTTCGTGTATTCTCCTCTTCTCAGCCATAGACTCTCGCTGGGCATGTTTTCTCTACAATTTCGAATTCCTTAGCTCAATTCATGATTTGGCGCCAATCATCCTAGTAATTTCGTTGGTTCCACAAGTATGCTGTACCGATTCTTTCGATAAGTCTCTCTCTGTTCCGGATAGTTCCAAAGGGTAGATCTCTCATGAGCACTTTAGAAAATGTCATGGTCCATATTCATCCTGACGCTGCTTCCCTCCTTGTCTCTGGCTTTTCGATCACTCCTCTCTTCGCGTCGTCGTTCCTCTACATGCTCGCTCGGGCACCAACCATCTCCACAACTACATTCGCGCTATCGATCAATAACGTGGAAACCCGGTTTGTCGAATTCCTCTTGCTCTATTCCCGAAGCGAACCCACTTTTTTTCAGTGAAGTATTTATTTACCGTAGGTAGAAAAAATGTCGGAGAAATGGTTTGGGCAATTTCGACTGTTAAAAAAGTTCGACTCACTGAAGGTTCATAGGTTAGGTTAGTACTACTTCAGCAAGTACTGCACGCTATTACGAAAACATTTATTAGTGTTTAGCACTCACGCTTAGCATTGGATACGTCTATTATGACGTCATAAGGAAATACCTTAAACGTTTGGGTTCAGACTATGCACCTAAAACACAACTTCTACATGCTTAGTCCTTCACACGATTTATTTGCTATGTTTTGGAATTTGAAAGGAAAAATTAATCATGAATGTTAGAAGGTCTGAAGAGATTACTGGAGCGGAGATTTCTGGAGCTCTGTTCTTCATACTGGCCCTTTGAAGTTGCCGCTTTCCTCATCTCAGCCCTGAATCACTTCGCCTTTGCACATCTGGTCGAAATTTTTCTACTGTACTCGTACAAAAGGCATTTTCTTAAGTTTCCTGACCCATTTTCTCTTACTTTCTTGCTGTATCTGTGCTCATTTCATCTTGCAAAAGTTGTCAGCAAGTATAATCTCTGTCTATTTGCACAAATCAGCGGGGGGTACTCGACCCAAAGCCCAGAAGTATGCTCAAACATACCACCGCATCAAATTCACTCTCTTCCTCCTATCCTCATTTCCTATGTTTTCCTTATTCTTTCTATGTTGTTCTTATCCTTCTCTGTAAAAGTTAGGACATTCTGCGCTGCAGTGTCTGCAGTGTAATCATGTTTAAAAGGTGAGCGTGTAGGGACCACTCTACAGGTACTGCCCTAAAAATGAGATTTATCTAAGAAGAGTAGAAGAGTACAACGTTACAGTATTTGGAAAAAAAGGCTGCCTTCTCTCCTCTGCATGGCTAACCAACATCTACTTTTTCCACTGATAACCCAACACGAGGTTAATGAGGAACTTTATTCGGCTAAGGCGCCGAAACGCTAGCCGGACAACGTTTTCGCTAATCTTATGTTAGCTTATCAGTGCAAAAAATCACCTAACGTTACAGCTTTGCACCTCTTTGTGTGTTGTTGTCGGCATAATGGCGTAGTTGGGTTGGTGACCAAGTACGCCCAATATTCTCGAATTTCCTAACATGTGGACGTCCAGTACACATTGCTACGGAGAGGAACACATTCGCCTAGTGTCGTTGATATACGAGCGTTACGCTCAGTGTTCTTGCGTAGGTTCAGGTCTGTCTGCTCAGCGAGGTTGTGGCATCTGGTGTCCAGTTGACCGTTGTCGTCGTTGTCATGGCTCTCTTATGGGTGCAGTGCGTTTAGTGTAAGGAACGCGGGTGACGGAAGGGCGCTAGCGAGGGCGTTAGTGAGGGGGCGTGCTGCCTCCTCACGTCGCCCCAGAGCGGCGCTACACCGCGCTCGACAGCGAATGCTGCTATTTCGACCGGCCGTAGCTAGCTGCTAATCCGGCGTTTCGTTTCCGTATTCGCTATCCTACACTCATCCTGGACTGCTCTGAAATCGTAGACGAACCGCCCAGTCGTGGGGTTCATTTGCTGGATGCTGTTGACGGTTCGCGCTACTCCTTAATCCTCACAGTTGATGATCATCAACCTCACTTGTGGGTGTCACTCTAATTAAACGACCTTCACAGTTTCCCATAATATCCTTTCATGATAGGATCTATAAATTACTGGCTGACATCGTCTGGAAGTGTCAGGCTGCACATGATTATACTGCAGTCCGGTAGCTCACACCGTCTCGGTCGTGACTCTGCAGTCGTATTTTGACTGCAGTTTTATTACTACGACTTGCTTCAAACTCGTCAGTTCAACACGGATTCTTTACTGACTTGGTCCTTGGTAGGTTTTTTGACGCTGTTTTGGATTATTAATGTTCTAAGTATATTTATCGAGAATTGGCCATTCTAGCATTCTATCGGACCAGTTTATACCTGGTTCACTTGTTCATGATATATTTCTCCTACTTGTTGAAATAATATTTGAAACGCGAAAAATGCTTTCAGGCTGTAGTTGTTAGGGTGCACCTAGCCTAGACAAGCAGTATGAACGTCATATTAGAGAGCTGTGGCGTGCTAATAGACGAGCGCTACAGAGTTTCGACGAGCGGGCCTTTGTTATTCTCTGATGCTCGCAATTTGCTGATTTTTTTGCAGTATTATGGCTAAGTTTTGCCCAGAGGGATAAGCTTCTTTGTTAGAGAGAATTTTGAGCACGAATTTGACAATCCTCGTTTTTGCGCTAATTCTTGGATAAGCCATTAATTAAACAGCAACCCAAAGTGATTGCAGCAGTTCATTTTACTTTAATCGTTACTGTAAAGGTTTTAAACTGCCGAAGAAGTTAAAGGGGGTAGTTATCACAGTCATAAATTGCTTAATGATTTAGTAACCTCTGAACTAATTATGGTATTTTTGATATCATCGAGTTCTCCATGAGCTTCTCTTGCATGGGGGGATCTAGGCCATTGTTTACAAGGGTACATAGTGAATCTTTTGATATCGATAAGGGATTGGGGATCAAAAGCAACTGCGTTCTTGCTGAAGCCACAGATGATGCATCAGATGCATTCAGGGATGGAATTCTCTCTGTTGCATAAAGTTGACTTACAGCTTCATGATTAGAAGTGCTCCGCAATACACACACGGTCGTTGGTTCGATCTCGCATCATGGAAATACCAAGCCTTCTATTCCTGCTTAGTCAGAAAATTTGTTACAGACTAGTCTACAAGGATAAAAACGCAAGCGTTGGTAGGCCACTGCAGTCACTGCATAAGCCAGATGTGCATTCAATCACTTCTGCAATGCTTAATGTTTTCGAATGTTTCGAATTCGGGTGTGGCTAAGTGTGTGCGGATAGTATCCAGTAGGTCAGCTAGGCCACAAGCTCGTTATTAAAGGCTGGAAAATGCGTAAGAAGGTGTTCGGGTTAGCTGCTAGTAAATAACCCTCTATATACTCGAAAAAGGTCAAAAATTTACCTCTGATTGCTCTCTTAACAATATTGAAGAAGACATGTTAGTAGGATCTCTTACACGCAACATGGACGAACGAAAAGTTTGCTGGTGCCCACTCGAACTACTTGGTGATTAGAAAGACTTCAAGTAATACAGATAGTACTGCTAAGTCTGGTCACTTGTTGTACACAAATAAGGGATAAAAGAATAAAGCTCTCGGCGTTGATCAATCCCTGAGGAATGCTCCATGCATTCGACATCATTAAGCGTCGTTTGGAGGTGATTAGATGCATATCTGGCCTTTACAATGACTCACGGTGGCCTACCGATTTATCGAGCCAGTGCTGCTATCCCCCCAAACAAGTTTGGTACCAATTTGCCCACCCCGGAGGGATGGAAGGCTTGGTGGGCTATGGGCATGGGATCGATTCCACGTGTGTGTTGCAGGGTGCCTCCGCCTACTGCGCCACACGCGCGCTTTGCACGGATATATTCTATAATTTGTAAAATTTCGCAATTTATTGACCAGGTTGCTGAATACATGCATAGCACTGCACCGAGATGGGTATTCCTTGAATTATCGCAACATTTTTTGCCGTGCAGCTCTGCGAAAATGTATCTAGAATATATGTGTATTAGTACTAGTTCGTTTTTGCGGCAGATGGAATAAATTAGTTCTGCACGTTTCGGTTTTCGTAGTGCCGTAGTAAATTTGTCCCTGAGATCTCCTGTAGGTTGCTAGCGTGGTCGGCATTTTTGGCCGTCATACTCAGAAGATCTCTGCTGCATCAACCCATAACGTCGGGTATAGATACCATTAGTCTCCATAATTTCCTAGCCCTGAGCACGGCGATGTGGATACTGTGGTGTCCATTTCCAGTTAATTGGTTTTCAGAACCTTTTTGCCGCACTCTGTGCGTTCTTTCGGTAGCTAATCGAAAGGAAATCAATATAGGAGGGATAAGAGCAGAAAACTTCTCAACGGTTTACCGTTTCATGGTGGCTAGGTAGGTGTTCCTGGGTGTCGGACTGCGATGTACAGCGGGGACATTCGTCCCCCCCTCGCTGAGAGGAGTACGGCGTTTCCATCAGGAATCATAGCTAAGAGTAAACCAATACCAGGATTCACCACCGTAATGGAATCAAAGTTGTATGGTGGCAGATCTCCCTCTGATCCACAACTGCTGCGTCCGCCTGTGGTGGTGACGACCTGGGGCAGACATTGTCCAGGCTGTCCTCGGGATTCCAGGTAACCTCATTAGCTTAACCAGCAAATCTAAAAGTGGTGATTATGCTGGCGCCCGCACAACTAGTGAGACGGGCCGTTCAAGTAACAAGAGCAACAATACCATTGTATACACATAGTGATTCACAAAAAACGTTCCGAAAAAGTTCGTTAAACGCTAATATGACTAACAACTAACTGCTGTTTGATTCTGTTAGCTTTGGTTATTGTATGGAGTGTGCGATATGGAGAACACCGAAATAGGTGTAGCCTAACTGCAAAATAATTCCAGTTCCCGACGGAAATCTATTTGCCCAATGGACCACGAAGTTGTAGCATACATATCATTTATACCTATAGAACGGTAGAACGAAGTCTCTGCTCTAATCTCGTCACGTTCGCGACCACTCAAATCGTCTAGTTATTGAGAATGTATTTTTTATCGTCAAAACAACAGAAAATGTGCAGCCGACGATAAACTGCTCGTATTTCACTGGGCCAGCCGCGCTAAACGTTGCGCGTCCGTTGTACGTAAGGCGGGACACAGGTTTGAAGTTCGCTGTAGGCATCTCAGGTAACACTTTTTTGTTTTTATTACATACGACCCGTTTTCACATATACTGTGGGAGTCCTAGCACTTCTCAAATTTGATTCGTTTCCTCGCATCCATCGTCCACGAATGTCTTCCGACTTTTACTTGTGGCTTCGGATGCCTCTTGAGGATTTTTCAGTTCGTCTTGAATGTATTGCAACGCTGGTCGAGTCGACTCTAACTGGATTCCGGAGATAGCCAAACTAGAGTGTTTCCATTTAAATTGCAGTGTTTTTTTCCCGGATAAATCCGGCACCATTTTCCGGACCCCGGAGGGATGAGCGGATTGGTGAGCCCGGTGTGGGATCGAACCAACACCGTGCATGTGATGATCGGCCTCACTACCACTGTGCTATCAGCCCTCTGGTAACACTTTAGTGGGATGTAATGCATATTTACACATTTGTGCCGCACTCTGCCATTAGGACCGCCTTTTTTGTGAGTGGCACATGTCGAACATGTGCAAATTTACTGAGTGTTTGCTTGGGAAAACTTCCCAAACAATTGCAATGGTTGAGCATTTCCCACGAAAAACGTTCTTGACAGGTAGTTTTTCTGAATTGAAGACAGTGTTCTTCGTGGTTCTCGTCTACTTTCACCACCACGTCAATCACGCTTGCCATAATGCATCACAAAACATGTGACTTCTCGTCACTGAAGTCAAGATGAACGAAACCATGAGCCCGTCTTATCTATTTCTATCCGAAAAGCGTGGTTCATTTTACAGCGCGGCTCATGACTAGTGCATTCGTTCGCAAGAGGCGTAACTGCTCTCGTTCGCCCGCCCAATCCTCCCTCCTACTCCTTCGGTCGCTCGATCGTCGGTGCTGCTTGTTTTTACCACTGCTGTAAATGACTGTGTAAAAAGTACACGAACACACATGCGCATACACATATACACATACACACATACACATGTACACACATACACACACGTACACACATGCACACACACACTGGCACACAAATATACACACGCACACACATACATAACAGAGCGTGGTATAGTTTGTGTAAAGCTTTGGGATTTATAGCATGATGACACATTATCCACCATTAGAACGAAGATCGTTTTAGCCTTATTTCTTAGTACGTTTGCTCGTTGCTGCATAAAAGCCCAGCTATTGTTTTTGTGTAATGATTTTGGCCCTTTAAAGACTTCACCTACGCTAAGTCAACTAGATTTAGGTTGTGGGGGGTGGTGTAGAGTCTGCCTTTCATTAATTCTAAACCCGTTCTCATGTAACCCCATGTCTAGTATTTCTTGCCTCCTTGGACTATACACTTTTTTACAAAGTATTTTCTGCAAGAGACCATTAGGAACTTTCTAGCACTCCTTTCCCTGGGTTCCACGCAGAGCTGCAATCGACCTGCGTTCAATGTCTCTATGAAGAGAAAGCCAGATCAGTTACAGTCGAATCCTACTATCTTTGTAGATGATGGATGCAAGATAACGAAAGTTTTAGATAGAGCGCAAGCAACTGCACGACGTGTAAAGCTAGAGCCTTTTGCCTACGAAAGATGTGTTTCTCGTGCGTCTTTTTTCTTCACGAACTGCCTGGTTCTTTAAAGCTAGTTTGTTCAAACTCAAGCCTCTTACATTCACCCTGTATAGTTGCCTTAAAACCCAAGCTCTTGAAATATATCAAGATTTCGTGTGAGTACTTGCCTTTCACCTAATTCGCCACCCTAATCTACTCTGTTTTGAATGTCAACCGATCTTTGTGCCCTACATAGAGACAGACTATCCATTCGTTCATTGCACCTTATTAAAAGTTGAAACTTATCTGACAATTTTCTATCAATCCTTGAGCATACACGAAGTTTTTGTAAGACTTTTCTTTGGCCAGCCTTTCAGCTCCTTCCTCTTCTTCAGGCCCACTGTGATTCAGGTCGATTGTCCACAGACGTTCCTCTTTGCGTTATGGGTAGGTATTGTGTGGGTATTCGTAGTAGCATCGTGACAAATCTTCTGCTGTGAGGCACCACTCGGATGGAGCGACCCTACAACGCTATTTTATACAGGGAGGTTGTTGATTGATTGAACATCCGTAATCATTTATTTTCTTCGGACAGTCCTTCCTGTCGCAGTCAGTATTTGATTGACTACACACAACGAAGTAATACTTCACTAAATCGACTTTGTTTCAACCTCGATGTGAAAAGTTACGATGTCTTTTTAGATTGCTCAGGTTACTTAGGGTTATAAAATTTCCGTTCTGTGAGCCAACATTTCCGTGTCTTCGCCATTTTCACCCCAGAATATTCCACTCGATGTAACGACGAGAGCCCTCGTTCATTGCTGGAATGAACGGACGTGAACAATGGACTCGATGTTTGCGAAATAAAAATTTTTATAACAACCTCGTGTGAGCTCATGGATTCATCAGAATTTATCAAAATGTTGTTGCTTTCTTCTTGATTAGCACCCACAAGGATATTATATAATATTTATTTACAACAGTTGACTTTCCGAACCTGCAAGTCTCGACGTGAAATGCTCGTTGGATGGAGGACTCATAGAAAGCGGCTTCGAAGAAGGCGAATTACGCCGGCACGTTAGCTGTTGTAAATAAATGATGTGTTATAACAACCTCCTTCCAACGGTTTACCGCCTCATCGTGGCTGGAAGGTGTTCTTGGGTGTCGGACTGCGATCTACAGCGGGGGGATTCGTCCCCCTGGGTAGGGTCTTCCAAGCTGAGGAGTCCGGCGTTTCCTTCAGGAAACCTAACTAAGAGTAAACTAATACCGGGATCCACCACCGTCCTAGTATCAAAGTCGCACGGTTGCAAATCTCCCTCTGATCCACAAGGGCTACGACTGCCTGTGGTGATGAAGACCTGGGGCAGACTTTGGCCGGGCTGACCTCGGGATTCCAGGGAACCACAATGACTTAACCAACAAATCTCCGAAAAATGGTAATTTTGTTGGGGCCCGCACAACCAGTGAGGACGGGCCATTCAAGGATCAAGTAAGTAAGTGATAAGAATCTTTTGTGTGCTAATCAAGAAAGTAGCGAGTTATTCATTAATGCCGAGGTTAACAGAAAGTCGATCTAGTGAAAATATTGTTGATTACTCATGCAGAGGTTAAATGAATGCCTGTTCACACAGATTATAACGAATTCAATTAAAATACGGATTGCTGTCAACGATCATTTGGAACGTTTGGAAAGTTTTGAAAGAATTTTGTAGTATAATGAAGGATAGTTTCCCTTGAACGTCCATTTATTGCTTTGTCTGGCGCTGTTACATGTCCTAAGCATTCGATTCTTTTTGTGCAGTTCTAAATGGCCAAATTATTCACTATATTTTAGGATTTTGGCTAAAAAGGATTGAGGTAGAAGCTTCTTGAATTGGATTAGGCTACTAGTTAGTGAACTATTACACAGCGAGATTTAACTGAATACATTTAAGAAGATTGTTTTAGTTCTCACAAATTAATGAGGATGTACTATTTTCTGTTAAAATTTTTTTTATTCAGGATTTTCTACAATTCTACTAAGCAGTTTGCTAAGCACAAATCTCACCTTCTATTGAGAGCTGGGAGGTGTTTCTGGGTGTCAGGCTGCGATGTACAGCAGGGGGTGTTCATTTCTCTGGCAGGGTCTCCCAAACTGAGTCTGGCGTTTCAATCAGGAACTTTAGCTAAGAGTAAACCAATACCAGTACCCACAACCGTCCTGGTATCAAAGTCGTATGGTGGCAAATCTCCCTCTGATCCACACGGGCTGCGACTGCCTGTGGAGGTGAAGACGTGGGGCACACTTTGGCCAGGTTGACCACGGGTTTCCAGGGAACCACAATGGCTTGGCCAGCAAATCTCCGAAAAATGGATATTGTGCTGAGACCCGCACAACCAGTGACGGGTCATGCAAGTACCAGGTATCAAGTATTGAGAAATCCATCATTGTTATTTAGTAATCTGGTACTATCTTTTACACAGTGAGAATTAGACGTGTTTTCTTTAGCTGGCTAACTGTAGTTTTTGAAACGATTTCTTCTCAGCGAACCGCATTTTGTATATTTGTCATGTTATTGATTGATTTGCCTACCTTAAGCATTTTTATTAACAGAAAGGTGAGTAGTAAGGTTTTTTGCATTTTATTGCCATGCATGCAAGAGTAAACTGAGTATTCAAGTGTTTTTAATTTTCGATGAAGGAAGTTTTCTTTAGTGAAGGAAAATTTTATGAAGAGATGAATTTTCTTTTCAGTTGAGAGCACCGTGGTTTCCCAAACTTGGATGCTTGGACGGGCCGTCTTCACTGATTGTGCGGGCACAATCCTAATCTCCATTTTTTCGGAGAATTGCTGGTTTAGCCAGTGTGGTTCCCTGGAATCCCGAGGTAGGTCAGCTTGGCCAAAGTCTACCCCAAGTCACCACCACACGCAGTCGCCGCTTTTGTGGATCAAAGGGAGATTTGCCACCGTGCGACTACTTTGATATGAGGACGGTGGTGGATCCTGCAATTGGTTTGCTGTTAGTTGGGCTTCGTGGTGGAAACGCCGGACTCCTTTTCAGCTTGAGAGACCCTGCCGGGGATGAATTCTTTTGCTATGGATCGCAGCCCGACACGTATTAACACCTCTCAGCCACGATGAGGCGGTAAACCGTTGGAAGGTTTCCTAAACTATAAAAAACCCTATTCGAAATATTCATATGCACCCCGTACGCTCTTCTCGTTAAAATCAAATTAGGAACAATGTCGTTCATTCTCCAGTTCCCTTTTTTCTTATCTCTGTCAACGTCGTTTTCTCCTACGATTCTATCATAGTGACAATATTTAAGTAACCAAATAGTGTATTAACGGCTCATCTCAAAGCATACCGGTCTTCGATGAGATAAACAGAGCCCGAAAATCTGCGGCAAGTTTTTCTTTTCCTGAAATAAAGAAGAACCTCGTAAACACTTTGAATTCAGCCTATGGTTAGAGCACCATCACCGTAACAAGGCACCAGTGTAAGAGCATTTTTATACTTTGTTACTTCGGATCTTTTAAAGTTCAAATTTAGCCAAAATTTTACTGAGCTAAAACCTGGGATTGTAGGTTGTATCTAATATTAGATATCGAGTAGAAGTAAATTAGAACTGGTATCGACTACTAAGAGTTCTTTCCACACATCGACTGTTCGAATTTCTCACGTTTAAGCTCTTTCAATAATAATGTCCAGAGGTCACTCACGTTTACGGGTGATTGCTGATGGCACCGTTAGGTAAACAACTGGCTGAAAGAAAATTCAAAACAGGGACCTTAGTGGTGCAGTGGGTAACACTTGAGCGGACGGAAACGAAAATCGCGCGTTCGAATCCAGCGTGGGATGTTAGTATTGAAAATATCTCAGCATCATAGTTGCTGCATTTCACATCATATCCTGTTATGAAAAATAATAATAGGCAGTAAATAAGAAGTTAACAGTGTTCAGAGGGTGAAATTAAAGTCGACTACGTGCGTCGTGCGAGTTCTGTTCTCCAGAATTTTGGAGTGGTGATTAATGCTCGTTCGATTTCTCAAGCCATGTTGATGGGCGCTGGTTTGTCGAATATAACTTACTCATCGTTCGTCATCCCTCACTGTTCTATTCACTGCGGTGAGTCTTCCATTCCTTTCTAGTTTGTTACTGCTTTAAACTATGGCAACCATTCCTTTCTAGTTTGTTACTGCTTTAAACTATGGCAACCACCGTGCTGGTGCAGTCGCCTTATTTCTTCTCCCTTTTTTCGACCGTTTTTGCACTATTCGATGCTCCTTCTCGCCCTGTTTCCGACTTCGTGCTTCTTTGCATGCCCATACTGTAATATGATATGGAATGTAAAGAAGTATGTAGTTTGGCCAGTGGTGGAGAGGTTTCTGCTCATTTTTTTTTGCTATGCTTCCTCATATTTTGTCGGATTTTTACGAAAGGGTACTTCGTATTGAGCAGATCCCACGTGCAGCAGATCCTTGTGGTTTTTCCACCATTTTCTTAGTAATGCTGAACATTTCTGTATTTCTTACTGGTAGTCAAAATTAGGGCGCATGTGGCGCAGTGGTTGGAGGCGCCACTGCGACACACACGTGGAATTTATCCCCGCGTCCATGGCTAATCAAGCTTTCCATTCTCCTCAGCAAATTTGTACCAGACTTGTCTGGGAAGATAAAAAGCACTGGCTCGATACATCGGTATTCCACCGCAAGTCATTGTAAAGGCCAGATATGCACTCCAATTGAAGTCGTGTGCATGGCGCATTCCTCAGGGGTTGGTCCACGCCGAGAGCTTTATCCTATCCTTTTTAGTCAAAATTACGTCAAAGGTTAGGAATCAGTATAGGGCAGAAGTGTAACGTTGGTATGGCAAGTACTATCCGTTTGTGCGACCACGAAATCGTCGGTCGTGATTGAGTATTTCCGACGAAGCAAAAGTCCGCACTAATGAGCACGATATTGGTAGTCATTTTTCGCAATAAATACCGTCCATATTTCTTTATAGACACCTTAACGTCATTTTTTTTCGAAGTAGAACTTGAAAATTTGTTCTGAGGAAATGTTCTTAGGATACAAATCTATTCGGTTTTTATGACATGCCAATGTGACGCTCCCCACAGAGCGATGGGTGCAGCTACCAAATGGATGATGATGGTGCACGGGTCGGTGAACCGCGTGTGCATTTGGAAGAATTTAATTGTATGGAACTCACTTATCATCATTTATGGGTGCAATTCGCAGTGTGTTTTTCCTTAAGTCAGTTCTTATACAAATGGGATTTGATGTTACAGCAACGTTTGCCGTCAGTTTCCCTATGATTTGGAAGAAAATCGAATTGCTTGAATGTTTCCTAGGTATGAGGTTGGGCAAGCTGTTTTTTTGTGCAAGGCGAGTGGTTAGTGTTCTAGTAGGGCTGACCGTTGCTTTTATATCCTTTATTTTGGGGCGTTTGTTACGTCATACTAGAATCCGCATATTTTACAAAGGTAAAATTATGTTCATTGGATGACTCAAATAATTGTATTAAAAAAGGATAAAGCTCTTGGCGTTGATCAATCCTTGAGGGATGCGCCATCCATTCGACTTCACTAAGCATCGTTTGGAGGTGATTGGATGCATATCTGGCCTTTACAATGATTCGCGGTGGCCTGTCGATGTATCGAGCCAGTGCGACTATTCTCCCAGACAAGACTAGTACCAATTTGCTTGCTGACCCCGGAGGGATGGAAGGCTTGGTGGGCCATGGGCGCTGGGATCGATTCCACGTGTGTGTTGCAGGGCGCCTCCGACCGCTACGCCACACACGCCCTTAATAATTGTATTAGGAAAGAAAATAGCATTCCTTTTTTGGAACTATTAGGGTTGCCGTATTGAAATTCGATTCATTATGAATAGTGTGACTTCTGGACGACAGACGTGGCTCGATGAAAACGTAGATCGGGACAGAAAAATGTGGTAGAAATTGATGACTCAATTTAGTGAAGAGATTTACTTTAATATTTGTTGAGATCATTTTAATTCTTCCATATTCTTTACTAAGGTTAGTGTTTGGAAAACTATAATACACCTCCACATAGTAGAGAGAACATTTTTTAAGACGATTTTAAAGTAAATGGATTCCGTCGAAGGATATCATTGAAGAGAAAACACGTAACAAATGAATTGATTGGTTTTTCGATAAATGGCGATATTTTTTTCGGTCAATAGAGTTCGGAACTTTACGGATTTCTGGAAGAGACTTTGTTCTATCGCAGTAGTCGCAGCCATACTTTTTATGTAGTGTCTCTCCAAACTAAAATATATTTATGTATCATGAATATAAGACTTGGGAACTTACTAATGCCGAACAGTAATACTTATATGTTCTACACATATATATATATATATATATATATATATGTATATATGTATACAAGTATATATATGTATATATCCTCCATATGGTTTACCTCCTCATCGTAGCCTGGAGGTGTTAATATGTGTCGGGCTGCGATACACAGTGGGGATTCATTCCTCCGACAGGGTCTCCCAAGCTGAGGAATCCGCCGTTTCCATCGGAAGCCCAGCTAAGAATAAACTAATACCAGGATCCACCACCGTCCTGGTATGGAACTATTCGCGTAGTGGCAAATCTCCCTCTAATCCACAGGGACGACGAATGCCTGTTGTGGTGACGACCTGCGGCAGACTTTGATCAGGCTGACCGCGGGACTCCAGGGAAACGTAATAGCTTAACCAGGTGAACTGTGAAAAATGAGGAACGTACAGGGGGCCCGCAGAACAAGTGAGGGCCGTTCAAGTATCCAAGTATATATATATATATATATATATATATATATATATATATATATGTGTGTGTGTATATACTACTTTTTTACTTCCTTACTTTTTACCAACTCCTAGCTAAGCGTTCCTAGAAAATACAGATTACTCATGCCGAGGTGGAATGAAAGTCGGTTTTCATAAATACATTTAGAATTATATCAACAATGATAGTGAGATATTTGCAAAACTCGACCACCAGGCCAGCAATTACCCTCTCCGGGGCTTGACGTGCTGCCCATCCGAAGGCCTTGCCTTGCTTTCCTTTCCTTTCCTTTCTGCATTACCAGTTTTTTTATCCTAATCGTGCTAACAGCAATCACCCATCAACGGGAATGATCTGCGGAGCACGAAGTCAGCACTAAACCCAGTTAACCTAAGGGTGCAGTAGAAATCGCAGTGATTAACTTGCGTTCCCGGATCATTCGCGTTGGCTGATGATTCCTGATAGCACCGTTGGCGTGAACAACTGGCTGAGGGAAAGGCAAATGAAGGGCCTTCGTGGTGTAACTGGTAGCACATGAGCTCCTGGACAGGGTATTCGCGACTTCGAAGCTGGTCTGGGTTTCGGGCTTGGAAATTTCTCGGCATTATTGTGGTTATTTCTCACATAATACCCTGTCATGAAAAAAATAATAGGCAGTAAACGAAAGTTCAAATTATATTTAGAACGTTTTACTTTTCTATTTTCTGCCTACTACAATTTTTTAGGGTATGGTATTAAGCGAAATACAACCAAAACGTTGCTGAGATATTACGAGAGACACGCGAAACGAAGGACCTGCATGGTGTGGTGGTGAACGCGATAGCCCCCTGGAAAGGGTAATAGCGCGTTCGTTCTCCACCACAGACACCTGCGGTCCGGAGTTCTGCAAATATCTCAGCAACTATGCTTAGAGTTGGCGTTTTTTAAAAAATTTGCAAAGTTACTAGGATTTCGAACGACAAAACCGTAATTACAAACATAGACGATAAGGAACATCGTCGCGTCTTGCTGAACGAAATTCCGTCCGCCTGTTCTTTTTCCGGACATGAGCTTTGGCGAAGTAAAATGGAAGGAATGTATCTCACGGGATTCACAAAATCACAATTTCACCATGGTGAAATAGCGGAATTGTTTTCCTATTGGCAAAGATTTATAGATTCTAGTAGTTTTCTTTGCAATTAATAATATTTACTATGCGCTGAGAGGGTTAGTAAATACTACTAAGGGCGTGTGTGGCGCAGTGGTCGGAGATGCCATGCAACACACACGTGGAATTAGTACCAAACTTGTCTGTGTGGACAGCAGCACTGGCTCGATACATCGGTAGGCCACAGCGAGTCATTGTAAAGGCCATATACGCTGGTCACTGTATAGTCCAGAAATGCTTTCAGTCACCTTTACGACGCATAATGGAATGGAATGCATGACGCATCCCACAGGGGATTGATCAACGCCGAGAGCTTTATCCTTTTTTTCATGAGCTGAGATTTACTGATTTAAAGCAAAACGCAGTTATCATTTCCGTATCGTATGGCTCCTATGGTGGTCATGTCGTGTTAACACGGATTTCTTGCCAGGATCTAAGATAATGACGATTCGTGCCATTTTTGGGAAAAAGAAACTTTGTGGCCAGGTGGAAGAATTCTTCACGTCATTTAGTGAATGGCTAGCGTCGTTGGACTTCGTACATTTCCTTTCGTTCTTGTAGAGTTTATACAAATAAGCAATCGCTTCGTTATCGTATCCGGACATTTTACCCAGCATTTTGAAAGATTTTTTTTGCAGTCGGAGACTATAACTAGTACAGATGCTGTTTGAACTGTGTAAAAATGACAGATTTCTGCGCGTATTTAAACCAGGCTCCGTTTAGTTTTTCTTTATTTGGCGGAACTGCAGTTCCGTCCGAGTAACAACACAATTGTATCACCACTATGAACTGATTTAGTTACCAGCATTCTCATGGATTTTCGTAGCAGCGAATTCAGTGTCTCTGACGGTTTCTTGCCTACGAACAGAAATCAGTTGCGTCTATGACCGCTAACGTTGACTTGGTTATCCCTTTATTTGTACTAAGTCTTTCTGAGCTCAAGGTTATATGAAGTTGTGCTGCTCAGCAGCATATCAGTGAGGTAAAGGTTGAAACTGTTGGCGTTGACAAATTCTTGGGAAATGTGCCCTAGATTCAACACCATCAATCACTATTGAGATTTAATGCATATCTGGTCAATATAATAACTTGTAATAGCCTACCATCAAGTCGGTGTTTTTACCCTCTTAGACAACTCTGTTACGAATTTTCCGACCCCGAAGGGATGGAAGAGGTTAATCCAGTCCAGGATAGAGCTAATGACCACAACCTCTCTATGTGAGGATTGGGTTAAATGCGCACAACGACGTGAGTGACGGGAATTGTAGTGCAATTATTCTTTATAACATTTTGAAATGTCACCATCTTCTCTCTGTTGCCTTGACTAAATTATTAGGAGGCATTCCTCTCGCGTACAAAAGACCACGAACGAATGCCGTTGATTATGGAGGCGTTTGACACAGTAGGTTCGACCTGCGCTCATGTTTTCTGGAAATAATGTCGATAATTTTTTTTTACATGACCTTTCATCACATCTACTGTTAGGATCCCAGGACTTCTTCCATTCGATTCGTTTTCTTTGTATTCATCGTCCACAAAGACCTTCGAACATTTTGCATGTTGTTTCGGCTGCTGCTTAATAATTTCATCATCTTTCTAGATGTCGTAAATGCTGGTCGAGTCGATTCTCCTTGCAGTCCTGGAGATAGCAGAGCTAGGGCGTACCCACGTGGATCAAACGAGAGTGTTGGGGTGGGGGGTCGAAGTAGCGCCTTTGTTTCCTAATCGACGGCATCACTAACCACTGCGCTATCTCTGCTTCATCTCGATAATTCCTGAGGCAAATATATTTGAAATTGGAAGAAAAATGTCCGAGTCCGGCTGTACGAATGTGTTCAACTTTGCAACATTCGTAAAATGAAAAATTCCTACGTATGAAATCCGTGCCTCCATTTCTAGACGTAGCAGAAACGTACGACTTGTTCAATTCGTACATGACTACATCATGTTGAGCGTAGTGCATCCAAATTTCCTGAGCATCTTGGACATCTTATTCGTAGAGATACCTTTACAGGTTCTTTTTACTTCCCATGTAACCTACGCGACAATGCTAGAACATGCACGTGTACAGAGATGCTACACAATGACACACATACATAAACGTGCTCACATATAAATAATGGGAGTATTCATAGACCATGTATCACAGTGGGGTTTGGATTTGGTAGGACGATATGGATGATTGGCGTCGTTTGTACTGCTTTGTGCATGCGATACGGACTGGTCGAGATACGCGCTAATACATAATACATTTACACAATGGGGGCATTGTTATAAACAGAATCTCCCTATTTCGTTGTTATATCAGTATGAAGGGACTGTCAATATGACAGAATTGTAGACAAGGGTTTGCTTTATCGTTCAATGGGTATGAATAATGCGTATGGTGCTATTTACTAAATCTTTTTAATGGTCCGTTATAGAAACGCAGTACTGTTAGCAACTGGAAGTGTTTTGCGAATTATGCTGTGTCTTTCAATATTTTTAAAACCGCGTCTGGCGCAGTGGTCGGAGGTGTCCTGCAACAAACGCGTGGAATCGATCCCCGCGCTCATGGCCCACCAAGCCTTCCATCCCTCCGAGGTCGGTAAATTGGTACCAGACTTGTCTGGGATGATGGCAGCACTGGCTCGATACATCGGTAGGCTACCGCGAGTCATTGTAGAGGCCGAGATATGCATTCAATCACCTCCAAACGATGCTTAGATGAAGTCGAATGCATGGCTCATCCCTCATGGATTAATCAACGCCGAGAGCTTTACCCTTTATCCTTTTATTTCAGTATTTTCTATACCTACACTCTGTATGATAACTGCGGTTCACTGTATCAACTATAATTGAAATAATAGTGGATTAGCATTCAAATTTCCGGCCAGTGACCTGCTCTTAGACAAACCGCTTTTTGTTTATTAAGCGCAGAATGTTTTTTACCATATCAATGCTGAATACAACATCTGTACCATACAGGTTATCGTTTAACTAAAAAAAATCTAGCAAGAAAGCTCTGTGGGGGCGAAATAAAACAGCGAGAAGCCTACGCATTTGAATCAATATGTACGATCCATAGAGTTCGACAGCGTACATATTGATTTCAATGCGCATGGTCGCAGAAATTTTAGCTCAGTTGTTGCACTAATTTGAACTATAATAGAGTTATGGACATTACAGTTTACACAAGCGTTTGGACCAAGAGTCAGTATGAAAACTGTAGTGTCCACTCCCAGTTTAGTGCGTTACCGATTTTTTTTTACCACACTATGTATATTCATTAGATAGCTAATCGAAACCAGATCAAAAGAGTAGGGATAAGACCAGAAGAACCATTCTCTATATTTACTTGACACTTACTTGATATTTGAATGGCCCCTCCTCACTAGTTGTACGGGCCCCCAGCATAATCTCCATTTCCCGGAGATTTGCTGGTTAAGCCATTGTGGTTCCCTGGAGTTCCGAGGTCAGTCTGGCCATAGTCTGTCCCAGGTCTTCACCACCACAGCCAGCCGCAGCCCTTGTGGATCAGAGGAAGGTTTGCCACCATGCGACTTTGATACCAGGACGGTGGTGGATCCTGGTATTGGTTTAGTCTTAGCTAGGCTTCCTGATGGGAACGCCAAACTCCTCAGCTTGCGAGAGCCTGCAGGGGGGAGGGGGGCTACGAATCCCCCCGCTGTATATCGCAGTCCGACACCCAAGAACACCTCCCAGCCACGATGAGGTGGTAAACCGTTGGGAGCTCTCTACACTTAATGATTTAGAAAAGACATTTGTTCGAAAAAAGATCATTGGCAGGTGATAAGGGTAACAATTAACTGTTATTACATTTTAATCATTATGGTCATTAGGTGGAATGCGGAGATAGAAAGAGGGGCCAAGATAGACTCAAGTAGTCAAAATCTTCCAAGTGCTGACAGCAGTCTACTTAATGAACCATAGTAACACACAATAAACAAAGTCTCTTCTACAATGGTGTCATGTTCCCGATTCCTAGGGCATTCTAGTTCTTGAAAGAACTATTTTTCTTGCCAAAAAACCCAGAAAGTCCGCAGCCGACAAAAAATCGCTCGTATGCGATTCGGCGAACCACGCTACGACGAGCCTCCGTGATTGATTAACACATTAACGACCATCGTTAATTTCACGATTTCGATTTGATTTTACACCATTTATTAATTAACGACAATAACTGACATTACGGTGGTTTCGCCTTCTTCAGAGCCTGGAAGCGTTAAATTGCCATGTAACCTACTCAGCCAAACACTTTCATAACATCAGCAAACAAAACTTAATACATGAATTTTCATTCTCGTAACAAACGGTTTCTTTTATACACTCACCGTTTTTAACTTTTTATTTACTACCTATAGCTATTTTTCACGGCAGGGTAATCTGTGTGATACAACCTCAATGATGCTGGGATATTTGCAAAACTGCGAACGGCAGGTATCTGTGGAGGGGAACGAATGCGCTATTACCCTATCCGGGTGCTAACGCGTTTACCACCACACCATGCGGGTCCTTCGTTTCGCCTGTCTCTCAGCTAGTTCTATTGATCTTTTTGCCATCAGCAATCACTCGTCAGCGGGATTGATCTGGGGAGCATAAGTAGGCACTAAATCCAGTTAACCTGAAGCTGCAGTAGAAATCGCAGTGGTTAACAAGGCGTTCCCGGATCATTTGCGTTGGCGGGTGATTGCTGATAGCACCATTAGCGTGAACAGCTGGCTGAGGAAAAGGCAAATGAGGAGCCTTGGTGGTGTGGTGGGTAGTACGTGAGTTGCTGGGCAGGGTATTCGCGACTTTGAAGCTGGTCTGGAGTTCGGGTTTGGTGATTTATCGGCATTATTGTGGTTGTATTTCTCATAATACCCTGTAATAATAAAAAAATAATAGGGCGTAAACAAGAAAAAATTTGCAAAATTTCTAAGATTTCAAACGGGTGATTACTGATGGCACTGATCGATAGAAAACCAGCTGAGAGACAGGCGAAACGAAGGATGGTTTGGTGTGGTAGTGAACGCGTTAACCCCCCGGAAAGGCTAATAGCGCGTTCGTTCCTCAGCGCTGACACCTGCGGTCCGGAGTTTTTGCAAATAACTCACTCTTTTGTTCTTTATAGGTCTACTAGTTACTTGATGGAGATCAGTCGCACAGAGTACTACATGGGCTAGGAATCTGCCTGGGTCTGGTCAGTGGAATCAGCCTGATGCATGGAGCAAGCTCAAATCACAAGCACTGCGCCTTTTATCACAGTGTTATAGAAGAGATTTTCCTTTATCCACTTACATAGCTACTATATACTACATTTTACTATGTTTCGTTTAGCAAATATACTGCTGTATTTGGAAGAATTGTGCTACTTGTGCTAAACGAATTTCTGTATTTCTTGTAACCGACATGACAATCATGACTCATCGTAACAAAGAAAAGTGAGAAGGGAGTGAACTACTGGTCAGAAATTGAACCTCGTACCCCCCTACATCAGCGATGGTGACTTTTTTCTAAGCCCCTCTAATTTTCGACACCTAGAGTACTTACGCCTCCCAACTGTTTACCGCCTCATCGTGGCTGGGAGGTGTTCCTATGTGTCCGACTTCGATGTACAGCGGAGGGATTCGTCCCCACGGCAGGGTCTCCTAAGCTGAGAAGGAGTCCATCGTTCCCACCAGGAAGCCTAGCTGAGAGTAAACCAATACCAGGATTCACCACTGTCCCGGTATCGAAGTCGCATGGTGGCAAATCTCCCTCTGATCCATAAGGGCTGCGACTGCCTGTTGTATTGAAGACCTGGGGCTGACTTTGGCCAGGATGACCTCGGGATTCTAGGGAACCACAGTGGGTTAGCCAGCAAATCACCGAAAAGTGGTGATTATGCTGGGGCCCGCACAATCAGTGAGGACAGGCCGTTCAAGTACCAAGTAGTTATAAGTATGAAAAGTACTTACGATGTCTATATCCTAATAAGCTTGTAGAAAAGTTTTCTTTATCACTCTAAATAAAGGTGACAAGTTTTTAAAGTGTGATTGTCATTTTAAATATATGACTTTCATAAAAATTGGACCTCTATCCCAGTCGAATAAGAAAACTGTAATTTACTGGCAAAGATTTCTGGATTCCGACAGTTTTTCACTTCAATTTGCAAAGTTAATTATGACACAAGAGATGTGCTTATTGAAAGATGTAACTGCCTCCGAGTACGTACGGATCAAGTAAAGTTTGATCAGTAGGTGCAAAAAATTGGTAACGTCAACGAATTGGTGGAGTTTTGGGAGCTCTTCGTGAAACAATCGATCAGACATGCACTAGAGAAGGATGTGGTGTGGGCAGCGTTACGTGTTAACGAGCTGAAAAGACTGATCGGTTTTTTCCTTAAGATAACATTGTTTAATTTACACATTCTAGAGACTGTCGGAGTAGTGCGAATTTTGTTTTTGAACGCCATCCTACTGCAGACCCTGTTGTGGCGAGAAATAGACTTGAAAGTCCGTTGGGAAACCTCCGCTTTGACGACGACGCAATTTGGAACTAATAAGAGAGATTGTACAGGATTAGCTCACTAATCGATATTATCAACCGAAATTGCAGTACAATATGAAGACCTGGAAAGTATGTATGTATTGACGAATCTATCGTGCCGTTCCGAAGTAGAATCGTTTTCCGCTTCCTAGGGCCGTCTTTGGCGGAGGGCCTATTGACGAAATTGGGCCATCTTATTGGCAGCTGTAAGAAATACAGAAGAGAATTTCTCAAGTAAGCTATCTACTTGAAGCTGAATAGTGAACAGTTTGTAATGGAACAGAATCGGAGCCAGTATAACAGCCGTGAAATGGGAAGATAAGTAGGACATTATTATGCTGTTCACGATTCACGAAGCCTCTCTCCCATCCAGTTGGTCAAAACCGAAGTTGAATGAAAGCCATAACCATAGGAAGCTTTTCGTGGACACACCTGATCAGGTAGCACGATGGAAAACATGCTGCTGTACGTGCTAGAAAGTGTAGCAGTAGGTGCTGTAGTTGCAGGAAACACCATTGTTCAGCATGTTTCAATAGACTTAGTACAGTCTATATGTAAACGGTATGGCCTTCTGTGTGCAAACTGTTTATTGTAGGCAAGAACTTTAACCTATTAGAATCCAGGCCATCGGAACTCAACATTAGTGACCGACACTATTTATTTTTTGTCCTTATTCTCTACTTCATTTTACTTTTTAACCGAATCAACCACACCGCTTTGAGAAATTCGGTTCTGAAGAGTGTTTTCTTCGCTTATCCTTATGCCAGCAGGCTTACTTGCATTTGTACTACAGAAACGTCTCATGATGAAAGATCATTTGTGGTACGAAGTTTCCTGACGTCACCAACGTAAAATGCTTCATTCCACGTAAGTTTTCACTATATGTTTGTTATTTAGCTCGATGGAACTTTTATTTTAGCATATTGAGAGTAGTATATGTTCACGAATGAGCTACTACCCTGGCAGGGGTCTCCCAAGCTGAGTCCGGTATTTCCATCAGGAAGCCTAGCTAAGAGTAAACCAATACCAGAATTCACTCCGTCCTAGTATCAAAGTCGCATGGTGGCAAACCTTCCTCTGATCCACAAGGGCTGCGACTACCTGTGGTGGCGAAGACCTGGGGCAGACTTTGGCCAGGCTGCCATTCCAGGGAACCACAATGGCTTAACCAGCAAATCTCCGAAAGATGGAGATTATGCCGGGACCCGCACAACCAGTGAGGACGGGCCATTCAAGTACCAAGTATCAAGTATAGTGATAGGAATGATTTTCCATTGCTCAGAAACTAGAAGCTCCTCTAATCATTGACGCGATATATCACTTATCTATATGTAGTCTTTGCAGATACTGTGAACCACTTAAAAGGCTTAAATTCAAACATAAGAATGCTGAGATATGAGCAAAATTCGGGACATCCGTTGGTTAGAACCCTTGATTACCGTTTCTGAGGGTTCACGTGTTAGCCACCGCACCATCGAAACCATTGCGCTGACTTTCTCTCACGCAGTTTTACTGTAATGGTGTTCCGGTGATCACCCTTCAACGAGAATGATCTGAGGAGCACAAATCTGCTTTGAACTTAGTTAATCTGAAACTTAAATTAGTCAAGTTTCGATGTTTCTATAGAGTACCTAATAGAATCTGAAAAAGCGAAGGCATTTGGTGCAATGAACGTCTTTCATTTCAACAAGAACCACTTTGGCATAAACGATTTCTGAAATCCCTGACCGCTCTCTCCCCCGCTTACTTTCCTCTCGTTTGCGCCTCTTCATTTCATTTTTACCCCATGGTCATCTCTTGTTACTGTCGCAAGCACTTTTTCACTGTGTTCTTTCCTTTCATTCTCTGATTCTATCCTTTCTTTAACGGTTGACACTTAGTCATTCCAAATCCATGTCTCTGTAATTGTCACTTTTTCTGAATCCATTTTTAACTTCTCTCTCATGTTGTCATTCTCTCTCCCAATTGATGTCATCTCTTTCTTTTATCGCTTAGCCTTTCTCTCCGTTATTTTGAAAGAGCATCGATGTCGTTGCAATGGAATGCTGACTTAGTAACTTACAACAACTCACCCTCTCTTTTAGTGGAACAAGTGCCTTCCAATTTTTTTGGTTACCTCTTAATGAATTGGCTTAGTCCTCCTTTTTCGTCGTTTTCAAGCTGAAACCTTCGCGAATCGTCCTGTAGCCATTCATTCCTCCCCGGTTCTATGTTTTATCCCGCCCTGCTCGGCTAGAGTTTCTTTTCTTCTCTTTACAATTACTATAGTTCGGACACCAGTTGTTGGTGATGCCGTCGGTCGGAAAGCAAAGGCGCTAGTTCAATCCCCCGACTCAACGCTCTCCTCCAATCCACGTGGGGACACCCCTACACCGGCTATCTCCAAGACTGCAAAGAGAATTTATTCCACTAGCGTTCCACGACATTCATAAGAAGGACGAAATCAAGCAGCATCCGGAACAACACGTGAGGTGTCCGAAGACCACTGTAGACGGTGAATCATAAGAAAGAATGAATGGGATGCAAGGAATGCTGGTATGTGCAAAGCAGATGTGATGACGGGTCATGTAGAAAGTAAAAAGAAAAAAAAATAATGACGAACTCTAGCAAGTGTGAAACATGACATAGGTAGCTGACTCCGTGCCCTATCGAGAACGCTGCGGTGCGCGTGCGTTTGCGTCGCGGCTGGCGCGACCATCGCACTTTTGAACGCTTTCGTGCTCATATATTTTTATACTTGTTAAATGTTTAACTAGTAGTCGTTTGACCTGTTCTCTTTCTTTTTACGTTGTGTGCATTATGTCTGTGGATGTTCCGTTATTTCGAACTGTGAGACTTTACCCACCGTCCTAAGTTTGGATGACTATCATTGTTTGGACATCTTGTTTAAGTCTGCTTCGTTTTAGATGGAAGATAAAACTGATGGTTTCACTACATCCAAAGGAATGGCGAATGCTATCCAAGACCTACAGCAAAGACAGGCCGTAGAGCCAGCGAATGTTGCTCGAGCTCTTTCTGATCAGTCGTATTCGTTGATGGACGAAGAGGACATAGCTGAAATGAGTATGATTGCTGCTCAAATCGAAAGTGCTGAGGAGTTCAATCTAACAATCGAGGTGACAGTTTTTTTTCGATGTTTCTTTATGAATTTCTGTTTAGAACTAAACCCGTTTTTTTTGGCCGTTATTTCACGACATGAGCGCAGTGGTCGGAAGCGCACTGCAACACACATGGGATCGATCCCTGAGCCCCAGGCTCACCAAGCCTTCCTTCGTTCCGCGGTCGGCAGATTGATACCAGACCTGACTTGGAATATAGTGGCACTGGTTCGATACATCGGTAGGCCACCGCGAGTTATTATAAAGGGGAGATATGAATTTACTGACCTTCAACAATGATTAGTGAAGTTGAATGCATGGCGCCCTGCCTCAGGGGATTGATAAACGCTGAGAATTTTATCCTTTATCCCTACTGTTTTCCTGCTTTGACTGCAATTTTTGAGGCTTTGCCTCGTTTTGCTAAGAAACTTGTTCAATTTTTTATCCGTACTTAGTGCAACAGAACGTTTTTTGACTATGTTTTGTTCAAGACTGTGGAAATAACTGTAACGTTAACTGTGTGTTGTTGAAGGCTGTAGAATGTCCAAAGCTGAATGAGGAAACAGAAGTGTTATATCCGCAAGAAGAAATCGAGCCCAAACTGTCTGACAAATCTGCCAAGCATATTGGCCTACTCTGTGAAAACAATGATGACGACATTGAGGAAGTTTTAGGACTATCGAACGAGTCTGTGGTGAGTTCTGGTTTGAATATAATTGGTTGTATTGGTCTTTTTAGTGCTGATAATTTGTGAATGGCTTTATAAACTGTTGCAGCCTTTCTATAGGTAGAAATTGAGTACCTATAAGGATAACAACAGTCATGGTTTACTGTTATTTAAGCGCTACCCGTTCGTGAAATATATATGATCCTGCTTTGTGTATTACTCATCCGTGAGGTGCAGTACTCCACTTTCTGAAAGAATATACTTGTAGGAATTTTGTTAGAAGAAAGTAAAGTTCTCAATACGATGAAACGATAAATGGAGCATTTCTATCCGCGTAGCTTTAGTTTTCACTGCTGGAGAGGATAAATTCGGATGCCGCAGTTCTAGTACAAAATAAAAGTCGAAGTCAATGCTGCTGTATTGTTTTTTGGATTTTTTTTTGTGCGACGTTTCGTTGAAGAAGATGAGCCTTGAAGTTATTCCAACGGTCATTCCATTTCATCATGGATGAAGTTAACGCGCATAACTTTTTGTTTAAAAACACTCGTAAATTAGGTAAACACTAAAGTTGCGCTGTTTAAACCATGTTGACGCCAATTGTCTCACAATTCTCTGTTGTTCCTAGGTTGAAAAATCCAATACGTCGTTAGCTGATGTTCTGCTGAGTGAATGGGGTACTCCAGTGGTGGATTGCGAGCACGTGTTCTCAGAACGAAGAAAATCAAACGCTCATCGAGAGGGTAACCCACTCTCCACCAGTACTCCAAATGGTCGTGAGCCATTTAAAGATTTAAAAAATTCTATTTCTTCGGTTAGAAAAGGAGTAATCTCTGGCAGAAAACGATTGTCGAACTCGACTAATGAAGGTGATTGCATACCAACGCCAAAAAGGTATTCTAATGCGTCTAAAGGGTAAATCGCACTAGTGTCCCCTGGATCTAAAACTGATTCCACTGCTTCATTTCATGAAAAAGAAAACTTGAGGGAAAGCCACTGAAACAGCCGCTAAAAATTCTTAGCATCCGAATCATTGCCTTCATTGAATGCAAATGCTCTTCATCAGAATGAAATGTAAGCTAGTAGATGCAATAGATATGACTTGATTGTAATCTGTAGTAACGTTATGGACAGTTCCCTAGTGATTGTCTACAATATGGAGTGGTTTCAACATGAAGCCCAAAAAGAAATAAGCTCCGAGTACACAGGAGTTAAGTAAGTATATTAGATGGAATCTTTGGCCAATTTCATATTCATCAATTCCACTTAGAGCTGAACAAGAAAAGAATGCAGAAATAGGTATTCCTGCTGAACCTTTTTTTCTTTTGCTTATTTGGTAATTTGCAACATTCAGTTGCATGTGGTCCTCTTTATTCTAGCATTGTTTCATGAGTAGAATTCCACTTGTTTTTTCGATAATTATATCGTTTATGACTAAACGAAGTCGCTTTGATGGTATCAGTTCTCAGAGCTTTTTGCCGTCAATGGTTCTCCATGGTTCGCTTCACCGCTTTTCTTAATGTAGTTGTAGACGTTAGTATGTTTTTCGCTTTCCACTAACCACCATATCGAACTCGTTTCTACCATCCTTCTCATAAATCGATCTGTTTAGTTTATAGATCTCCTCGTCCATGCACTGTTACTTGATTAGAAGCTATAACCTCATTTTATTGTGATTTCATTTGTATGTGCACATTGTTTGCTGGTAAAGATGGAAGTTGCATTATATCAGAATGTATAAGGTATCTTTAGTGAAATTACATAAAACATGAAACAAAGCGGGTGAAATTGTGGAAGACGTCAATCCTATGAGCCTTTATTTCTCTTTCCTAATCTTAATTGTTTAGTGTGAAGAAAAGTTCAAAAGAGATTTACCATAAGCGTTAAAATATGGAAAGATCACGTTAATCTATTTCTCCCATAGTCCCTACGTTGCAGATATCATTTTTGTTGAAGGGGAGGCTGGGTCGTTCGAAAACATGGAAGTTTCTATGTATTTCGAACATTTAGAAGATTTGATGAGGACCATATCAATCACTGAGTCACAGACTTGTACTGTGTTATAACGTGGAAGGAGGAAGTGGTTGGCTTGGTAAGTGAAGGAGGGTTTTGATTCAAACGATTCGATTTGATTTGTTTGCGCATAATTTTCGTTAAGGTAATGTTTTCAGAGGGAGGTGCATGACTTTTGAGTCTCTACTGTTTTGTTTGTCATTATCGGGCAAGAAGAAGTAAGATCTCAGCTTCTTCTTGATGTGCAGTAGGCAAATTTATTGAGAAGAACTGACACTGCATACTGTCTTCTATGTTGTTGATGCAGTAACAAGAAATGAATCGTCGAATCGAGCACACGCCAGCGAAGTTTCTATTTCTCCTCATCGCATGCAAGAGAGGATCAGTGCGTTTTGCTCGTTTTGGAGACTCGTTAATCATATCTTTCATTTAAAACCGTCGTGTAGAAATCTGGTTATCAGGTTTGTGGTCTTCCCTGATATGTGTTTGACATCCCGAGAAATCAGTCACTTCTAAACGCTTAGTGATGTCGAATGCATGGCGCATCCACAGGGATTGACCAACACCGAGAGATTTATCCTTTGTCCTCTTATGATTTCTTACTGGTTATGATAGAGCCGGCGTTTCCATCAGGAAGCCTAGCTAAGGGTAAACCAATACCAGGATCCACCACCGTCTTGGTATCAAAGTCGCATGGTGGTTAATCCCCTTCTGATCCACAAGGGCTTCGACGGCCTGTCGTGGTGACGACCTGGGGCAGGCTTTGGCCAGGCTGTCCCCGGGATTCCAGGGAACCACAGTGGCTTAACCAGCAAATCTCTGAAAAATGGTGATTATGCTGGGGCCCGCACAACTAGTGAGGACGGGTCGTTCAAGTATCAAGTATCAAGTAAGTATGATGGAGCTTGAATATTTAGTTAAAGAATGAGGAAGGACAGCGGCTGTTACATTGATCGCAATGTAATATATTTTTGTAACAGAAGCTCAGAAAAATCCACTTTTCACCCTCGTGGCAATCCCATTCAAATAATTGCTCATACCTAATTTTCCCAAAGTAGATATAACGAACGAGTCAAAACTGAGCAATTATTTTTACCTTAAGCCTAGTTTACAATGTCTCTAGGAGGTTTTCTTCCAACTCCAACCTTCAGGTAGGTGTTGACAAACTTTGAGTGCTTCCTCTACATGAAAAGTCCAAAAGGCAGAAAGTAAAGCAGAGGTCTAAGAATGTCGAAATTGAATCTAAAATTTCCTGAACGTGAAAGCGGCACGAAGAAAAAAAACTGAATGCTCACAAGAGATAAAAAGGACATCTACCCCCGAGAAATGGTCAAGATGAAGCACTTTTGCATTCAGGGTGCCAAAAAACATTGCACCCATCGATATCTATGAGAAAACAGTTGTCCCAGCACTGAGCAGTAATTCAATCACCTGTCCTTCTGTGTCCAGTGAATCGAGCACACGCCAGCGAAGTTTCTATTTCTCCTCATCGCATGCAAGAGGGGATCAGTGCATTTTGCTCGTTTTGGAGACTCGTTAAGCATCATATCTTTCATTTAAAACCGTCGTGTAGAAATCTGGTTATCAGGTTTGTGGTGTTCCTGATATGTGTTTGACATCCCGAGAAATCCAGTCATGTACAGCTCTTAGCCATGCGTAATCGTTTATACCGATCATACGTCCGACGCACACGCTTTTCGTCATTTTGGCGTGCTGAACAGTATACGATTCTTGATCGTTGACGTAGGTCGGCGATACGTATTCTCTCTCTCGCTTGCGTGTTACAGGATGCTTCCAACGCCATTCCACCCACTGTGTGTTCGATAACGCTTCTTAATCTTCTATCTTGCCTGTGTAGCAGCTACGCTTCTGACGCATAAATTAAGGTAGGAAGAAGTGTCAAGTCGAATAGGTGGGCACGGAGTTGGGTGTTTTTTGTTCTCTTCAGTATATCCTTGGTGCTCTGGAAGGCTCCCCAAACTGCTCTACGCAGGAGCTATGTTGTGCAACGTATTAACTTCTCGACCTATATAGACGTGGCTGGAACATTCAAGGATATTCATTCTTTTGATTTTCTCGTGAGTGGGGCATATGAAGCCAATCCGTTCCTCTGAGCGTCGTTTCTGTTAGATTTAGTCGAAGGCTAATCATGTTATAAGCGTTATCGAAGTCGGCCAACATTGATTCTGATGGCCATTGCTTGCTGTTTTGAACACGTTATTATGAGAAATGTGGAGATGATGCAATTGTCGACCGTCAACATCGACTTCCCTGTTGTCCCATTCTAATTTTAACATGACGTATGAGCGAGATTGCATCATCTTGTCACTACACTTTATGTCGGAGTTGACTTCGACATTGAATATGGCCACCGGCCATTTGTAAAGTCCAAGATTTGGTTTAGTTTCGTTTAGTAACTCAATACTGTGCGAGGAACAGATTTCCTTTGCAAACAACGTCAACCAATAACAAATCCACAAGCACCACACCTTCATACATTATCGATAGGTGATGCCGAACTCGTTGACTTCCCACTAACCAGTATCAAACAGAAGACAATATCCAGTTACCTCAGTAGGAATGGACACAACACATATTGCTAAGTATCTTACAAAAATTTGCGCTGTGGCAATGTTCACAAAATGCAGTCGCTCAACATTTCAGGTGCTACAGGGGACACGTGGAGATGGTCAGATATTGTCCGTTGGTTGTTTCTCATATGCATTGCGTGTCGGGCCAACCTGATTTTCGACATTTCGGGATGTAGAATGATGCCATTGATTTTTGATAGTTGACGTAGATCAGAGCTCCGTATTCCTTCCCTCACTTGTGTAACACGGGCTCCTCCCAACGTAGATTTCCCGATCTAGGTAGACCTTGCTAGAAGATTCGAAGATTTTCATTTCGTTGAGCGTGAATGGGTCATACGTAACCAATCTCTTCCTCATGATCATCGTTTTTGGTGTTCAGATCCTACCTTGACCGGACCTGGTGTTGCTCGATCCTTCATCGACCAATGAACATGATTTTGGAGGGCTGAATCGGTGGGAAGATATATCCATCCTCTTTTATTTCATATGAGTGCAGGAGGACGTGGCTATTGAAGGAATCCGAGTACTAGTCGTGAGTGATTTTCATTCCCTTTCTGGAAGCTGTAACTGTTCCGTCTGGGTGTCGGATTGCTACCATCGTGGTTTTTGCTATCGGCGAAGCTTCGGTGGGCTTTGCGAATCCTTTTCCCAGCCTCGGCAGCGACAACCATTACTGCTGCTTTTCTCTCCCTATGATTTTCTTTCACCGATTGCCTACATTGCTTTGAAAGTTCGGACATGAGTTGCCGGTCGTTCGTAGCTCTTGCGATTCCACGCTGGCGTATCAGCTCGAGTGTTTCTGGAAACGTACGTCTCTTAGTGACTTTCGAACTCTCAGTCTTCATAGCGCTAGCGTGTAGATGTTGAATGGCCGATCGTATTCATCATCGATTTTGTCGGGAACGGCATCGTCCTAATAGCCCACTAAAGAGCTGAAAAAAATCGTAGTCTATGGTGGTTTTAGAGACTTCGTTTTCTAAATTTAGCGGCTTTTTCTCCTTTTCTCGAAAAATGGAATCTTGTGTAAGGAAACGATGGTCGGATCTCGAGTAGAATTTTGGGCCAACAGCGGCATCAGGTGGCCAAAACCTTCGATTTACTATGAAGTTGTTTGTTTCGTAATGGTACTCTCTGTTGGGACCCTCCCACGTCCAGCGTTGAGAATGAGGATTCTGGAATTTCGAGTTTCTATGGGTGGTCTTGGTCGTCGATAAAATCAGAGAGCCGTTTACCCTGCTCGTACCATTCTGTGATTCCCGATGTGACATTCTTCAAACGTTCTTCTGGGCCAATCTTAGCGTTAAGATCTCTAACGATGACCTTAAAGAATGTAGGGCCTTCTCTTAGAACTTTTTCCAAGTCCACATCCAATCTAACCACTCGACTTGTGTCGACCGATGTCATAGAAGACGACATTTAATGAGTTACTTCTTCTCGTCTGGGCCAGTTCCAGTACGTTATCCTTCTTTGCATGACCAAGTCCTCTATGGAGAATTCGGATGCAAGTGTGTTTGTTTTTTGTAAGTACATATGGTCACCTTAGTCCTTTGCGATTTTTGTACCTTAAAGTGACTAGGATTTTTACAGCTTCTCCGTACCCGTCCTAACCAGCGTTGCTGCTTATGCTGCTCTTTTCCGCTCAGGGGAATGAGGATCGTTTGTCCTAGAGTTTAGCGTTTGATACCGACGAATATCTTTCTGATCTCTGAACGTCAGGACTGAGTGTACACTAGTAGCTTGGGAGTCTCTCTCAGAGTAGACTGCGTGCTTATTTGTTGGAAGCGACTCCTAACCTCCTCATATATAGTTCCGTCTTTATCGCAGGATTATTGCCGAATTGCCTGATAAAGTACGATCCGCGTAAACGAGAACACATCCACGCACATATGAGTGAATGTGTCCATGTAAATACAGAACGTATGTATCAAATCGACACAAGAGAAACAGGAAAAACAGGAATTCTATTTCCTGGATCCAACTGTGGTTCCGGGAAGCAAACGGCTCGTTTTTGTCCACGATTAAGCCCCTGATTCGCTCAATCTTCCATCTGGGGACCCCCAGTGTTGCCTCATGGTAAAATGCCATGAGATCACTCTGTGAGGTGGATCCGTGAATGGAAGGTTTAGTGCCTAAAAAATTCTCTAAAGATTAGTTCGAGGCCTAGGTACACTTATGTTTGATCGCAGACGACAAAGCACCTACAAGCACACCGTCGGTTAGTCCTATTTTGAAAGAAACTAGGAAAAGTGATGACCCTGCTGGTCGTTGGTTGGAGACAAAGCACTAGCAGGAATTTAGGCCTCATCGTTTAGTCCAAGCTCTAATCGGATAAACACTGGTGGCTCCCTATGAAACAAATATTTCGGCCTAGATTGTTGAATAATTCGAAAGAGTAGTGTAGATATTCCATGTTTTAAGTATTTCAAATTGTAATACTTTTTGAAAACGATTTCCATTTAGCTTCGGTGTGTACTAACTGATATAATACTAACTGCTGCAGGGCGGATTACCTTCATGAAAACAGATAATTATCAATGGGTAGTCATATGGGTCAATGGTTCAACATGGTCATATGTATAAAAGGGGCACCGCGGAGTGAAGGAAGTTCTTCATTCATACGGTGATCCTCTCCACTATATTCGACTCGATGAGACAAAGAAGATCAACGTCGCATGAGTAAGGGAAAGGGTGTGGACAGTCGACTTCAATCAGTGTGTATTCCATGAGGAGATCAATCGTTGGGAGGATTGTTTAAATATAAAAAGGACGAAATGAGAACATTACTAAAAACTTAGAACAATAAGCCCATGTCATCTTATCTCGGTTAGGTGGTCTGTCCTGCTAGCCAATTGGTCGTTCGTGGTTTTCCTTGGTCTTCCCACAAAGTGCTTAGAAACCTTGAGTACTTTTCAATTACAGCTCCAGAGGAGATGTTTCATGAACGACGCAAAGCCTTCCTTCTTTTTGAGTTTTAAATTTCTGTAAATAAAATATAATATGGAGCAATAAGCACTGATATTCTGAATTGATTAAACGGATAAGAAAGACTGACATTACCGTAGTAATAAAATTGCCGAACCAAAACGAACAAGCTCACATTCAACAGTAGATTTCAGAAGCGAAGAAAGCTCCGTCGAACCTATGAAAAGAACAAAAACACTTCGTGACTTATCAGCAGCCTCGTTTTTTCTGTAGTGTCCTGACAAACCTGACAAATGTATCACTTTGCAAGACTAGCATGCTCAGGAAATATCTCGTTAAAGTTCCAATTTTTGTGTTATATCTACATTAACGAAGGGAAAAAAATGTCGATCCCTATTGTGAAATCTGTCAGATTTATTGTAAGCAAAGATGAAGGTCAGCAATAGCAAAGAGATCATAGTTCGGTAGTGGGAATTCTATAGACGGCCACTCAGTGAACCATTCTATCGGTCTAAATCAAGAAGTTCTGCAAACTCGTGGAAAAACACCTAAAATATTAAAATAATCCACTTTGTCTGCAAGTCGATGAATTGTGTGATAATGCATTGATAACTTCAACGATGCTGAGATATTTGCAAAACTCCGAACCGCAGGTGTCTGCTGTAGGGACAGCCTTCTTTCCTTGAGAAGTTATATTTCGTAATATACCCTGCCATTAAGAAGAATAGGCAGCAAATAAAATGTCAATATTGTTATTATAACTAAAACCCCAGCTTAACTGGGTTCACTGCCGATTTGGGCTCCCCAGATCAATCCCAATAACGGGTGATTGCTGACGGCAGAGATCGATAGAACTAGCTGAGAGACAGGCGAAACCAAGGACCCGCATGGTGTGGTGGTGAACGCGTTACTCCCCGGAAAGGACAATAGCGCGTTCCTTCCCCACCGCAGACACCTGCGGTCCGGAATTTTGCAAAAATCTCAGCATCGTTGAATTTATATTTCGCAATATACCCTGCCATTAAAAAGAATAGGCAGTAAATAAAACGGTTAATAATGCCCTGATACTTTTTCCCAAGAAATCACACACTTTTATCTCAGGCCCAAACTCAGAACAGATCTAACTGAACAAGGACTTTTGGGGACTCATAAATCCAGCCAGCGTTTTCATTCACTTCATACCACTTTCTGACGGCTTGTCGTTTGATCATGACTGGATGGCATCCTGAATATCAGATTGAGGGGCATAGCGGTGGGCTTATCCTCCCAGCAGAGCCTTCCTGGTTAACAAGAAGCTTGACGTTTTCATCCGAAAACCAAGCTAAGAGTTGGCCAATACCAGGAATCACCACCGTTCTGGCGTCAAATTACTCGCAGGATGGTGAATTTCTTTCTGATCCCCCAAGAAAGGGAGACTACTTGTGGCAGTGATGACCTGGAGAAGGCTTCGGAAGGGCTGACCTCGGAACTCCAGGAAGCGACAATGGCTTAACCAGCAAGAAACCAGCCTCAATAGTTCACTGTTTTTCTCGATGAGCAAACAAGAGGCTGTTATTACACCATTTATTAATATACAGTAGCTGACGTTTTCGCGGTTTCGCCTTCTTCAGAGTCTGGAAAGATCAACTTGACATGCAATCTTCTAATCCAAACATTTTTATAAGTTTGGGAGGAAAAACTTAGGACATAAATTGGCATTCGTGTAATAAACAGTTTCATTTAAACACCCACCGTTTAATCGCTGCAAGTATTCCAATTAATTTCTGGAGAGCAGAAGAGTCACATGAGCGAGGACTGTGCCTGGGTCAGGTCATTGAATTATCCTGAGGGGATTGCGCGAGGTCACGGTGACATCAAGACACTCGTCCTTGCTGTTCATTTTGGATTTTTGGAATTTATCCAAAACGCTTGAAAGGTTTTATGCGCAGGTGTTCTGGATTTATATGCGGGACTAACGACTTTTACTTCAAAATCTTCTCCGTTATGTTTCCTTCCCTGCCTCTTTCCATCGTTTTGCAAGTTCGGGCACTAGTTCACAGTTGCCTTCATCTCGTGCGAATCCACGGTGACGTGCCAGTTCGAGAGCTTTTGGAGACAGACGTCTGTTCATGATCTTGGAACCCTCAGCTTTCATAGTGCTAACGTGAAGATGTTGAATTAGCCGATCGTATTCTTCGTCAATGTTATCGACAATGGCATCTTCCCAACAGCCGACTAATGAATTAAATAAGTCTCAGTTTACGGCGGCTCTGGGACTTCGGTTTTTGAATTTAGCGGCTTTTTCTCCTTTCCACGAGAAATAGAATCCTGCACAAAGGAAACGATGGTCTGATGCCTTGTAGAATTTTTGGGGGCAACAGCGACATCGGTTAGGCAAATTCTTCTTTTTACTATGACGTGGTCTATTTCGTTATGGTACTCTCCACTGGGAGATTCCCACGTCCAGCGTTGAGGGTGGGCCTTCTGGAATTGCGAGTTACCATGGATGATGGTCATGGTCGCCATGATAAACTCAGACAGCCGCTCACCCTGTTCGTTCCATTCTAATCCGTGGGTCCCAATGTGACGTTCTCCAAACGTTCTTCTTGGTCCAGTCTTGGCGTTAAAATCTCCAATGATGACCTTGAAGAATATATGGTCTTCTCTGCAGAATTTCTCCAAGTCCATATAGAACGCTTAGACAAAACCATATAAACCCTCTTCGTCATAGTTTGATGTCGGCGCGTAACCGACAAAGATTGTCATAGCCGGTATTGACCCACATTTTTTTAATCGTAAACGTCCGATGAAAAGTAATAATAAACAGTTAATAAAAAGTTAACTTTGTGATTCCGACTACAACCTCAGCTTAATGTGTTTAATGCCGATTTAGCCCTCCAGATCATTCTCGCTGACGCACTATTGCTGATGGCATCTTTAGGTGGGAAACTGGTTGAGAGAAAGGCAGAGCGAGGGCCTTAGTGGTCCTCAATGGGTAACAGGTGAGCCCTCCGAAAGGGTAATCGAATCGCAGATTCGAGTCTGGTCTGTGTTTGTTGTTTTGCAAATATCTCAACATCATAGTGAACGGTATTAGTTGTAGTGTATTCTAGTTGGTGAACAACAACAACATGTCGAAACATATGGCGTGCCTTTTTAATACACGTTGAGTGCCAGTCTGAACGCGCCGAAAATTTAGTTTCTGTTTTGTTTTGTTCTTTTTTTTCCTACTTTCCTATAAGTGTTGGATGAGAAAAAAATACCAATAGTCATTTACAGGAATGTGCCCGTTTCACAAGCGAAAACATGTCATGAATAAACACTGATAGTCATCGTTTCTGTAGAGGCAATGTTGTTCTTTCTTTTTTTTTCCACGATGTCCATAAGCAGAATCGGCACATTTAATGGCACTGCACTGTTAGCGTTGAGCTCAGCACCATTTTCATCAGCGATTAGTTCGACATCATCATCATCATCACCATCGTCGTCTTCGTTCCTCCATAGTCCTCCTTACGTCATCTTTTTCTATATATCTTTGAATTTGTTCACTTCATTCATATTTTCAGAGCCAAAGTATGAAAAAGATATTTTTCCATATCACTTCTATATATGTTAGAAGTTGCGTATCTGACCAAAAATAAGGCATAAGTATAGAGAATAAGAAAGAAGACTGCTAGTGCTGAAACTATCAATTCCTTAATAGCGCTTTATGAGATTGATTCGCTTTTCGATGACTCTTCATCTACGACATTGAAAATATACATACTCACTTTCTCTGGCGGAAATGTTGCATGCAGTTCCCTTGCATAGTAATGAAAGTCGCATACTAATTTAGTAAATTAGGCACAGATTTTATAATGTTCACTTTTCATTTACTGCCTTTCAAAGTTTTCGCGGCAGGGTATCATTTGTGTACAATAGCGCATTCGTTCCACACCGCAGACACATGCGGTCCGGAGTTTTGCAAATTTCTCAGCAATGTTGTGGTTGTATTTCGCTTAATACCCTACCATAAAAAACTATAGAAGGCAGAAAATAAGAAGTAAACAATGGTTGGACTGTTGGGTAGCGAAAGGTGAGCATTTAAGAGGGTTGAATTAAAAAAACTGGTGACAACCTCAGAAATTTTACAGCCACAATTCACACCAATGAAACTCTGATAAATTGGACTATCATCTACTTATTAACAGGTTAAAAGGGTGGTGTATGTCGTTGTTGTCGAAACTGTCGATTTTGAAGATCTGTACGTTGTTTACACTAATGGTATGCTGTTCTTCTACAAATGGTATGTTAGAGTTGCTCAGAATGTTTATAAAGTTTTAAACTTATAACCTCAAAACCTTTCGCCTAAATCCTTCTTGAACTCCATAAAGGAATAAAAACTCTTGGCGTTGATTAATCCCTGAGGGATGCACCATGCATTCGACTTCAGTGAACATCGCTGGAGGTGATTGAATGCATGTGCGGCCTTTACAATGAATCGCAGTGGCCTACCGATGTATCGAGCCAGTGCTGCTATCCTCGCACACAAGTCTGGTACCAATTTGCCCACCCCGGAGGGATGGAAGGCTTGGTGGGCCATGGGTGCTGGGATCGATTCCACGCGTGTGTTGCAGGGCACCCCCGACCACCGCCACACACGCCTTGAACTCCATAGCAGCAAGGAAATGTTTTTGCATGCTGAGATACAGCGATCACTACAACAAGGTTACACATTCTGATAACTTTTAACATCTTCATTCAGAAAAAACAACGAGGGATTGCTCATTCCTTTTCATATCTACCACAATGTGGACTGCCCTATACAAAAAGTGTAATGCTCTTCGTTTTCACGAAGGAAGCACTATCGGTGTTCGATTCAACTAGTCGATGATTAACAAGTTTACAAAGTTATACCATTCACTTCTGCCGGCGTATTTATGGGAATGGTTGTCCTCGGATTACCGCTCTGTTTTCTGCGGTAGTCATCAGATTTGATTCCCATTCCAAATGACATTAGACAGGGAAAGCAACTGTGGGAAAAATGGGTGCTCTGGTACATTTATGCAGCAACTAGGAATAGGCAAGTTCTGATCACATCGTCGCAGCACGTAAATTTTGTCGACGCTGAAGTCCGATCTATGATAACTTAGACTTTGTATTTTTCGTTTTGCAACAATCTTCACCATGATCACTCGAGTCGAGTTGTCCATCGCCACTCTCCTGTCCAAAAAATTGTTCTTTTTTTTATAACCTGGGTGAATTCTTCATCTACTGGTAAATAAACTTTCTATTATCATATTCTTAACAATTGAGATGCTTCAATATTGTCTGGGGGTGGTGTGGTGAATGTTTTATTGATGAGAACTAAAACGATTTCGGACGAGTTTCTCAAGTGGGTTATGCGACGGCGGATTCATGCAGCGAGCGATCGCTTGTTTATGGGTTACAAAACTTTTTGCTGCTTCTGTTTATTGAAGCGATATTATTTGTGAAACAAGCGCCAGAACAACGTTTGCGCAACAATCGAATATTTCGTGACGATGCCTCTGCTTTTCTATCTGCATTTCGAACGCCGACACCAGAACGACGTGTTCTTCGGAATACTCACATATGTCAATACTTGGTATCTCTTTCTTATAAAGCTTGTAGAACCTGGTAGAATATTTAGTGGACCGGAGTTTTTCCGATTTGCGAGTGACACATTCTGCTTCGTGCCACCGTTTGATTATTTCGTGATAGATAAACGTTGTGTGCCTTTGCGGGACACACACACTACTTGGCGATGGAGTAGAACTTTCTGGAAAGTGGAAGATTAAGACAGTCTCACGTTTGAAATCATATTTGGAAAATCCGTGGGCGTGGAAGAAAAGGTGATCTGGACATCCAGCATTGGTGCCGATTGGCCGTCGCCCTCTGGAGAACCGCCTCTTCAAGTCGGTGAATCTGATAGCTGGCTGAGTGAGATAAAGAAAGGCAAATTATGTGACGAGGTGACAGTAACACTGTGAGGAGACAAAAAAATTTCATCTTTGAAACACTTGTAGCATTAGTATAGTATTTGCCGTTTAGTTATGAGATACTTGATGGTGAACTGTTTTCAGAATGTTCGTTTGTCGTCGACCCTTTGGAGAAGAAGCTTGACTTTGGCTCTTTGGACACGTTCTATGGCATCGTTAAAAGTTTGAGTTATGGATTACAAAAGCCTCTTCCATCTACGTCAATCATGAAGCTCAAGGAAGCAATTAATAGCAACGAACTGAGTTCGACTTACATAGAAGTGATAAAGGAGGTTGTTTCTGATCAGGTGCAGTAAATAATGAATTGCTTGTAATATCTTTATGTACCCCCAAGACTAACTTCGTATTAACCTCGGCACTGATCAAATGCTTCAGTTTTCTTGATGAACGAAAGAATTCTGTAAGTTACAATACCAGGTATCAAAGATGAAAGCGGGTTATACCAGTGGCAGACCACCAAATCATCAACATGACCTTCCTTTGATGCAGTTCCACGAAAATGTGCAAAGTTTGATTATGGTCGAACCACTGAGCCGATCGTCCACCAGCTATCATGGAAGATTCGTTTCTCGTTGCTCATCACAATACGGTCAAGAAGCGGTCACAGTGGTTGCGCAGAAAGAGCATTGATATTCGTACAGCAACCATCTGAAAAGCTTTTCCTATTTTCCAGTTTTTCTTAGATTCTCCAAAATAACTGAAACTTCTGCGCTGAGTTTTTTCTGTAAACTCTGCAGAACTCGTGCATGTATTTACTTTTGCCAAAGTCTTCAATTCATCATCGTCAGCAGCGCATGGACATTTTTCGCGACATCCAAGACGGATTTGCGAGGACGAAATTTTTCAAATCAACGCGGCTCTCTGTAATTGTTAACACTTCGTCACCCCAATACCTCATCAATGTTTCGACTTGTTTCAGCTTAACTACGGTCAGGTTTTAATTCGTAAGAGCAGATTTTGCTGAAGTCGCTGCTTTGAAATCCCAACTTCTAGTCTGTAAGATGGGATAATTGGATGGTCCGCCCTCGCGAGTTGTGTGGACCCTATCACATTTGCCATTCATTTCTTTCCCTCGCAATCGTCGTCCGTGGTGGTGGTCTTGCTCGAGCATGGTGGCGCGTGCGAGTCTCATACTGTGATCTGTAAAATAACTGCAGCGGCGGGTAAAAAGGATAAAGGATAAAGCTCTCGGCGTTGATCAGTTCCTGAGGGATGCGCCATGCATTCGACATCATTAAGTATCGTTGGAGGTGATTGAATGCATATCTGGCCTTTACAGTGACTCGCGGTGGCCTACCGATCTATCGAGCCAGTGCTGCTATGCTTCCAGACAAGTCTGCTACCAATTTGCCGACCCCGGAGGGATGGAGGGCTTGGTGGGATACATGGACGTGGGGGATCAATTCCACGTGTGTGTTGCAGGACGCCTCCGACCACTGCGCCGCACCCGCTCCTGCGGGTACAGCCGATTAACTTTACGAATACGTCGGCCCAACGTGTAGGTGGCCTTCCTAGGGGACTTTTGCATTCTCGTGGAGTCCACTTTACAGTTCTATTCGTCCATCTGTCGTCTGTTCTTCATATTATATGGCCATTTAATAGCATAGCATTCAAGAAAGAAAATTGTTGCCAAAGCATATAAGGGAAAAATACGGTTACAAATCTTTCATTATTATCCGAATAACCTAACAACTTTTTTTCCACTGCATCTTGGCATGTTAAAAAATGAGGGCACGGAACCTTCACCTGCCCAATGACTAACTGCTAATCATTTGAAATGACCAGCTAGAAGCGGTCTCTACAGCGTCACCGTTTGCGGTAGCACCGATTAGTGGCTCCTACGACCTTATATTAATCGTTTTTTTTTGCTCCCAGGTATTAGGACCATCTGTTTTCGTTGGTTTTGGAATCGCAATAGCGGTGCTTTCATTCTTGGTTGGTATGGTAGTTCTTGGAATGCAGTGCTGTTGCTGCCTAGAGAAAACTGAAGATACGGTAAGTGCATAGTCTCTTTTGATCAAAGAAGATTCATAAGACTCACTAACCGTGTGTCCTACACTACTTTTTAATTCCATTCATATCCCACAAATGGCTTGCCGCCCTAATATTGGCCAGGGGTGTTCCGTGGTGTTTAAGTGCAATATCGAGCCAGTGATTATTCTGTAAGCAAGTTTGCTCTGGAGGGACTCTTCTCACAAGATCATATATTTCCGCTCCTCTATAAAATGGCCGGCGTTTTATTGTAGTGAAGGCTTTAAAAAAAATTATAAGACTATGTTTTGAAGATGAGTTCGGAATTCCGTCAAAGATTCTGCTGCATACGCAAACTCCAAATCCACACGGAATTGTATTTGTAACCTGGAATAACCTTTGTGAGTATCGAAATGCCTCCTAATGGCTTACACCCCTCATCGTGGCTCGGAGGTGTGGATGTGGGACTGCGATGTACAGCGAGGATTCATTTCCCTGGCAGGGTCTCCCAAGCTGAGGAGGCCGGCGTTTCCATCAAGAAGCCTAGCTACGGGTAAACCAATACGAGGATCCACCACCGTCCTTGTATCGAAGTCGCATGGTGGCAAATCTCCCTCTGATCCACAAGGGCTGCGACTGCCTGTGGTGGTGAAGACCTGGGACAGACTTTGGCCAGGGTGACCTTGGGATTCCAGAGAAACCACATGGCTTAACCAGCAAATCTCCGAAAATGGAGACTATGCTGGGGCCCACACAAGCAGTGAGGACGGGCCCTTCAAGTATCAAGTACCAAGTATCAAGTATCGAAATGACTGCAATACATTTGAAACTCATAAAAAACAATTCAGCAAAGTGATACCATCTCTCTAGTGAAGTTCAGCGCCACAGTCCACTAAATAGTAAAGTGGGTTGATTGGGACTACCAGAGCATGCGCTTTCGTGGAAAGTTTCCATTAAGCTTTCGCTTTATGAGTGAGGTCGTTATCGTTTCTATGAGTGCAACTGAAGCAGAGAAGGTACTTGAATAGATCAAGGAAACGCAAGGGATAAAAGGAGCCCGGTACGTGTAGAGTCGTGGTGTCGAGAGAGTCGGTGCTATGGAATGCACGAGAGAGACGGCTTTTGATTGGAAAGACCGTAAATGTCTTACGAATGCAGGAACTGACTTGAAAGAAGTCCTGTGCAAAAAAAGGAGAGCAACGAAGGCCACGTTTGATCTTCTCGATGAAGTTTTGGCTCATCCCCACGACGGCTCCTCGAAACATGTGATTTGTGGGGATTATCTAATCTAATGCTAAGCCAAGGAAGTCTGTGAAAGTATAAGGTCTGGGTTTGTCATGATATTGCACTATATAGAAAAAATTCTTCTCTAAAAAGCATTTCCAAAACCATGGGAGAATTGTGGCGGCGTTGAGTCCAACTTCATATGAATACCAAGTCGTTGTAAATATTGGTCCTTGTAGCTGCCACGCGGGTCTTTTTTCAGTAACTGTCGTCAACAACCTCGAGTTTGGGTTACAATGGTTTATATTAATAACAACTGTACAATAATAATATCCGGTATGGGAGTTAGGGTGGGTATAACGAGTGAGATTGAAGTGAGAGCAAGCGAGCAATTGAAGAGAATTAGGTGGATACTGGAATTAGGGCACTGAGAAACAGAAGGACCGGATGAACTCTCAACCGAACGCTACGAACATTTCCAGACGAGTCTCGGGTTGCTTGAATTCCTTCCGTAGTGGGTGGAGCTTTGTTGGAGGGAACTAAAGACATTGCCTAGAGAGAGGTTCTAAAGGTTTTTTCTACTAGCTCCATCTGATAGGGTTGCATGTGAAAGGACGCAGCTGCGCGTTCGGAAACTTCTTTGGGACGGCAGGTGCTGTAAAGTGCATTCCGCTGACTGCTGCTGATTCAGTGCCCGAGCTGTCGGACAAAGAAGAGCAGTTTGTTGGAAGAAATTGTAGAATCCCTTTCCAGCCACCTGAGAAGTAACTGCGTGAGAGAGTGGCTAAGAGGCAATTAAGAGAAGATGCGATGATAGACTTAAAATGCTTACCGGAGAACAAGAAACACATCAGTATAGAAAATAGGAGCAAGGTCACCGGACACAGTATTCATAATGTTTTACATAGAGAACATTCCTATGTTGGTGGTGAATGTTCTCTATAAGAATTTCATTTTAGTGTTTTAGTGTACAGTATTTTCATTTTTAGCCATATTTCACGAGCACGTGGTTAGCCGATGTTGTTGGGTGTCCTAATATGAAGTACTGCGCACGTGCATTTTTCCAGCTGGGTCATGCAGACTGAGGAGTAGGAGATTTTCATCAAAATGTGCAACCATAGGAAAAACTAATGCCAGAAATTGCTATCGTCACAGAAGAAACCTTGTCTTAAGATTCCAAACCTCCTTCTGATTTACAACGGCTGGCAATTGTTTTCGGCTTATTGATATTTTATATGACCCGTTTTAACGTCTACTATGCGGATCCCAGCACTTCTCACATTCGATTCGTTTCCTCGCATCTATTATCCACAAAGATCTCCCAACTTTACGTGTTGTTTCGGCCGGTGCTTAAGGATTTTCATTTCATCTTTAATTTCGTAGAATACTAATCGAGTCGATTCTCCCTGGAGTCCCGGGATAGCCAGGCTGAAGCGTTCCCAATTGGTTTGCAAGAGTGATTTTTTTCCCGAAGAAGTCCGGCACCAATTTCCCGACCCCAGAGGGAAGAAAGGCTTGATTGGCTCGGAGCAGAATCGAACTGGCACCATGCTCGTGATGACCGACATCATTACCACTGTGCTATCCGCCCCTATGAGATTATTATAAATCTTTATTGTGGGTAACGTTTCAACGGTTTCGCCTTCATCACAGCTACGATGATTCGAGTCGAGCGTTCATAGCAGTTGTTTCTTCTTGCGATGTTGGCCTTCGTAGCCATTGTACCGAGACCAATGGAGTAGGTAGAGAGGCGGAACAACACACGAATGAAATAGTGTCTTCGGCGCTGCCCATTTATGCAGGAATATTGCCGTGCTGAAGTGGTTTGGTCTCATTCAACAACACACTGATTACTCATACCGAAATTCCGTGAAAGCGGAATTGGATAGTTGCTGGTAATTGTATTAGAAAGATGTATTCTTTCCTTGATATGATTACACGAGTTTGGTAAATAGATCTATTTCGGCTAACGTTTCGACTTCCTCGTCTTCATCAGAGCCGATGATCCGAGTCGATAGTCCACCGTTCTTCTTCGTCTCGATGTGGCGTCTTCGCCTTCGCATCGAGTTGTGTCTTCCTCAGCGGACCATCCCTCGAACGAGGCATACTCACTATGGCATGACTCGGACCATCGGCTCTGATGAAGAAGACGTCGAAACGTTAGCCGAAATAAATCTATTTACCAACTCCATATTGATCAGACATACGAGGTTAACGGGAAGTCGGTTTTGAAATGTTATCTTAGCAAGGTTTCTTTTTAAAACTCTGAAGAAAAAAACACTATGAAACTCGGACTACAGCGGTTTAATTGAAAATGACTGGGAATAATAAGCCATTCGTGAATATGAACTATTCAAATATCACGTTTGAAAGAATAAACTCATTAGTAGGAAATTAAGAGAGCAGAATTATAGAGTGGCGTTGTTGGATGGAAGGCGTTCATCTACCTCGCGATTCTTATGGCATCGTTCAGTTTCATACTCGCCGGCGTCATTATTCACAATCAAAGCTCATCTCATGCTTTTCTTGCCATCGACAATTTGCAACAGCACATTTCGAGAGGGTTGCGATGTGAGTTCGAGTGGTAGGCAAAAAACGTCAGACAGGTTCAATTTTAAAGCTGGGTGCACTATTCATTTCCCTCCCAGTGTTCATGCTATTATAAGGGCGCGTGTGGCGCAGTGGTTGGAGGCGCCACTGCGACACACACGTGGAATTGATCCTCGCGCCCATGGCCCACCAAGCCTTCCATCCCTCCGGGGTCGGCAAATTGGTGCCAGACTTGTCTGGGAAGATAGCAGCACTGGCTCGATACATCGGTAGGCCACTGCGAGTCATTGTAAAGGCCAGATATGCATTCAAACACTTCCAACGATACTTAATAAAGTCCAATGTATGGCGCATCACTTAGGGATTGATTAACGCCGAGAGCTTCCAGAACTTTATTCATGTTATGGATCGCATTACGTATGGTCTCTTTGTGATCCCTTTACTCGTACAATGACTTGAGTAGGCGCCAGGAACGTCTCCATTCGTTGCTCTATCGCACCAGAGTCGTTCAGTAGAGCAAACTTTTTCAAGGTAGACAACTTCATATATCTTAAATGATAAAAGGATAAAGGATAAAGCTGTCGGCTTTGACCAATCCCCTGAGGGATGCGCCATGCATTCAACTTCATTAAGTATCGTTTGGAGGTGATTGAGTGCATATTTAGCCTTTACAGTGACTCGGGGTGGCTTACCAATGTATCGAGCCAGTCCTGCTATCCTCTCAGACAAGTCTGGTACCAATTTGTCAATTTGCCGACCCCGTAGGGATGGAAGGCTTGGTACGCCATGGGCGCGGGGGATCGATTCCACGTATGTGTCGCAGTGGCGCCTCCAACAACCTGCGTCCACCGCGCATCTTGAATGATGCATTTCATATTTTTTTTGACCTTCATAAAAGAGTGGCTATAACTCACAGGTCAATATCTACCGTGAGAAAGCTAAGTCCACTTACAAGTAGTTTGTAGCACTTTACCGGAGCGAATGTGGGACCTCTTTACCGGAGAGGTCTCCAATCCTACTTGCTACTTACTTGTGATTCATCTTAGCTAGTGTCTTCGGTTGAGCCAACTCGTTGTATACAATCCACATACCCACAAGACAATCACGCACGCAAGAGTGTGGGTATGATTAGGAGAGGCATACGCAATACAGAGCGCCGTAAATAAACAACTCATTCCTTGAATCCACCCACGTCTTCGGACATAAACAAGGCCGTTTCGGTTCACACTTAACCCAGCACCATTTTTTGGACTTCCTGCGTAGTCTTGCAAGCACTAGCTAAATATTCCCAACATTTCCATGTTTCCTACAGATTCCCTACATTCTAGATTCCCTACATTTTCCATTTTAATGTGGTAGGAGTACGAAGAAGGAAATGGAAAACTCGTACTTCCAAAAAAAACTGATTCACGTATTTTCGATCGTATTTCTCATTTCCTATCCATGATCACGCTGCTTTTAAAAAGTTCGCAATCAGATTCATAGCAGATAAAAGGATCAACGATGTAGCGTTTGGCGTTGAACAACCCTTAAGGGATGCTGCCATCCAACTTCATTAAGCATAGTAGTGATGATTTAATGCAACCCTGGCTTATTCAGTGAGTTATGGCACCTTATCAGTCTATCAGAAATTTTTGCTCTGCACGATATTTTGTTCTACTATCAATTTGCCGACGCAGACGGATGAGGTCCTATTGAGTGGGATCGAACCAGCGCTCTACTAAGTGTGCATACCTTTGCCCATTGCACTACACGTTCCTAATTATCAGTTTTTTCTCAAGCTCATTCTAAAGTTTAAATGCATGTGTTACCTCAGTTTCACTCAATCCAAAATGTGTCGCTAACATCTAAAAATATAAATTACTGCTAATAATTCCAAGGTTGGGTTGTATTCAGATCTCCAACTAACGATTAGGAGCGGTGTTGGTTCTGCTTTTTGTGCAACGGATAACCTTCTGAAAAGTACGATAACCACGGTAGGAACATTTTTTAAATATGTTGAAAAGCTTCACCAATTGTAGCGCTTTTTTTCTGTTAAAATTTCAGTATAGTGAAAAAACTGTTGTGTAGAGCACATGTTTATGGTATTAGATGATCCGTCTTCATAGGCCAGAGGGGTCCTAGTTTTTCCTCAGTTTGATTCGATCTGAGTCTTGAAGCTGTTATTAAATGGAGGTGGTCGAATTCGTGTATCGGCTTGGCTACAGATTGGGGATCTAAGTTTGTGGGCTAAATTTCTCAGTGTTGAAATGCTATTCGTGCGTGATTTACCCTGTGTTTCCCAGATAACCGTGCCAGAGCATCCCTAAGTAACCTATGTGGACCTGTGGGAGGTTTACTGCTTTGCTACCAGGAATCTTCAACCACAGTTGCGTGTTCTAGAGGCGTGTTGATGCTTCGACTAGTCATGGATCAAATAACGAGATATAGCAAACCTAACTCGCATTATAAGATGTTTCCACAAAGTTTAGTTTTTTTCGTCAAGCACATGGGTTTCTGAGAATATTACGTTTCTATGAAGAGTTTATGGCTGCGTTTTGAAAGTGGGTTCAACCTTGTCACACTTTAACGTCAATTATATGACATCCTTTTAAAACGAGTCAAACAGTGACTGGTGATTGGATGGAGAGATATTTTTGCAAGCTTTTTGAAAGGTTAACTCGGGCACATGGAAATGTAGACAGGTATCCCTAGCAGCAAAAGTTAAACGTTCTAAGAACGCTATTGACGTGGCAAATCTTAAGCAAGGTTCTTATTTTGCCCTCCAACCTAGCCTTATTTTTTTGTATTTGCAAAGATTTCTTACGGAAGAATGTTAGAAGGCTACAGCCCAACTTCTATGCGCAGGAGCATGCCTTTATTTTTTGGATAAAAGCAACGAAGCCGATCCGTTGTTGCGATTTTCTTCGACTACTATGTAACTCCTCTGGTTCCTTCAAGATCCTCAAAATTTCTCCATCTTCAGTTCTCCGATGAATTAAAGTATCAGCGGAAGAATTTGGCACTTAACTACACTTTCCACCACTTCAACGGCATTATTCTTGATAGAGAAGATATATATTGAACCGGTTTGCGACGCTCTTTTTAGTGTTGTCCACTAGTTACTATCCCTAATCCTATGTGCTAAGATAAAATTTGGTTGGATTCGAAGGCCTTTCTATGAAGTACTGAATCTGTAGTGATCTTCACATTATTACCAGTACACCATCATCACTGTGGTCATCATCACTGGTGCCAATGTCGCGCCTTGTGTAGCCCAAATGAAAATAACCAAACGTATTCTTCAGTTTTTTTATGAAACAGGTGATCAGTAGTACTCGAGAACTTCTTCGTGTTGGTTTAAACGATCTAAGGCAGACGTCTGGAATATTCGACTTTGAAAAAGGTGACGATTTTCTATTGTTTTTGACCGTATCATGTGTAGTATCCTGAGAGCATACGTGAGCTCTCTTTGGGTTATCATTGATGAATTGATGAGTTCTAGCTCAACGATCAATTGACTGCGATGAAAAATCGGATATCCGTCTGTCACCGGAATATTGCGAATCTGCTCCAATCGATAGAAGCCTTACAGTTGACGAACAGCCTCAACGATAAAGCATGTAATCAACAGCTTACGTTGACCAAGACAATTCTCGGCGATCTAAACAAAAATCTGCAATCTTTGGACCAGGTATTGAAAAAATTCTGCCATACGCATCCCTTTATTCTATGGTAAGCAATAAAGAGGCAGAAGGAGGCTTAGGCAATAAGTGGTGGAGTTATGCCATGCACTGAGTGAAAATTGATCCAAGACAACTCAGGTGTTGTGAAGCACATCTTTGTCCCATTTAAGTGCAGTCGCTCTTTTAGCGAGTTGTGTCAACATCGAATACATTGGATCAAGCGCTCAATCAAATAAATACAGCACTTAACGAAACAGTGAGTTACATTTCCTGTCATGCTTCTTTTTTTATTTTATTCTATTTTATTTTATTTAATCCGTTTTCACGTCTACTGTGCAGATCCCAGCACTTCTCACATTCGATTCCTTTCCTCGCATCCATTGTCCACGAAGATCTTCCAGCTTTTACGTGTGCTTCGATTGCTGCTTGAGGATTTCCATTTTCATCCTGAATGTCGTAGAGTGCTGGTCGAGCAATTCTCCCTAGAGTCCTGAGATAGCCGTGCTGGAGCGTTCCCAATTGGATTGCAGAGAGTGATTTTTTCCCAGGTAAGCCCGGTACCAATTTTCCGACGCCAGAGGGATTAGAGGCTTGGTTGGCATGGAAAGGAATCGACGTAGCATCCATGCTCATGATAACGGACATCAGTACCACTGTGCTAACTGTCCCCCTGGTCACAGTTCTTTACGGTTGAATACTTGACCGGCCTAACTAATCTTCACTGACTGCGTGGAATTCATCATAATTTCGATTCATTTCGTTCTGCTTTGAACGTAATCAATGGCGACTGTGTGTTTCCTACTTGACGTGTGTTTTTAACGCTTCGGTATTCGTACCATTAATGTATTTTCGAACGAAATTAGCCAATCTTACAACTTGAAGACATGTTCATCTCCACGAATTCCATTCCACCGTTTTTCTACTTGGTGCAAGTCGCTAACTTTCGTTATCATAAAGCTGACCCATCATGCATGCTTCGTTCTAGACGTATATTCTTTCAACTGGCGAGAATCGATATCTGATCTGGTATAATTTTTGTGTCCACTAGAGTTTTGCTTCAGAAGACATCCTTTAGATTCTCAGCAGATGATGTGAAGAAAATTCGACGTGTTTACAAGTGAGCTAGCCACTTTAGAAAGTTGAGGGAAGGAGTTTTTTACCGAAACAAATGAGGGCAGAGCCCAGCTCATGTTGTTGAGTTTGTCTACCAGGTTTTTCTTCTTGCTCACTGGACGTCTTCTGCGCATAAGGTCATAGTCAGCAAATTCAAAGAGTAATCTATTATTTGTTTTTCATCACTCCGTGGGTTTTTTCGTGAACTGTATCGTCATATAATTCACTGGAAGTTCTATTCATCTTATGGTTCATTACGCTTAACAACACTGAAGACATGGTATCGCACTGCTGAATCCTTTTTTTCACATGATACAGAAGGGTGGTAGTAAAAAATAGCAATGAAAGAGATGTATTTATTTATACGGTCTCATAAACTGATCTTCTTAAGCTGATGCGAGGTTGGTATAAGTCTTCGTTGTCGTTGTCGTTGTTGTTGTCTTGCTGTTTGTGTTGGTGGGTCCCACTCATAAGAGCACGGCGCTGAGGAAGGCGAAATCGCCGAAACGTCAGCCATCGACCAACAACAACAACAGCAACAACAACAGCAACAACAACAATAACTACAACGACAACGAAGACCTATACCAACCTCACATCAGCTTAAGAAGATCAGTTTATAAGATCATATAAATAATTATATCAACTGTTTATACCGAGCTTTATAGAAAGTCGGTATCATCCACATAGCAGTGGAGTCCAGAATTTTGGGAGCGTTCTTAGGTCGTCGCATGATGTACTGGGTGGCTTTGTTGGTCAGAGCTAGTCGAGAGTGATACTTCATAAATGAAGTGCTGTGGGAACTGGATGCATATACTTAGTACTCTGTACTTCTTGCGTTGATTAATCTGCCTTTAGATGGATCCTTGAGTGATAGTTGTATGCCTAGAAATATAATAGTAAATTTACAATGGTGGTAGGACAGATTTCCTTCTTTGTATGACCTGTCACCTCAGATCTGCAGATCTCAGCACTTTTGCCGCTAAAGTCATTGCTCTCCATACATCATCCACTAGGGTTTTCGGATTTCTGGATTTGACTGGCACTTGAGAGTTTTGTCTTGCCCATGGCTATGCTAAGCGTTCTCGGAACGCCACCTTATAGTGGACAGCCTAGATTGGAAGAGCTTTTGGTTTTATCGACAGGACTGGTTGGCCCAGCTCAGCATCAAATACGTTATCAAGCGTGTACGGCAGCTATAACCACTAAGCATTCCCCCGCCATTGGACACCACGATACAAACACCAACGTCCGATCACCGATTCGAATTCTTTTTTCTGTATTGCTACGCTTGAACGCCCTAACTTCTACGCATCAAACAGTCATCGGGCCCTGTGGGTCGGAGGAACTTTGCTCGAATGTTCGGTTACAAATTGCCGACATATCAGGAATTTGTTGGCGAGGGGTCGTGCAGACGTCGGAACACTGGGTATAGTGCGTGTACTGCTAATTTTGCCCATCCGTAGAAATGAAGGGCTGTTATTATAATGGCATCAATACAAGGATGTAGAGTAAGAGAATTCGGCGTTGGTCTATTCCTAAGAACGCACCATGGATTTAAATCAATTGCGCATCGTTGAGGTGATTCAATGCTTATTTGACCAGTACAGTAGGCTTGCCATAGTCTATTGATGTCTAAGAGGTTTTGCCATCCCAGAGAAACTCACTACCAATATGTTGACCCAGGAGGGATTAAGGCCTGACTTGCCGGATGCTGGGTCGAACCAGCGAGCATGTGCATTGGATGGCACCACTGACCACTATGCTGCAATGACAACAATTATTATTACCATCCTTACTATACCTGCATGTGGCGCAGTGGTCGGAGGTAGGAAGCGCCCTGCAACACACTCATGTGGTCGATCCCTGCGCCTGTGGCTCACCAAGCGTTCCATCGCTCCGCGGTCGGCAAAACTGATACCAGACATGTTCCCTTTGAATGATGTCGGAAGCCCTCTATTTCGCATGTCCAACGCCTTGCAATCAATCTGTTCGTTGGTAGCACCACTGGATACGGGGCCTTTACCTTCGATTACAGGAACTGTGGCGTCATTTCTTTCTACACTTGTGCTGCTACCCCTATTGAAGTATCCCTCACGAGATTTCAGGCAATGGTCACCATCAAGCTTTGGTACAGAGGGTACAGGAAAGCTTTCCGCAAGTTTGCCCTGATCTGTGCTCTCAAACGAAGAATGCTCGAGAATGCTTGGCTCCTAAGCAGAGATCAGACCGTATCCAGTGGTGCTACCAACAAACAGAGTGATTGCAAGGCAATGGACATGCGAAATAAAAGGCTTCCGACATCATTCAAATGGAACAAGAATCTTTTACTCGTCGTCATGCATGCTTCATACCGGTTAATCCGAGGTTCAACCTGATACCAGAAATGGCTCGATACATCGGTAGGCCACCGCGAGTCACTGTAAAGGTTAGATATCCATTTAATCACTTCCAACGATGCTTAATGAAGTCGAATGCATTGCGCATCCTTTAGGGATTGATCAAAGCCGACAGCTATTATTATTATTAATTATTATTATTAGTAACAATTATTGGTTTTTTCCAATGTTATTCCTTTCTCCTCGTTATAGACACAGTCTGTGACAGCAGCTACACAAAATGTGGTTGAAAAGTGGGAATCGATGCAGCTGAAGATAAACAAAACGATGACCGACACGGTGCTAGACCCCATTGACAAACTTAATATGGAAATCGAAGGGTTTCTAGAGAAACTTCAATCGGTGAGTATCTTTACAAATATTTTACTCATAATTTTGTTCCCATACATTCACTTACTACCTAATAATGACTAGAGGATGTTTCTGAGTATCGAGCTGCAATGTACGGCAGTCTGTACATACATTCCGTGTGCTTGTTCGTACTATTATCATGATATCACGCATTTCCTTTGAAGGCTCGGAAACCAAGAACAGGAGAACCGCGGTCGTTTCCTTCTCTTTGGTTGCCCAGTTTTCTTAGTTATCTAGAATCACCGTGACTGCAATAAGATAAAGGATAAATGATAAAGCTCTCGGCGTTGATCAATCCCTTAGGGATGTGTCATGCATCCGACATCACTAAGCTCGTTTGAAGGTGACTGAATGCATATCTGACCTCTACAGTGGCTCGCGGTGACCTACCGATGTATGGAGCCAGTGCTGCTACCTTCCAGACAAGTTTGGTAGCAATTTATCGACCCCAGAGGGATGAAAGGATTGCGCCATGGGCGCAGGAATCGATCCCATGTGCATGGCGCCTCCGAGCACTTCGCCCTACGCGACCTTCTGCAAGAAGTTACACTCAATCTTGTAAAAAACAAGGAAAAGTTCGGCAAAAGTATAGTTGGCACTTGAGGGATTTTACCCTGGAGCAGTGTTTGCTTTACCCATAGTAATTTAAATCAAGTGTCTTACATTCTGACATCAGTGTTTCCAGTCACGAGCCTACACGTCGACAAAAACGTCTCTGAATTCCTTAATCTCCGTACCAGGAACACTTACATTGATTTTCGTGTCTCTGACGGCATTATTACTAATTTTTGTCGTCTTCGGTAAAGAATCTACACTTGGAGAAAGGAATCAAAACACTATCGAGAAATTCTCCAGTATTCTACCGATGCTCGGTTTCTACGTGACCATCTTTCTCGTGTGGATAGTGATTGGTCTGAGTTGGTAGGATGTTATATTTCCTATTTTTCTATTCGATATTTTCAAAACACTGCTTGATCTACTGAACGTGCTCTTAGCTTGGAATATGTGGGCGGTTGGGGTATGTCAACCGTATGTCGGCCGTTGTTTGACGATCCAACATTTTCGATATACAGTAGTCTCACCAGAACTGTGAATTTGCCGGAAGAGTACAGCGTCAACGTCTCCATCGAGTGAGTCTATATTTTAACAAAAAAATGAGGCAATCTAAAGTTAACTAAAAGAAAAGACTGAAATAGATGTACAATGAGTGTTGTTCATTCACATCGTCACTTCTTCGAATCGATTGCGCTTAATTTAATGAATCCGACCACTTTTCATTTAGGCACAGCCTCAGTTGAAACAGTGAAATGATAAAAAAAGGGTAAAGCTCTCGGCGTTGATCAATCCCCTGAGAGATCCACCATGCATTCGACTTCATTAAGATTCGTTTGGACGTGATTGAATGCATATCTGGCCTTTACAATGACTCGCGGTGGCCTACCGATGTATCGAGCCAGTGCTGCTAACCTCCTAGACAAGTCTGGTACGAATTTGCCGATCTCGGAGGGATGGAAGACTTGGTGGACCATAGACGCGGGGTTCGATTCCACGTGTGTGTTGCAGGGCACCGCCGACCATTGCGCCACGCGCGCACTGAACTCCATAGCAGCAAGGAAATGTTTTCGCACGCTGGGGGTACAGGGATCACTACAACAAGGTTACACAATCTGATAACTTTTAACATCTTCATCCAGAAAAACAACTAGGGATTGCTCCATTCCTTTTTCATATCTACCACAATGTGGACTGCTCTATACAAAAAGTGTAATGCTCTTCGTTTTCACGAAGGAAGCACTATCGGTGTTGGATCCAACTAGTCGATGATTAACAAGTTTACAAAGTTATACCATTCACTTCTGCCGGCGTATTTATGGGAATGGTTGTCCTCGGATTACCGCTCTGTTTTCTGCGGTAGTCATCAGATTTGATTCCCATTCCAAATGACATTAGACAGGGAAAGCAACTGTGGGAAAAATGGGTGCTCTGGTACATTTATGCAGCAACTAGGAATAGGCAAGTTCTGATCACATCGTCGCAGCACGTAAATTTTGTCGACGCTGAAGTCCGATCTATGATAACTTAGACTTTGTATTTTTCGTATTTTTCGTTTTGCAACAATCTTCACCATGATCACTCGAGTACGAGTTGTCTACCACCAGCTAGTCAAGTTAATTCTCCCTGTTAGATAAGATATCCGTGATGGGGTGTACCCACCTAAATAGATATACTGACCTTGTCTGGTGCCAATTTCCCAACCTCAAAGGGATGAGAGGCTTGGTGGACTTGGCGCGGGATCGAACGAGCACCTGGCTAAGTGAGGCTGTCCACGTAATGAATGGCTTGTTTAGTCATCTGTTGCAACGATGCCGTGACAAAGAAACTATCTTCATTGCCATTAATGGCAATACGGTACTGAACATGAGGTCGCTGGTTAAGCAGCATGGTATCGCACCATTAAAGGATAAGTTGGCGGCGACTGCCAATTCCCTGAAGCAGCAAATTACCCAATATATGCAAGAACTCACAAAAAATTCAGGTGAGAATTTTTTGTTAAGGAGTATCTAGGTAGTTTGTGGGAGGGTGGCAGATCGCAAATATTTGCCGGCATGCCGATATCGCCGGTTGAACATCAATAATCGGAAATCTGAAGCCAGTAACTCTGTTCTCATTCAATTCTGATTCAAATATCGCTAGCGTCGGATTAGTAGGTCCAAACATGTTGACGACGACAAAATGGTAGAAATTTGAAAGAACTACTCCATAAAAACGATTTGATTAAAGTCGTTCAGATCCCAGGTCCAGCCAGATTCCTACCAGTCTGCTCAAACACTCGTTCCTCTAGCCTCAATAAACTAAGGGGAAAAAAAGAAATAGAAGATATTTTAGGAACAACTCGATGATTATCTGACTTCATCTTTGAAGCTTCGTAAGGATATAACAAGCACACTGCTATCAGAATGTGTTAGTGCCGATTCTGACGCTACTCGTGAAGCTGTGGAACACCTGGAGTCATTAAGTGGGTAAGTTATCGACGAATTTCATGACATAACAGTACATCCGTAATGTGAGATGTTTATATAATCCGAAAATGGTTGTTAAATATATACACAGATCTATTTGCTTTATTTTTTAGGTCTTTAGAAGGCTTCGGGTCCGATATTAAGGACCTCGATAACTCACTGGCACTTGTTTCCACACTGAAAAACGAAGTCATTGAAAAAATCACCAATGTTCACACTCGTGCATCTGAATCGATTGAAATGGTTTTGATAAACGCCAGTGATCAATACACGGTTAGTCTTTAAAGCTATCACATGATGAAGTAGATTAATAAACAGCTATAAACGGGTGGTTGAGCAGCACCAAGAAGAGAAAGCGGAAGAAAACAGACAGAAAGGGCGATGGTAACGGCGGCAGCAACGGGTAAACTTCTCGAGATCGTAATGTTCAAGTAAAGCACAGTCATTCAGATCATTCATCCATTCATTCTTAACAATATTATGTTCTGTGCTTGTACATATACCAACGGCATTCGGAGTTTTACTCAACCACTGAATCGCAAACTTCACTCCATATTCTCTGCTTTTATGAGAGGACTCCTGATCACATTCCCACTTTCTTCATGAACTTTACCAACTTTATAAAACCTACAAAATATTCTTCCTTCCAACGGTTTACCTCCTCATCGTGACTGGGAGGTGTTACTGGGTGTCGGACTGCAGTGTACAGCGAGGGGAATCATCTCCCTGGCAAGGTCTCCCAAGCCGAGAAGGAGTCCAGCGTTTGCATCAGGAAGCCTAGCTAAGACTAAACCAATGCCAGGATCCACCACCGCCGTGGTATCAAAGTCGCATAGTGGCAAATCTCACTCTGATCCACAAGGGCTGCAACTGCCTGTGATGGTGAAGACCTGGGCAGACCTTGGCCAGGCTGACCTCGGCATTCCAGGGAACCACAACAGCTTAGCCAGCAAATCTCCCAAAAAAATGAACGTTATGCTGGGGCCCGCACAACCAGTGAGGACGGGCCATTCAAGTATAAGTAAGTAGTTTCAAATTATTCTTATGCAACTTCCGTTTGAAGCTTCCTTAGCCAAAATAAGGTGTATGTTCCTGAACAGCACCGATTTAGATTCTATTCGAACTGTTGTTTTCCTTTCAGCATGAGCTCACGACGAGCATATTTCCGTGTCGTAGTCTCTACGACGTCTATGAATACGCCGGTTTCGTCCTGTGTAAAACTATCAGTGACCCAGTTCAGGCAATGTGGGCAGCTGCAGGTGCGCTCTGTACAGTTCTTGCTCCTCGTATTTTGCAATGAGATTAGAAACCATTATTTATCCATCACCTGTATCACCTGTAGTCCCGTTGATCGCCGAGTGACTCGAGCGGGCACCAGTAAATCTTCCATTTTTCCCTGTGGCGTGCAGGAATAGCCCATTTGGTTCTGCTCGCGCTAGGGACACGTCGAGCATCATATCTTTCTTCTGGGCTCTTCGTGAAGAACTCTAACCGTCGTCGTCTTCCTGCAGCACGTTTGACATGCCGAGAAATCCAGTCACTAACGGCTCTTGTCCATCGGTTGTCATTCATACGCATTACGTGTCCGGCCCACCTTATCTTTGATTGTTTGGCGTACAGACCGGCATCTTTGATTTTTGATCGTTGACGCATGTCGGAGCTTCGGATCTCATCCCTTACTTGTGTGAAACGGGATACTCCTAGCATCGTCCTTTCGAGTGCACGTTTAATAACGCTGAGTGTTCTTTCATCCTGCTTACCCAGCGACCAGGTTTCTGACGCATACGTTAGGGCAGGAAGTACCGTTGAGTCGAAAAGGTGGGCACGGAGTCGGGTGTTCCTTGTTCTCTTCACTACATCCTCGATTCTCTTGAAAGCACCCCAAGCGCTCGTTTCCTTCTGCTCAGCTCTGGAGCTGAGTCTTTCATCGTGTTGATTTCCCGACCTAGATAGACATAACTGGAGCATTCGGAGATATTCGTTCCGTTGAGCGTGAATGGCGCATACGAAACCAATCCGTTCTTCATGAATATCGTTTTTGTGAGATTTAGTCGAAGACCAATCTTTCCACAGGCTTTATCAAAGTCGGCAAGCATACGTTCCGCTTGGCTAATGTTTGGTGTTGTAAGGACGATGTCATCAGCAAAGCGAAGATGATGTAACTGCCGACCATCGATTTCCACTCCCATATTATCCCATTCCAATGTTCGCATGACGTTCTGGAGGGTGGCGGTAAATAATTTTCGCGAGATGGTATTGCCATGCCTAACCCCTGTTTTGACGTCGATGATAATATCGTTGTAGAATGGTGATATCTTGGTTATGAAATTTTTGTACAGCTCACGAGGAATCTTTATATACTGAGTAGGGACTTCCTGACAATCAAGGGCTATCATGACTGCTTCTATCTCAGTTGAATCATCTGTAATCTATCTTCTGTAAATCGATGAAAGTGAGACAGAGCGGTCTTTTGTACTCTTGCGATATTTCAGTGAACCTTGTTATTGTGTGGATGTGGTCCATCGTACTAAGTCCTTTTCGAAACGCTGCTTGCTCACATGGCTGTTCTTCGTCCAGTGTTCTGTCAATCCCGTTTAAGATTACCCGAGTGAGAAGTTTTAGACGACAGACAGCAAGCAGATTGGGCGATAGTTGCCGACATCGCGTAGGTCACCCTTCTTAAACAATAACACGGTCTTGCTGGTCTTCCATTGAGTAGGGACTTTGCATTCAGACAGGTAATGTGTTAAGAGCCGAGCCAGTGTGTTTACGAGGACTGGCGAAAGGTTCTTCTGGTGTACTGGTCTTATCCTGTCCAGACCTGGTGCTGCTCGATTTTTCACCAACGAAATGGCATGTCGGGTTTCGGAAGGGAGAACCGGTGGTACAACATATCCATCCTCCTTTATTTCGTATGACGGGAGGTGGACGTGGCTATCGAAGAGATCGGAGTAGTATTCGTGAACGATTTTCTCCATTGCCTTTCTGGACGCTGCAACTGTTCCGTCTTGGCGTCGGACCGCAACCATCTTTGTTTGTAATTGGTGAAGCTTCGGTTGGCTTTGCAAATGCTTTTCCCAGCCTCTGCAGCTTCGACCATTACTGCTGCTCTTCTCTCCTTAAGATCTTCTTTTATGCCTGTCTGCACTGTTTTGCAAGCTCGGACGTTAGTTCGCCGTTGCCTGCAGCTCGTGCGATTCCACGCTGGCATACTAACTCGTGTGTTTCTAGAGACAAACGTCTCTCGGTGACTTTCGAACTCTCAGTTTTCATAGCACTAACGTGAAGATGTTGAATGAGCCGATCGTATTCTTCGTCAATGTTGTCGACAATGGCATCTACCAACAGCCGACTAATGAATTAAATAAGTCTCAGTTTACGGTGGCTCTGGGACTTCGGTTTTTGAATTTGGCGGTTTTTTCTCCTTTCCACGAGAAATAGAATCTTGTACGAAGGGAGACGGTGGTCTGATCCCGTGTAGAATATTGGGACAACAACGACATCGGTTATGAAAAACCTTCTATTTACTATGATGTAGTCTATTTCTTTATGGTACTCTCCATTGGGACACTCCCACGTCCAGCGCTTAGGGTGGGGCTTCTGGAATTGTGAGTTACCATGGATTGTCTTGGTCTCCATGATAAACTCAGCCGCTCACCCTGTTCGTTCCATTCTAATCCATGAGCCCCAATGTGACGTTCTTCAGACGTTCTTTTGGTCCAATCTTGGCGTTGAAATCTCCAATGATGACCTTGAAGAATGCGTGGTCTTCTATGTAGAGTCTCTCCACGTCCATATAGAGCGCTTCGACTTCTTCTTCGTCATAGTTTGATGTTGGGGGCGTAAACGACGAAGATTATCAAAGCGGGTATTGATCCACATCTTTTTAATCGTAAACGTCCGATTCGGCTTGTAAGCTGTTCGAACGAGTCGATTTTCATGGACAAACTCGTGTTGACGAGAACGCCGACGCCATCGACTGCTCTACTGTCGCATGTTCCGAGGAACAGTTCCTCTTCGGTGTCATAGACGGCGTTGAATGGGTAGCGTCGTCTCGTCTGGGCCAGGCCGATGACGTCGGACTTTATTCTTCTTGCTTGCATGAGCAAGTCTTCTATCGAGGACTCGTATGCAAGTGTACGTGCATTGCAGGTACAGATCGTCACCATAGTTCTTCGTGATCCAGGCAGCTTCCATTGGCCCTGAGATTTTAGAAGCCTCTCCGTACTTGTCTTACCCAACGCTGCGAATTGGGGGGCTCTTTCGAGGTCAGGGGAATGAGCCCCGTTTTTTTTTTTTTTACTGTGTTTAGCATTTTGATACCCACGCATAGCTTGCTGGACTCTAAACGTGAGGGCTGGGTATACCCATGGGTAGCTTGCCATTCTCTCTGAGTGGACGTGGAGCTTATTTGTTGGACGCTACTCCTAACCGCTTCCCATATACTTCCCTGTCACTTGATTGCAGGCTTTTGGCCGAATCGACTCGTAGAATACAATCTGCTTAAGCGAGAGCGCATCCACACACGCATGCATGAATACGCCTAGCAAATACAGAAAGTATGTGCCAAATCGGCCCAGCAGAAACAGGGAGTCCATCACCTGGATCCACCTGCGTCTCAGGGAAGCAAAGATCGCTTTTGGCTCACGACTAAGCCCCTATCCGCCACCTTTTGACGAGCCACGTAGCCTCGCGACTAATCGGCTCGAGATCCCTCATTTGAGGGAGATCCGTGGATTATTTATCCATGCGATGAATATTCGCACGTAAACAGTAATTATATACACATAGTTTCCTCTGATTTCCCTGCTTTCCTCATAAACAGAATAAAGCTGCTGTTGGCAGGAAAAGCACTAAAATGTCCTTGTTAGATTATAAGTTAACATGAGGTTAACAAAAATGTTTATTTAGCTTACGTTTTGACGTCTTCGCCCTCCTCAAAGCCGATGTTCCGAGTCGTTGGTCCGCAGTCGTTCGTTCTCTCGATTTGGCGTTTTCGTCTTCGTATCGAATCACATTTTCTTCATTGGAGCAGTGAAATACTAAAATAAAATAACGAATCAACGAAAAATACTAAAATATCCCTTTGGGGCACTTCGCACCAAAGCCTGAAGTGTAATACTGACGATAGGAGCGATCCGAAATGCGGCCTACCACTTTGTGCGTGTGTGTAAACGTCCTGACAACACATGTCACTTCAGGACTCCAGCATCCTGTACCTCAGAACTTCAATGCTATGTAAGAATGGACTCCGAAGTTACGATAAACAAATCTGGCTCAGAATGTTACACATCGCTGAGAAGAGAGGAGTGACTATAATGGAATACGATGTGCCGATACCGCAACGCAGATTGTTTTCTGTACTGTGTGCTGACAGAATCCTAGAAGAATCACCTAAAGAGGTGATTATTACATTGTCCTCAGATTGAAAAGTTATAAGGATTTTGCTAGGTTGGTTTGCAAGAGATCTACAACTCCAGGCTCCAGGAGATTTTTGTTGAAGTTCCTTTGCCTACTAAAAGAAGGCTCCCCCAAAAGCATATGTACAGTTCCAGATAGTAAAAATACATCAAAATTTATAAGAAAGAATAACTATTTGAAAAATTAGTCCCAGATTTTTTGACTGAGGGTCTCGGAAAACCAGTGGTAAGGTGATGCTAGGTCGTCTCATCACATGAAGTTGCCGACCAGCTTTTGTGAATAGGAAAGAACTTTGCCACATTACGATTAAGTCTCTTCCAGTTTGACTCGTCTAGTTCTAACTGGGCTGGACATTCGGATAGGATGTCGGACGCCTTTTCAGCCTTAATCACGCAACTGGGACATTGAACCCTCTATTGTACATGAGAATCTGACATGCAAGAACATTCTTGGTCAAGACGTGATAGGAAACGGTTGGGTAGTGTGGAATAGTAGAATACATAACCCTTAAAACTGATAAATGCTATATAGTGCTGTCTATAAAATTGTTTGTTTATGCATAACGAATAGCTAAAAACATTCAAAGTTGGTTTAGCCATGGTCTGGCTATGGTTCGTGCCGGCTGCGTTCGTCATGTTCATGCGTGCAAATCGAAGACCGATATGCTGCGGTTTTTCATCCTCTATCGAAAACGTGAAGGCGATTGAGAAAGGAACGAAAGAATACAATAGTAGCACTACTACTTCCCTCTAACAAAGTTTATTTCGTTGCAAACCACTTCCTTCCTTATGAAATAAACACTTCGGAGAGAAAGAAATTTCTCGAAAAAAATGAGTCATCAAGTCAAAAATAGAAAGTGAATGAATCAGTTCTGGTGAATATGACATCAGTCTGAACAGTACATATATATATTATATATATAAAGCTCTCGACGTTGATCAATCCCTGAGGGATGCGTGAAGGATTCGATTTCATTACACATCGTTGGAGGTGATTGAATACATATCTGGCCTTTACAATGACTCGCGGTGGCATAGCGATATATCGAGCCAGTACTGCTATCCTCCCAGACAAGTGCGGTACCAACTTGCCGAGGGATGGAAGGCTTACTGGGCCATGAGCGCGCGGATCGATCCCACGTGTGTGTCGCAGTGGCGCCTCCAACCACTGCGCCACACGCGCCCTTTATATACATATGCATATATATATAAATACACTTATGAATATTATAACAAAGGTTTACATAGGTAGCATTAACTAATGTCGTCTATTCAAATTCGTAAAGTGCAGTAGCTAAACTAAATGACTCCGATTTATAACCAACCACTATCTGTCGCGAAATGGAATGTCTGTCTTTCATGAGAACAAATTGTCATCAGTAGAGCATTACGCATTAACCACCCTGTGCACTAGAGGAGCACTGCAGAATGGGCCACCTGATCCGAGCAGTACTTCATCTCATTAAATTCAAATCGAGGCGACTACAACGATCCATAACGAAAAGATGAGCTGCTTTATGAACACTAGTACACAATCATCGCTGCTCCGAAGAAGCCGATGGCACCGAAACTTTAGCCACAATAAAGTTTTTTTTCAAAAATAACTTCGTGTTAGCTGGCGAATATAACTAAATATTTTCACACATTCGCAATCGTTCCTGATTTCCGGTAATTTTTGATGATTTCATGACCTAATAAAAAAAGCCCTCGGTGTTGATCAATCCCTGAGGGATGTGCCATGCATAAGACATCATTAGGCATCGTCTGGAGGAGATTGAATGCATATGTGGCCTTTACAATGAATCGCGGTGGCCTAGCGATGCATCGAGCCAGTGCTGCTATCCTCCCAGACAAGTCTGCTACCAATTTGCCGACCCCGGAGGGATTGAAGGCTTACTGGGCCATGAGCGCGGGGATCGATCCCACGTGTGTGTTGCAGGGCGCTTCCGACCACTGCGCCATACGCGCCCCTTCACGACCAATAGAGCAGTTAAGACTGTGTGGACCTATACTTTGTTCAAAAGTGAGATTTTATAACACACCCCTCGTGTTGGAGATATGAGCTTCAATGAGGTGATTATTTCAATTATTAGAATTCACTTCGAGCTGAAATATGGTGTTTTAAGTGTGAAAGCGGTCATTATTTTCGCACAAGATGCATCGAAACCAAGGCATACGATTCCAAACACGAAGCAAAAAATTTAACACCTCTCCAGAAATGAGAAGCCTGCATCCATTTATTTATCGATGAGGTACAACTGCAGAAATCTTTCATTCGCCTAATTATTTATGTAGCACTGATCGGGATTGTCACATTTCCTGTCGGTTGCACTGAGTTGAAAGCACTCGAAGCACTTGGAGCATCAGCTGGAGACGGAGCGAACTGAACCACTATCTTGTCCTCCTTGGCTGGTCCAGGCTATAGAATAATAGCAATGTAGTAATAGTCAACATATAATTCCTTTAAGTGAAACAGACCTCTATTACCGTAGTAACTATTCTAATTATAAGTTAGAGTTGCGTGATTAAGATGTCTTCATCCCCCCAATGGTTTACCGCCTCATTGTGGCTCGGAGGTGTGGATGTGGAACTGCGATGTACAGCGAGGATTCATTTCCTGGCAGGGTCTCCCAAGCTGACAAGGAGTCCGGCGTTTCCATCAGGAAGCCTAGCTAAGAGTAAACCAATACCAGGGTCCACCACCGTCCTGGTATCAAAGCCGCATGGTTGCAAATCGCTCTCTGATCCACAGGGGCTGCGACTGCCTGTGGTGGTGAAGACCTGGGGTAGACTTTGGCCAGGTTGACCTCGGGATTCCAGGAACCATAATGGCTTAACCAGTAAATCTCCGAAAAGGGGAGATTATGCTGCGGCCCGCACAACCAGTGAGGACGGGCCATTCAAGTATCCAAGTACCAAGTGAGATGCCTTCATCAGAATCACTTCTTCACTCGCTAGGAAATATATTAGCTCCAATATTTGTTACAAAGTGACAAGAAAGGTACTCAATCACAAACGAATTGGCTTATGGTGTTATTCCTTATGAAAACACGCTCGCGATAGAAGACCACGTAGAAAAAAAATTCATTGGTTTGGATTTCTAATCATAATGGTAGGGAAAACGATATGAAATTTGTCTTTATTTTATACGACCCGTTTTCACGTCTTCTGCGTGGATTTCAGCACTTCTCACACTCGATTCGTTTCCTCGCATTCGTCATCCATTAAGGTCTTCCAACTTTTACGTGTGGCTGCTAGGATTTTCATTCCATCATGAATGTCGTGTAATGCTGAACGATATTTGGATTGCAGAGAGCGATTTTGTCGCGCACAAGCTTGATACCAGTTCCCCGACCCCGGATGAATGAGGGGTTTGTTGTACCTGAAGAGGGATCGAAGAAGCACCGTGCCCGTGATGGCCGGCATCACTATCACTGTGCTATCTGCTCCTGATATGAAATAACACTCAATAAAAGGTACTTATAACTTCTCATAAACTCGCAAGTTATATCGCACTCATACAGGGATCGTCCACTTATAGTTGGTGCTTAAAGCTACATACTAACTCTTTGGAGAGTTTGTTATGTTAACTGAAAATTTGGTATGAGGACAACGCGAAACGTCCTTGTAACAACTATTCACTTGATACTTGAACGGCCCGTCCTCACTAGTTGTGAGGGCCCCAGCCTTATTTCCGTCTTTTCAGGGTTTTGCTGGTTAAGCCATTGTTGTTTCCTAGAATCCCGAGATCACCCTGGCCAAAGTCTGCCATAGGTCTTCACCACCACAGGCATTCGCAGTCCTTGTGGATCACAGGATGATTTGCCACCATACGACTTTGATACCAGGACGGTGGTGGATTCTGGTATTGGTTCTTGGTATTGTAACAATTAGCATAAATAATACAAATATGTCATAGTTGTACAATTCGACAGTAATTCCTATGTATACACACAACAATTACACCACAAGTTATTCGTATTCGTTGCAGCGCTGCTGCAGTTACGCTTATTATCACCCCGACGTCAACAAACGCACCTTTACACCCAAAACCGCTGCAGAAGTACCACTAGAGAAAAGCACAGGATGAAAGTCTTATCTTTTATTAGTAATGGGAAGCAGTTGTAAATCAGTACAGATCTTTCAAATCCTACGAATTTCAAACCATGGATACTCAGGAAGGTTACAGAGCCTCTATAACCGGAAATAACATGCTCACCAGACGTGTGATCTCCAACGACGTTGTTCCACTAGGTTCTACAAATCCTAACACTGGTTTCACGCGATACTCGTTATTGTTTGAACTTCGTACTTTGAAAACAAGCTTCTCAGCTCCGCTATTGACGAGATTGTGTGTCAGTGTACCACCGCTCGCTGGTACAGCTCCTGACGGTGGGTCTGCAGTGAGTGACATTAGAAATGAAAGTGCTCCTAAACATTGGAAAGGTGTTCATCGCTATTTATACCTGAGATTCGTATCATCATGATAACCACATTTGACTACAAATATTAGAATCTTCAATGAATGTTCTAAAAGTCTGAAATATGGGAAACATCTAAAGCATAAGCCACCTTAACAAGCCGAGATTTGTCAACCAGAATGCAGCACAAACTGTGGACCTGTGTTCGCTAAAGTATAGTTCACACTTGACACTTGACACTTGAATGGCCCATCCTCACTGGCTGTGCTAGCCCCAGCATAATCTCCATCTTTTCGGAGATTTGCTGGTTAAGCCATTGTGGTTCCCTGGAATCCTGAGGTCAGCTTGGGCAAAGTCTGCCCAGGTCTTCACCACCACAGGCAGTCGCAGCCTTTGTGGATCAGAGAAGGATTTACCACCATGCGACTTTGATACCAGGACGGCGGTGGATCCTGGTATTGGTTATAAAGTATAGTTCCCCATAATAAAAAATACGGCAAGAGGCCACTGTGAATACTACGCCATACAGAAGTACCGATAAATATGACAAGGAACAAATCCTTATATCATGCCTAACCCCTTCTTTCATTGAGTTATTGGGCGCTTTCATTCACATAAGAACAAGTGGTCGAATAAAACGCAAAGAATTGAGTTCTCCACAACTCAATAGGCTACAGTTAGAATTCAGTGGGAATTAAGGCCGCTAGCTTCGCACCACAAGTTTATCTGCTTCTTCGTATCGCCTATCACAACTACTAGATGCTAGATACCTTCCACAAAGAGGCATTGACAAAAAACGACCTGTTATTTATGGGCCACCAACCACAATAGTGCCGAGAAATCTGCAAAGTCTGGACCGCAGGTATCTGCGATGGGGATCAAACAAGCTATTACCCGTTTCGGTGCAAACGCGTTCACCAACACGCCATGCGGGTCCTTCGTTTCACTTTTCTCTCAGCACCATCGTGGTTTTAATTCAATCCTGCCATGAAGGATTGTGGTAGGCAGTAAACAAAAAGTGATTATTATGGTGCATCAGTTGAGGAAAAAAACTACGTTAAGATTAAATTACAGAAAGAACTTCGATATGTCGCATTCAACATGATTCCTGCTGCCTACGCATCCTCACTTTTGTGGTTAGACTAGGTTCGCAAAATAGAACAACTCGCGAGACGCTGACTAGAGCTGAATTTGTTGTTCCACAAATACATAATGGAACCCATCTAATGGGAAGACCTTCCACTCCTTGATTCAAGTTATCCACACGGGAATCGGAACGTTTATCAGATACAATTTGTAGTTAATACTAAATTAAGGTCGAAAACGAAACTGCCGAGTGAGATCCTCTATCTAAGCGTTTTCATTGCACTGGATTCGACCCGACGCCACAACGAAGACCTAGAACGCGATGATGAGCGACTATGAATAATCTACTCGGATCATTTCGGATTTCAAGAAAGCGAGGGTACCGATACATCAGTCGGGTAAATGTTATGCTACAACCTCGTTTATCTATGAAGTAGGACATCGATTAGACTATGTCGAAGAATTCAACAATTTCTAAAGTATCTTTTCTAATACTTTCAAGACTGGTGGTGGGAGGAACCATTGCGACACGCACGTGGAATCGATCCCGCACTCATGGCCTACCAAGCCTTTTGTCCCTCCGGGGTCAGCAAATTGATACCAAACTTGTCTGCGAGGATATCAACACTGGCTCGATGCATCGGTAGGCCACCGCGAGTCATTTGTAAAGACCAGATATGCATTCAATCACCTCCAACGATACTTAATGAAGTCGAATGCATGGCGCATCCCTCAGGGACTGATCAACGCCGAGAGCTTTACCTTTTATCCTTATCAAGACTGCAACATTCACAGAAAACAAATGCTTTGTTCACGACAGAAAAATCACTTCAAATATTTATTCATAAACCTGAAACCGTAAATTTCAATCGTCAACACTGGCATGAATAATTGTGCACAAAATCTTTCCATACAATACAAAATCACGACAACCCATCGCGGCCTTAAATGGAATTGACGTGCGGTCAAGATTACGGTCTGTCAATGGATCTACTAGGAAGGTAAACACTAGCGAGAAACGGAAGAATAGACATATTTTACATCATCGGTAGAACGAATGAGAGTATCTCGACCCAAAAAAAGAAAGAGTGGAGAAACATAGACGGGTGACATTCACCAAATAGAACCTGCCATCACTGATAGCGCGATGTCCGTGAGCGGCACTACTAACGAGCAACACATCACATTTACTTGCAACAGACATAAAAGGATATCTTGCTTTCTAGTGTCATTCATCATGACCTCTATTTAAAATGGCGTAACGTAGCCACCCTGTGTGGTTTGAATGAGCAGTGGAATGAAAAACAACAAAACATGACACAATAATATCAGAGAAACTGAAAGTGTCATGCACATGCTACATAACGGATCTAAAGTGCCTAATCACAGAATCATCAGCAGCAGCACAAAAACTACACGCAACGCATTAAGCTTCACAATAGAGAGGAAAAATGAAAAGAAACACTTAGACATATGACACCTGCATAAGGAAAGACAATCGAGTCCGTTGTGTTGGTGATTTCATAGACAAAGAACGATAAGGAGAATAAAGAAGAATAGAAAGTTGCCAAAATGTAGAACTCAGTGCGATTCACAATGCTCGTGGTGGAACAATGAAAAATGAGATTCAGGGCAGGCAACACGCAAACGCTAGTACGAAAGTACAATTTCAACTACACCTGTGTGGCATTCAGATTCTGGCACAATAGTAACATTTTGAAAAATGACGATAAAAAAAGCACTGAAATAGTGGACTGAGTGATGGAGATATGTGATAAGTGAGCACAGAACAAATTGAAAAGACTGTAGAGAAAAAAAATAAATGATGACATCCCATTAGAAAGAGTAGCGCTGAAAGATCAAACAACAAATGTAAAGCACAGAGATGCATCCATTGAAAAAAAAAGTTGAAAATAATAGGAGAATGTAAAGGCGGTAGTGGTGATGGTGATTGTGAAAGAAATAAAAGTGAAAAAGTAGATTAAATAACTATCTTAAGACTATTTTTGTTATCGTGCATATTTTTAATTTTTTTTTTTGCTCGGTCGACAACGTGGTCTCATGAACTGCTGCTTCTAAGAGGTTTGTTTGCAGAATAAGTCGTAACAGCAGCCACATTGATCACGACGAGACCGAACTTCTAAGTTTTAATATAACGAAATATAAAACTAGATAGAATTTATTCGAACAAAGGGTGAAAAAATGATGTGAATCTAACTACGCTGACGCCAAAAGAGTGCTAAATCGAAAGAATGGAAGACATAGAAAGACATAAGGCGAAATGATCCCGAAATAATTACCGTACGCGATTCTGATATCACACAACGTTGCTGGAGGCAAGAGAATTGAGATCGTGGAGAAAACGTTAATAGAGATTTGGGTGGTCAGAGTGACTAGTCCATTCCCTGTTCAGCCGCCGTGACAGGAATCTGTGGCGATGGGACAGGCTTGCACGAAGACACTGTGTTGTTCGTTCGTGGCATCCGACGATTGAGTGACTTTGAGTGTTGTCGCAGTGGCACACCAGTCACTTTTGCGACATCTACCGTTCTGGAATGTTCACAGTATTTGCGTGGTATATCTGCATAGTAACATAATGCACTGTAAGATCACTCAGACTGCACCTTGCTAACCCGTGTAACACGAGGAAGAAATGGCAACAAGAGACATAAACTGGTAAAGCTCTAAAGCTCTCGGCGTTGATGAATCCCTGAGGGATGCGCCATGCACTGAACTTTATTAGGTATCGGTGGAGGTGACTGGATACATATCTGACCTTTACAATGACTCATAGTGGCCTACCCATGTATCGAGCCAGTGCTGCTATCATCCCAGGCGAGTCTAGTACCAATTTACCCTCTGACCGTGGAGGGATGGAAGGCTTTGTGGGCCATGGGCGCCGGGATCGATTCTACGCGTGTTGCAGGGGGCCCTACGACCACCGCGCTACACGCGCCCCCATAAACTGGTATAGAACAAAATGACAGCTAGGAGATTTGACAATATGACTTAAAAGAAAAATAATCGGTATATTAGCGATTAATAATTTGAAAGTAACTCGACGTACTATCTATTTCTTTGCACCGCAATTGGGAAAAAAAATCTCTAATTTGAACTCTTGAGGGACCAATTTTGTCCTCACACCAATTTTGTCAGTCTATGTTTTCCAACTGCCGGATACCTCATACGACTCAAGAGAACTCGAATTTTTTATCAACTGACCGCTCATGATCCTGATCCTCACCATAGTCGCTCGAACTTGAACTACTACTGCTACTTGTTGCACTGTGTGCTGTATTTATACTGCTTCCTGAGCTACTTCCACGAGGTGTTGAGCGTCTTGAATGACCATTTGTGGGTGATTCGCCAGTTATCGAGCCAGCTGACGTATCTCGAGCCGAATTATAAGATGATACGTATACCATCGCGCTAAAATTACCCAGAATAAGCATGAATAACACAGTGTGACAATACAAATTGATTCCAACTAATAATAGCCCCTAACAAATGCGGATCTCAACTTTGAGCACATATATCTCAACACATGACAAATTTTATCTATAAAGTGAAATGAAAGCTACTGGAATTTGCAAACCACTACCAACAAGAGAAAGGTTCTCTTAGTCTGCCACAATGAAGTCCTGATGGTTTATGTCATATGAATCGCTTAATTTTCCGTTCAGAGTTAGGTAGACTACGATGATTTCTCTAGCATACTGTCAATGGTCGTAGCTGCTTGGGTTTCGTCAAAAAAATTTATGAATAGACTTCGTCTTCAATTCATTTCATGAAGTGTTAACTATCAGAGGAATTGAACCAAAGTGACTTTCAAAAGAAATATGTATACCTGTAGGCCGATAGAGCAAAGCGTCATTGACAACTCTACATGGCTTCAATTTCTCAATTACCTCATTTTTCGACGAATATGCAAGAATCTAGTAAGCTAGAAGAGATCGTGTACACGTTGAAGAGATCGCAGACAAAATATTTTTTTGGTAATACTAAGGGATAAAGGATAAAGCTCTCGGCACTGATCAATCCCCTGAGGAATGCTCCATGCATTGACCTTATTAAGCATCGTTCAGTGTGACTGACTGCATAACTGGCCTAAACAACTTTCGGTGACCTACTAATGTATCAAACCAGTGCTGTTATCCTCTCAGACCTGTATAATATCAATCTGCCAACCTCAGACGGCTAGAAAATTTGGTGACCCCTAAGGCTCAGGATCGAACAAAGGCCTGCGTGTGTATTGGAAGGCATCTCTAATCACTGCGCTACACGCTCCCCCAATAATTTTACTGTAAGCAAACAGACAAATAAAAAAAAGCGAGATTACTCAACACACCCTCCCATTGGTGCATTCACTGATATGGGCTTGCAATTCAGCAAACATTGCAGATCTCGCGTTGCGTCCAGCTCTTTATGTGCTTCGCGGAATGCCGTTTTGATGGCGTCAAATACCATTTCGTCGTAAATTGAATGAGCAGTGTTTGAGTACGTGAATGGCTCCTTAATGGACCAAAGTATAGGGATAAACATTGTCCAGCTAAGTCAGTACTACTCTTCATGAAAAACAAACCTCGATGCAAATACACCGCCACTGTGATCGCCAATGCGTATTATTCTGTTGGTATCCGCCATTTGGCCGCTGTCGTGCTATCACTGCACGGTCTATTCGCTTTCCTAGTCGTACAGAAATAGCGTCGCGGTCATAACTAAAAGATATGTGTTTACACGGAAAGGTAGAATGGTGCCAAATATCAAAGAGAAAAAAACAAAATGTTCAAAAACAGTGAGCTCGATTTTGCTTTCACCAAAAATCGTAGATAGAAATACTCTACAAAAAATCTACGCATATTGTTAAATAAACTCGGAACTCTAACCACTCAGAAGCATTAAATATGGCAAAATATTGAAAGGCTTTACATATAGTATGCAGTTTGATAAGAAACCTGTTAAGGAACTACTGAATACTCCAGAAAGAAACCATGTATTATAATTACTGCCACAAAAAACGGCACTTAAGCAATCTTTATCAGAACAAGTACTTCACTCACATGAAAACAAAAGAAATGTAAAAGAAAATAAAAAAACTAAAGAACATTGCAACTCACTCAAACTTATTAGCGTAGTAGTCGAGGAAACCAATTAGTAACTCCCCGAGCGTTGATTTACCCGCGTACTGCCACTCTGATATCGCTGATGATTCCAAAGGTACAGTAACATTCAAAGTACGGACATCGCATTTGTTCGCAAACCGTCTCGGAAACATTTGCTGCAACGATGGAAGAACACTTGGTTCTGTACCACCTAAAACATAATATTAGAATGACTTCAACTAATTCTATTCAATCATGCCGTGTGAAGAACCATGGTCTCAAATGTCTCTTGAAATAATTGGTAACATGAGGGAAAAAGTGGAAGAAATGGAGTGTATCTTAATCATGTGAAATTCGTAGAACCTAATTTTTAAAAAAATATTTGGAAATCATGGTAGATTTCGGTGTAGTGTGAGATTCTCTAAAAATCACTAAATTCTGGAATATAATGTAAAGAGGAGATAGTTACAACTTACACTGTAGGTAATGGATCACCATGAGCACAAGTGAGTAACTAGTGAACGAGGAACGGTTAGCATCATTGATACCCTTACGCTTCGCCCATTCCTTTACAACTGATACTAGTGGGCGAACTCGCCAGTCAACTGCAAAAAAAATCAAGTGATCCAAAAATAGTTCCGATCAAAGAGTAATGAGAAGTGCTGCTCATTTGTGGCTTCTAATGCGGAGAAATAACTCACACGAAGAATAGTAACAAAGAAGATGTGTATTCTTGATAGCAACGGAGTTATTGGCGTTCAGATCGACTGTGATGTCAGAAAATGGTGCAGCAAATTTAATCCGTAATATAGGCACCTGCAACGTAAATTATTGTAAAAAAGAGATTAAAGAACCAGATAGTCTCTAAACGACAATAAGCTGTTAGCCATTCTTAGGTCGATGGTGTAGAAATCCCCACTCTTAAGGAAATCGATATTGTTACGATAATTCCTTGTTGTCGTATATTAATGGAACTACGATTAACTTATGAACTAATTCACCTTGGCAAGGATCAACTTTTGATGGGATACCCATTCAGTATGTTGCAGCGTACTGAGGATCATGTTCAACACAACAACCGCATCGGTTTTTTTGATCGAGCTAAAATGGAAAGCGGTCAAGAAGCAATAATCAAGCGATTTGAAGATTTGGTTTATACATTCATGACTTTTGGTATGCCAGTCATACGATAAAGAACACTAGTTTGGTATAGTTAAGGCTAAAATACATGAATTCCACTAGACAGGGACACCTGTGGAAATGCAGAACAATCGGTTGACTCACACAGTCAAAACTTAGAAAAAACCGGATAAACACGAATCAAACTAGGCGATAAACCAATTATTCTCACATGAACGCTTTTTGGGTATTCAAAAACAGCTTTAGATTTTCTACAACAAAATAACACATCCAGCTTTGTTCTGGAGCTCAGGAAGAAAATCAACTAATACGATTCCATAGGCTATATTTTTTGAAGCATAGAATACAAGACGAGATTGGAATTCAGACTCACATCTTTATTTGTGATCATCAGGCACAAGTCCATGTCGGATGTGTTGTTGCCAAAACCATTCAACGACGATCCAACCACGTATAAGCCACACACTGCAACAAACCAGCACATTGTTTATGCTCGTTCATACCGCTTATGTAAGAAATACGAAAACCACAACTACGTTCCGAAACTATTTTTTAAAAACGTATGTGTTCGCGAAACACTGACATGTTTTGAAATCAGTAATGAAAAAAATAATGAAGGACACTCACTTGGGAAAACGGGGCATATGGAATAATACAACAAGTCGCGTAAATGTAATTTCCTATTGAGCATCTTTTCTGACTGCGTAATTGAGTTATGATAGTGCCATATCTCTTCGCTTAACTGTAATGAGAAACAGTAGAATGTAAACTTGTTACTCGCTTCATTAAAAAACAGTGAAATAAATAAAAGAAAACCAACAAATATATGCAAATAAACAAAACAAGCCTAGCAAACGAGTAATGTAAAAGTAAATTTTGAGACTTATGCTTAAAGTAAAAAATAAGTAAAAAGTAGTCGATGAACTAAAAAAGTAGTGAGTGATATGAGTGTAAATAAACAAACAACAAAAGAAATAATGAACAAATGAACCATAAACAACAAGTAATAACAGGTCTAAAACTAAAGTCAGTTTAGAAAAGAGCGTATAAACAGTGCTAATCAATAGGTGCACTGCAGCATCCACGATCAGTTTTAGTCACTTGCTATTCCACTTACTGCAGAGAGATTAAAACTGCAGCAAAGATCACAGCAGATCTAGCACATAACTAGACTACATCACTCACCACATCCATTTCAGATATCTCATACTGCACTACACGTGACAATTGGCTTGTCGATAGTGTAGGACAAGTTGTAGGAACACCTGTAGACTCAGCAGCGAATGCTGTCGTAGTAGCAATGGAAGCTGTAGCACCAGTACCAGTTGTAGTTACGTTCGGGACAGTTGTGTTTGCTGACGACTGAAGCCCAGACGTCACCGTTGAGGCAAACGATTCAGCTTCACACGAACTATATGGGCCTAAATTTGCAAACTTAATGAAGCCGAAAACGCCTTAGACTTTGAGCCTTTAAACAAACATATTTCAGCCCATGGAAAATTTTAAATGAAAAAACTATTAGAATTTACATATATTTGCTCCTAAAATACTAGCTTTTTTAAAAATTCTACCAATATGAAATCCTGCGTTTCTGGAGCCCACAAGATATTTTTATATCTTTCTCCTTGTTTCATGAAAACTCGTAATTCGGAAGGTAAAGCGACTGAACAAGGGGAGATCTCGTCCGACAAGACGCGGTAGTGTTCCCAATGTACCGCTGAGACTTGTGGTTTAGGGATTCCGTTAAAAGTTTAGAGTTTAAGTCAAACAACGTTCTCGATGTTTCCAAGAATCAAATTTCAAAGCTTAAGACGTGGATGAAAATTTATGAACGTCATTTACCCTTACAGCAGCAAAAGAAATATCCTCCACAATTCTTTCCAAATAAATTCTCAGGAGGCGGCTCTTCACAAATGACGACACCAAACCGCATTGAAGCACTTTCTTTCCTGTGTTCTGAATTCCTCTAATACATAATTTCTAGCTTCTTACAAATTCAAGATTCAAATTCAATTCAAATCCACATAGATTTGCTAGCAGATTTGGCACGTTTAGCTACAACTGTCAAAAAAATCATTGATAATTCGAGCACTTGGGTGGGCATGAACCTAACGGATTTGTAGGGAGAACATCGCCAGTTGTCCTAACAGTACGAAGTGCTTTTCAAAATACTGCTTTACTCCCGCATTTACTCAAAGTTAAAATTTTCAAGTTTCGACTGGAACACAGCGACCTGAAACATCAACTACGCACTGGCAGAATTGTGTTAAGCTGGTCAAAATCACGCTTCAGTCGCCCCGCTTTTTGCGAAGCGAGCATCTATGAAGAAAAAAGCGAGACTAAGGAACTGCGAATTAAAAGACCAGAGTTCCATCTTCATAAAATGAAATTTGCTGTTTACTAACTAATTTCAATGACCTTTATTTCAATCAAAAAGTTTTTCCTATGCGGTATAATGCTTGTTTAAAGTTGAAGATCCTAAACTATTTCAGAACACGTACGCAGTGAAATGAACATATCTTCTCACAAATGCATACAGAGCTGTAAGCACCTGATAAAGGATAAGAGATAAAGCTCTCGGCGTTGATCAATGCCTGAAGGATGCGCCATGCATTCGACTTCATTAAGTATCGTTGGAGGTGAGTGAATGCATATCTGGGCTTTACAATGACTCGAGGTGGTCCACCGATGTATCGAGCCAGTGCTGCTATCCTCCGAGACAAGTTTGGAACCAATCTGCCGACCAAGGAGTAATGGAAGGCTTGGTGGGCTATGGTCACGGGGATCGATTCCACGTGTGTGTCGCAGTGGCGCTTCCAACCACTGCTCGACAACCGCCCTAAGCACCTGATGCCAAAAAAAAGGTGGTGATCAAGATACTAAGAACATAGTCTATTAGAAAAGAAACAAAGGATAATATGCCCTTGATATAAGCTCAAAACTAGATCCCAATCGACAATTATGACATGCACCAGTGAATGATATAAATGTTAAAAAAGTAAGTAATATAGTATGTATGCTGTACAACAGTTAAATTGATACTTAGAACAGAAGTGTAAGTTCGGAAACCACATGGACTTTTGGAAACAGAAATAACGGAGAAGTAGATAAAGGAAGTAAATAAAAAGGGTGTGACAAGTGCGACAGTTCGAAGTGCTCTACAACACACGCGCAGTCGTTGGTTCGATTGCACTCAAGGCGAACCAATTCCCGATTCCTCGAGGGTAGGGGAGGCAAATTAGCACCTTAGTTGTTTGTGAAACGCTTCTTCCGATATACAAAGGCAGGCGACAGCCTTTGAAGTGAAGGCCTTGGAACAATGAAAGGAAGAGTAAACAAGACCAACATTTAATTAATGACATTCATAAAGTAGACCAAAAATCTCTAATTGGCAACCAGATCCGTATGAAAGCCGAAAAACCATCGTGCATAAAAGATGTGAAACCATGAACCACAAGAAAGAAGTGCTGGCACTCCGACAATACGTAAAACAAGGTCATATAAAAAAATAAAGCAATCATGTTCAAACGATAGCGCGGCGTATCCGATCGTGCGATCGATTACAGCTGAATCCATCGTATAATAAGCTAATTTCGATAGGCTGTTGAACTGTACCTTCCAGGGATTACCGTAAAATCTAATAAACTTAGAACATTCGCAAAAGTTCGAAAGAAGGCATGATTAGGAGCTAGAAGACGGACGAAACATGCAAGCAAGTGCCTAAACCTAGGCAAATGAAGACAATACAAAGCAGAATAAAATTAAAAGCAACAGGAAGCAACAAACCCAAAAATTCCCAATAATACTTTCTGGTAGGATGATACTCTCTATGTCTAGGGAACAAGTTTCGGAGGTGGAAGCAAATGCTCCTTTCAACCAATGATATTTGAAAGTGAAATCCTGGATATTAAAGACGAAAAGCGAAAATACCATTATGTTGTAGCGTTCATTTGTTGATGAACTCACCGAAATTTACAACGTATGAAATAATCTCGAGAATGAGTGATTAGCCAACAAATACCATAGGAGAGATATATGCTTGTACGCGTTAACAGAGAGCGTTCTCGACACTACGTCTAATCACATCACAAGGATGATTATCCCGACAAACTATGTTTCATTTCACGCGGCACCTATCGCCTGCAACAACGGACGGTATAAAAAAATGAGGTCGCTGTTCCTACGTCTCACTCTTTGACATCCAATATTTTGCAACTTGATCGTGGCTGGAAGTCTTCGTGTTTGTCGCAATTCAATGAACACAAAGAATTCATCCACCGGAAATTCACAGAAGTTGAGAAGAGAGTTGAAGTTTCAACTACAAGTTCTTATGACTATGAACTAATGCCAGGATCTTGGTAGAAACCTAATAATGGAAGACAAACTTCCCTTCGATCTGCAGAGACCAGCAATCGCAAATTGCGATAATCTGCGAACGCTCTGATAGCAACTGCTTAAAAACCTGAGAAAACACTTTTCGAGAATCAGATGAATAGAAAATGAGATGTGACCCGGGAATGGGTCATTTAAGTATTACATAACTATCGCACCAGTCATAACGTAAAAAAAAAAAAAACTTTACCATCCTATTTTTTCCGATGAAGACGAATAGAGTAGCAGCAGTGATACTGCTTAATACGCTCAACGTACTGGTTCAACCACGCTCCTTGCCCACAAAGCTCCCCTCCCCCACCTTCCCTCCTCCACAAGTCGCAAAATAATCTCCTGTGAAATCTTGAAATCTTCTTCCAAAACATGAGACGGCTCACCAATGCCGTAACGATGAAGACTTGGAAACGAATTTTGTGGAACATGGATACGAGGAGACGAGCTGGATGCAAGGAGCGCCGGAGTTCGAACAATGTGCACCTAGTCGTGTAAAAATAAAAAAAGTAATAAAATAACTATCTTCGAAGGTCTACAACGAAACCAACTTCGACTATTTCGAAAAACAAATAGGAGCAAATGTACCCAATTGTAAAAAAAACGTACGACTCCGACACCACAAACGTGGTAGCCACAAATGCCAGATAATAGGAAAAAAACATTTTGGAAAATCTAAGTCTTCGACAGAGGACTTGATCATGAACGGAAAAGGGACAAAGTACGACGTCAACGGACTGGTTGGGACTAAAAACGCCATCCATTCAACGCGTCTATGACACCGGAGACGAATTGAATCAGCACCATAGAACATATGCACAATATAACAAAGCTCATTGCAGTACCACGAGAGTATAAGAGAGCGTTATCTCACTTTCAACGATTTATGGAAAGCGTTTGACTCAGTTGAGACAGCAGGAGTTATGGAAGCCCTGGATAGCCAGGGAATCCCTACACAGTACATAAAGATTCTTCGTAAGCTGTATGTGAGAGTGGAAATAAATGGTCGGCAATTACATATCTTCGCCTTGCTGATCATATCGTTCTTATAACACCAAGCATCAGCCAAGCGGAACAAATGTTTGCCAACTTTGATAACACTTACGGAAAAAAATGGCTTTCGACTAAAGCTCAAACACGACATTCATAACTGGTTTCGGTTTCGTATGCCCTATTCATGCTCAAGAAAATGAACATCTTCGAATGCTCCAGCTACACCTGCCTTGGTCGGAAAACAAAGTGATGAACAACTTCGCTCTAGGTTTGAGCAGGAGGAAGCGAGCGGCTGGTGAGCTTCCAAGAGTATCGAGGATGTAGTGATGAGAACAAGAACGCCGAACTCCGTGCCCACCTGTTCGATTCCACAATTCTTTCTGCCTCAACGAAGTTTCAGAAACCTGGTCGCTAAATAGGCAGGATTAAAGATCATTCAGCGTTACAGAACCGTAAGGACGATGCTAGAAGTATCCCGATCAAGTGAGGGAAGGGATCCGATGCTCCGATCTACATCAACGATCAAAGATCAAAGATGCCGTTCTTTGGATCAAATTGTCGAAGATTAGGGTAGACCAGATACTTAATGCGTGTTAACAAGAACAAATGGACCAGTGCGGTAAGTGAATGGATCCTTGGGATGTCAAGCGTACTGCAGCAAGAGCACCTATCCGATGGTCATCGTTATTCACGAAAATCCAAGAAGAAAAACATGGTGCTCAACGAGTCCCTAGAGCGAGCAGAACCCAGTGGGCTCCTTTTGTACGCGACAGGGAGAAATAGAAAACGCCCGGGCGCCCGCTCCATTCACTCGACGATCGACAGGACGACAGGACCACTGGACAAGACCATCATAACTTAATGGGGGGTAGTGTGATATTCTGTCTCATAAATAAAAAATGTTATAAACAAATAAATTAGTATCTTAACCTTTTTATTTACTGCCTATTCTTTTTAACGGCAAGGTATCTTGCGAAATATAACTTCTGTAATGCTGAGATATTTGCAAAACTCCGGACCACAGGTGTCTGCAGTGGGGAATGAACGCGCTATTGTCCTTTCCGGGAGTAACGCGTTCACCACCACACCATGCGGGTCCTTCGTTTCGCCCGTGTCTTAGCTAGTTCTATTGATCGGCGCCATCAGCTAAGTTCGTTGCCGATTTGGGCTCCCTAGATCAGTCCTGTTAACAGCTCATTGCTGATGGCGCCGATCAATAGAACTAGCTGAGAGACGGGCGAAACGAAGGACCCGCATGGCGTTATGGTGAACGCGTTACTCTCCAGAAAGACAATTGCGCGTTCGTTCCCCACCGCAGACACCTGCGGTCCGAGTTTTGCAAATATCTCAGCACTACAGGAGAAAATTAATTCTAAAAGATTCTACTACATCAATATCTACAATTAAATAAGTTTAGAAGAAATAGCTACTTGGAGAAAAAAATGCGATATTTTTTAAAAAGGTTGTCTACAGGTACTAAGATACCAATGAATTACTGGTTAATGTTCGTACAGAAGCGGTTGCACACATTAAGGTGCTTCTGCAACAGCTAAACACAACGTGATAGCGATAAGAGAGGGAAAAAATATTTATATGATTTGCTCTACAATTCACACATTTTTTACCCATTTCTAATGATTATGTTAAGTAAAACAGTTGAGAGTTTTTATGGGACATACCCAAACGCGACGAATCCATGAGCAGTGGTGGTGATGACTCACTTTGGTATCCACTTTCCTCTGAAAAAAAATCTGATAAAAACCTATATAGAATTTATCTTCGAAGCGCATAGCCACTTTCCTCAGAACTCAGAAAAACAGCCAGCAATTACTGGTGTTAATCCTTTACTTGGATGCTAAGTATTTCCTGCTTACAAATTTTTCTGTTCTATTCGACACACTACTTATACGAAAGCGAATACCACTGCTGAGTTTCCGACGGAAATTGAAGGAACTTGAGCTAGAAACTTAACAAATCGTTCATAAGTCAGCAAATATATTCACGAAAACAAATGTTGACTTTAGAGTTCACATGTTGGCACATCAGACGGTGTACATTCGTTTCAACGCGTTTTCTTCCCCACCATCTCCTTTGTCATAGACTTCCTGTGAAGTCATCTGTGTTATTATAGATTGTTAGCCTTTATACCACAGATGTACAACGCGTCGTTCAAAAAAATGTTATGAATCACCTCTTAAAAAATTTACGAAACCATATTACGAGACCGGTCTATTCGTCTGCATTACTGCTGGGACAAAAACGTTACCCTGTATGTGAAAAATAACAAAGAGACAGCTTCGGCTTATATGCGTTGATTTAAATGCAAATTGATATCTTGAGCAGTGAAAAACGAGCTGTCATCCCGACGTGCTACTGCGTTCGCCAAGATGTCCAAGATGTTGGCTGATAATTTTCAGAAACATTTAACGTATTCAAAACTCGACATTCTGATATAATACTCTCTATCGTTTTAGGATGTAAAATAGGATTAGAATGATAAAAAAAGGATAGAGCTCTTGGCGTTGATTAATCCCTAAGGGATGCGCCATGCATTCGACTTCATTAATTATGGTTTGGAGGCGATTGAATGCACATCTAGCTTTTACAATGACTCGCGGTGGTCCACCGATGTATCGAGCCAGTGCTGCTGTCCTCCCAGACAACTCTGGTACCAATTTGCCGACCCCGCAGGGGATGGGAGGCTTGGTGGGCCATGGGTGCGGGGATCGATTCCACGTGTGAGTTGCAGGGGGCCTCCGACCACTGCGACCATGTAACATACATATGTAAAAAAATAGACAACAAGATACGAATAATTTCCGTGGAATGTTGCCTTTATTCTAAGCTTACTCAGTAATTGAACTTTCAAACCAATGAAAAACAAACTGAACTTTGAAATTTAACACAAGCAAGGCTGCTGCCATCCTTAGCTATATATTGCAGGGTAGAATTGTGTTTTGTTAGACAAAATCAATCACCCAGCTGCCCAAGAAGTGAAACTCGGACGAAGAAATGAGCAAGACGTTTGTCTACTCCAAAATATCAGATATTTGTTTTGGTAGAGTAAAAAAGCCTTCAAGGGTATAACGGCTTTGTGAAGGGACTCGGTGTAATTAGAATAACCGCTTCAAAACAAACCAACAAAAAAAAAGAACACGAAAAAACGGGTGCTACAAATACAGATAGTTCGACAAACATCAAGGAGATCGTCATTGCGAAACTTTTTGTGCTTCTTTTATGAAAAAAAAACGATTCTTTTCTAATCGAAAACGATTTTAAGCTCTAATTTGAAAAAAATAGATAAAAATGAATATAAAAATGGATAGAAAGTGGATACGACAATTTGCAATGTTCTATGAAACGGTTAAATGTGAAGCAACGAAAAATCTTCCTAATGACGTATTCGGGCTCAGCAGACGGAATGATACACTACGAAATGATAACGATAAATTGCTGTGTGTTGAAGCATCCCTTGGAGACGTGTAACTGAATGAATATTTGGCCCACACATAAGTTTGCCGGGATCTACCAAAGTGTGAAGCCAAGTGCCTATAAAAAGAGTCCTGGCCTAGAGGGAGGAGGAATCAATATACCTGAAGCGCGGGATCGAACCAACGACACGTTATTCATTGCAACCTCTTCACTTCCGATGAAATTATCATACTACGAGTAAGAGCTAAAAAGTGGACAAAATCTACTAAAGATTTAATAAGAACTGCCAAGTTGCGACTTCACTAATCAATCAGAGAAAAAAAAGGAATTTTGTTATAAATTAATCGATGCCATCATATTTCACAAGCTATCATTCAGATCATCCAGAAAGTGCATGAGTTAAAGTGCCGAACTCCGCGATGTCCCTCTACTCAACGAACTTCTGTAATCGCCTACCATTTCCTGAACATCGACATCTTCCACGTCATAAAAAAATTCGTCAATCTAGTGAAAAAAGAAAAAGGCGTTCTAAAACTTGACACGCCTCAACTTCTAAGTGGCTGCAATTCCGAAGCTCTTAGTACTGGAAAAACTGGATGCTGGTAGTTCATACCTTGGCTGATAAAACTGAATTATATTAAAAAAATGAAACTATGGCATTCTGAATATACGGTGAAATTCGGCCACTAGGTATCTGGAAACTCAGTATACGATGTGCTATATAAACGTACCAGAGGACTACTGCTTTAGAAAGTACTAGATGTTTCATGTTTCCCTCATAACGGTTTACCGCCCTCATCGTGGTTGGGAGCTGTTCCTGGGTGTCGGACTGCGATGTACAGCGGGGGAATCATCTTCTGGTTAGGTCTCCCAAGCTGAGGAGTCCTGCATTTCCATCAGGAAGCCTAGATAAAAGTAAACCAATACCAGGATCCACCACCGTCCCGGTGTCAAAGTCGCATGGCAAATCTCCCTCTGATCCACAAGGGCTGCGACTGCCTGTGGTGGTGACCTGGGGCAGAGTTTGGCCAGGCTGACCTTGGGATTCCAGGGAACCACAATGGCTTAACCACCGAATCTCCGAAAAAATGGAAATTATGCTTGGGCCTGCACAACCAGTGAGGAGGGGGCCATTCAAGTATCAAGTAAGTACTATATAAACATACCACTGATTTTCTACAACGTCAATCGTGTAAAAAAGGACCATTGCTTTTAAAAAAATAGTAGGCGTTTCATATAGTAAAAACCTACACAATAAAGAAGAAACTGAACCTAGCAAGCAAAAAAATTGAAACGTACACAAAATATCAAAAAAAATACAATAAATGTTATTAAGAAACGTGTTAATTTTTCAGTCAATAGTCAATAAAGTAATATTAGTATAGAATAATCTTATTAAAAAAATACTAAAAAAAATTCACCTATGACTTTCGGCAATACAAAAAACGTATGGGGTTGTGTAGAAACGAAGGCTTGGTTCCTTGTATAATTCCAGAAAACGACTGTGACGATGTGCTCGCTCAACGTAGTCCAGCTCCATTGCTGTCATCGGTTCAATGACACAACTACTTTTCCACTGAGCAAAATCTTCCACTTGTTCCTCACCGTTTTCCACACTCACATCACTGATATCACAGTCACCAACACAACTATGTGTTGGCTGCGATCCACATGTGTCCAGTCCCGAGTCTTCTTCATGTTCACAGCCAGACTGTAGTATGAGTGAAATCGCTGCTTGCGCTAGATTGCGACGGTGATAGTTGCTCAAAATGTGGTTGAATCCTATGGTAATTCGCTACTAGCTGTGAGATCGAATAGCGATAAAATGGTACAGCAGGGTCTCTCAAAAAAACGGCGTGATGGTCTCGACCACGAGTTTTCAATTGAACAAGATGGTAACGAGACGCGTGGAATAACAAATCGCAAGTTCATATTCGGCAACATAGTAAACTATTCTATAATTTTTCTTGAAGATGTCCTCGAAACGAAACCGAACAATAATGATGACCGTCAACAGTAACAACGACTAACTACTCTGCTTCCTATCCTATCGTGCCCAACCTTCAGTTCGGTTTCGTTGGTACGCACGGTGGTTGCAACACTCTTTTGCTAACCGTAAAATAAATTTTAATTGCCTCTCCGTTGTGTTCACCCTCGTAGCTTTGAACATTGGTCGAATGAGGGGGCGATGATAGATAACGACACCTAAATGTGAAATATTCTGCTTCTACACACACTTCACTGAATTACAGGAACACATACAACGATCACGATCAAGGTAAGATTAAGGGTTTAGGACTGAACGAATCTCGCAGTACCGCATTATTTCATGATTTCCTATTCAAAATAGAGTTAGCAATCAATGAAGACGACATTTAAATGACTACCAGGAAAAAAAGTGACTATTTTGAATGGAACGCGATGAACTGGTTCAATATAGCCCTTCTACACAAATTATTCATTCTGTAGTCTGTGTAGTGCGTTCGTTCGGCACCTTCGTTTTAGATGAGCGCCAACGGTAGAGGCAGTTCCAGTAGTATTACCATTGTAACATACTACACATTATTACAGAATTCCTAGTACCATACAATAAAATAGGGTTACTATTTCTTCTATATTTTTTAGACTGACTGCTGTTTTTTTTTCAACATTGCTTGAAACTGCAAATACCTACAGTAACAAATGTATTTCGAAACATCAAGAAGAAAGCTGAATACAAACGGTATACTGTAAATCGAAATCTATAACATTCATGGAAATAGCAACTGAAGAGCACACTTAATACTCTCTAACTGTAAATGTAAGTGAACATCACCATAGAAAGCAGAGAATATGATTCGTCGCACAGAGCACAAGAAAGAACTCCCAAGAACCATGACAATTACCCACTCATACCCCTACGACATGACGAGGGACGAGTCCAAAAAAGTGAAATAACTACTAAATGAACTCAAGCACCACAATAATCCCAATGAGTTCATTAATATTACAACGAAAAAAAAAGTGTTGGAACAAAAAGCTTTGAAGGATTGCAATTTTTTAAACACAACCAATAAAAGACTATAAAATGGAACCAGGTACATTCTTCGTCCACACAAAACTCTGTGCGGCCGGGCTCCATCAAATAATTGGAATACTTAAAGAGAACAGAACGGCGAGTATTTAAAAGAAGCTGTTTACTACTGACATCTTAGAACAGACTTTGTTTTAACTTAGGCAGTAGCCCTGAGCGCAGGTTGGGAACTATGTGTGTCTTCGGACACTTGTAAGCACTGCTTAATATCAGCACACATGATTACAAATTTTTACAAAGTTGGTGAAGGTGGGGAATTCCTACGGAGTTAGCTTACGCTTTTAGAAATTGTAGGTCCACAGAAGACTACTAAAATGAGAAGGTACTCCCTAAGGCATCGATTAAGGACATAATGAAGCAACCCAAGGTTAAAGACGATGTTGTGCGGTTAAGAGACATGGAAAGAAATCGTTCACTAGGTGCTATTTATAATAATAAAAAAAGGATAAAGCTCTCGGCGTTGATCAATCCCTGAGGGATGCGCCATGCATTCGACTTCATTAAGCATCACTTGGAGGTGACTGAATGCGTATTTGGCCTTTACAATGACTCGCGGTGGCCTATCGATGCATCGACCCAGTGCTGCTATCCTCCCAGACAAAGCCTAGAACCAATTTTCCGACCCCGAAGGGATGGAAGAATTGGAGAGCTATGGGCGCGAGGATCGATTCTATGTGTGTGTTGCAGGGAGTCTCCGACCACTGCGCCATACGCTATTTATAATAACCGAGAAGAATTGCTCCTCTCAAAATACAGAAGTAGAGGTGTAGCGGTTAGTGTCGTGGTTGACATATGGTTGTTTGGCGACCTCGATTCCTTTAAAGAAACAATCAAAATCCAAAATTTACAATTCAAAAAAAAATTTCGTGCTGGCTTTAAAAGACAGGTGCGCTTCAACATCAAGCTAAGCAGAGAATAAGATCAATATATTTTACATGAACTTGGAGAAGATCTACTAAAAGAAGCGCTGGAAGATCAACAATATAACTATAACCTCGACGCCACGAATACCCTCAAGACAAGGACTGAAACAGAAAGAAATAAAAGCAGAATCATAACACATTCAGTCGAACACCGTGATATCTCTGCTGTTCCAAAACTCCAAACATAACTAGATAACAACCACTCTCTTCGCTCAGATCATTTTCAAACACGAGACAAAGCCGCAGTGTCCAAAACGAAACTCCTCAGCCGTTGTAAATTGGAATTTTCTTTATTTCTAGAGATACCTCCTGGGGACTGGTGCGCCTACGTAGATTGCATAAGTGAAAACAAATACTAAACCGTGTCCAAGCTTGTAAATTTTCAGTAACAGCGATAAGAAACTTTAGGAATAGTTCGAAAGTCTCCTGCCCCGAATTTCTAAAAAAACTAAAAAACGAGACCTAGAATTTTGAAATTTTTAACATAGGCGCAGCAGCCAGAAACATGAAGGACAAATTTAGGGACACCATGATGCTCTGTTCTACGAACTTTGTACTGTTCAAATACTCTACTGTTTGAGATTCGAGCCCCAACGAAAAAAACGGACGAAATACGTTCCATGGATTCCAAAAGCATCAAAACTTATAGCGACAGAATAAAAGTGTGCGGGCCCCATCAAATCTCGGAAAAATGTGATGCTTATGATGCAGCCGCACAACCAGTGAGGGCGGTCAAGTAAGTTCACGTAAGTATTTCAATAATAAAACTGACAACAATGTAGGTCGGAATGGAAAGCGTGTGTAGACGTGTGCTTAAATCCATGGTCGGTTAAAATTTAAGAAAACGGTTCTTATTACACATTATAACTTTATCATTATATTGCATCATAATTTTCTATTGTTACTATTTCTACTATTGCTTTCTACTATTACCTTATCCTTGCCATTATTATAATAGCCTATTTTTTTCGACTTTTCAAAAAATTTTTTAAAAACCTAAAAAAAAGTTAAAATTACTTGATACTTGAACGGTCCGCCCTCACTAGTTGTGCGGGCGCCAGCATAATCACCATTTTCCAGAGATTTGCTGGCTAAGCCATTGTGGTTCGCTGGAATCCTGAGGTCAGTCTGGCCAAAGTCTGCCCCAGGTCGTCACCACGACAGGCAGTCGCAGCCCTTGTGGATCAGAGGGAGATTTGCCACCATGCGACTTTGATACCAGGACGGTGGTGGATCCTGGTATTGGTTTACTCTTAGCTAGGCTTCTTGATGGAAATGCCGGACTCCTCAGCTTGGGAGACTGCCGGGGGGACGAATCCCCCGCTGTACATCGCAGTAGGACACACAAGAGCACCAGTTAAGAAGTTAAAATTAACCTTTTTTAAATTCAGGAAATAATTTAAGATGAAAAAATCAAAAACAAAGTCTTCTTCATCACCGCGTATCAGCTTAATCATCCAAGAAAATGCTGACTAGCCATGATGAGGTTAAAGGAAAGTCGGCTTTGAACTATTGTTACGCTCGTTACTAGCTAATAATGACTGCTGGAGAATGGAATGACAGTAGAAAACAATTTTTTATCAACGGAAAATCAGTATCAGCAATCGTCCTGTATAAAAGAGCGCTGCATGGTGAGCTTGCCTCATTCAAGCTGTGCTCCTCTAAGGATTCGCTCAATACGACTACGAAGACCTATACCGCGAGAATGAATGACCGCAGACCACTGACTCGAATCACCGCTGCTCTGGGGAAGAAAAAAGATGTGGAAACGTCAGACGAATAAAGATTTTCTCAATAAATTTCATTTTGGCTTAACCAGCTAAAAAGATATTGAGACAATGGTCTTTGTCAGAGGACGGATTTTGTCTTGGTGATTCATTTGTACTCAAGAGAACCTATACCCCTGAGTGTTCCAACTGCATATGTATGAAGTCGCTTGGAAATTCAATATGAATAACTGCATAGCTCAGGAAATGAGAAATACAAAACGAAGAGGCGTCGCAAGTCCACATATTAATGACTTGGTGAAAGGACAAAACATTTGAGCCCGCTTTAACTACACAATTAAGATTGCCGTACTGTATAGATTTCGGAATACTCCTAGACGATACGTAAACATGATGAGATGGCGGTCAGTGTTATCAAACGCACAGTCGAGAGCAAAATGTTACCACAGCCACGATATTCGTCGGCGATGTAAGAACAGATAGGCTACCGCATGCTCTGAGATGTCGGCAATCACAGCTGTACCAGCCATAGATGTGATGATGTGACACCTGATATTTACCACGTTGTCGCATGGTTGTGCGAAATTTCAGGAGATTTTTAGCATTTCAGAGGATTACATTATTGCTAATCCGCTATCCTGATCACCACAATTTATTAGACGTCTACTTATTTCGCTTTGTATTTCATCCACATAATATGTTAAGTGAGGGTTACTTGCTGCCTCCCACCCCTCAAACATCAACCAAAATATCAAAAATACACTTTGCTACTTGAACGACCCGTCTTCATGCGTTGTATGGATCCCAGCATCTCTGCCATTCGTTCCTTGCCCCTCGCGGTTGTCGCCCAAGGTGGTGGTTTGACTTGAGCATGATGGCCGTTGCGTCATACAGTGGTTTGTAAAACAACTGCAGTTGCGAGTATAGCCGATTGACTTTGGTTACAAACATGTCCGCCCAATGTACAGGTGGTGGTCGTCCTGGGGGGACGCATGTATCCTCGTGGAGTCCACTCTGCAGTTCTTTTCGTCAAGTTGTCGTCAATTTTTCTCATTATCTAACCGGTCCATCTATTTTTCGCTATCGAAATGTGTTTCGCTGGGTCTCGTAGATGAGACAGAGTTCGATGATCAGAGCTTCGACTTCCAGATAGATGTAGTGAGTGCCAGTTAAATACATCGTTCAGGGGCTATGTGATTCGTGCGTAGTATGCCTGACGTGAGTGAAGAATCAACCAACGTCTCTGCAACGTAACAGAGCGTTGGAAGGACTGTTACCATATCAAAAAAGATACATAATACAACTGATCAACTTTAAGATCTCACGTATAGATTAAAGAAGAAATTATACAGAAACATGCTACTTTTAGAATTGAGCCAAAAAAAAGTGGCAAGACCGTACATAAATGCTATCACTTCAAATGTAGTCAACCATATTCAACATACGAGCTGCAATGTATGTCGTGTAAACAGAAGAGATAATATACTTGTTTGACGCGAAAACTCCATAGCAACTATTGGCCTATTGAAGAGTACCTTTTCGCCGCTTAATGAAAGTTAACGGCAGATCTTCAATATAGGGTTTAATAGTACCGCTAATAATCTTCCAGAAAAAAAGGAAGTAAGGAAATCAATGACACCATTGAAAAATGTAATGAAATGAAAGAACGCAATAAGCTTAACTATTAACTAACATTCATAACACATACCTCATATCTACATCCAGAGAGACGACTCGGTGAATCGTCAGACGTCCAGTAACATAATGAACGTTTTATCAACCTTCGCACATTATGTATTTCGAAAAAACATCCTGCTCAAGCATCTTATTGAAATGGAAAGTCGAAAAATAAACCATAGATAACTCAAAGAACCGGGTTCTTGTAAACCTCGGCATAAATACTTGCTATGTTGATTTATATGTCCTTATGAATTGCCCTTGTTGAGCTGATGCGCGAGATTGGTATAAGTTATCGCTAACCTTGTTGTTGTGACTCTGTGACAACCAACGACCAACAACAACGACAATGACAACTTATACCAACCTCGCATCAGCTCAACCTGGGCAATTCATAAGAACATGTAAATAAACCATAGATACTTCAACTATGTTCAGGAAAGACTGCTTAAAAAACTGATAAGAAGCTACTTGAATAAAATGATGGTATTTCCAAAAACATTCTGATGTGAAAAGTAACAACGAAATCATCAATGGTGGTCCTCAGCAAATTGACAGACAAGTTTTTTTTCCATAATGGGGGGATTTTTCTACACGACCCGTCATCATATCTACTGCGTGGATCTCGACAATTCTCACACTTGATTCATTTTCCTCACACTCATTGTGCAAAATGGTCTTCGCACTTTTCGCGCGTTGTTTCAGCTGCTGCATGAGGATTTCGTCTTCTTCATGAATGTCGTGGAATACTGGTCGAGTCGAATCTTCTCGCAACGTTGGAGATGACCGAACTAAAGCGTTCCCACGTGGCCTGCAGAAAAGCGCTGTGGCAGGGATCCAACTGGGGCCTTCGCTTCCTGATCGTCGGCATCACTAACCACAGTGCACTAACCAAGACCCAACGGGTTTTCAGAATTCAAAAACATTTAGGACATTCAAAACTGTTGAGGGAAAGGGGTTGCTGCACAAAATCACTGACACAGTTGTGATGAGGCGAAAAAATACTATCATTTCTCAAATCACCTCTAGACAGGTTCTCTATCATAGGTCCGGCCGCTACTCAAGCTTACTATGTGATGGAAATTACAAGGATGAAATCAAAGGACCCTTTGTCAAAAAAAGTAACTCGCATAACTAGCACTTACTTTTTTTCTAATGAGAAAGATAACGAAAAACAATATCAGACTGGTGTACATCAAACCCCATATACCTTCACAACCCTTACCCTCAGTGAACAAATACACTTTTGTTAAATAAAACAGCAATTAAAGAGAAATAAATTGTAGTGAAATGATGGAGATCTTATCATGAAATTGGTCCGAGCAACACCTGAATGATCTGATTAAAAAAATCATATCAGGTTTGACTTTGAAAATGATCATTGTCCTTGTTCTATAAGATGTCCACTTACATTACTCTTACTTCTCAAAGAATGTCACAAGAGCTAATTCAGGAGAGTTATTTGGTTTGCACTAAAACTATGTTAGAAATAACAGCCAGATCCTCCCAACGGTTTACCGCCTCATCGTGGCTGTGAGCTGTTCCTGTGAGTCGGACTGCGATGTACAGCGGGGGGATTCGTTCCCCTGGTAGGGGCCTCTCAAGCTGAGAAGGACTCCGGCGTTTCCATCAGGAAGACCAGCTAAGAGTAAACCAATACCAGTACCCAACACCATCCTGGTATCAAAGTCGCATGGTGGAAAATCTCCCTCTGATCCACAAGGGCTGCAACTGCCTGTGATGATGAAGACCTGGGGCAGACTTTGGCCAGGCTGAGCTCGGGATTCTAGGGAACCACAATAGCTTCACTAGCAAATATCCAAAAAAAAATACCCAAATTGTCGACTAAGAACACATACTAGGCAGTTTATTAACTAAACTAACTGGATAAGAATGGTAAAAAAAACTATCCAGTTGAAAGACAGTCGCATAAAACCTAGAACACCTCTCATTGTTCTGAATAATTCTAGGCACACAAAAATCCTAATAGAAAATGGATCCACCTGAGCGACATCACATCGCTGATGACGATCACATGCTAAAATGTATGACAAAACAATAAAACTACCTGGCCTGATAAAAGATGGATATCAATTAAAAGTGAATTCCGCTCATTAACTACGTCAAGATGAGAAAAAATCGAGAGCTAAACAATGGTGGTAAGTGTGGTCCAAAACTAGCAGTCTGAAAAAACTCACCAACGAGCTCTCCACTGTGGACAAAACAATGAACTAGTGATGACCCAACTGGCGTAACCTAACTAATAACAACCAATCCTCTACATTATCACAGCTGATGTAGCTGGATAATCATTCATCAAAACCGCAAGATAACCCGACATGAAATGTGGAAATCCCCATTATGACATAACAAGAACTAGCAACGATAGATATTTCTTCATGAGGAGAAAAAATGACGAAATGTAAGAAGAGCGTATGGTAAACTTGCGTGTAATGACTTAACGCAGCTGTTTCAGAACACTAACTTATAGTTAACAAGTGTACTGCTGCAACACATGAATTCAATCAGATTCGAATAATATAGCTAATAGCTAAAAGATCTGGTTTAAAGAAAATCTGGAAGCATTGTGCACTTCATGAATAGCCCAACCAAAAACTAACAAAATTTAATAGTTTTGTAGAATTTCAACAGAACAGCAGAGCCTCGAAGTAATGCGAGAAACGCTCAATAGTACATCATCGTACTTCGTCATAATTTCATAGTGATGATCTAAAAGAGCCTCCCAACGGTTTACCGCCTCATTGTGGCTGGGAGGTGTTCCTGGGTGTCGAACTGCGATGTAGAGTTGAGGACTCATCCCCTGTCAGGGTCTCCCAAACTGAGAAGGAGTCAGCTGTTTCCATCAGGAAGCCTAGCTAAGACTAAACCAATACCAGGATCCACCACCGCCTTGGTATCAAAGTCCCATGGTGGCAAATCTCCCTTTGATCCACAAAGGCTGTGACTGCCTGTGGTGGTGAAGACCTGGAGCAGACTTTTGCCAAGCTGACCTCGGAATTCCAGGGAACCACAAAATGGCTTAACCACCAAATCTCGAAAAAAGTGGAGATTATGTTGGCACCCCCATAACCAGCGAGGACGGGTCATTTAAGCGTCAAGTATAAAGGTCTAAAAGAGAAATATCTCAGTAACAATTATATGTTTGTACGAAAATAGATGTGCGAAAAACCTATATCTTAATAACTACAGGGTAGTGGAAGGCCGTGTGTTGATGAGCAACACTGAAACGTTGGAAAAACACTGCGCGAAGAAAGTACACTGGACGTATACATGGTGTTGCGTAGCCTTTGTGGCTACGTAAGAATCGTAGCGATTGTAAGAATTACAGAAACTAGTAAATAATCCCATTGAGGGTAACTGCTTATGGCAGTGATGGATAGAACTAGCTGAGAGATAGCCGAAACGAAAGACCTGCATGGTGTGGTGGTGAATGCGTTAGCCCCCGGAAAAGGGTAATATCGCGTTCGTTCCCCACTGCAAACACCTGCGGTCCGAAGTTTTGCAAATATCTCAGTATCATTTAAATTAAAACTAGTAATTAACTTGTAAAAATAGTTAGAACGAAGACGAAGACGACGACGACGACGACGCACAGCGTGATGTACTAAAGAGGAATAGACTCATCCATAAGCAGCTATCGATCGATAAACCAACTCAGCCAGTTGCGCCAAGCGTCAATCTCACTTATGCAGTTCAGTGTAGTTGGCAACACTTGTCTGATGATGCCGTTGGTTTGTAAAGAACTGGTCCAGCACAGTTGGTCCTTCACAGTAACGTGAATCAATACCGGTACAATCAATAGCTTCGAAAGACGCAGCTCATGAGAACTAGTCTACGTTCATCTATTTCGTCACCGCTTCAACGTTTTGCATGGAAATGCTCAAAAAAGCACAAATACTAGTTTGACACTACAATTCCTTCTTTACCAGCATGAAGATCTCCACATTTCTACATTGACTCTACTGTAGTTGGTTCTCCAGTCAATCCTTGGCACCCCTACCTGACTACATTTTCTTCTGGACGATAGGAGCTTAGTTCTCTAATAAGAAAGAAAAGTGAAACAACCACAATGATGCTGACATATTTGCAAAACTCCAGACCGCGGTGTCTGCGGTGGGGAACAGAACGAAACCTTTTTCCGGGGGCTGACGCGTTCACCACCACACCATGCGTGTCCTTCGTTTCATGGAACACTGCAGATATTTAGTTGCACTTAGAGAATACTGACTGAAAGGACCTAAAAATGGAAATTCGAACTGGCCGCTGTCTTTATAAAGAAGGTATTCCCGTATTTAAAACGCTAAGCCTAAAAAGCGGCCAACAAACACTCTATGTTCCCTTGACATTAAAACAAGCCGATAAACAAATGATGCATTCACTTCACTTCACATGCTCACTACAATCATCCCTGTAGCAAATAGTAACTGGACCGATTCTCATGATGATGATGAATACAATTTACCAAGCAACTAATGGATGTTGCCATCGGAAACAAAGATGGATAGAGTTTCGGAAGCATACAGCTACCCGATCGCTCACAACCAGAAAAAGGAAACCATTGATCACAGAGAAACCTCGAAGAGAAGAACAGAAAGACGTTGCTGAAGTCGCACTATCCTATCTAAACAGAGAATTACTACTATTAAAAGAGTAATAACCATATTGAACACGTTATTTGGTGCCCTATGCCAATGACAAATCCAGTCATTGCGTTTCCTGGCTTACAGAAAAGTAAGTAGAGAAAACATTAATCATCTGCTACTTATCATTTCACCAATTCTAAAAAAATCAAAAAGTACGGTGGCTCTCAATCGAGGGTTTTCCTAGTGAAAATCAGTCAGTGCAAAGCAAAAACAACGAGCAATGTTACGAAAGTAATGTGCAGAACGGTACGCCAAACGATTTTCATGGATAGTAATGGCCTCACGCGCTATCCAGCCTAAGAAAAACTAAGCCACAAAAAAGGAGATCGAGATAAGCAGGATAACACAAGAAACCTACTCTTCGAATAACTTCGAAACGAATGAAAACTTCCAAATTAACAATACGATTACGTATAAAATGAGCACAGCCAGCTCTAAAGCGTCACCACTTTTTCAGAAAAATTGAGTGAAGACGATCAAGTGGTTTTGTCGACAAGTTAAAAACACGTATGCGGACACCGCCACGTCATTCCCACCAAAAAAGACGAAACATCAAATGGTATAGTTAATTTAGAAGTCAAGAACTAAGAAATTTACCACGAGAAGTCGTTAACCCACGTTCAGCTAAAAACGAAATTTGCTACGAGACTTATACTTGCGGAGTGTTGAAAACAAAAGATATGATTGTTGATGGTTTAAAGTGACGAAAAGTGCTTGGGTAATGAGCGCAAACAGACGAATGGCACTAGCAACATCTGGAGATTTGGTGATAACCCCCAAAAAGCAGTATAGGGATACGTAAGAAAATCGTTGTAAAAGTAAAAGCACAATGCTGTATAGCATAGTCAAAGTAGTACTATCAGGCACTCGAAACATTTATACTTGTTATCAAATGCGTAACATCGTTAGTTTTGCATCAGAATTCTTTGAGTTGTTATTTTGGTGACATTACTTCCATCTATAGATCAATAAAAGCAAATGTGCCTACATTTGAGAGAGAATAAAGAGAGCTATAAAGAATTGTGCCAGTAAAGTAAAACGATCAATCAGTCCATATTTTTGTCGTATGTGCTACAAACACTCGTTGTCTGGAACAAATTTCATTCAAACCAATTCATATACCTATTTATTTCAATCTAGACTACCTAATATGATGGCTACTACATATCAGCTTGTCACGGAATTTGTTGAAGCTATGTCAAATGAATGCTGAAGCCATAGGCTGGATATTCAAAAAGCGTAAGTGAGTAGGTTACAAAGGCCAACTATTATAAATAGAACTTATCAGAATATATCCTTATGAGAATAGTTGCAACATTTTACAGATATAAAGATTCACATGTCCCTACCTATTCATAAAGCAAAACTAAAAGTACGACATCGAATTTTGTGTTGTCGTTATTCTGTTTACTAACATCACCCATTTTGTTGAATCATCTACCAAAATACATTTCACGTTCATAAAGAACCGTAAGAAAACTAAAATTTTCGTAACAGTAATTAGCAGATGCTAAACAATTCAAGCGATGTCAGTAAAAGCGTGACGTCATATTGGAGATAGAATTATGAGGAGGAATCTTTCCAAATGGTCCATTTGTTCGAAATCGCAAATGGTTAGTACCACTTGATAAAACCTATGATAAGGGTCGTGGTTGGACACCACCTACCTTGGAATCAAAAGGTGCTGTAACGTTCTCACCGGCTCAAACATGAATTTCACCTAGTAAAAGCTGACAGCACCAATAATAACCCCTGACGGCTATATAAATAGTAAGAAGTGCATGCATCTATAACCATTACTACTATATTATTAGTACAAATCGGACTCACCATATGGTGTCTTCACATCCCTCAGTATTGTCGTTCCCGATACGCTCAGCGAAACATTTTCAGTGGTTGAAGTTGGACGAACTGAAACGAAATTATTGTGACCACATTATTCCATCATTTTCATAATTTTTAAGAATTGGTTTAACCAATAAATACAATGTGGTTAGTTAACAAGTTTATTGGAACGATGACATAGCTATTCAAAGCAGAACTTTAAAAAACAAAAATAACAAAAAGACAATTCTTTTAAGAACTGTCGAACAACCCACACATGAGGTATGAGCACTGATACTGTGTGAAAAGAAAGAAAACGGACGATAGAGCCATAAATGATTGTCAATGCTCCATACCCCAATATTTCAAAATCGCTAAACTTCTTGAAAGAAGAACGAAATAAACAGGACGCTGAGATCATCGGCAATAGTAATATCCTCGTAAACATGATCAGTTGAGAAAAAGAAGTTGAGGAAGACGTATTAACACACCTCTACCTAGTTAGGGAGCCATCTAACAAACATCGTTAGATCTTTACTATTCTTGGTGACGCTGTGTCTAAATACAGTCCATAATGTCGCACCAAGATCGTGTTACTCACTTTAGTCGAGAGGATCTTTCAAAACAGAGAGGTGACCTATTTGATGGGAACTACTCCGAATCCTATGCAGCTCTCAGTTACATGACTGTGTGCTTTTGGTTGAATCGATGTACTGGGTGTAAAATGCATACTTGCAAACACACCCATGCATGAACAGGTGAAAACGAGACCTAATTCAAAGCAACAAGAAAAGGAGTAAGATCTCAAAAAAATTCACCTACTTCTGAAGGCAATTATTTGGATGCTGTAGAGATGCGAATAACACCCCCTATCCGCCACCCAAAAAACACGCCACATAGTCTGGCTGCTAACTGACCTAACCGAGACCTCTCATACGAGCAATACCCATGACCACCACCACATTACCATATTGCTCCATTTCTGTCAAGCTATGATTAATACTTTCATGGTATAGTTTTATCGAAACGATCGGCAAACACTACCCCTTTGAGACAAGAACGAAAGTAAAATGTACAGCATGGAATAAAAACAACTGTGCTGTTTTTTAATTGCAGCTCGATATTACATCATAGCATATTAAACACTCAAAAAACATTATAGGAAACGAAGTACAACCTTTGCGCTCCAGTTTAGCAGCATTTGCGTTATATCGTGATACCGATGAGGCCGTGGCAGATTTCAACGAACCACTACCAGATTCGCCAGACACGGGTTGTCCCCTGGCAACCACCGTTGAATAGTATTCCTGAATGAGCTTTAGTTTCGGGAACTACCTATGTTCCTCATTTATAAAAAACCTAAAAGTAGCAGCGACGGAATAGACACAATATCATGTCAACAAAGCGTAAACGTACACAAGGAGAACAAGTAATTGCATATTTGCATCGAAAAAAATTGAAACTACATTAAGAACTTTCCTGTTGTCTCGACATTCACGGAAGACGGAAATGCAACTGATTTAAACAGAAATAGCAGCACCTCTAAGAAAAAATGAAATATCGTTGGAAATTATGGGAATTCTCGATTTTTCCCAACAGTTTTGAATGGGTTCTAGGATTCAACGAAAAAGAATGAAGCAAATCCTTTTTATTTTTACACTAACTGACATCACACACTATGTGGATCCCATCGCTTGCATTCGATTCGTTTCCTCGCATTCATTACTTACGAAGATCTTCAGATTTACGTGTGGGTTCTGCTACTGTTCGAAAATGTTTGATTTTCTCTAGCGATGCCGTTAAATACTGGTCGAGTCGATACAAATTATGGGATTGCCGTGCTAAGGGCATTTGCTAGTCATCGATGCAGGCAGTAGTAGATTTTTTTTGTGGATTGCAGAGAGCAAACTGATCCCCGACAATCTTGGCATCGATTTCCTGATCCCGCAGAAGTGAGGGCTTGGTGGGCCCGGAGCCTAGTCGAACTAGAATCTTCTGGTTATTGAACGGCATAACTATTACTGCACTATCTATGCCTCTCAGGCAATAATTGGGACAAAATGAGATTCTAAATGAACATTAAATAAGCAGACTGCATTACGCAATGAATGCATAAGATGAAAGAGAACTTTTTTTAGAAGCATAATTTTTTGCCAAGATCTAATTTTAGGAATACGACGATTAAGTAATTGTACTATATTACTTAATAGCGGTCCACAATCTCTTGTGACAATGGACGAGGAGCGAAATAAGAATTGCGCTATGCAAAGAATAACCAACTGGGAAATTGTCTGATCAGATTAGTGCTTTCGATTTTCCACTTCGTTTGAATCAAAGAGAAAAAAAATAGAAAGAAAAAATAAATTACGTTGTCACTACTCTTGATGAGCAAACATGAGGTATTGCTTTATGCTTTGTTACGGTAAAGGCGACGTTTCGGCGGATTCCGCCTTCTTCGGAGCCTGGAAAGGTCAAGTTGACTGCAATCTACCCGTCAAACACCTCCATAACCAAACAGAGAAAACACTGAACAAAGATTTCAGCTGTAGTCAAGTTGATCTTTCCAGGCTCTAAAGAAGGCGAAATCCGCCGAAACGTCAGCTATACGGTAATAAATAATAAAGTAACACTTCGTGATTGTTAAACAAGAACAGAGAGAATTATATGGTCAATGATGAGGTTAATAAAAAAGTCGGCATTGGAAGCAACTTACGCTAGTCGGCCGTTGGCTCGATTCGGTAGACGTGGATTTTGAAGACGACGAATGTCCCAGATGAGCGGCCGCCGACGTCTTCCTCACGGCAACGGCCGGAGCCGGAGCGGGAGCTGTAGCGCGCGCCGTCGCTGCAGCCGATTGCCTATTGTGGTGTTGTTGCTGAACGAGCTGCATCTGATTCAGCTGTGTTATCAACTGTTGCATCAATGCCGGTTGAACAGTCCAGCCTCTGAAAGATTGATTTCTACTACTGCAACTTCATAATCTCATAATATCTACATATATTCTTACGAAAAGCCCTTGTTGAACTAATGCAAGGTTGGCAAAAATTGTCGTTGTCTTTGCTGTTGGTGTTGTTGGTCGATGGCTGACGTTTCGACGATTTCGTCTTCCTCAGGGCCTGGACGTATTCTATGTGCAAGATCTTTATTAATACTACACATATTTCACCGAATTACTAGGATATTATTACATAGAATACGACCACGCTCTGAGGAAGACGGAATCGCCCAAACGTCAGCCATCGAACAACAACAACAACAGCAACATCAACTACTACTACTACTAATACCAACCTCGCACCAGTTCAACAAGGGCAGTTCTTAAGAACATTATATATATATATATATATATATATATATATATCGATTATTTATGTCGAGGTTTACAGAAAGTAGGTCTTCTGAATCTCATAATACATTTACAGATATTGTAACTACAGATATAAATTATGGTAGCCATCATAGGTATATGTTCGGTAACAAAACTGAAAAAAAGCTAAATGGTGGCAGAAGCTTGACTTTTGCAAATATCGCGGAAAAAATGCGGCGACTGGAGGGGAAGCACAGCAAGAAGTAACTTCGTATTGCTTCGATGTTTCGTACAACGAAATCGAATCAGAACATCAAAAAATAATACCTCCGGAAATCTTCACCAGAACATGCTATGCTGAGATCAATACAAGGCTCGAACACACCGCTATCATTCAACAGCCGAAAACATTGACAAATATCTTGATCTCGAATGATATGCACTCGTTGTTAAGAGATCGAAAAGAGAAATATAACCTGTTCTAACCAGATAAGTGGATATCTCAAACTATTTCATTGATCATTTGAAAGGCTGAATGCTTTCACGTAGCAACATGTCCCAGCTATCTGTTTTCTTTTTCCAGTCAATGATGTATAGTCGTCGCCAATCTTGCGAAACAACGGCAACTCGATAAGACGAACAACTGTGAACCATATCGACTCGGATCATCGGCTCTGATGAAGACGAAGACGTCGAAAAAGTAAACCGAATAAAAGTTATGTAACAACTTCGTGTAAGCTCTACAATTTAACCACATGTTGAATACTAATACCGAGGTTAAAGGAACGTGGGCTTTGACATATTGTTATGCTTCATATTAGATGATAGTGATACCGACTTCTGAAGGTTTATTGTCCGAGAAGAACAAGTCGTCATCATCGGACAATGATTATAATCAATGTCCATCGCCTTGTATAAAACAGCATCGCCGGGTGAGTATGCTTCATTCAAGAGATGCTCCACTGAGGAAGATCCGACTCGATACGAAGATGAACAGACCACATCGAGAAGAACAACTGTAGAGCATCAACTCGCATTATTGGCTCTGATGAAGACGAAGACGTCGAAACGTTAGCCGAATAAAATTAGCCGACAACCTTCTGTAAGCTCAACAATTTTAACTACAAGGGGCAAGAGTGTTGTCAGCTAACTTAGCCCAATATGGATCCCTCAGTCAATCTGTTAACAGTTGACTTGTAAGGAATAAAACAGTGATTGTTGTGGAATTAGTTAAAACACACAATATCTACTAATAAATTACATAACAAAATCACTTTTCGAACCAGCTAATGAGAAAAAAAGTAGTCGTTCCTTCCTTCGCAAACGAATCCGTTAGCGAGAGAACGAATAGTGTCTTCGTTTTCCACGACCAGAGACGAAGTCACGGAAGCACCTTGCGGAATTACCGCCATTTCCCTATGCACACTTCCAGTACAACTTCCACATGAACCGCAATCAAAAAACTTTTTCTATTTTATACAATCCAGGGATGGACACTTAACACTCAATATTCACTTTCTGGATACAGCAGATTTCTCTCACCCACTTCACTAAACATTCATAAAATGAAAACGTTAATTTATTGGACACCACTTCGAAAACTCCAAATTATTATTAATGTTATTTTGTGATTAACCCTATTAACTAGCAGCGTTTTTATTTCATTCTGTTACATCCAAGTCATCTGGTCTGAGTGCTTTGAAAACGGGAGTCTATTCCTAGATCGCGAATTGATAAGCCTAAATTTAACAATAGCACCTATTAACAATGACCTTATCTTTGTTTGATCATTAACCATCCGCAGAAAATGAATGCAACCACAGCCCACCCAGTAGAATGAGGAGTTGCCTGCTGGAGGTGGTGTCGCATCTTATCTTGTCGTACGAATGTCTCATCCAGCGAAGCCGTTGAATTTGTAGTCGATCCCCCTCCGTTTATAGGTCCCATCTGCTGCATTAACTGCATCAAAATCGGTAGGATATCTTCCGAAATACCGATTTCTGATCCTGAAATGAACATTATGATCAATCTCAGCATAACGAAATAAAAAAACGATAGAGCTCTCAGCGTTGATCAATCCCTGAGGGATGCGCCATGCATTCGACTTCATTGGGTATCGTTGGAATGATTGAATGCATACTTGGCCTTTACAATGACTCGCGGTGGCCTGGCCTACTGATGTATCGAGCCATTGCTGCTATCCTGCCGAAAAAGTCTGGTACCAATTTGCCGACCCCGGAGGGATGGAAGGCTTGGTGGGCCATGGGCACGGTGACAAGTGTGCGTCGCCGTGGCGCCCTCCAACCACTGCGCCACACGCGCTCTCTCAGCATAATAGTATTGAGAAAAATGAGCGAATTAAAACGAAACCAGATGTAAACTAGACGTAACAGAAGCTGCTTGTCCTGGTACAGGTTCCTGAGATGCGTAAAAAAAATTGCGCTTTGTTCAAAGTTCTCTTAGAACTTAATGTGAGTGTTTTCTATAGTGACTTTCGCAGTTTGATCAACGAACATTCAAGCATTGTAATTTATGCTATACTGTGTTATCAAATATCTCAATACCTCAAAAATGAAGAAGCTAAAAAGTAGCATCGTATTCTCACCTCTTGCGCTCTGCTGAGACAAATCGTCAAGAGGAGGCCTTGTTCTAGTTGGTGTTGCAGTGGGACCGCCTCCAGCTCCGACTACACGGGCGACAATATCAGGATAAAGCCTGGAAAAGGTGAATGCTAATTCATGTGCACTATTATTTCGAACAGATTCTCTCTGAAATGAAATCATACATTGTTCGAATCTGTACAGCTGTCGATTACTCATAAACATATATATATATATATATATATATATATATATATATATATATATACTATGTATATATATATATATATATATATATACATATACACATATACACACACAAACACAAGACAAACACATACACACATGCATTTTTACCAACACGTGCACATATGTACGGTGGAGATGTTTTCGTTTCTAGACCGAATACTACACGCCACATTAGCGAAAAGACAGGCGGGAACTTTCACTCCTGTGAACTATAATTTTGGGATACTTGTTAACAAACAAGTATCACATAACAACATCATTAACGGTAGTTCAGAGTAGGAGAGAAAAATTATCGACCATGACGACTTCTCTGGAGACTGGTTTCATTCATTTATTCCCCCATACTCAAAACAGAGTATCGCCACGCCACATCCGTGGCTGTGAACGATTCGATCGTAAGTCTCGTTTATCTTCTTGAGCTTACGGTTCCATTACAGAAAACCAGTACCACGCTGTGTTCAGATGCAATCAAAAGCAAAAATCGGAACAACGATAAGATTAGACCGTGTTGCTTTTCCTAGCAGTAGGCGTAATAGATCTGTACTACGTTAACATACTAAAAAGGCATTATCAATATCCAGCTTCTATAATAAGTCTCCAGCAAGAATTTGAAGATACAAAGTTGCAATTCACTCGGAATAGAAATAAAACAGTTCAGAAACGATACTCACGTTTAGTATGTTTCATTTAACGCATAACAAAAGTTAGAATGTTAGAAAACAAACATGATCATACGGATTTCTAAAACCAAACATGGCAGATTCAGAAATTTTGAAAAATGTTTTCGAACTTGTCACATGGTGTAAAGATTACTATTTAATCAGACTTATATGATGGTTCGACCCCCGCTCCGGTCTTACAAAGCCTCTCATCACTCCGGAGTCGTGAAATTGGTGGCAGACTTATCTAGGCCTGGGGGTAATCCAAATGGGAACACTCCAGACTGGATATCCTACGACTTCAGCGAGAATTTATTCGACCAACATTAAACGACATCCATAAAGCAGACGACCATCCTCAAATAGCACTCGAACCTACCCTTGAAAAGTTCACGGACCTTCGTGAATGATGGATATGGGGGGTACGAATAGAATGCTAGAAGTACTGCAATACGCGCAGTATATGTGAGAGGCGATTCGCATCAAATGCAAACAATATGCAGTGGTAAAACAGTAAAGTCATGCAAAAACAAATGTGAATATAGAGAAAAGCATTTACAAAGAGCTAGATCTTATCTGTAAAACGACAAAAAAGCATGTTCATTAGCAGCATGCTGTTTCAAAATAAAATCGGTTACTGTGTCAAGCCTCACAGTATTCTATCAATCGATATTTCTTTAAAGCCTCCCAACGGTGTACTGCGTCATCGTGGTTGGGAGGTGTTCCTGGGTGTCGGACTGCGATGTACAACAAGGGATTCATGCTCTTGCCAGGGTCTCCCAAGCTGGGGAGTCCAGCGTTTCCATGAGGAAACCTAGCTAAGAGTAAACCAATAGCAGGATCCACCACCGTCCTGGTATCAAACTAGTTGCATGGTGGCAAATTTCCCTCTGATCCACAAGGAGTGTGACTGCCTGTGGTGGTGAAGACCTGGGGCAGACCTTGGCCAGGCTGTCCTCAGGATTCCAGGGAACCACAATGGCTTAACCAGCGAATCTCCGAAAAAATGGTGATTATTCTGAGGCCCGTATAACCGGTGAGGACGGGCCGTTCAAGATATAAATAAAGTATATTCCTTTGAATAGGCTACTATTATGTGTTGCTCTGACCCAGCGAAATCTGCGCTCTTCGGAAATTGCCAGAATTCTTTTAATTATTTAAGATGATAGTACTGGGTCAATCTTCATGAAGAATAGAGAAGTTACTGTTACAAATGATAAGCCTAAGCAGAAAAACTATAAATCGCAGTAATTCCCAGGACAACTTCCTATTAATCTCAGCATTGACGACTCGCTATTTCGTTGATTTGCACATATGGGATTGTTATTACGTATTTATTCATATTATTTATTCATAAGAGCTGCTGTTTTGGCGGACCTAGCCTTTGTCAGAGCCTGTAAATGTGAAGTTAACCGCAACCGATTTAGCTAAACACCTCAATAACTTCAACAGAATGACAAGGACACCTAATTTTCAATCGCGTTAGATATAAGGCTGCTTCTTCAAACACTCACGGCCTCTAAAAAAGTGCAGCATAAATTAATCAGTACTAATAAGAAGATGAGGACTGTGGGCCGCGTTGAAGAAACAAAGTGAAAAGCTCTTAAAAATCACAAACCACATGGCGATCCATGGCAAATGTAAAAAAAATATCTATTTCCATTTTCAAAAACGGCAAAATAAAAAGGATGAACGGCACTAGCAGCAGTAGCGCAGATTGAAGTCAACATAGGAACACAGTTGGAAATCATCATTACCATTATTCTGACATTATATTTGTGAAATGTCCCAACAGTTTATCACCTCATCGTGGCTAGGAGGTGTTCCTGGGTGTCGGACTGCGATGTACAGCGGGGGATTCATCCCCTGGTAGGGTCTCCCCCAGCTTAGAAGGAGTCCGGCGTTTCCATCAGCAAGCCTAGCCAACAGTAAACCAATACCCGGATCCACCACCGTCCTGGTATCAAACTAGTCGCATGGTGGCAAATTTCCCTCTGATCCACAAGGAGTGCGACTGCCTGTGGTGGTGAAGACCTGGGGCAGACCTTGGCCAGGCTGTCCTCAGGATTCCAGCGAACCACAACGGCTTAACCAGCAAATCTCCGAAAAAATGGAGATTATTCTGAGGCCCGCATAACCAGTGAGGACGGGCCATTCAAGTATGAAGTAAGTAAGAATATTTGTGAAATATAAGACAAATTCGATGTTTTTAATATGATCTACCTTCTCTCTCTCCCTCCTTCTTTCATTTAGTCCGCAATCATTAAAAATACAAACGTCATTAGAAGACCTTTTTCAGAAATATTCTGGGAGATATTGGGTTATAGTATGTTAGAACGTCAGCGTGCGTTGACGTAATCATGATTACAGACGCGTTTCAATTGCGTACATAAGTGGTGGCACTTTGAACAATACACAGTGATTTCAAAAGCTTTCCACTCTGACATATTCCTTTGTCACGAACTTTTTTCGCGATACAATCAATAGCTTTCTGAGCAACGAAGGTGTAAGTTATGTGATCTGACGAAAGTTATGTTCTATACAAATCTATCAAAAAAACTATTGAGAAGAATGTGTTGGTCTTCACAAGTCCTCTTTCGGTTTCTCTTCCTATTGCATAAACAAAGTGGACTCAATGTCACTGCTGATGAAGATGACAGAAAGATATCCCCGATTTCGCGGATAATTTCGGACCGTACGAATCTGGTTCAATGCATATCGCGCGCAATAAAAAAAACGGGTGATGTTCTACGCTGCAATCACCAAGCTGGACGTAGTAATGAATGTGTTAAGTTCAGGAAGAGGATAACTACGTTGATATAATTGCTTCCGACTGAGAAATCCCTAGAAATGCAGTATAGTAGGATTTGTCAAGAATGCTTCAAATACACCTCACTATAATCGAGATGTACTAAACTGTATCCTAGTGAATTTTAACATTTTTGGCCGCATTTATCTAGGTAAAACGATGTTTATAAGCCATTTATCGTTACAGTGAGTAAGTCATAAGTATTCGCGCATATAGCATTCTCAGCAACCGGTTTTTGCTGATCATCACCAACCTACAAACAACCGTCACATGGAAGCAGACGCACTGATGAAACACAGTCGAATTACAGGAGAAGCTTAAGCATCAGGCCAGTCATCACCGAGTTATGTTACCGAAGCAGTGCTGTATAGTCTTCAAACCGTATGCGCTTTCTTAGCTAACGATCTGTAGGTTCACCTCGCCGATACTCAATTCACAAAATTCCGTACCTTTTCATAAATTCATATCTCCCACATTTCGATGAAACTCTTTGTGAACATATGATTAGCAGTGGGTATTCACTACCCGATAAAAGTTAAGAATGAGCCACGACGTCAACAGATTTTGAAACTTATCACTGGTCTTAGTCGTACGGTGATAGCAATCCTCCAAACCACTAGAGTAGCGAATTTATACATGAGAGATTGCAAATTTATTAGCTAAACACTGTTAAATCCAAGCAGACCATGCCCCAACTGTAAGTGAAGTTGGTACGCCACAGCAGACCAAAACCTCCAAACCGATGAAATTTCTTTTCTCGCAAAGGTAAACTAGAAATGTTTGACTAACTAATAGCAATAGAACATAAAGTATCGTCAGCATTAGCATTAAGAGGTTTTGCCTTTTCCCTAACAGATGTTTTCCTCCAACAAGATTCAGACTAGATTTGAATACTGAACTAGTAGAATTAAGATGCACCACTCTAAAGATGATACAGTTATGTCCTTCTCCATAAGGCTCTCCGTTACCGTTGAATAAAATTTGCAAGCTTAGTCACAGTTTAAAAAAAGATAAAGCTCTAGCCGTTGATCAATCCCTGAGCGGTGCGCCATGCATTCGACTTCATTAAGATGATTGGACATGATTGGATGCATTACTGGCCTTTACACTCGCGGTGGCCTACCGATGTATCGATGTAGTCACGGTTCCTGGAGGAAAAAAACACTGGAAGCGTGCTACGGACAGAGCTTGCAAACGTTGGGTACAATGCAGATATCGTAGACAAAAAGTGCTGACGAAGAAATTGCAAGCGATTTTCTTTTCTGAAGAACGCCACACATTCAATGAACATCTCAAGCTCCGTGGAATGAATCAATGCGGAAACTGTCCGGAAAACTTTGTTCCGGAAAATAAAAAAACAGAATACTGTAACGTACAATTAATTGTTGTTTGTTTTCAATTTAAGGGGTATGTTAAACACATTCACGACCCAACTATACTTTAAGTTGGTCGCTTTATGAATCGAAAAAAGGCTTGTGTTTATAAAATTGGCATAGTGAGTGCGAAGTTAGCAGCACGTCATGGAGCATATTTTACTTTGACAAGAGTTTTTATAAGGGATTACAGATTATTAATTATTATACGACTCGTTGACCTCCCAACGGTTTACCGCCTCATTGTGGCTGGAAGGTGTTCCTGGGTGTCGGACAGCGATGTACAGCGGGGATTCATCCTCTGGCAAAGTCCCCCAAGCTGAGAAGTAGTCCGGCGTTACCATCAGGAAGCCTAGCTAAGGGTAAACCAATACCAGGATCCACTACCGTCCTGGTATCAAAGTCGCATGGTGGTAAATCTCGCTCTGATCCACAAGAGCTGCGACTGCTTGTGGTGATGAAGACCTTGGGGCAAACTTTGGCCAGGCTGACCTCGGGACTCCAGGGAACCACAATGGTTTGGCCAGCAAATCTCCGAAAAAATGGAGATTATGCTGGAGCCCACACAACCAATGAGGACAGGTCATTCAAGTATTCAAGTATTCAAGTATAGGACTCGTTTTTCATATCTACTGTGCGGATCCCCTGAAGTTCTTGCATTCGATTCGTTTCCTTCCCATTAAGCGTCCACAATGTTATCGTAGACTTCACATGTTGCTTTGGCTATTAGTTTGGGATTTCGTCTTCTCTATGAATCTCGTGGAATTCTGCTGGAGTCGACTTGCTTGCAATCTTGCAGATAGTCTAGCTAAAGCGTCAAAAGGAATTTTGTTCATTTCAAGTCATAAGAGATACAGTGAAATCAAAATATCTGCTAAAACATTGGACGAGCTTCTCTGCCAATCATATACAGCTTGGATAAATGCTGACTTACTCTACGTCAACTTCTAGGACTGGAACTGATTGCAACCATACCTTTAAGTTACAGTTTAATAAAAAAATGATACCTGGTTGATCTATAGTAGTTACAAAACTTTGTGAAGCATAAAAAACCCATTGTTTTACTTAGAAGTCTATAACAATTTAAATAACAGTATATCCTGAAATGACCACACTAGCAACTATGATTAACAACACAATTAGAAGCTGTTGGATAGCCAACTTGTTCCCATCAGTCTTATGTTGACGTTAAGACAGCTTGATTTTACTGATATACTACATAATAAACTGCTTTTTTTAAACGAATTTCAACTCACCATGATAGAAATTCGAGGTAATTTTGAAGATTGGACGACAACAGCGCCAAATGCACAGATGGATGAGGAACAGCCCAACATCCCGGAAATGCAGTCGGTTTTGAGGGATCGCTAAATCCGAATGGTGCGAAGCAACCGGAAGGATCTACCCAGCTCTCTCGCATTCCACCGGCACCCCATCGAGCATCTGCATCGGCCATCAATCCAGCGATCTTTTCAAAAATTTCTGCTGCCGTTGTATCGTCACTAACAGCGATTGAAAGTAGACGTATATCTTACTGATAATGTCTTCGCTTGACAGAGTATAGCGACGTTCCTCCTCACCGTTCAACGAATTAAGGTCACTGCTCGAACAACTGAACGTGAACTGGTGTCGCTGTTCGGCATGGGCTTCCTGCGGAAACGCCGTGGCTTACTACGAGCTATTCGCACAAACGCATTGCCAGCACGACGATGGCATCGCAATGGTTCGTCATCGTCACTTATAGCACCACTTGTCGCACGGTCTGAGCTCGTTGTCGTTTCTCTACCTGGGTTATATCTTGACGATCTACGTGTAAAGCAATAGCCAGAGTCGCTCGAACCTGTAGAATAAGGCATCTATAGCTAAACAGTGTAGAATATGCGTGGGGGAGGCAATAGTTGTTGCAGAGCACGGTAGTTGTAACCTTCGTTGCCGAAGAACGCTTCGCTCTGAAGTGCAGACTAATACTAGCAAGAAACGAATGACGTAACGAGTCACGAGTGACAAATATTAAACAAGTGTTTGTAGAATACTAAAATCAATGATAAAATTGGAGAGTTAAAACGACTGAGAACAGAATGGGAGGGATAAAGTTATGTGAAGATAATTTCGAACTGCGAGGCAAAAAGAGAAAGCAGAAAGCAATAGAGCATCATTCAAAGCATACGATGTAAGCGAAATTTGACCACCTTCTTGCAGAACACTCTGAATTGCTGAAGCGTGCTGGCAATGCAATCGCAACGCGAGCAAACTTGTTGGTATACGTTCACTACAATACAACACGTAGCAGCAACACAATAACAGTGCTGGATAGTCCAACTAAAGATATTCAAAGTGCTCACTTTTACCACAATTTTTTCTCTTTTTTGATAAAACAATATAACTAAATGAAAATACTGTAAGTACATTAGTACTGCTGACAAACAACGATACGGATAAAGCTCTCGGCGTTGATCAATCCCCTGAAGGATGCACCTTGCATTCGACTTCATTAAGCATCGCTGGAGGTGGGTGAATGCATATATGGCCTTCTACAATGACTCGCAGTGGCCTAACGATGTATCTAAACAGTGCTCCTATCTTCTCAGAAAGTCTGGTAAATACCAATTTGCCGACCTAGGATGGATGGAATGCTTAGCGGGCCTTGGGCGTGAGATCTATCCCATATGTGCTGCTGGGTGCCTCCAACCACTGCAGTACATGCGCTCTATATCATATATCCCATGTATATATATATATATATATATATATATATATATATATATATATATATATATATATATATACTACTATATTATATACTATATACTGTGCTTACATATTGTTATATTTACTTACCTACCCATTTTACCACTCTGACTTTTATGAGATTATTTCTGCCAAGGTTAAATGATAGCCGGTTTTGATAGCAATGATAGACTGTTTGATAACACTATAGTTTCAATACATATCGAATAGAATGACTGCACAGCTCTCAACATCTTTTCGTCGCCTATTTCTTGCGCTGCCCTAGGAAGTATTCACAGTAAGTGGTACAGATACGTTTGGCAGATCTAAAATTAACAAGTGTAAATACTCGGATATTTGAATGACCCGTCTTCACTAGTTGTGTGGGCCTCAACACAAATCCAATTTTTGGGAGTTTTGCTGGCCTAGCCATTGTGGTTCCTTGGAGTTCCGACGGCAGCCAGGCCAAAGTCTACCCCAGGTTGTCACCACCACAGACATTTGCCGCACTTATGGCTCAAAGGGAGATTTGCCACCATGCGACTAGTTTGATACCACGACGGTGATGGATCCTGGTATTGGTGTACTCTTAGCTGGGCTTCCTGATGGAAACGGCGGACACCCTCTCAGCTCGGAAGACCCTGGTGGGGGGATGAATCGACCGCTGTACATCGCAACCCGACACCCAGGAAATCCTCCCATCCACAATGAGACGGTAAACCGTTGGAAAGAACAGGTGAAAATATTATTAACAAAGTCACATAAGAATAAGAATTAGCAGATCTTTTTCTACCTTTAAGGACAATCACGTACCGACGTGTGGGTGGTAGTAATGGAGTGGTTTTTAGACTACGTAATTTATGGAACTACTCGTTTTATTCAAAACATCTCGAAGACATTATTACCTCAAAAAAGAAAGATTCATGGACTTTAAACAGAAATTGGAGCAAAGTTCCCAACTTGTCCTGAAAATACACACTTTTTTGAGATTTATACATTTAAGATGAAAAACCATCAATTTCCGAATCATGGATTCGCAACATATCAACAAGGCAAAAGCCACTCAGACAAAAAGAAACTGAAACAGGTTTGAAAAAACGAGTATCAAGAACTCAACGATGCCGATATTAACCCACGATATTCACAAAGAAAGCCACCTGTGGCCAAGAAATTTAAACAAGGTAGAAAAAAATCCAGAAAGACGGAGAATTCCTTACAATCCTAAACTTCGTCGGCTGAAGAACATTCAAAAAACAGATCAAATCCCTTGGAAACCGAAATCTTTAAAAAAAGCTTGAATAAATATTTCAGGGGGAACCCCGTTTAAATTATGTCAAGGACAAAAGTGAACGACTATACAGAACACAAAGTGCCGTGGCGTCTAGAAAAAAGTAGCAGCAAATGGAACAACTTTTTTATAATGCTTCCTTCAAAAAAATCAAAAAATATCTCAACTCCACTCATCTTAGGCTAAATAGACACTGAAACCAAGAACAATCGATCCACTACTGACAAGTGACCAAAGTAAGAAACTGCATAAAAACTTTACCACATTACGCGACTATTACGGCGATTACATAGTGTAATGTAACGAGATGCCACCGTGTACACAACTGCTTGTTCGACCACGCCTCAAATCCAACCATATTCTCAGTTTCCCCTCTGAGTTGGATGAACTGGTAGCAGATATCTTTTGAGAGGTGAAACACTGAATTGGCTCCGTACTGACCCTCGAATTTCACTGTACATCCAATTTAATTGTTCCAATAGTAAGTAAATACAACAAAAATGTGACGCTCTCCCGAAGCAAATAAAACCCGAGGTTGATGTTAACATCGATTAGAACGTGAAAAAACATCTACTTAGATCAATTCTTGTAAAAGGTAACTCGTTTCTTCAAAGCCAAAATGAAAATCGAAACCGGCAGATATGTATAGAATTTCGAAAAGCTAATATGCAACGATCACAAAGGATTCCACAGGAATCGAGCAACGAGGACGTAGAATCCGGTCACGTTATGAGAACTGCCAGTGTACCAGGCATTTGCCAGTATTATAGCCTACATATCTGGCATGAGACCACATCCTTATTGCTTCTGCCGAAAAGCCAAACATGAGTCTCGTGAATCTGTTCGTGGAAAACTCGAACCGTTTTCCTAGGTTCGTAGTCATTCTGTGCGTTGCGTCTATGAACACTCCTTGTCATCAACAGCGACAAATCGTCAAACGAACAGTTGATTCAGGTGATTCGCATATCTCTGAATCTTTATTAGACCCAAGAACAATAGTGAAGAGGTAATAAGAAGAATCCAAAGCGGATTAGAAGTTTCCAATTGCGATGACGGATTGATTAACACTATGCTTATGCATGTTGTGATATCATTCTTAGGTATATGGTTGCCAGAGCTTATAGTGATTGTAAACAACGCCTCGATTTTTTCCCAAAACGTGAAATAAAGTCATCGGGAACCTGAACAAGCGGATGAGGGGGGTGCCTTCAACTCCTACATCTACTGGCGAAAGTCTGAGGAGCTACCGTTAACCATCTGGCACAACGTAGTACAATAAGCCTGTATACCTACCTACCTGTCAATATCAAAAGAAAAAAAGAAAATAAATTCCAGTCCTAAGTTTTTTTTATTTCTCAACCAAGAGGTTCGCTGGACAGCAACAATAATTAATATACTTCCCTAGAACCTACTTTATTCACCACACGTATTTCCGGTCATGAGGGTAAAATGGCGTTTCCTCAAAATGGTGGATGGAATAAGGTTTAAACGTGGACTAAAAGTTACCTATTACTTAAAAACAGATGGATTCGAAGACGGCCTACTTTTCCGCGCTATACTGGATTGACTTGCACTTTTCGCATACATATAATCAACCATATTCATGCATATCTGCATGGATAATTTTGTTTTACGCTCAAAACATAGAACTGGAATTGAGTGGGAGGAAACGAGCAGTTTGGAGGATCACAATGGCATCGAAGATATAGTGAAAACAGAAAAGACCACTAGGCCCCCATGCCCACTTTTCCACTCACTGATTCTTCCTGTTCTAGTGTATGTCTTGGAAAGCTAGATGCCAGGTGAGGAAAGAAAAAAAATCAACATCCACGACCTAGAGTCGGAAGGATTACCGTAGATGGTTTGATATTTTCATAACTGGCGGGTACGTTCACGGTGACCATGTCCCACGGGATTCCTAATGCAGGAAGACCACCCAGTCGATGACAAAACCTGTTGAGGAGATCCTAGAAGAATAAAACACTATTTTTCGATTCTATAGACTAGACGATTCCCACTGACTAGCCCTTAAATACAACATAGATGAATTGTTGGCGTCTTATCCAATCATTAGATTAGTGAGACTTTGCCTATCCCGTCATTTCCTGGCTTTCCTTTGGTTTTCTCGTACCTATCATTCACGTAGGTGGAACCTATGGAACTTTCCGCGTGTGGGCTCGGCTTTAGCTTGAGGGGAATATCGTCTTCTTTATGAATGTCGTTTAATGCCGGTCAAGTAGATTTTCCTTGAAGTGCTAGCATCGCAGAGCTTCGGTAGAGCATTCTCATTTGGACTGAAATGAGTGAACGATTCGAAGACAAGTCCGGTACCAATGGGCTGACCGTGGAGGAATGACAAACTTGGTGAGCTCGCGCTGCGTCGAATCAGCATCGTACTCGTGATGAACGCCATCACTACTCTGTGCTACCCGTCCCATATATATATATATATATATATATATATATATATATATATATATATATATATATATATATATATATGTATATATATATATATATACATATTATATATGAATGAACGTATACGTATACATTCATATAAAAAGGATAGAGCTCTCGGCATTGATCAATCCCTTAGAGATGCGCCATGAATTCGACTTCACCAAGCACAATTCATAATTATAGCTGACTGAATTCATAAGTCCTTTACAATGACTTGCGGTGGCTAACCAATATATTGACCCAGTGCTGCTATCTTCCTAGACGAGTTTGGCACCAAATTGTCGACACCGGAGGGAAGGAAAGGTTGATGAGCTTGGGACGCAGGATCGATCACATGTGTATTGAAAGGCGCCTCTGATCACCGCGTTACAGGCGCCCCATAAATGTATATATATATATATATATATATATATATATATATATATGTATATATATATATATATATACGAAATCATATGCATGTACATATGTGTGTACACATGCATGTATACATGTATATATGTATGCATACATGTACGCTTATATATATGCATGTATACATGGGGTATGTATGTAATTAAGTATCTGTCGTCCTGTCGATCGTTGACATACTTGGGCGGCCGTCAGTAAACTTTCCACCTTTCTATTTCTTCATTGAATGATAGAGTAGCCTGGTGGGTCCTGTTCACTCCAGGGACTCGTTGCGCATCAAATGTTTCTTCTAGAGTTTTCGAGAAAAATTCTGAGTATCAGATCAGCGGCGTCCCCACTGTCCGTTTAACATTCCTAGAAATCCAGTTACTACCAGTGGCTAGTGATTCAGTCCATCAGGAAGCAAGGTGGTTCGACCTCCCCAACGCTCTCCTCCAGTCCTTTTGGGAACGCCATAATTCGGGTATCTCCAACATTGCAAGGAGAGTCGGTTTGGGCAGCATTCTGTGACATTAATAAGGAAAATGAGCAGCCGAAACAACATGCGAAATGTTCGAAGACTTGCGTACAATGACTGCGATGAAAACGAATCGAATGCAAGTGCTGAAATCCGCACAATAGATTGATGATGGGCCACACAAAAATAAATAAACACAATAATAAATATACATATATGGCGTTGAAGACAGTCAAACTAAAAACTAGCTACAAATGCATTAATGAATAGAAATTAAACTAACTAAAAAACGATATAAATGCATAAAATAAATGAATGGGAGGGAAATACCACTAATAACACGTCAAGATCCCAAAACCGACTTTCTTTTTAACCTCGGCAACGATCAATAATTAATTCCATGTCAATTTGACTCCTCCAGACTCTGAAGAAGGTTAAACCGCCGAAAATCAGTTGCTGTGTATTAATAAATGCTGCAATAAAAACCTCGTTTGCTCATCGAGGAAAACAGTGAACATATCAAAAAGCCCTCGACAAGGATAAATTTCCAAACAAATAAGCGCAGTATACATACTTGACCCAAAGGTTACGAAACAGGATGTTCGTTTAATGGACAAAGAAGAACCACTGGATCTATGTCTGAATCTTTTTACGAACGCTATCAAGTATTAGTAAGAAAGCAGCTCTCTTATGAGGGGAGCAGACCTGCAATAATTGATTGATACAATGAACAACACTGGAATTTATATAGAATTTTGAAGAAATAGCAGAAAATTAAAAAAATTAAGCAGCAAGGATGAAAACTTGAAGGGTTTCAAAGACTTTTGGAAAAAATGTCCCCCTCTAGAACCCTGTGAGAGATGAGGAACATAACAGAACCAGTGCCGGTGTTAAAGTCCTCGGGAAATGAAGGTGAACGACAAAGAGAAAGTAGTAATCATCTATGTCAATGAGCAAAAACCACCACTTCAGAGTTACTCAGAAAGAAAACGCCCCGGTTAGTCACAAAAATATCTTTGATAAGAATTAAATGATCACCTAAACAGTGAAAGGACGTTACATGATTCTAGTATGACCAAATACCGATCACGCCTTTCCACTTCCCATATGAACAAAAACATGCATTCATATATAAGAGATGTTCATAATAATGACTTAATGAAACGACTCTAGATGCATAATAATACTATGTAAAAGACTAGCACACGTTTATTGGATGACTATTTAGAAGAGAAAGTGTTATCACACATAGCGTAAACACGCTGACATGGATCAAGGTGAAAAGCTGGGTGCTTTCAGCTTTGAGCTGGGAAAAGCTGAAGAACAGTCTTGTCATTTCTAAATGAACTAATAAAATGAAGCGTGCTTGCACACATCGTTATTGACTCTAAATATCTCAATACGCACAAAGTCCCCCTATTTTTACTTTTTTCCTGTTTAATACGACCTGTCAGCACATCTATTGCGCTGATTCCACCAATTCATACATTCGATTCATTTTTTCCTCGCATTTATCACAACCACAACGACTTGCAAACATTTTGCGTGTTGTTTCGGCTGCTGCATGAAGATTCGTCTTCTTTTTATGAATGCCATGGAATGCTGATCGACTCAGTTCTCCCTTAAAACATTGGATATAACAGGGCTAGAGTTGTTCCCACATGATTTGGGAGAGAGTATTGGGGAAGAAGTCGAAATAGCGCCTTTACCTCCCTGTCGATGGCATCACTAACCTCTGCACTGCCTTGATCTGCGTTTTCTTAATGTCGTTAAATACATCACTAGTTAATTTCTGTAATGAAAACTAATTCAAGAGTTCAAAAAATTTGGCAAAGGCGTACTTTTAACATTTTATCTGCAAACAAACAACATTGCGCACGTGATTGCAACGTGAGTGAATGAGTTAGGACCAATCACTGTACAACGCCCTTTTCAAAAAGTGTTCAGTTTCAGAAACATGTAACAGTGCATTTTCTTTCAATAAAACTAAAAGCAATGACATAAGAAAATTTGATGCGCTGTCCTCTCAAACTTACAACGAAGGATTCTGGGCAACCAAATGTCATTATGGCGTACCGTACTTAACTATATCAAAATTACAGCCACATTACTATTGAAACGGACAGCTTCTACATAATTTTCACTTGTAATTGATACGCAAATAGTGGGTACCAACGAAGAAACATCTGGAACTCAGTACTCTTTCTACATAACTGGTTTAGCACTGTTAAGACTTATTCTAGAAGTCTCGCGAAACTCGCGTTAGGGACGTTCCACACCGCATGTAGAGGCTTCCGACAAGGAAAAAAGGCAGGAATGTTCGTTATCTTGCCAATACGCTTTTTGTAGGACCACATAAACTCCTTTGAAATGGCTGAACAGTAGTTTGGCACCTATGTGAAAAGTAGAATTCGTTTTTAGCCTAGGATACATTGTTGGGGAACAAACTCGCATTGCTGTTCATCACATTCCGACTTCCAGATACAATGTCATAAGCAATGACTTATGCAAACAAAACAAAGTAGAAGCCTTTAAACCGTCCGTCATCTAACTTCGGCATTAACAATCAATGCCTTCTTGGATTATTAGGGTAACATGAGGTTGATGAAAGAGTTTATTCGGACAAGTCTGCAGTCCCAACTGAGTATCGTCGGCGTAGGATCCAGTCAAACCTTTTCCAGTGCAGCGTCGCTGGCTTCAAGCATCCTCTACGAGTACACACTACTACGCCTTTGGCCCGTATCTCATGTACTCTTCTTATTACATGATCGGCCTATGTTTCGCTCTTGATGTATATTGTTCTGAACCTCAACGATGGAAAGTAGGTTTTGAAGTTATGAGTTGTCCATTCCAGCTAGACGTTTCTGTTTGCTTGTTAATTTTTAGAAGACATCGTTCAAGAGTTCAGTGGTTGTTGGACAGAGCTTTCGATGTGGCAACCTAAGTTTTTGCTGCATAACCGAGTGCTGGGAGGAGCGCAAAATCGAGGATGTTAGCATAGAGTTGCAGATCTGCTGACTGGTCGGTGGCTTCCCTGAAAGGCAAGAAGGTGGCTCACGCTGCTCCTCTTCTTCTGTATAATTATTCCTTCATGTTGTTCTTCAAGTGCTCTTACAAGCCATTACTTTACTGACATCTCAAAAGCAAAATAAAAAGAAACAAGAGAATTAGCCGCCGTATTTCAACACAGTGACACAAATAAGAGACATGCTGTGTACTTTAAACAAATAACCAAATGTACGTTACGGTTCTTATTGACCTAACTGTATCAACCTCCACTAAGTTTAAAAATGAAATATGTTGGAACAGAAAACATTGAAACCGACTAATTCTATATTTCTTCCTTCCCAATCCTCTCAACTATGCGTACAAAATGGATTTTCTTGACATTCGCAACGTTCTGCAGTGCTGGATAAAACCGTAGTCCCAAGGCTCTAATTTTCTTTCTGATCTACAAGTGCTTTCGACTATCTGCGTTGAAGACGCGATAACACGTTGAGACGACTACCTCAGAACTTCATGAAAACCTCTCACGAAAAATTAAGGAACTCTCCACTAGCATTCAAGAAGCCTGACAGAAGGAAAGATGAAAGTTGCTCAAACCACCACTAACCTACAGACGAACGTGGCCAACTTATTTGGATGACTCATGCAAAACAACTAAACGAATTAAAATTTCGGAGCTCATACGACGTAAAGATGTGTCAGTGATGGTAGTCAAGAAGTTTATGAGTCAATGTTGATTGAAGCAGAAGTACAGAGTCTAACGCGGACTCACCCTTGAAGTCACAACTAGATTCGTCACAAAGACAACTACGTAAATGATCACCAGGTATTTGTATGCTAGAAATATTTGGGACGTTCTCAACGCTTTTATGACGTCATAAGACACCACTACGCGACTGTGTCGTTAAGTACGTAACTAAAGCTGTTCTGGAAATAATGACCGCGATGTTTCCCGAATACAAGTGTGTCTTTATAAACACCCATTTAAATGAGCGCGCGGAAATGCAGAATTGCATGTCTCTTCTAAGTTCTGAAATTCACCATAAGAGTAATCGAAGCGACAACAAGACTACGGGTCAAATTAAATCCATAAATCCATCGTTTTCAAAGAAAAAAACCAATCAAACATTTTGCTTTCAATTTAACAATTAATCTCATTGGAGAAAAAGAAGAAATTTCAGCGATGTGTTTGAGAGCTTGCTCATTACACTCACAGCAGCTGCATGTAATCCACTTTTTCGGAATTTCATTCCATGAATGCTTTTTTCTTCACAGACCTTACCTAATCCTCGGAAAGCTTACATTATGTTTTTTTTTCATAGATTTTACCTAATCCTTGGAAACCTAACTTTCTAAGGCTAGAGGAACTGATTAACATGTAAAAGTAGCAGACCTGAGCTGCTGAAGCAACTATCTTTAAAAGAGATGAAGAAAAATTGGACTCTACTAACTCGAAACTTTCATCTTCGTAAACAAATACTCAGTTTACTCGTATAATAAAGAGAGCGGTGTCTTCTCATGAACTGCTAAACGCGTGGCTACCCTTTCTGAATGTAAACAATTGTCACGCCTCTTTTTACACAAACCGAGATATTTGAGAAGAGATACATGGAAGTCAAAAGAACTGCACAACACAGCCAACTATTAAACAACGCCGTTTTCTTCGAAAAAAAACAACGGTGAGAAGATGACAACAAAACTGGGAATTTTGAAATGAATAAATATCAGTGAAACATCTACCAGACAGTGAAAAAAGTTCAGCACTTTCAAAAAGTAAAAGTAGTCCACCCTCCCAACGGTTTGCCGCCTCATCGTGGCTAGGAGGTGTTCCTGGGTGTCGGACTGCGATGTACAGCGGGGGATTCATCCCCTGGCAGGGTCTCCCCAGCTGAGAAGGAGTCCGGCGTTTCCATCAGGAAGCCTAGCCAACAGTAAACCAATACCCGGATCCACCACCATCCTGGTATCAAAGTCGCATGGTGGCAAATCTCCTCTGATCCACAAGGGTTGCGACTGCTTGTGGTGGTGAAGACCTGGAGCAAACTTTGGCCAGGCTGAGCTCGGGATTCCAGGAAACGACAATGGTTTAATCAGTAAATCTCTGAAAGATGGAGATTATGCTGGTGCCCGCATAACCAGTGAGGACGGGCCATTCAAGTATCAAGTTCAAGTAGGTAAAAAAAGTCCACAAGAACATTGTAGCGACAATGAGCTACCATGGAATCAAGATAAAAGGTGACAGTTCAACTGATAACTTTTGAATATCACCGTTCTACTATTCCACAAAGATTTACGACTTATAGAAAGTATGGAGCATAATGAAAATGAATAGTAAAATTTCGCAGACGTAACCTGTGTTGAGATAGCTGCCGTTTTGTTCTCATTACTGGAATGGAATGCATGATGATGCTCTACAGTAGCATTCAAGTCATTCAAGAGGAAGAAGCGTCTAACAAAAATAGAAGTGACATTTTATGATGCAAATTTCATTAGAAGAGAAATTTGCACCTCTTTTTGAAAATCAACTAAGACTGGTGTCAGTTACACGATTTGACAAGTGCATTAGTTATAAGGCCAGTCTAATGAACCTTTTTTGAATCATGAATCATGAAACAAAACTGGACTATGTTACCAATTCTTGTTAAAGACAATGCCCTTCATAACCGCTAACCCATAACGAACACGCCGCATTCAGCTGGGCGGGCATCCCGTGGAATACGAGCAATTTTCATCGACCGTCCACTTTCCGGGGTATTTGACAGGAAAAAAACAGTTTTTTTTAAACTATAGGGTTTTAGGAGTTCTGAACATCACAGAATTGTAAAGGAGACTTTGTTTCATCGTTCTATAGGTAGGAATATTGTGCATGCCACTATTTATTTTCTGGGTGTTAGCATGGACCATTATGCAAAGACTGCTATCAGCACAGGGAAGTACTTTGCACCCTGCTTTGAAAACATTCTGGAGTTTTTCTATATCCGCATATTCCATAAAGTAATCATAACGACTAAAATAAAAATAACAGCTAATCGTTATATGTTTAGATTGTTCAACTGACAGAGGGTTGTTATATAATGTTTATTCCGACTCGACACAAACTGCGGACCATCGACTTGGATCATCGGCTCTGAAGAAGACGAAGACATTGGAACTTTAGCCGAATGAAGATTATATAACAACTCCGTGTAAGCTGAACAATCTAATGTATAGATTACTAACGTCGAGGTTAAGTAGAATTCGGTTTAGCAAAGTTAACTTCTAGTCAAATTACTGCTCAGTGACCTTTTTCGAGAGAAGTCTTCTTGTATTTAGACTATCAAGTAGAGAGAATGGGTTTCTCGGCCTTATCCTCCTATTTTTAATGTGGTTTCGATTAGCTAACGAATGAATAATACATAGCGCGGTGAGAAAGTTCCGGAATTCATCGAATTGAAAGTGAACACCATAGTGTTCATAACGTCCTCTGGGCCACAAAGCTATGGACACTACATTGTCCACACTTGGCGTTATGGGTTAAAGTATTGAGAACAACAAACAAGAGAGGAAATAAACGAAATGAACGTCAGTGGTTTGTGATTATCTAAAAAAAACAACTGCAAAACCAGCACTGGTATAGATATCCATCAAAGGCTAAAGGCAAAAAAAACTTCTACAATAGCACTACTTTTCTGCTTTTCACATAATCTTACCAACTTTCCAATCAAAAGTGGGAACGGAGCATAGAGGGTGCTTATGGTAATGACGACAATAATAGTAATAATAGTGATAATGACTAGCTAAACTAATAATAATAGCAATAATAATAATAACAGTAACAATAGAGGCGAGGACACTATTTGAAACAGCAATAAATTTAATATTTTAACAATGGTATCAAAAGTAATAATAATGATTCACTACTTGATTTACGTGCCTGGCTTTTCAACGGGTGATCGTCGAGCGCAAGTAGACGAAAGATGCAAGATATGCGCTTTGAAACAAGGCAATTCCGAGAACCAGACCATCCTGCTAACATGCCTATTGACACAGCAGGTGAAGCCAAACAGAAAACACATTTAAAAAACTTCCTGGATTAAAAAAACTCCATAAATAAATTCATAAAGGACGAAAAGAGATTTACGACATCTATTACAAGCCACCGATTGCCCTTAGGTAGAACTAAATGAAATATGACCAAGAAGTCCAACTACGCAGCGATTGTAGACATTTTCTCTAGTGTCAGGAACAAAATGGAAATCAGTAAAAAAACGGATAAAGCTCTCGGCGTCGATCAATCCCTGAGGGATGTACCATGTATTAGACTTTATTAAGCATCGTTTATAGGTGATTGAATGTATATATGGCTTTTAGAATGACTCGTGGTGACCTACCGATGTATTGAGTCAATGCTGCTATCCCCCCCGGACAAGTCTGGCACCAATTTCCCGATCTCGGAGAGATGGAAGGCTTACTGGGCCATGGGCACGGGGACCGATGCCACGTGTGTTGCAGGGCGCCTCCAACCACTGCGCTACACGCGCCCGTGGAAATCAATAATTCATCGTCTTCTTTGGTGAGCAAATATGAGAGTGTAAATCGCCTTCTTAGGGAGGCCATTATTCTCCTCCAGGAGAAGCTCCGAGGAATGGAAAAACTCCTGAAACGTCAACTACTGTGTATTTATAGATACTATAATAATAACTTCATATTTGCGCATCATGAAAAACAGTGAATTATTAATTATTGTTAGCGAGGTTCAACGAAAGTCGGTTTTAAGGAAATGGAAGTCTTTTTTTCACACTTGGAATCAATACTGACCCCCTTCTTGGATTGTTAAGATAATAAAAAATGCCGGAAAAATAAAAAAAATGAAAAAAAAACAATAGTGCCTGCTTTGATCCCGCTATCCAAGATATTTCTGGAATATTTTAATTGATTTGGAAAGAAAAAAAACAGTGTTGTGTCACTAAAATGGGACAACGACACAATTCGCAGCTGGTTGGACGATACATCCGTGCACGAATAACTTTCATCGGGCACCATTTCAAAGCAGACACTTACATTTATATTAGTGTTTTTACATTTCAACCAACTACTTTGTCATTCAAGACGAGGATGCAGGGAATGTCGTTATGTCAGCTTCATGAGTCTGCGTAGACACCACCACAGTAGCTATTACGCATCTCAGTATCGACGATGAAAACATGGTGCGAATAAAGCAATAGCAATAGTAAGAAAAAAAAGGCGAACGTTGCTCTTAACTTGTGGAACGAAATTAGTGCCTGATGTTGCAGAATATAGAGGGTGTTTCCCATAATGATGCTGAGATATTTGCAAAAAGATGGACCCTAGACACGATCAAACTGCGATAACATTTCCGGGGGCTCACATGTTACCCACTACACCACTGAGGACCTTGCTTTGCCTTTCTCTCTGCTAGTTTTCTACCTAACGGTGTCATCAATAGCCATCCATTAAACAGAATGATCTGGGGTGGACAAATCGGCAGTGAACCCAATATTTACTGCTTCCTCGTAACGGTTTACCGCCTCATAGTGGCTGGGAGGTGTTCCTGAGTGTCGGGCTGCGATGTATAGCAGGGATATCCATCACCACGGCAAGGTCTCCCAAGATGAGAAGGAATACGGCGTTTCCATCAGGAAGCCCAGTTAATAGTAAACCAATACCAGGATCCGTCATCGTCCTGGTAGCAAACTAGTCGCATGGTGACAAATCTCCCCTGATTCACAAAGGCTGCAACTGCCTGTGGTGGTGACGACCTGGGGTAGACTTTGGCCTGGATGACATCAGGACTCCAGGCAACCGCAATAGCTAAGCGAGCAAGAATCCGAAAAAAATGGAGATTATGATGGAGATTATACTGGGGCCCACACAACCAGTGAGGACGGGTCATCCAAGTATCGAAGTATTTACTGCCTACTACGATTTTTTTCGGTAGGGTAGTATGTGGAATGTGAGAGGGTGGTGCTTAGCTAGTGAACATCATCGAATTTTATTGATGTTGAAACAACGAACAAAAGTGCGTTGAATTCGTAGTGCGATTTCTGAAATGCACAACAAAGAACAGGTCTTTTTCCGTAAATGTCATTCAGCTTGCTTAAGAAATAAGCAAAGCACATAGGAGAAAATAAAAACTTAGAAGAATTTCAACATGTGCTACACCTTGGGTATTTGTTAGCAAACTTTAAGCACAGTTAAATTCGTGGTATGACTTTTTTGATGCGATTTTACGAACATATGGGTCATCCAAATCAGAATGATTCCGTAGCCGAACGAATGAGGGATATTTTAAATAATGTTGTTAATGGGTATTGTTAATGGGAAATATTACTACACATTTTCTCAGAACACCACAAAGTATCCCGGGACTACTCGAAGTAAAAATCTCTTTACACTGATTTTATGATCAAAATCTACTTTGTGACGTCAAACTCGACCAATAGCTTAACGAATGTTTTTTCATTTTCATGATGACATCCATTCTTAATCGAGATTGTAAAACAGGCTGATAAACATTATGAAGAAAAAAATGCTACCCAATTAACCATTCCATTCTACTTCAATCTCAAGACTCATTTAATACTGCTCACATCGATCACGACTTCAAACGTAGAATACGTAAAAACGCTGAACGTTTTGGTGGACAGGGAAACGAATGCATAGAGGGATATAGAATCTAGAACCAGTTTTCACTCTTTCACGCGAAAACTGCTTGATCTCACCGATAACGCGCTAACGACGATCTTTTAAGATGTGTTCGCTAATCCTTAAAAAGCCCTGAAAAACAATGACCATATTATACAAGTGTGAATATTTCGTCGACATAGGGAAATCTAGGTTACAACGTCTTCGCCAAATGTGTGCTGCTTCGACCTCGCCTCACACTACCGCATGCAATCACTTAATCTCTTCAAAAGAAGAAAAAGAAAACCGGATACAGTACTAAGTTGCTAAACAACTGAGTAAACCATAAGAAAACAACGAAAACGAGATATTATACGAGTAATGCGGAGAAAACAATAGTTGGATGGACGTCCACTTTTACTTAGGAAATCGCTTCCACATCAAGATAATGAGCTTCATCATATATACCGTGAACGCATGCATCCAAAATACCTACATTCAACCGAAATTTTAATTCCTGGCGAGGAAAAGTCCCAAACACGACTTAACAGACACGACGGCCTGTGAATCCCAAAAATAGAAGTGCTTAGAAACTCTCACAAAGATAAAATCGCCAGCTCTTGTTCAACCGCTTTCCGTTTCCACTAGTTTTACGTTCGCTTGTGTTACGTTCACGTCCGATTAGTAGCATTATGGGAAAACGAAAAAAGAAAACTGAAGCTGTATGGGAAAGTGGAATTGACTGCAACGAACGATTGACGTTGTAAACATCAAGGAAGAACTTCTCCAATAAGAAGAAAAAGCGGTTTTTTCGAGGAATGATTTTACAACGGCGTTAAAAAAAACACTTAGCAACAAACACAAGACCACTGCTACATATCACTTCTAGAGGTTAAGCTTGATCAAATGGCCTACATGAGCTTGACCTAAAGGCCAACACATATCAGAGTAGTGCAATTCAAAAAATCTAGCATTTTGACAGATAACGAATGTATGATGCTGTTTTAACAAACCACTTACCATAACTCGTTTCATAATAGAACGTTTTTTACAAAGTAGTACATTCATCATCGAAAACGAAACACATTGCAATTTGTTTGCTAGCACTTATGGTATTCAATCAATGCTTAATAGAAGCTGACCTTAAGTCTATTTTTTCATTTTTTTAAAATAATGGATCACTTAGGAAATATTCCAAACAACTGTGCTGAGCACATAACATGGGGGTGACTTTGGACATAGAACAGCTCAAAGCTTTCAAGACATTCGTGATGAATTGACTTCATGACGTCATACGATGCGGAAATAACGGTCGCTTTCACCATGGAATCAACATTTCATAACAGTAAAAAAATGTTAGAATATGCAGACTTTTTGCCTAGAAGATACCAGCTCTTCATTTCAGTTTTCTAAAGAAAAGCCTTTTGCCACATTTTTTCATGAAAGGGCTTGTATTTAAACGAAGAAAAAGTGACTTAACAAACGTGATTTTGTTAAAGAGGACGTTATACTCCCCACTTTATCTTTGGTTTGCGTAACTGTCAGTGGTAACCCATATACTTCAAAAATTTCAGTTCCAAGTTGTTTAGACTAGAAGAAGCTTTTGCAAAAACTATACATGTACATGTACTGTATATGTGTATACATGTGTACGTATATATATATATATACACACACACACACATATATATATATACACATATATATACTCATAACGTGACAGAGCATATATATACATATATGTATATATATATATAATATATATATATATAAATATATATATATATATATATATATATATATATATATATATATATATATATATATATATATATATATATATATATATATGTTAACGTGACAGAACAAAGTCTCTTCTATATGTCCATAAGGTTCTCTGCTCTTCCGCTACTCTGTTAATTAAGAAATTATCGTCTGTTGTTCAAAAACCAGCTTTGTTGCCAACGTGTTAAACACAAACTAAGTGAAAGCAAAGAGTCTGCACATGTTTTATGCAGTAGTAGGTTTCATATAAGAATGCGATCGGGGTCAACTTCCACTGTGGAAAAAAAAACTTGAATTCTAGAACTACCAACTGTGCAGCTGATGACGATGGACATCTAGTGGTTAAATTTGGAAAATCAAACCATGTTCTCAAAAAAAAACCCCCATAGCTACAATTACATAGGGAAATGTTTTAAAATAATTGTCGGAAATAAGTTTCTCTAGAATTCAATCCGATTTCAAGCAGCTGTTCCGCAACGCGCAAGATGTCAAACGACTTCCATGGAGGAAAAGAAAATGAAAAAAATGTTTGTGGCAGTATTTCTTTGACGGAAGAAAATCATAATAAAATAAAGATGTTGAAGCATGAGAGTATTTGGGTATAAAACGGAGCACAGCTAGTGAGGCATCATTTATACAAGAAAAAAAGTTAAAATCATTCATAAGGGACTAAACTAAATATGTATTCATATACACATGTGTATTCTTTGGACATTTGCAGCTTTCTCAACGTAAGAAGTCTATATGTTCCAAAAACGTCTCCGCATACCAGTTCTCAAGAATGAAGGAAAACAATGACTACGCTTTTATTCTAGCGCAAGTAAGTGAAAACTGCGGACGAAGAACATATTAAACCCTACAAATAACATCGGTTTTTAGATTAGTGCTTAGGAATTTAACGTATCTAATTAAAAATAAAGACAACACCTTAGCAATACATCTCTGAAGAAGTATTGGCATTTATGAAATTTTCACAGGTGGCGCTGTCCCATCGAAGTAAAACTCACTTCCGATGCACCGCTAGATAAAAGCCTGTGATAACAGTGCTCGCCAAATATCATGGAGCCCGAAGTTAGCTGCATTTACATTAACATTTTTTAGTAGATCTCTAGTAAATGTGGTGCGGTATGGAAATAATGTCCGACTTGAATCTCATGCGAGCATACACAGACTTATAAAAGTGTAAACGATAAAGCTCTCAGCGTTGATCATTTCCTGAGGGATGCGCCATGTATTCTACTTCTTTATCATCGTTTAGAGGTGACTGAATGCATATCTGGCCTTTACAATGACTCGCGGTGGCCTACCGATGTATCGAGCCAGGGCTGCTATCCCCCCCAGACAAGTCTGGCATCAACTTGCCGACCTCGGATGGATGAAGGCTTGGTGGGCCATGGGCATGGGGATCGATTCCACGCCTCCAACCACTGCGCCACACGCGCCTTTATGTCTATGACACAATCTTTGCAAAATATTCTTCTACATTTAGACTTGTTCGGAAGAATCTTTTAAAAAAATCTTAAAAGGGGGCTACGGATAGAACTGCTTGCTTTAAAAACCACATTCTCAATCAACTGCATATCCCACCGTAAAAAAAACTATAGTAGGCAGTGAATAAAAAGTTAACATCGGAAACAAAAAACTGAACTTCGAAAATTCTCAGTGCAAATACCGTAGCCGCACATATAAACGATATGTTTTAGGTAGCACCATCACTGCTTTGTTCAACGAAACAAATAAGCGCCTCAGCGAGAGCAAGAGGTGGAGAATATGTTCCATTGGCTCTAAAAAAAAGGCCAGGCTTTCAACTTGGTGGCATGAAGAGTCTCTTATTTCGTTGGTAAAAGTCTACACATCCTATTTGGTTTTATTTCAATTAACGAGACTCACTACATACCGAGATATTTTAGTTTAAACTTGAAACGGTCATAATTTCTGAGCGGAGTGAATCACATACGATTTATATGGTAACAAATTTCACAGGTCTCATCAGCATATTACAAATGACCTACCATTCAGCAGACATGTCCGCTACTCCGATCCCTTTTCTCAAGTTCAGCCAAGCGTTTCAAAAATTTTTATACAGAAAAAAGAACAGCGACTTTCCATAACGAACAATTTTAGGGAAAAAATTGCAGCAGAAGTGGCTGAAATTCGAAACAAGCAATTTTAATAGTTGGGAGTTCTCTTTAAATCCTTATAAATTCTGTAAAAGTAGTCCGATTAGAAGCAATGGTTGGTAGTGAAATTCATTGCTAGATATAACGACCCATAGAAATAGCTTTCCATAATTCTGTTTAATTAATTGACTCCGCTAAACATTACGTGGGAATTTGCCCAATGCCAAGACCGCGAACGCAACTTGACTGCAATACAGGAGCTCCTGCAATGCATTGTACCGTATAATTTTAGCCCGTCAAAGCCAAATTTGTTTCGTGATGAAAGCATTGCCAATGTTTCTGAACAGAAAAAAGAATATTGTACGATGCAATAGTCCTTGCATGGTAGGAGATAGATGAGAGGGCTCTAATAATCACACCACATGTGGAAATAAAGGCAAGAAAAAGCTCTGCCTTGTCGCTGTTCAGAAAGAATAATAAAGACTTGTGTATCACCATACTTAAAACGGGTCGTCGGGACAAGAGAGAGAGGGAGAGAGAGAGAGAGAGAGAGAGAGAGAGAGAGAGAGAGAGAGAGAGAGAGAGAGTTCTCTCAGTTCTTTTTGCCGCCATCCACAATAATCCGCCACCTAGAAGCGGGACCGGTCCTGCGCGATTCCGACGTCCACCCGGTTGTTCAGCCGCACAGTCATCGTAATGAGTACCGCATTCCAATCTACTTCTCTCGTGCATGGCATGAGATGCAGTCGAACTAATGATAACTGGTCTTGGTGCAATCTGCTGCTGAAAACGACACAGACAAAATGAATACGTCCGAGAAAGAACCGATGGACACTTATTCTCGTCAGTTTTGATTTCTCCGACCAGTGTCACATTCATAGCTCAGTATAACAATGTACATCGCAACGCAGTAATTGGTTAAGTACACCAGGTTTACTGAACAGACGACCATAATGAGAAGTCAAATTACGACACTCGTAGAGCGATTTCGTTGTAATCGAACCCAGCTACGAACGACGTACACAGTGTAGACAAAACCCAATGTTGTTGAAAACTCCACAATGAACACAGATAAAACATAAGTCGAAAGACTTGCTCAACACTCAACAAGGCGTAATAATATGCAATCGCCATTGGTGCATGACCGTTTATTCCTGAATTGAGTCTTCAGACACATTCACACCTAATTCGAAACTATTTAATAGGAGAATTATGAAATTGGATAGATAAGCACGCTTTCAGTGTTATTTAAATAATACAGTAGTGAGAAGGAAATTCTAGGCACAGAAAGTTATTGGGTAAAGTGGAACTATCGAGTGACACTAAAGAGTCGGTCGCGGTAGATTAGCAGTGCGAGTGCATTTGATAACTCCTTAACGTTACACCACACTATACTCTTAGGGTCCTCTCAATCTTGTTTTTTTTTCTATTTCACCTTCCATGATGAAAGTAGTAAGTGTAAGTGTTAATGTGGTGTTAGTGGTACAATGTGATCTGCAGCAATGACAAAACTGCCAAATCCCTTTTAGCAATGGAGCCAGAAAAACCTTTCTTTTCCGTCGGTGTTCATGTTTCTAGCAACGAAGCGATTGAACATGCAGGACTTCGTCCAGCAACACGAAAATCTTTCAAACAAATCTAAGGTGCTAGAATATATGCATGCATATATATATATATATATATATATATATATATATATATATATATATATATATATATATATATATATATATATATGTTCGATGAGCGATAAAGCAATCACTTCTATACGTGTACCAAGTGCTCAGCTTTTCAAACACTCTATAGCACTTATTGAAAAAAATACTGGCATTTACCGAAAAGCTAATATTGGAGAATGTGTCTTACGAAATGTACGACTAATTTAGAACATCAGGAATGTATTGTAGATAAAATACCTTCATAACAAAAAGCGATAACGTCTCCATCATGTTTGTACATGGAACATCAAACTATTTTTAAGAACCATTTCGTAATAAAACTTACAAGTAACGCATTTGCTCTCGAAGCCATTACACTGGAAAGGAGTCTTCCGAGTTAACGCTTTGATGTAGAAACAACAGCTAATGATTTCCCTCATTCTTGATAACACGAGTACATGCAATTTCTTGTAAGTATATATTTGCAACTCAGTAACCTAGATAAAGATGTAAAGTATTCCACACACATGTACGATTGCATTACAGTTGGTAGCCGCACCATCGTAACTGGGTACAGTAGAGCACCCAGCGGTTTACCCAAGTTGAAGGATTCAGATGAACGAGTGAAATCCACTGAACAGCAAAGGTGTGGCACAGAACGAATGTAATTTATCAGAGACCGATTTGTACGACGACTAATGGGACAATGGAAGGATATGTGCGACATACATGATTCATTACTGACTCCCATGGATCTCTCATACAATCCATGAACGTTTTTCATGCAGGGCATAACCAATTATTAGAGTAGCTATACGATACGACATATATGTATATATATATATATATATATAGTATATATATATATGTATATGTATATATACATATATATGCATTTGTGTATATATGATATATATATCTATGCATATAAATATATAGATATGTCAACCACGCATACATGCGTGGACGTGCTTCCATCTAAGTGAAATGAATGTCGGACGTTCATTTTGCCAAAAAACTGCAATCAAATAAGTGGGAAGTATATGAGAGGATCTTCAGCGCAACCTTCAACAAGTGAGTCCCACGTCTACTTCAGACATTCCTTAGCGTACATACCCACGCCCCAAAAAAAGCCAAGGTCCCCGTAAGTACTACCTCACCAAAAGCAGTAAACTAAAGTGCTCTATGAATAAATGTGTTCTTATATTCTTTATACGAAAGCAACAGGAACGAATAGCAATTTCACAGATGTTTGCTCAAGTCGGTCGATGATTAACATGAAGGTAACAGCCCACAACGAGACGGCAACTGATTTGGCCATAATTTGCTGGTCATTACGATTAATTTCATTGAACTTTTTTTAAAGGAGTTCATACCGCGCTAATATATTGTGAAATAAGAACAAAGGTGACTAATAAAACCAACGATTAAAAATGGGAACTTTAGTCAAGTTCTGGCAATACTTACGACTAGATGCTACAATGCAGTCATGATCTAAAGAAATAGTAGAAATATTCGTAGAGGAAAACCTATGGTGAGGTTTTGACAAACAGAATTTCACACCTTTTGAGCCGGCTAAGGATTAAGTTTCTCGATATAACGATAGAATCATGGGAAACCTAGATAGACAACTGAGGTACTCCCTTAACACTTGAATAATGAATAATTTCTGCTGAAATTTGATTTGAAAGCGACTCCATAGCCATGACACTTCTTGTAATTGAATTAACTGTCTTGTAGCTTCTTTACTATAGTAAAAGTATGGATAAAAAGCTATCGTCTTCCTCTAGAACTCCACTTTACTTCTGCATAACGCCCATGTTGTGTTACTCACGTGGTAATATTCCATGGTATTTGACAGAAAACGAAACTGAAGATAGGTAAGATAAAGAACTGAGAAAAACCTTCATGTACTGGCAATGTAATCGATTAAACAAATAATTTACACGCCATTCTTTTAAGAGCGCTAATTAACGACGCTCAAAGTAAATTTGTTGAAGCATTAAACAGATGAAATACTCGGCAACGTAACATTATACGCCGCTTTACGGACTACTTTTAACAAATGTAATCCAACTACTCGCTTGAACCCAACTTCAACGAACACGCCTACTTACCATCACAAAATGTTTCTATTTTGAATTAAACCAATAGAGCTGAAAATTTAACTAATGATTTATATTGTTGTCACTTACGCCCTCAAAACTCTAGCGAGCTGAGCAGCAGTGAGCAGTTGTTGCTGTTGGTCTGTCGATACTCCGTTGTCATCCTCTTCATTGTCGAACTCCGAAAAATATCTGTTGGTTCCGTCCGCGACTTTAAAGATAGAAATTTTTTCTTGGTGAAACGCTCCAGAAATGTTTATCCTACTAAAAAAAGAAAAACCACGGCAAGAACAAGTGATATAGATAAGAACATAGAAGAAAGCATTATACATTACTCATAGTAAAACAATGTGAGAAAATAATACCTAATTTTCGCCTTAAACGCCGACTTTCTAGTCTCTAAATGATAGACAAACGCTCATAGAATTTTATTATAACATGATCTAAGCATATTAAATTGGCGGCAACAACAAGAAATTACGCAAAACGCAAAACTACGTAACCAATACCTGTCCCGAAATATGCAATGTGTAACACTATACGGAAATGTAAATGCAACAGTGAGGTTTTCAACTTCGCATTCTCGTAAATTCTTTAGCCACTTCGCACTTCTTACGCTTTTAACTCCGTTCCGCATCTATTTTACTACAAGCATTCAATGGAAATTTCCTATAACCAATCGCTGAAGAGTGATTTCACCAACCTATTTTTTCATGACAGGTCTGATCTGATGACTATCCACCACTTTTAAATTTAGAACTTTATATGGACAATATCAAAGAAAAAAAGCCACTTGGTCTTAAACTACCACGGAAACAGACAGTCCTAACATTAAACCTACTGCGATCTGGTGAGATATCGGGATCATAGTGCCAACACGACTAACTATTTCATGCACTAGCGACAGTGCGTTAGCCAACAGGACAATGAAAATAAGTAGTTCTCAATAGTGCTAAACAGTAAATGATATGTAGAAAAGCACCTAATCAAGAATTTGACCAACGTACTGTACGAAAAAAAACACACCTGCTTGACGCTGCGAAACACATTGTTGCTGTAGCGACGTCATCATGTTCAATAACGCTAGCAGTGCGCTGAAATGAACGAGCAACTAAGAAAAGGAAAAAAGAACGAATGGTTGAACTCATAGACAGCAAACCTAGTCAGCATACAACACAGCCTTAAGATTATAACAGCAACAAGAATAATGGTAACAACAATAACGATAACAATGGTGGCAATGATACTAATAACAAATAATAAATATTAACAATAGCAACAAGAATAATAGCAATGACATCAACAGTAATAAAAGAAATGATAATACTAATAGCAATAATAGTAGCACTGTGTGTACACATGGGTTCGATCCCGCGCCACAACCTCACCAAGCCTTCCATCCTTCCGTGGTTGGTGAATCGGCACCAGACCTGTCTGCTAGGATAGCAGCACTGATTCGATACATTGGTAGACCATCGCTAGCCAAGGTTTAGGCCAGAAATGTATTCAGTCACCTCTAACGATGCTTAATGAAGTCGAATGCATGGAGCATCACTCAGGGATTGATCAATGCCAAGAGCTTCATCTTCTTCTTAATAGCAGCACAGCAGCAACTATAACAACAAAAGCAGCACCAGAACTAACCGCTCGTTTTCCAAACGATGACAGAAATACGCAGCTGATGAATGCGGAGGTTGCGATCGTGCAGTAAAGGTTTGCATGTCGGACACTAAAAAGAGGCTTAACTGATTGCAAGATCAAACTTCCAAAAAACCTTTAGTCAACCTCGACAATTTTATAACGGGCAAAAAAACTACAAGCAATATAATTATCAAATATCAACTCTTTAAGCAACCTTCTACGAAAAAATACTAACACTTCCAAATAGTAGAACATTTAAATACCACGATAAGGAGTCAGCGTGCACCTGTGCAGCTTTGCACCCAGATTCAGCTTGTGAGAGATTGCTATAGTATTCTACGGGTCTCTTCTTCCCTACTGACTAATACTATCTTCACCAAATTACTACAACGACCCAGCTTGGTTTCATAGAATAACCGATTATAACATACGTTAGTAGCCCACTGTACGAACGTCATTAGTTTCTAACTGTGAGGCTGTTTCATACCTCGATGGCGAAATTAAAACGCAAGCAATTCAAGGTTTTCTAGTCAAACAAAGCTCATTTTGTCCTCTTGTGCCATCTCCTGAGTTTCCACCACTTTGTCACCTGAAAGCAAGATAGGTATTATACCTTTTTGACTGTACAGCTCTTGAGCGGATGATGGTGGAAGATCGTCTGACGTACTGAAAGTCGACATATACCACTGGTAAAATTAAAAGTAATAAAAAATGTTGCAAAGCATTACTAGATCGGATTTAAACGGCAATCACAAAACACACTTTGTTGAGTATGTGAAAAACGAATTTTAAAATCATGAAATGTGCGGATCGTTTGGTCCAAATTACTTTCAAACAGTTACACATTCAAACGAAAGCAGAATTTCGCAATAAATATGGCCTAAAATGCAGTTTGCGGTCTGTATTGGTGAAATTGAGAAAATAGTTAATTTCCGGAATAACAGGATGTCTATAAATTCGTACTTGTTCTGTAGTGGTATTCCTTGATTAAAGTGGTACAGGTCGCACGGATCGATAGGCACATTAAAATCCGACTGGTACGGGGATAAGCGGTGACTGTTTGAACCTGTCGGTAGGACCGAGGTGGCATAGGTAGAAAGTGGCAAAGCTGCCGTACGCGAACTGGAACCAGCGCTGCACGAACCGCCACAGAAACTGAGTGATTAACTATGTAAATGTCGCTATCACGAAGAAGTGAGTGGTCACAATAACTACAGTAACTACAGAGACTTTGTGAAAGCAACTACAATTCACGCCATTGCGCAAGCGGTAATATTCATTGTTTTATCTAAAGACAAACTCAATTTGCTTCATTAAGAGAGAATGTGTAAACAATATATCAATAGCCCAGAAATAGCTTTTTGGAAATCAAGTGCTAAGCCTCTACTTTATAAATGCTAAGAGCACTTTTCGCCAACAAGTGCTTTGTGAGAAGTAACTTACTTCACAAATACAAGAACTATGTAAAGATTGATAAAAACCATACTCACGAAGACACAGGAGCTGTACCCGCTGCCACATATGTGACGTTACCTCCGTTCTCATCATTGTATCCATTAATATTGGATGCAAGCGGATGTGAATTGCTGGTTCTCATCTGCACCGAATCTGAAATAGAGGCTTTGCATCGCCTGTGCCACACGTTTTATAAATCATAAGGACAACATGAAAATCTCCATTCGTTTGTGTCGTTAGCTTGCCAGACATGAAGAGAAAATACTGCACCCTCTCGGACTGTAAGTGGTGTTTGCTAGATTTCATGCCAAACCGCTCCTATATACATCCACGTTACCATACTGCATGCCTCTGCCAAATCAGTGCGTCGAGTGCAATTCGCATGCATGTATGCATGTATACACACTGATGAAAGCATACTTACTTACTTGATATTTGAACGGCCCATCCTCAGTGGTTGTGCGGGGCCCTAACATAATCACCAGATTTGCTGGCTAAGCCATTGTGGTTCCCTGGAATCCTGAGGACAGCCTGGCCAAAGTCTGCCCCAGGTCGTCACTACGACAGGCAGTCGCAGCTTTTGTGGATCAGAGGGAGATTTGCCACCATGCGACTTTGATACCAGGACGGTGGTGGGAACCTGGTATTGGTTTAAAGATGAAAGTATACACGGAAACAATTGACATACTCGAAAAAAAGGGCAAAGCTGGTGCAACATAGGCGGAAAGCGTATTATCTGAATCAATCTGCATTTGAAAGCAAGTGCACGGTTGTCTTTGCTATGGTTTTAACACTTTTCCAGTCACCTACTGATGCGCGCAACACGACTAAACGGTGCCCGTCTGGGGTTGACTTCTAGAAGCATTCACCATATTTATGGAATAGATTTGTGATTTGGCCGAAGCATAGAATATGTTTCTTGCACATTTAAACTAATTAGATAAGAAAGACGATGTGCACTTTTTTTGCATTTGTATAACAGATTTGCTTAGGATTCACTGATTACTGATGCATGAAGAATTGCTTGAATCAGCAAATAGGTAAGCCTGTTATCGTAAGTAGCAATTGGCGTGTATCATAGGGCTAGGACGACCGCTCATAGATAGTCACAGGCAATAAAGCAGTTTCAGAAGGTGTCTGACTCAAATCAATGCAGCCGTGTTCAGTCCGCGCGGCTCTGAACGCGATGAAGTTGCACGTCAACCACAACGAGCAATTGTAAACTCATCGACAAATAGAATATTCATTATCCACGCTGAAGTTAAACCAAAGGCGACTTTTAAAATAATCATCATTTGTTAGTGGAATCAAATGATGGCAGGATATTACCAATTAACAAAGCACAGTTTTTTTTGCATGCTGCTCTGTCACCAAATCCAGACCGTGGAAGGAGGAAAAAGTGGTAAGGTATGGGGCACCACATGTACGATAATCATAAAATGTAGGACAACGAAACTTAAAAATCCATTGAACACCACAATTAAAAGTAACAACAGCATTGGAAAAGTTTGAACAGTAAAAAGGTACGAACCAGACTCTTCGCAGTGTCTGTTCTTGTATCCAGATACCTTATGCTCACGATTGATCGATGATCGTGAACGATTGGAACCCAGCGACATATTGCTTCCCGACCACGAGTTTTGTCGCCTGTAAGTAACTAGGTCCGGCAAGTTATAGACGAATGACTACAACACGATTTAACACGGATTAGAAAAAAGTAATATGCATACAATATTAAGTAATTGTGCTGGCTAATGTTCTTCAGTTAAATAGTCGGTAATTCATAGCAAATGTAGATTTAATTGCAGATAGAATTTCAGCGAGAATCACAATGAAGAAAGTGTATAAAGAAATGAGTGTAGCTACGGATATTGATCACCGTGTAGTACAAAACAACAGAAAATCCCAGGAAGAGCATAATCGTTGGAAAAACATATTAAACTAAGGAAAATACTTACAAAGCACCTTCTGCAGCATGCGAGTTATGCATCATATTGTCGTATTGGCTGTGTTGATGCATTCGGTACAAGTCGATATCACTGTGCTGATGCCGCGATCGACGAACGTGGTCATGAACTTAACCAAAAATCTTGAGAACAACTTAGAATTTTCAGTAAACAAACAGTACCACCTTTATTTTAAGGTCATTTACATCTTCAATTACAATAGTTTTTATATTTCAACAACGTTTCAATGTCGCATGTATGGGGAAACCAGCCACAGTTTTTCACACAATCGATTTCTATGTTAAGTCACTCATTTTCTGCATTCGTAGATTCAGTTCAGAGTAAAAATTATTAGAAGAATCCAGTTAGTGGTTAAGCCTAATGGACAACAAATATGTCTAATACAAAGTCCACAACACTTAAAATGGATATCATGTCAACATGAGCGCGTGTAGCGCGCAGTGGTCGAAAGCGCCCTGCAACACATGGGATTCACTTCTGCACCCCAGGCTCACCAAGGCCTCCTTCCTTCCGAGGTCGGAAAATTTGTACCAGACTTGTCTGGGAGGATAGCAGCACTGACTCAATACATCGATAGGCCACTGCGAGTCATTGTAAAGGCCAGATATGCATTCAATCACCTCTAACGATGCTTAATAAAGTCCAATGCAAGGCGCATCCCTCAGGATTTGATCAACGGCGAGTGTTTTATCGTTTAGCTTTATCATGTCAACATGAAGCTGTTGATGTATGAGTTAGTGGAAACATGGCTCATAATTTACTCTAAAACTTGCAAAATCTGCACTTTTCAAGTGCTTTCATTTATTTGAGAAAATCACTTGTCCATAAGAAGTTTAAAAGTTATGACTAATTCTGAGTGAAGAATAAGGAAAACTGAGAGCAAATTCCTCTGGAATTGCTCACTACAACGATTTACAGTTACCGAAATATCCTGCCGAGGAATCTCCTCTCTGCAGATGATATGCAGAGATAGAGCCCCTGCAGATGTACTGAGGCATTTCTCATATTTTCGTACTGATACTTACTTGTATATTTGGATGGACCGTCTTCACTGGTTGTGCGGGCACCAGCATAATTTCCATTTTTTTCGGAGTTTTCCTGGTTTAGCCATTGTGGTTCTCTGCAGTCCCGGGATCAACCTAGCCAATGTCTGCTACAGGTAGTCACCACCTCGGGCAGTCGCCGCTCTTGTAGATCAGAGGGAGATTTGCCACCTTGCGACTAGCTTCATCCCAGGACGGTGGTGGATCCTGGTACTGATTTACTCTTAGCTGGCCTTCCTGATGGAAATGCCGGACCCCTTCTCAGCTTGGGAGACCCTGCTGAGATGATGAATCCTCTCGCTATACATCGCAGCCCGAAACAGGAAACACCTCTCAACCACCACGATGAGGCGATGAACCATTGGGAGGCATTCGTATTGATATTAATGGCAAACAATAAATAAGAAATCAGTTTGTTCTAGAGCTAAATATCGATTTGATTGACTCAAAAACATGAGTGGGTGTTAAACGTAGATAAACATTCTCAAGCATTTACATAATAGTTAAGAAACTACACAAATAAGAAGAAAAATGATCCCTTGTGTTTAAAAGACCCACAAGAATAACAACTGCCTCGCCTATATCGCGAATTCGTGAATGAACCATGAGCTGCAGAGCAAACACCTCTAACTGAATATCTGCTATCTATAAGAAATTCAATTACACGGGAAAAATTCGATCAAACAGTCTGACCACCTGGAGGAAATTCGCCGGTGTCAAAATTAGTGGCTACTTGTCAATCAATACAAAAAAAAACACACCTCTATTATTATGGTCCCTGTATTCAGGTTGCCTATAACGACGCATGCAGGTGTGACTTGTAGAGACGGATCCGGATCCTGAACGTTTCAGATTTACGACGTTATCAAAGTCATCGCAAAATCACAAGTAACTTGATGATGAAAATACTACTTATCATGCCATTTATTACCAGCATAAGCAGCAAACAAGCCGACATTTCTAGTGTTTTCAACGTTTTCATTTTCATATTAATAGCGAAATTTAAGTAATCTAAAACAATCCAAAACACTAACTTTCTATATATCTCGGCTTAACAATCGATAAATTTATTTACATGTTCTTATGAACTGATCTTGTTGAGGTGATACGAGCTTGGTATAAGCTGTCGCCGTTGTTGTTGTTGTTGTTGTTGTTGTTGTTGTTGTTGTCGGTGGTGGTAAATGGCTGACGTTTTGGCGATCTCGCCTTCCCCAGGGCCGTGATGTTGCGAGTGGGACTCTTGGAGTCGACTCAGCCATCGACCAACAACAACAGCAACAACAGCAGCAGCTACAACTTATACGAACTTCGCATCAGCTCAACAAGATCACTTCACAAGAACATGTGAATAACTAACCTAAAGTAGTAGGTCTAAAAAGGAAATATGCTGCTCACCAGTGGTTTCTAGTGCTAAATGTCCATTGAACGTCTATCGGTAGGTTTTACCTCACAGCTGTCAATAAGTAAGTGAGAAACGTCTTCATCATCGAATAGGAACTTTACGAAAACTTTTGCAACTGTTTCATACACATACGGTAAAAAGAAAAGTTCGTTCGAACATCTAGTTTTTTTACTTACTATTCTGCTACTATCCTCTCAACGGTTTACCGCCTCATCCTGGTTGGGAGGTGTTCCTGGGTGTCGGACAGCGATGTACAGCGGAGGATTCATCTCCCCCGCAGGGTCTCCAGAGCTGAGAAGGGGTCCGGCTTTTCCATCAGGAAGCCCAGCTAGGAGTAAACCAATAACAGGATCCACCACCGTCCTGGTATCAAAGTCGCATGGTGGCAAATCTCCCTCTGATCCACAAGGGCTGCGGCTGTCTGTGGTACTGACGAATTGGGGCAGACTTTGAGTAGCCTGACCTTGCGACTCCAGGGGGAACACAATAGCTAAACTAGCAAAACTCGGAAAAATGGAGATCATCCTGGGGTCCGCACAACGAATGAGGACGGGCCGTCCAAGTACACAAGTATCTAAGTATGATACTACTACTACTACTACTACTACTACTACCTTACTCTTCCAACCATGCATTTTATTTCCAACTCTAATGTCTTTCTTATCGAGAATAAACCTAAAACAAAAATGAGACACTTGAGTTGAGTTGGCAGAGTAGAATTACCAAGAATCTGTGTGAAAACACATAAAATTAACAAGAGGGCTCAAACGGTGTCTTAAAAACTGCATTCAGTAAGTCATTCAGTAACTGCGTCCTTAGTAACAGTTCTGAGGAAACACAGTGCAGCAGAGTAACATTGAAGTAGTGGCGCAAGGAAAACCGTATTGAGAAGAGTTGAAGGTGTTAGAATAGTGATTGTTCTGAACTGGTTCTTGATCTGATGATTATGTGGGTTAGGGCCAGACCGTCCAACATCTGATGATTGTAAGGGTCAGAGCAAAACCGATCAACGACGTCTCCAGTGATTCTCATAGATATTCTCAAGATCTTACGTACATGAAAGTGATTTACTTTCGCTTATATTTGTCTCTATTACGACTTCACAAACTCCACCCTTCAAAACGAAATCGCGTTTTGAACAGCATCGATCTTCCCTCATTCTGACTAACTAACGAAAGGCTTGAAAAAAATTTGTTTGCAAACCCGCACTAGAAGCATCGCTACAGTTATCACAATTTTCCACAGACTTCCACGACGAAGAACGATGCATCCCAGTACCTAAAGAATGGTTCAAAGATACACACTATTAAGGAAAGTGGTGAACCTCTATGAGTGTCGATATCACGTGTAAAGATCAGTATTGGCGATTGCAAGTGCGGAGATCCCAAAAGTGACCCCTGCTATGACTTCTGGGACATCTTAATGTGTAGGTCTCATGAGAATGTACTTAGTTTCAGCGCTTGAACATACAGGGTTCACAACACAGGACTCATAGTACCCCTAAAGGAGAGAAAGACAAGAACTAAGTGCATGTGGAAAGTCATAGAAATCTATGCTAATTACACTTTTTACGTCAGCAACAGAAAAGCTAACATTCATAGACACATAAATCCAGTAATCCAGAAAATAGTCGGCGATCTGCTTAGTCGGACAAGATCCGGCAAACACTGATGAGGAAGAGACGGCGCGATTGACAGCCGACCGCCTTAATAGTTAGTTCATTTACAGAACTCCACATCGGATACAGTAACCGGTAACGAAAAAAATCGAAATCACTTCTTCGACAATGTTTGCGATATTTTAGTATGTTCGGTTCTAAGTACTTCTTTCGTTCTAATTAGTACCACATTCAACAATCGATCGATTCCCACTAATAGTTCATAAGATGGGAGTTTCTAATAAGCACTTCTAATTTAGTGGAAGGTCAAAGTGATCGACATGTGATCTCGCGGTCGGTTAAAAGTACTCCTTAGCAGTATGCATGTTAGGTATAGAGAGTACTTCTCGTGAAATATTCTCTATCTTTCACTTCCATGTCTTTTCTACTACTCAAATTTTCGTATTTATTACTCCTGTCATGTAACCTCCTCTCAACGGTTTACCGCCTTATCGTGGCTGGGATGTGTTCCTGGATGTCGGGCTGTGATTTATGGCAGGAGGATTCATCCCCTAGCAGGGTCTCCCAAGCTGAGAACGAGTTCGGCGTTTTCATCATGAAGCCGGTAACGACCTGCGGCAAACTTTGGCTAGGCTGACCTCAGGGACTCCAAGGAACTACATTGGCTAAACCAGTACAACTCCGAAGAAGTTGGAATCGTGTTGGGGCAGCACAACCACTGAAGACGGGCCATTCGTGTATCCAAGCAAGTATAAGTTTGTCAAATACCGACTTCTGCATGATGGATTATTCGTTGAGAAACAATTTATTATCATCCGAGTGAAATCAAAAACAACCGCCCTGTGCAAAAGAACGCTGCCGAATGAGGTTGCATAATTCGAGAGGTGCTCTACTAAAAAAGATTTGACTCAATGCGAAGAGGAAGATGCCACATCGAGAAGACGCACGACTGCGGACCATCGAGATGAACGACTGCGGACCATCGACTCCGATCACCGGCTCTGGGGAAGACGAAAACTTCGAAATGTTAGTCGAATAGATATGTGAAAACAACCTCGTGTTAGGGTTATCAGTGAAATAGAATACATTGGTTATTTATACCGAGGTTAAATGAAAGTCGGTTTACAACGATACGAATGTTGGATTTATATTCTTCATTTCTGTCTAAAAGCAATCAAGCAACGTTCGACGCTTGTAAAATCGGAGATTCTAAAGAGCTCCTGTACTCTTATTTTGCACTACTGGTTGGATCCCCGATAGACCAATGGGAATGCATGGTGTTGGTTTCCAATATCCTTCAGCTTTCTTCTAGTTTCTGGGTGTCGGACCGCGATGTACAGCGGGGTGATTCATCCCCTTGAAAGGGTCTCCCAAACTGAGGAGGAGTCTGGCGTTTCCATCAAGAAGCCTAGCTAAGAGTAAACAATACCAGAATTCACCACTGTCCTGGTATCAAAGTCGCATGGTGGCAAATTTCGCTCTGATCCACAGGGGCTTCGACTGCCTGTGGTGGTGAAGACCTGGGGCAGACTTTGGCCAAAATGACTACGGGATTCGGGAACAGTGGCTTAACCAGCACATTTCCGAAAAAAATGGAGGTTATGCTGGGGCCCGCACAACCAGTGAGGAGGGGCCATTCAAATATCAAAGAGTATATCTTTCAGCCGGGGAAAAACTGAAATAAAGGAACTTGCCAATAGTTCCACCACTATTTCCATTTGGGCGCGGGGGACTGATTCACCGTGTATATTGCAGGGCGCCTCCGACCACTGCGCCACACGCGCCACAGGTCGTGACATAATAAAGTAAAGTATCCATAGTACCACATACAGAAGAATAGAGACAACACAATCTGCACAAAATTTATTTGCTACGCAGAAGTATTTAAGAGTAGAATACTTGTTGTCATTTATGAGTAATTAAGCGCATTTCGATCCATGATATTAACAACATTCGGAAGATTTATCGTCTGAAATAACAGTGGGTATAAGGTGTACTGAAGGTATCATGATGGATACAAACAAAAATCTCAACGACAACATCAACTAGGGATATCACCTTACCCATATATCACTCCTGACACATCCGACAATGATTCTTGCACAGCTCGAACCCATGCCTCCATAACATTCACTTTTTCGCGAAGGAAACGATTAACGTCATCCCACATTTTTCGCTCACAAAATATACCCTGCATGGATTCTTTATGAGATACAACTCAATAAGTTAATGACTTTTCGAGAGTATCACCTATATGATCTGTAATCCTGTCAAGTTAAGAATACATTAACTAAGGCTAGCAGCAACAAGTTTCACTCGGCTCCTAACCAGCGAGAGGTGCACTGCTCGCTCAAGGGACACGAACAGCATGACAGATTTTTGTATCATGCCTTGTTCACTGCTTATGGGTAGGTGCTAGTCATTGGCAGCTGGCTGTAGATGGTGTGGCATAGATTTACTCTGAGCTAGACTTCGGAATGGAAATGTAGGACTTCTCGGCTTGGGTGATCTTGTGGTGTGGAGAGAGAAAATAAGTCGCCACTGTGTGCCATAGTTCTCATGACCTTTTAACTCGTTTCCTCAGTGACGATGAAGCGTTAAAGCACTGAGATGTGGATGCACTCAAGAGGAGAGGAAAGTAGACAATAAATATTTGGCCGAGTAGATTGATGATCAGCCACCATCTTCGAGACAGGAGATCCCAAACGCTCACGCGTTCCATAGGACAAGTAGTCATCGGCAATGTTATCGCAACACCTAGATATTTATATGGGATGAACATGTTAGGTGTCATTCAGTAATTGTGAATAATAACAGCACTGTCTCTGACAAATTCAAGTTACAATGTTACCAGAATGAGCAAATTTGTTATGTGTGACATCAATAGAGAAGCATAGATATCATACTGAGAATTACTTGAAGTCTCATCGTGACTTGAGTGTGCTCATCGATTTTTTATGTACGCTAGGGTGCTTATACCCCACGTAAGGAAGAAGTTCGACAGCTGCATACAAAAGCCCGGAGTCCGGTAAGTTGCCCGCGGCTTCTTTTCCACAACAAAAGAATGGTGAAAAAAGTATCATATCAAAAAGCGTGGAGTTTTGTTCCTCTTGGACGAATGAACCCTACATGAGTTATTCGATAATTAACGTGATATCGACTTCTTTTTTTATTTACTGCCTATTGCAATTTTTCACGGCAGGGTATTATGTGTGATACAACCACAATGGTGCTGAGATATTTGCAAAACTACAGACCGCAAGTCTCTGCAGTGGAGAAGAACGCGACATTATCATTTCCGGAGGTTAATGCGTTCACTACCACACCATGCCTGTCCTTCGTTTCGCCCTCCTCCCAGCTAGTTCTGGTCCCTTTTTTTGATTTTGATCTTATTAATCTCTTTGACGGGTGATTGCTGATGGCACTAGTAGATAGAAAAATAACGAACAGAATGGCGAAACGAGGGACCCGCATGGTGTGGTGGTGAACGCGTTAGCCCTCGGAAAGGGTAATAGCGCGTTCGCCCCTCAGCGCAGACATCTTCTGTTCAGAGTTTTTCAAATATTTCACTACCATTGTCATTAACGAGATATTGGAGACAAGAAGATAATTAGCTCTCTCAACTGACTTGATGACTAGCGGAGATAATGAATAGTTCACAATTGGCGATTCTTTCCTTCATTACTAAGCCATGTTGATGATGAACAATAGCGTCCTGGTCACCATGACAAACAAGTGTTGGGCAGCGAATACTTTGTGCTTTTTTCGTAGCTGAAAACTAAAGACTGTAACCAGTTATGAATGAACTACTGCTATGGTTTTCGATGAAATTCCTAAGAAAACTCACACAGTGGCTTAAGAGTTTTGAGCGATTTAAATGTTAAACTTAGTCCTCCAGCGTTTGGAATTAGTCGTAGATTGCAAACTTTATGGTAAAAAAAGTAAATATGGGAGGGAGAATTGAACCTTCTTTGGGTGTCACACCACCTTGCGGTATGAGAAGGGTATCGAGAGCCCGCCTTCCCACAGTCAACAATAACTATTGTAAGGAGCAAGAACGACGGAGTGACCTAACAAATTGCTCAGCGAATTCATCACAGAAGGCAAACCAGGTCACCACTTCGATAAATCAACGAAGCTGGAAATAACTGTGTTGCTACGGAGAAACTACGAGGAATTTCATCCGCAGTAAAGCCAAGTAAGAAGGATAGTAGCATTAACAGGTGGATTCACATTACCGGTGTATCGCTGAAGATTCGTGTGCTAACTGACCATACAAAGGAAAGAAATTCTAAAGTGAAGTGATAGACGACGCAGTAAAGAAGAAAAAAACTTGTTGTGATCAGTTAAAGGAGTGATGTGAGTATGCGTTTTGTTCACACAAGTGACTCATTTCATTCCAAAGAGAATACCACTTGTTTAATTTCAACATTTCATGCATCTTCATTCATAATTCTGAGGTGAAAAGATAAGGATAAAGCTCTCGGCGTTCATCAATGCCCTGAGGGATCCGCCATGCATTCGACTTCATTAAGCATGTTTGAAGGTGATTGAATGCATATCTGGACTTTACAATGACTCGCGGTGGCCTACCGATGTATTGAGCCAGTGTTGCTATCCTCCCAAACAAGTCTGGTACCAATTTGCCAACCCCGGAGGATGGAAAGCTTAGTGAGCCATGGGCGCGGGGGATCGATTACACGTGTGTATTGCATGGCGCCTCCGACCACTGCGCCACACGCGACAAGTAATATTAAGTTTTGCATTTGAGAGGGTAATTGGGGGGTTCAATTTGGCCTGGAGACCAAGTTTTACGACTATCTCACCACTACAATGGTTTTATTTCACAACACTCATCCTTTTATCCCTTATCTGTTTATTGTTTGTTGGCATTTTCTTCATCTACAAACTTTTTCTAGCCTGGGTACATCCAACAGGTATTAGTTACTGTCATTGACAATACGATTCGTATATTCACCTCTGAAACATATCCATACAAGACGATGCGCTAACGTGCGGTCGTCGAAGAATCACACGCCATAGCGATGTAAACGGAGCTATCAGAACCATTGCACCGAGCTGAAAATGTTTAAGGAAAAAAAACTGGTATAGGGGCTAACACGGTGTGAGCAGGCTGTGCAAACCATTACAATCTGTTATAAGCTAAGAAGTAACGAATTCTCAGTTACAGACTGCCGACTGCAAATAGCAAATCTATTGATATACGGGGCTTTTAGGTGAAACCGAAACCATACATTTTAATCAGACTAGTTCAAAGAATAAAAAACACTAACATCCGGTGTTATAGAAGCAATATGAACCATGGCTGCCGTTCCTAGGCTGAATCCGATCAATATAATATCTTTCGGTTGATATTTCAAATCCGTAACGGCGTATCTAAAATCAACTAAATCAACAAAACGGAAAATCGGATGACATCGGCATCTTGGTACACTAGTTTGCTGCTCCTCGTACTTCTGGAAAAAGAGTGAGAAAGAAGGAGCATAAAAAGGACTGCAAAATGTCTCCGCAGAAATATTTTTATTAGAGCAAAAAGCAAAAGCGGAAGGATAATCATAGTTCGGATCGATCGTCACTTGTGGTCGTCAGAGACGATCGTGAGTCGCAGTCACAAATTTCTTACCACCTATGTTACAAGGATCCGGGACACCAGCTTCACACCATGGGTGGCCGATCGAGCAACACAGTTATCTATTTGCAATCTGACCAACCACTTCTAGGTTATCATCACTTATTCAACTGCATGGTACAATCTACCCACTTGTACACTCTTTCAACGGTATCGTACACTGTCTTCTCTGTAGAATTTCCTTCGCTAACTCCGTAACCAGCATAATCGAACACCAATAAGTCGCACTTCAGAAAATCTGCTATGTCGACCTGCAAGGGATTCCCGTTGCACGAAAAAAAAACTAAAGATGTCACAGAGCTTATAGGCATCCAAAAAAAATGTTAGAGCAGTTTTCCACAACAGTGTTCTGACTAGGCTCCCTCTGATCCACAAGCGCGGCGATTGCCTGTGGTGGTGACGACCTGGGGCAGACTTTGGCTAGGCTGACCTCGGGACTCCAGGGAACCACAGCGACTGAACTAGCAAAACTCCGAAGAAATGGAAATTATGCTGAGGCCCACACAACCAGTGAAGACGGGTTATCGAAGTATCAAAGTAAGTGAGTAATATCACATATTCTGTATCCCAAAGCTCCCTCCATCCGATTCATTTCCTCCCACCTACGGATGTCTTTGGATTTGTGCATAAGTTCGACTGCCACTTCAAGAATTAATTTTCTTAAATAATGTCGTTGACTGCTGATCGAGTTGATTCTCCTTGTAGTCTTGAGATGGTTCTCCCGGAGCTTTCTAGGATCTTGTCCTAAGACACTGGGTTTTGGCGACCGAAGAGAGCTTCTACCATACAATTTTGCCACCAGCTTGTCAACCGTTTAGGGATCGAATAGGCCTGGAGTGCAGTTAGACTAGCGACCATACATGTGTACTGCACAGTGTCTTTAAACATTGCGCTTTGAGCGCTTCCAGCTCTGGACAATCTGGAATATTAGACCGTTTTTTCTTAATAAGCGTTTTTTGGTTGTCTCGTTCTTGAGGTATAGAGTGATTATGCTGAAAACTACTGTGTGCTCGATAGTTTATCCTTATACGACGAAATAAATGCGAAAAGATCACCAAGCAAATGACGTCAAAGAATCAGCATAGAACTGACAAAATTTGGGTCCATAAGCATACAGCATCCAATGTCGGAACTGTTTGGTTGTGCAAATATTATCAACTTTGGCGAACGAGTCCTGAAAGCATTACCCTGGGAACCCAGGAAACCAACAACATAATCATTGTATCCTCAGTTTATTGTAAAAATTCAGTGAACCTCGGACTTCCTGTTCTTCTCAGCCATTTCTCCGTTTGTTCGCACATCACTTCCATTGCACATATTCGCAACTCTTCGTAGACATTTAAAATGACTGGCTGAAATTCAGTTATGGTGAGTGGCGTCGATACCAGTATTTGGAAAAGTACATAATCAACTAATACAATGGGATGTGATATTGACGGAGCAACACGTCTGTTAGCCAACCATAGCAGAATCATTACGACCCAAGTCATATAAGATCGCAGCGATAAAAACCACTAAGGTCCACGGTAACCACGTCGAAAGTAATGCGAACAGAAATGATGTATAGCTGCTATACGATTATTGAAAAGCATATAAAAGTGTTCAATAAGTCCGTTTTCGTTCTGTGGCGATGGCAGCGGTTGGAGGTTCCATGCAACACACACGGGGTCGGTCGCTGGTTCGATCCCGCGTCTCGAGCTCACTAAGCCCTCGCTCCTATCGAGGTGACCAAATTGGGACCAAACTAGTGCAGGAAGACAAAAATACTGAATTAATAAATCGGTAGGTAACTGCAAATCATTGTATAGGGTATATATATGCATTCAACCAACTAATATGCATTAATCCTTTTCTGCTCGTGCACTTATAGACCTTTCAAAGCCTTAACGCCTTCTGATGATAGCAAGAAAGTCTTCACACTGTTGAATTGCAGAGCCTTTCGAAATCTCACTTTCTGTCGAACCAAGAACGTAATCCATACATGCAAGGGTACAGATTTTTTTGTTGCTTATCTGGTCGGTTTATTTCTTGGATGAGAAAGTCGTTTTTAAGGAACAAATGACAATCGTTACTGTATCAACCTTTTTATTCACTACCTATTATTACTTTTCACTCTAGAGTATGATGCGAAATTCAACCACTGTGATGCTGAGGTATTTGCAAGACTCCGAAGTGCAGGTGTATACGGTGAGGATCGAACCCTCAGGTACCCTTTACGAGTGCTAACGTGTTCACCACCCGTTGACGAGAGTGATTGATGATACCAGCTTTGGGTAGAAAACTCGTTGAGAGAAAGGCGAATTGAAGGATCCGCATGGTGTGGTGGTGAACACGTTAGCCCCTAGATGGGGTAATATAATAGGTAATAATAGTAATACCTACGGCACGGAGTTTTGCAAATATTTTAGCATCACAGTGGTTGAATTCCACAATCAATACTTTTACCCACGAACCACCAGTGTTCTCAGAATCCAGAAAACGTTAAACGGCGTAAACGCTTGTACATAGAGAGGTATGAATGGGAGATGAACTTCCACGGCATGAGGACGTCTAGAAAAATTAACTAGAAATCGATCTACGTTCTGATTGCCTTCATGAAACGGTGATGTTGAAGATATAGGATAACTTATAAGATCGATCGCCATTTTCTTTCGAGTACAAAGATGGTTTCTCTCAACGGTTTACCGCCTCATCGTGAGTGCGAGGTGTCCTGGGTGTCGGGCTGCGATACACATTTGGGGGGACTCATCTCCCTGCCAGGACCTCTCAATTTGAGAAGAAATCCGACGTTTCTACCAGGAAACCCAGCAAAGAGGAAACCAATACCAGGGTCCATCACCGTTCTGGTACCAAACTAGTCGCATGGTGGCAAATCTCCCTCTGATCCACAAGCGCAGCGACTTCCTGTGGTAGTGAAAACCTGGGACAGACTTTGCCCTGGCCGATTTCAGGCCTCCAGGGAACCACAATGGCCCTAGCCAGCAAAACTCCGAACCAATGGAAAATATGCTGGGGGCACTCACATCCAGTGAAGACGGGCCGTCCAAGTAGCCAAGTATCCTACAAAGACGGTTGAGTTCCAGAGCAGTTTTTTTGTTTCTTTTTCGTCTTTTTTGAATTAGGAAAAGCAAGTGGTTGGAGCAAGTAGTACTGCTTTATACCCACGAATCAGCTTTTGAGTGGATTTCTCATTGTCAATGTTTAAGGTAAACGATCCTATTCCTCCAATGAGAAATTTTGGTTTGCATGCTGTTAAAAGGAAAGTTTTATGATTCTGAATAAGCTAGACTTTTATTCATTGATTAGCTAACATGAGGTCGATAGAAAGAACTTTATTCGGTTAACGTTTCGGCGTTTTCGCCTTCCTCAGAGCCAGATTGATCTGAGTCGATTGTCTACCCTTCATCCTTTTTTCCTATGCGGGTTTTCACGATTGCATGGAGTGAAGGGACCTCATCCAGCAGTGCACTTTTATACTGACCGAAATCGCAACATGGAAGGACTATGGAGAATCGACCAATCCAGCCCTGAGAAAGGAGAAGGTGCCGAAACATTAGCGGAATCAAGTTTTTTTCTAATCAGCTTCGTGTCAACTTATCAATGAAAAAACACTTGTTGATTGGTCATACCGAGGTTAAAGAAAAGTGGGTTTTTGAAACTAGCCTTTATTCTCGTTTTTAGTTGCGCCGTATTGGGAGCAGATAACACAGTGGTAGTTACGCCTGTTATGACGAGCATGGTGCTAGTTCGATTCCGCCTCGGGCCAACCAAGCTTTCCATCTCTCCGGGGTCGGAAAACTGGCAGCGGACTTGTTTGGGAAAAACTCATTCTCTGCAATCCAATTGGGAACGCACCAGCCCACCCATCTCAGGACTCCAGGGAGAATCGCTCGACCAGCATTCCACGACATTCAAGACGAAATGAAAATCCTCAAACAGCAATCGAAGCCACACGTAAAGTTGGAAGATCTTCGTGGACAATGAATGCAAGGAAACGAATTGAATGTGGGAAGTGCTGGGATCCGTGCAGTAGATGTGAAGACAGGTCAAGTGAAATAAAAAGATAAAAAAAATATGTTGTTACCTTACATCGAAGAATATGGTAGTAGATGTCGATCGCTTTCACGCGTGATCGTAGTAAATGTGGTAGACAAATCTGTAAATCTTCAACACCATGTGCCTCTCTGGCACTGAAGAAAACGCGACGTTGGTCTCTCTAGAAAAAGCATTTTCGTCTTTGAATCCATCATTTCATAGCATGAACGATTGTCATTCGAGATTTTGTGGATCTGGTCTTTGCATCCACGATAACATAAAATTTCCTGGCACACTTTTTTTCTGTACTGAGAGTGATTCTCTTACTCTACGAGCACGAACAAGCTAACTGTAGGCAAAGAATTCGTTTTAAAGTTAGGATTATCCATATAAGCTTTAGATTTACCTTTCCGCCAACCAAATAGTAGTACTCTCCACGTGGTGGAGCCCGAAATGCTATTTTTTTTATGACCCACGGTGGCCATGGAGGGCATAGAATGTACATAAGACCAGCGATAGCATGCAGAATTTTCCTCAGCATTTTAAATAATCGTGATCGATGATCGTGCTAGAAAAGAAGTTTTCCAAGATAAATGTGTGAATTCGATTCGTTTGAGACGTTCCGAACGCTCGAACTACTCTGGAGTACCCCATTTCTAGTAACTTTGCGAGCTAAGTGGTGGCAGAGATTTATTCTTAGCTGAGTTTTCGAATGTCGAACTTCTCTGCAAAATGAGAATCTTGAACCTCTCTGTCGCACAGCATGGGCGAACGAACCTGTTGGAGAGATGAACCCCTATGCTAAACCGACGTTCCATATCCAGGAATACCCATGGCCAAGACGAATTATTGATAGTGAAGTACTATTATAAAAAATCTTTGTCAAACATAAAGTGAATACGAGAATGACCAGGAATAGCTCAACTCCAACCCTTGTATGTATTCAGAATCCGCAAACCAAACACACTTTGTTATTTCAACTGCAGCTTCAGCTTCACTAGTATCTATGTCGATATGCGCTCTTTAGAGCTTTTTCCGCTGGTGAGGAATGATGATAACATCGTCAAAGGATAAGAGGATAAAGCTCTCGGAGTTGACCAATCCCTGAGTGACGCGCCATGCGTTCGACTTCATTAATTATCATTTGGAGGTGATTGAATGCATATCTGGCCCTTACAATGGCTCGCGATGGCCTGCCGAAGTATCGAGCCAGTGCTGCTATCCTCTCAGACAGGCCTGGTACCAATATGCCGACCACGGAGGGATGGAAGGCTTGCTGAGCTACAGGCGCGGGGGATCGATTCCACGTGTGTGTTGTTGCAGGGCGCCTCCGACCACTGAGCCACATGCGCCCTGATAACACCGTTAGGATGAAAAAAATGGTTGATGGAGAGAGAGAGTCAAGGAAGGACCTCGGTTGGTGTGGTGGATTGCACGTGAGTTTGTGGAAAGGGTAATTGCACTTTCCAAGTCCAAATGAGGTTCCGAATCATATCTCAATATCCTTATGATTGTATTTCACATAGTACTCTGCCATGAAGAAAGAACAAGCAGTAAATAAAACTTAGACATTGTGATACACTGCTCTGAATAGGTCATTTATCGACAAACCATGGGAGAAGATGCACTCTTGTTCTCTAGTAGAGGACTAGCAGTTGTAATTGCTTAGGATTCCAACGACAAACGATTAGTTTCAGCGTTCGAACGAAGGGAATGTCTTTAGAGTACTGGGTTTTTACATTAATGTGATTAGTTACCGTTTCACTCCAAATTCGGTCATGTGCTGGGCACAGTTGTCTTTTCATTATTCGCAGTTCATTCGCTGAAAATTCAACGACTGATTAACGGCACTATGAGCTGGGGTACTCTCGTACCTTGTTCGAAGTCACTATAAACGTCACCGTAGTCTTCATCATCTACAGTCGTCATCTGAAAAAGGCTTCGGTTTCTTTTCGATGTGTCAAAACTCAGTAGATAAACGAAGCAATTATCAATTTCCACAGATTTATAGTGCTTGTATACCATTGAGTTGTCTCCTTGCGTGGCTTCCAAGTGCACATCACCGCATAATTCGCGACCAGCTCTGAACTCACGTTAAACTTAATACCGTTAAGCGTACAAATCGTCATGTTTTCGTTGTCCCCTTATACTCTTTGTAGGAGATTTCGCTTTTAGCTTTATCGATGTCGTAAAACCTTCTCACGTGAATCTTCGCTCCTTGAATCGTTTCGACTCAATGTTGTGCTGAAATATTAGTGAGTAGTAGTGAGATAGTAAAATAGTAGTGAGCTAACACACCTTTGTTGTATCATACCACCAGTATAACACAAGACCTATAATTACACCAATGAAAATAAAAAATTGAGGTGGACAGGCGCAATGGATAAGTATCGACCGATGAATAGGAGCAAAGTCACCACCGATGGTGGCCAGTTGATTTGTCTGAAACCATCGCTGGTCTTGCTTCTCATTCAGCGTTGTCTATCAGAAGGCATCAAAGACTTTATGTGGTTATCACTAATGGTGAACGTTGATCGTTTAATGAAAGCCATCACAAAATCATCGCGTCAATGTAGATGTGCGAAAGGTGAGCTATTATGACCTCATTAACACCATTTAGTTCTAACTGAATATTTAGTCGTCTGAGAAATCCTCTTTGTTATCTGGAATGTCATTAGTCACTAACTAGCTGGAACAGATGTCAGTGAAGCATCCATTCGTCGCCGTCATACAACAGAACTACTATGTGAGTCCTGTTCGCTCGACAAACACGAAAAGCACCACATAGTTGAACTTTTCCGTGGAAAAGGTTTACTCTTTTCGGTGTTCAGAGACGGAAATATCGAAATTCTTCTCATGTTGGGTGATCGTGCTGAGGGGGTAAACACGCACTGCAACCAGAGACACCCTCTAATCACGAGAATGCGGTGTACTACGGGAAAGATCTGATGCTTCAGTGAAATGGACTAACCAGTAGCATGTAAATGTATAAAATAAAGCACACTGGTTTCCTTTTTTGTTGTATCATTCCTATTGCCTAAACGGAAATTATAAACTTGTTAGGTACTTATTTCGTACTAGAATTCATCGAAACCGGTTTGCAGTGTCATTCATCAAGGTTCACCATCTATTGCAATCCATAATGCACCATGTGCAGTTCACACTGCTCAATACCGTTGAACAATTCGCGACAATTTTACACTATTGTTGGACAACTTTAACTTGTTATTTACCGAAGGGGCGTGTGGCCCAGTGGTTTGAGGAGCCACTGCGACACACGTGAATTCGATCCCGGCGCCTATGGCCCACCAAGCCCTCCATCCCTCCGCAGTCGGCAAATTGGTACCAGACTTGTCTGGGAGGTTAGCAGCACTGGCTCGATACGTAGTAGGCCACCGCCAGTCATTGTAAAGGCCAGATATGCATTCAATCACCTCCAACCATACTTAATGAATTAGAATGCATGACGCATCTCTCAGGGGATTGATCAGCGCCAAGAGCTTTCATTTGCTGCCCACTCTTTTTAATGGCAGGGTATGTTTCGAAATACAACTTCAATGATGCTGAGATATTTGAAACAGGCGTATGCGGTGGGGGAACGAACGCGCTATTACGCTTTCCGAGGGCTAACGCATTCACCACCACACCATGCGGGTCCTTCGTTTCGCCTGTCTCATCTAGTTCTATCGATTATAATTATCGCCGATTAATATAACTACATCCTCAGCTTAACTGGGTTCATTCCTGATTTGGGCTCCCCAGATCAATCCCGCTGAGGGGTGATTGCTAATGATAGTGATCGATAGAACTAGCTGAGAGACGGGCGAAACGAAGGACCCGCATGGTGTGGTGGTGAACGCGTTGCTCTCCGGAAAGGACAATAGCGCGTTCGTTCCTCACCGCGTACACTTGGGATCCGGAGTTTTGCAAATATCTCAGCATCGCTGAACTTATATTTCGCAACATACTCTGTTATATTGTTATATTGTTGGATAGCTGATACTAAATATCTTCACATTCTTCAGAATAGTTACACATTCCATGACAGATTTCTAGATAAAAAATCTGTTTGTACAGCTTACGAACGTCCAAAATTCCACATAACATTTGCTATCGTCTATATCTCCTTGCCATTATAGATTCTACGAGTCAATTCGTGGTGTGGGTAGCTCAGTAGTAGTGATTCCATTTATTACGCATTTGACCCAACCTAACCAGGCATAGGGTTCGATCCTGCAAAGAACCTATCAAGTCTCAATTTGTCTAGGGGCAAAGGCACTCCTTCTAATCCGTCTTAACACGGCTATCTCAAGAATCCAGGGACTACCGACTCGATTAGCATTGAACGTTATTCGTGGCGAAGAAGAGAAAACTAGCATCTAAATCTCCACCCAAAAGAATTGGAAGACAGACATGGATGTTGGGTGCGGGAAACGATTCGAATGCAAGAAGTGCTGGGATTCGCACACTGTAATACATGTGATGACGAGTCATGTAATAAAATAATAATAATAATATTTGGATATTTGGATAGCACGCGAGCCTCCGGTAAGGGTAATCGCGGGCTCTTAACCATCCGTGGTTTCGAGATTTGCTCATATTTCACATAGTAACGTGCCATGAAAAAAAAAGGATAGGCAGTAGTTAAAAGTTAAAACATTGTGATTTCGACTCCAGTGTCGACCTAACTGGGTTCAATGCTGATTTGTTCTACTCAGGTCATTATCGTTGAACGGGTGACTGCCGATAGTATCGATAATGGCAGACAGTGGTTGGGAGAAAGGCAATGCGATGGCCTCGCATGTTGCGGTGGATAGCGCGTGAGCCCGTGGAAAGGGTATTCGAGGGTTCGAAGCTCTCAGCACCCTTGTTTGATTCAAGAATGGTTTCATGAGTGAGTTTTTATAACGTGGTATGTATAAAACAACTGCAGTTGCGAGCACAGCACACATTTCAGTTACGTACATGATCGCAATTTGGTCGTTCCGGGTGACAATTGTGGATAATGTGCATGTAATACTTGATACTTGATACTTGACACGTCAATGGCCCGTCCTCACTGGTTGTGCGGGCTCCAGCATAGTCTCCATTTTTCGGAGATTTGCTGGTGAAGCCATTGTGGTACCCTGGAATCCAGAGGTCAACCTAGCCAAAGTCTGGCCCAGCTCGTCACCACCACAGGCAGTCGCTGCCCTTGTGGATTAGAAGGAGATTTGCCACCATGCGACTTTGATACCGGGACGGTGGTGGACCCTGGTATTGGTTTACTCTTAGCTAGGCTTCCTGTAGGGAAACGCCGGTCTCCTTCTCTGCTTAGGAGACCTTGCCGGTTGGATGAATCCCCCCGCTGTACATCGCTGTCCGACACCCAGGAACACCTTCCAGCCACGATAGGGCGGTAAACTGTTGGGAGGAATGTGCATATGCATGTAATAACAATAACGAATAGGTCAATTCTGCAAAACGCTGTCGAATAAGATGGTACTTTTGCTCGACGCTTTTGTTCTACTCTGTAGATTTCAGGTATACTCTAATATCATTCATTCTTACGTCTCTGAATACTTGAATGGCTCGTCTTCATAAAGACTAGTATAAGTCTCAGCGCATTTTCCTTCTAACTAATATTTTGCCCTCGTTGAGAAATCTTAGTGCTGAATGACCTATGCCATAGCTCTCCCATATCGTCATCATATATCGTTGTGTAAGCATACGGATCGCATAGAGGCTCATTATTCGCGACCAAGTTTCTTGGAGGGAAACAGAAATTGGATCATCTCCCATTAAATCGGAAAAAGACCCAGCTCATGAAAAACTTATGGTGCGAATCTGAGCAAATGGAACAGGATGGCTGTCTGGTGGTCGCCTGGTTATACAGACCACCTCCTACTTGTACTTTGGCCATTCAATGAACAGGGAGAACAACATAAAAGAAAAAGACAATCAGAGAAAAAAGAACAGCGGAATGGGATACATTCTGGCTTCTCGAAGAAACCGCGGACGAACAAAGGGGGCCCGAAAGTGTGCGTTGACTTTTCGACTCAGCGCTTCTCCCACCCAGCACTCTGTTGTACAGCAGAGACGTGGATTGATGCTTTAACTCCATCAAAATTTTACACATCATTAAGCCAGCGCTTGAACGATGTCTTCTCAACTATAGCAAACTCAAGCAATGTCTTCCTGGAATGCAAAAATTCAGAAGTTCGAGTTCTATCCTCTCTTCAAGATTCAGGAGATTACGCACCGATTTCAAACACGGATGGGCCGGTTATATAGCAAGAATAATATATGACAGATGGACGAAAAGAACAGTACAATGGACTCCAAGAGGATGCATGGGTCGTATAGGACGAGCAGCCAAGTGATGGACGGATCTATTTGCAAGAAAAAATCAATCAGGTGTAGTCCCATCTGTCAATGTTTTACAGTTCACGGTATGAGTACTCGCACCCGCCACCATGATCAAGTCAAGCCACCACTGTGGACGACGACTGCGAAGCAAGGAAACGAATGGAAAATGTGCTGGAATCCGCACAATTGGTGATGATGGGCCATCCAAGTATCTAGGGATCCATATACAGCAGCAATTCACGGCATTAATTCATCCACATATGGGCTTCCCGATTATGATGTTTTTCTTCTGAGTACGCTCGATCCGCTACAACGATGGTGGGAAATCATTTGCAGTTGGTCATTCGACCTGCCGTTCAGTTTTTCTTTTTTTTGCAAAAGTACATTTAGGTTTGCTTGTATTCCTACTTAGAGAAAACCTTATTTTTAGTATATTCATGGCCTGTCAGACAATCGTAGACTGTAGTTCGAGAAAATTCCATACGATGTCAACAAAAATGAGCCTTTTTCTTTTAGTTCTCCAAAGTATGTTTATCATCTGATTGAATTTTTTTAAGCAATATGGTGGTACTTCTGCAAACAAATCCACTATGAAAGAAGATAGGAAGTCGAGATCGCCGATGCGTCACCGCAGTGCCGTATCACGTGTGTATTATACAATTTACGATCCTAGTCACAACGCATGGGGCAGACGTTGGCTAGGCTGACCTCGGGACTCCAGGAAACTACAATGGCTAAATCAGCAAACTCCGTAGCAGTGGAAATTATGCTGGGGTCCGCACAACCAGTGAAGACGGGACATCCAAGTATCCACGTATCCAAATAAGTCACAACACATGCATGCGCAGAAGCATGCGCACATGTGTACACACACAAACACACGCACACACACGCACGCACGCACGCACGCATATGTATATATACATACGTACTATGTACGCGCGTACGCACGCGCGCATTGTTTTTATTCTGTTCATAGAAGTTCACCTTCGAATTAAGTTATTTACCGTGTTTGTAGACCCACTTTAATGTGGAAGAGGAGATTCACTTATTGTGCTTAATATAGATATTTGGTGTAGAAAAAATTCAGTAGAGAGTATAGAGATTGTTCTCTACCCTGTAGAGAATGGTCTCCATTTCATTATTAATCTTGAATATACAATTATTTGACACACAGGCTCGCCCTGCATTGACATTGCGCAACCACACGGCACGGCAACATTGCTTCGTCGCCCGACCTTGCAACCTTTGCTATTTACAATATTTTACTTTTTTATTTTCTGCCTTCTATACTTTGCCATTTACTTGGGTATGGGTCACGGCCCATAGGAATGGCATTTCCTTTCAGATGACACGTGAAGATCGCCGACGCCCTTCTTATCACTTTTTTCTCCCCTCTCAATCTCCTTCTTTCACAACTCCGTCAATTTGCTTAGGCAAAAATAATGTTAACCAAGGTCTCACGCTATTGTGTTATCAAATATTCAAGTTGTCGCTTGTAGCGCAACGGTTGGAGAGCGCCCTGCAATACACATGGGGTCGATCCTGTGCTCCAGCCCCAGTAAGGCTTCGATCCCCAGCGTCGGCAAATTGATACGAGACTTTTCTGGGAGGATATTAGCACTGACTCGATACATCGGCAGACCCCCCATGAGTTACTGTACAGGCCAGATATGCAATTAATCACCTCAGACGATACGCAGTGAAGTCGAATGCATGGCGCCCCCCTCAGGGGATTGACCAACGCCAATAGTTTTATCTTTTTTATTTTTAACGTGATCGCCAATCCTCATGTAATCACTACATGTTGATAATCTAGCAACTACTTCGAGTTGTTGTACTTTCTATATGAACTATACGAAAGTCACCATTGCCACATCAGTTTATTTGTTTACAATTCCGTTGCGCCCAAATTCACCGATATCTTTGAATGTATTTGTGTGATCTGTGAATTATCTCGCTTGATACTTTATCACTCAGCTGAATCTTAGTCGTCGCTAGTGTAATATCTTCATCGCTATGGATATCATGCGAAATAGAACTAAGATGATGCTGAGGTATTTGCAAAACTCCGGACCGCAGGTGTCTGCGGTGGGGAACGAACGCGCTATTTCCTTTCCGGGTGCTAACGCGTTCACGACCACACTATGCAGGTCGTTCGTTTCGCATGTCTCCCAGCTAGTTCTATCGATATCTGCCATCAACTAGCTGAGACACTGTCTCTTTATTTACACTTTCATACACTCATAAACCCGTTGCGCACGCTCTACATCATTGTTGATGGAATTTCTTACGTATACTACTGCTGCGCCCATAAGCCAATTTACTTTATTTTCTACATGTGCATATATAACGTTGTTGCATGACTACCATATAAATATAAGCATATATATGGCTTAATTGCCCAGATTTGAGACCACGACTTGCGGCACTTAGGAAGATTCGGTAGATCGAAATAAGAGATGCAAGTACCACACGAGCCAACCAATACATTTAGCATTGTAAGAACTAAAATAACAGGTTAGTACACTAGGAAACCATTGAATTCCATATAGTTGGTGTAGTAACTCAATAACAAAGCACAAATTCAAAAAAAGCAGATGGTAATGTGGGTGATATTGGGCTGATTCCAGTGTTTCAACTCAAGCTGATGTCGTCGGCGAGTACTTTGTTGTTCATTTTCTTATTTACGGCAACGCAAGACACATCAAGAAGACAAGTTCGAGTATCACCTGCCCAAAGCTGAAGAAGTGTAGCAAACCGAAGAGATTGTTCTAGCAAAATATTTTGTTTAACGAAGAATGTGGAACGCATTAAAAAAAATCATGTATGCATACCATATAGACTTATGAAAGAAAGTGGCCTTGGATATTAAACAGAACAGACCATGACGACTTACTTTCTATTTGTATCATCCGTCTTCATATATTGTGTGGATCTCAGTACCTTCTTCATTCATTCCACTTTCTCTCATCCGTCACCTAAGAAAGTTCTCGGATTTCGTGTGTGGATGAACTGCCGGTTGCAGTTTTTTGGTTTCATTAATTAATGTCACTGAACTGGTGCGTTAGCGCAGTGGTCGGAAACGCTCTGTAACACACATGGGATCGATCCCTGGGCCACAAGCCCACCAAGCCCTCCATTCCTCCGGGGTCGGTAAATTGCTATCAGACTTGTCTTGGAGGATAGCAACACTGGTTCGATACATCGGTAGCCCACCGCGAGTCATTGTAAAGGTCAGAGATGCATTCAATCACCACCAACGATACTTAATGAAGTTGGATGGGATGCATGGAGCACCACTCAGGAAGAGATCGATGCCGAGAGCTTTATCCTTTTTATTTAATGTCACTGAATGGAACGGAGATAGCGCAGTGTTTAGTGATGCCGTTGATCGCTAAGCAGAGGTGCTAGCTCGACTGCTGCCCAACGCTCTTCTCCATTCCATATGGCGATGGTTTAACCCAGCTATCCCCGAGATTGCAAGAAGAATTGATTCGGGCGGCATTCCACATTCAACATTTACAACATTCATTAAGAGGACAAAATCCTCAAGTAGTAGCCGAAACAACACGCTAAATGTTCGAAGATTTTTTCTGGACGATGGGTGCGAGAAGAACAAATCGAGCCCAAGAAATTCTAAGATCCGCCCTGAAGATCTGATGCCGGGTCACGTAAAATAAAAAAATGTCAATGAGTGGTGGTCAAGTCTATTCTCCCTAAAATCTTGAGATAGCCGCGTCAGGGCGTTCCTGGATCTTCACCAGAGACAGTCATCGACCTGTAATGATGAGATAGAGTTAGAGAGGGAGTATGCGCGAAGACGACGTGGTTCTTGTTCAGTTGGAGAAGCGATGTGCAGTTGAGTTAGCCACGCGGGTCTTTTAGATGTTGTAGAGATCGACCAGCCTCAAATGTGGGTAATGAAACCTTTATGTACATAAATACAACATTAACTACACAATAATAACGATAGAAAAAGTATTCGCATAAGAATCACGCAGGTTAAAGTGATGAGATGCTATGGCTAGTAGTGAAGTGAGGCGAATAACGAGATAATGACGTTGGAACACTATTACATCATTAATACAATAACAATAGCAATGAAAACAACATAAGACTAAGAACAACTACTACTGGCAGCGCACCGTAAACAAGCTAAGAAACGAGATACATTAATCTGCGGATGATTGAAGATGACTGATGACTGGGGGGATGACTGAGGGTGATGGAGGTGAAGCCCACATTTGAGGCTGGTCGATCTCTACAACATCTAAAAGACCCGCGTGGCTAACTCAACTGCACATCGCTTCTCCAACTCAAGAAGACCCACGTCGCGCATACTTTCTCTTTAATTCGATCTCTTCATTACATGGTGCATTGGCCGGAAATCGAACCCGGGTCGCCCGCGTGGCAGGCGAGCATTCTACCACTGAACCACCAGTGAGATAATTGATATATAATCGATACATATATCCCAATCACGTTGAGTGAGCGATACGCCAGTGTAAACCCAGACTACACATCCACATGGATCAGGAGTTCGGAGCACGTCTTGTGAAGGTCGTGAAGTGCAATTTTATCTTCGCCGTGCACGTAGGTAGAGTGAATTTCGAGAGTATAGTCAGAAGCCATGGCCACGAGGAAACGTTGAGAACTTTCGTCGGTGAAAGGAAGAAACAATCGAAGCCGGAAAAAGAACATTCTTCCTTTCTATCGATTCATCATTCTCTGCAGAGCGGAGACTTCCCATCATGGAAGTAACTAGACTACGCCTGCGTACATTTGGATCTGACGAGGCACAAGAAAAGCCGTCGAATAAAGTCTCGCTCAAATCATAGGACGCTGGAGGTCATCCGTTCTCTACGCATTTGCTCACGCTCGATAAGTTAGTGAAACCATTTGTCATACTGACAGATTCTAAGAAAGATGTAGACTTTATTCATCAGCATAATCTCTCAGTCTATCTAAGAAAGAACGAATTAAAAGTGAAGCCCACTATTCTACTCGGTTGTGACCAGATGTGGTCCCTAGTGAAAAACGATCAACACCCCCTCACACTTCCCTCTGGGTTGCATCTTCTACCAATCCGCTTGGGTCATTTGATAACAGGAAATGCCAGTAATCCTTCACAGTCAGCAGAAAAAGCTGTGAGTGATAAAACCAATACTGGTCGTGCACTGGGTGTTAAAAAAAAGGAACCGGGGTCCAGTCCAATTCGCAAGAATCGAAGAACACATAAATTCGGAAAGCCTAATTCACAGTGAACGTATTCCAATGCGTGAGGTAAACAAAGCGAAGAGGAGAAAGAAAAGAAACAAAGAGAACTTAAAACAAATAACAGACCACGAAGACGTAATTCATTCACAAACTGAATGCTGCGCATTAAAAAACGCAATTGAGCGAGATATCTGTATTGGATGCTAACTGGCAAATGTTTTGTGCGTTGGAAGCGGCCGGAACAAAAGAATTTACGAATTCCGAAGGAAATGACTCATCCACTTTTAACACATTAATGCAGGAGAACACCTCCAAACACTTAAGAGCTTCCAAATAATTAATAAACATAACGGCTTGTTAGCCATGGGCAATGTCGCGCTCGCACTACAAACACGGTGATTTAACACATTTACGGAAAACGAACAACACAGAGAAAGTAGCGCAAACGTAGGCGACCATCCAAAAGATGATACACTAGACGGGTTACGCTGTCACAGGCTCCAAGAAAATGATGGAAACTATGTAACTGCCTACGACTTAGAATTTAAAGTTGGCAAGATTTCTTGGGGAATCCACTCGTAGAAGTTCACAACTTGTATCCTGTAGAACTGGAGCTTTATTTATACTAAAGGTTATGATGTTTCGAATTTGGTAGGTACCTGCTGTCCAAGATCTATGGAGTACGGTAGCAATTTGAAGGTGATTTAAAAGGCTACTACATTCGACTTGATGTGTTAGTGTAGAATATGCTCGCGCTATATCGGTTCCATCAGTTATGTATTATCCCAATACATTTTGATGCTTATTTATAAACTACCGACATTTAGAATTGGCAACATTAATTAATTTACAAAGGGATTTTATTCGATTTCCTTGCAGATGCTATTGTTGCATGGGAAAATGTTAGTCGTTTTCTGCTGAATGTTTTTGGTGGGAATCCTTGTCTAGAAGTCGTCGAACATCGAGGAATCCTTGGCATGACTCTTCCGATCGACCGGTTTCAAATCGTCCTCGTCGTCAATATCAGAAGCGATCTTAAGTTCCATGGCGCTAGACTGGAACGGAACGGCTTAAATTAAGCACCATACTCACGTGTTAATTCACGAGGCTATTTCTTTTTCCAAATAACCACAAGGATTTTTGAGAACCTCAAAAAATTTTTCAGCTTTCATGATTTTATTCCGTAAGAACTCATATCCTTCAAATAACTTACAGTTTCATACCACAGTGATGTAAAGCTATGGTAGTACATTAGTAAGATCTTTCAAGCTAAGAATTTTGATATTTCCAATCAGAAACCTAGCTAGCAGTAAGTGAACCTGTGCTAAGACCGTAGCCATGTGAGAAACCAGTGTACATTTCCATCCCAGTAGCACTAAACAGCTCCAGAGCAAAAGTGCGAGGCTCCTCATTTCCTTTGCGCCATTGAAACCTAAGGCCTTGAGTCGTGACAGAGACGAATTGAGACTTGACAGGTACTCATCTGAGTTGATTTGATAGAAGTTATACCAAGGATGAAAAAAGGATAAAGCTCTCAGAGATAATCAATCCCTGAGGGACGCGCCGTGCATCCGACCTCACTAAGCATCGTTAGAGTGACTGAATGCATATCTGGTCTTTATAATGAGTCACGTTGGCCTACCGATATATCGAGCCAACGCTGCTATCCTCCCAAGAAAGTCTGGTACCAAATTGTCGCCCCCGGAAGTACGGAAGGCTTGGTGAGCCTGTGAGCATGAAGCGATCCCATGTGTACTGCACGGTGCCTACGACCACTGCGCTACACGCGCCTCTTGTTATACCAAGAACTATAGTTTTTCTGATTACTTCTTGTTGACCTGCCCAAGTCATGCATAGTGTGGAACTTCCCTCTGCTTTTCTCTTTACAAATATCAAATTTTTTTCATAAACATACCGCCACACGGATGTTCTTCGCCTTTTCAGAAACGTCCATTGTCTTCACTGTTGGCTCGATTCGCTTATCAGCTTGAGCATAGGAAACCATCATTATTTCATTCGTAACTACCAGCTCCAATAACGTTTCAAAACCCGTCATGATCGAGCCGGACACCGAAGTTAGACTGATTTGCTTGAGACATGGTCATGTTCGGAATGGCAGAAATAAGCGACCTTACTAAACTTTCGGTTCTTAACAACTACGAAATGTACATACCTCTTGGCCCATAAACACTCTTCGGTTTCAATCTTCGGAAAACCATACGATGCATGTTTGCTGCTTCCTTAGAAAAAAAAGAAGTGTTTAGCTTTCTCGTTAGAAGCTAGCGAACCAAGCAGACGAACTCACCTTACCAATAAGCACGGCATCTGGACCCATTTCAACATCGGACTCTTGTGGAAGCTTAAAAGTGTTTGTACAAACACAATTTCTTGAACAAGTTTTTACACATTTTACCATGAGTTTGAAGAGCATATTGTACATGAAAAGTGCCTCTTTTGAAATTGGCCTCTCGATAACAACGGTGAACTTGTTGTTTCTGAAGAGAAAGATATGGAAACAGTTCATAAGTAGTCTGTGAAATATTTCTAAAGACATTCGAATGTCCTGAATACTTTACAACACCTCCGCTAAAGTGAAACCTTAACGAGATGTAAGGGTATGGTAACTATCTTCAGCTGAACAACTATTGATTGAGACACCAACTACGAGAAATATCGACTTTAGCACAAACTTGTTGAACTTCTGAGTGTATCCTCTGACGAATTCAAGATCGTTGAATGGAATTGGTGTACCGTCCAGATCCAACAATGCATCACCAAGACAAAAAAGTTCGATGCGACGCCTTTCGGATCCAGCTGTAATTGGCATCAGCTTGATAATAACAAGAACAATCAAAAATCACGTATGCAAGCGCTTCGAGACGATTTAGCCAAGAGAGCTCTGATTACCAATAACTGGAAGACGATCACCCACCCCGATGACATGCGCTCTGTTCTTCAGTAATTTTAGTGTGAATCCAAATGACGACACAGGATCGTTGTTCTCCTGAACAGTGTCCAACAAATGTTACTATTCATTTTATGAAAAGGCTTGATATAACAACTCAATAGAGTGATAAGCAGTTTATTCTTGACAATAGTGTTTGTGTGAGGACGGACTTATTACGATAGGTGGCATCGGGGGGCGTGTGTAGAACAGTGCTTAGAGGTGGCCTACAGTACACACTGGATCAGTAGCTGGTTCGACCCTGCACATGGAGCTCAACATGCCTTCCATCCATGTGAAGTTGACAAATCGGTACCAAACTTGTTGAGGAAAGCGACGCATCTCTCAGGGATTCATTAGCTTCGAACGCTAGATCCTTATTAACTGGTATTGGAAATGTTCGCGAAGTGTTGAGTGGAGCAGAACACGACTGTAGATTACGTGAGAAATAAAAAAATGAAAAATCCATAGCACTTCAATTCCTTTACGGGATTAGAAACATAAAATGCAACACTGCGTAGACGAATATACTTTCTCCCGCGTATTTCCCTTGGCAAGGGGACGGATAGCACAATGTTAGCGATGCCGCTCATCACGAGCACTGTGCTAGTTCGATTCCGCTGTTGGTCAACCAAGCCTCTCATCCCTCTGGGGTCGGGAAATTGGTGCCGGCCTTGTCTGGGAAAAATCACTGTCTGCAATCCAGCTGGGAACGCTCCAGCCCGGCTATCTCAGGCGAAGCCACACGTAAAGTTGGAAGATCGTCGTGGATAGTGGATGCGAGGAAACAAATTGAATGTGAGAAGTGCCAGGATCCGCACAGCAGACGTGAAGACAGGTCAAATAAAATAAAATAAAATAAATAGAAAAAAATTTTTCCTTGACTACCAATTGGTTAGAGAAGAGTTCATTGCTCAACTGGGATTTGACAAGTCGACCGAAATCGGAAATCTCAGCTTGTCGTCAGCGTTGAGCGTCTTCTTATCGCACTTACTTTTAAGAGAAATTTTTACTACTCTCTTTTATTTCATGTAACTCATCCTCAGATATTGTTTCAGCATTTTTTTCATTTGATTCGTTGTCTTCGATCCAACATCTACGAAGGTGTACGAATTTGCATGTGGGTTAGGCTACTACTTGAGCCTTCTATGGATAGCTCTCCTAGATCATTCCAAGTCCACAGGAAGTTGTTCTGCCTTTTTTGGATCGAAGGGAGCTTTTCCAGGAGAAGTCTGCCACTAATTTGTCGACACAGAAGGTATGGGAGGCTTGTGTTGTGGAAGAAACGACCATGGGTGCAATGTGACCCATTTCTAACTAAAGTACTGCTCACACCCAGTTTAAAATTCTATTAAAGTTAAAGGCAAAAAGCGGAACGAACACTGTGTGTGGGAAATCTACTTGGCCATAAGTGTATAAATTTAAAATGAGTTCAAGCCGAGACCATTCTTTAGTAAATTCACTGTTCTTATAGGCTTGTTTTTTGCCACATTTTTTTATTCAGACTTTTAGAAGTGTGGATCAATTTACTTTTGTAGCCGAAAAAAATGCTAGCATGTCCGGCAATATGGACCATATTGGTTCATAACTCGATGTTAAAGCCGAGAAGAAAGCTTGAAATATCAAACCGAATCGATCGATTATTGATAGAGTAGGTCAAGATGCATAGTCGTAAAATACTTAGCGCGGGAGTGTTGCGTGGACCATAGGAAAAAAAGTTGTATAAATTTAGACTTGATCTACCTAATCGATAAATATCGGTTATACGAAATCACTATTATTTTGCCTTCATTCCGAGGAGGTACACTGTTAATGGATAAACAAAAAACTCGAATAAAGAAATGATTTGCTTACTTTCGTGCATGAAAGCAAGAAGTACGTGAAACCATCAAGACGAGAGAGACCGATTTTTTTCGCACGCTCGACAGTTAGAGGACTTGTAAACTGACGCCGCAGCAGTTCAATTCGTGTCTAAATTTTCTTCTGGTGTGAACATTGAAAAATTCAGTCACTGGCAGATCAGCGGATCAGCATACTGCATATTTGTGTAGGTGGTGTATTCAGACATAGCACCACGTCAACTCGAACTTTAAATAGAGGTCTTGTAGAAAAACTACGTATTGATGGTGGTGGTGTTCAGCGCAAATGACAAAGCGAAGCCTTCGCGTGAAGTCGTAAAACTCTAAAAAATCGATGGTCATACATATTCAACCATAAAATGGTAAACCGATGGTGACTAGAGGAGCGCTTAGGTAGGCATAAGGGCATAATACCAACACCGAAACTTCTTTTTGCCTCCTCTATTGTATTTTTTCCCTTATAAGTGGTCCTCAATTACAGGTTATTTACTTGGATAGTTGGATGACCCGTCTTCACTAGTTGGGTGGGCTTCAGCGTAATTTCCATTGTTTCGGAGTTTTGCTGGTCTAGCCATTGTAGTTCCCTGGAGTCCCGAGATCAAAGTCTGCCCCAGGTCGTCAACCACACAGGCAGTCGCCGCCCCTGTGGATCAGAGGGGGGGATTTGCCAACAAGCGACGAGTAGTTCAATACCAGGGCAGTGGTGGATCTTGGTTTCGCTTTTCTCTTAGCTGGACTTTCTGATGGAAACCGGACTATGGCCGGACTTCTTTTCAGCTTGCGAGACCCTGATGGCAGGATGAATCCCCCCACCGTACATCGGAGCACGACACCCAGGAACACCTCCCAGCGACTATGAGGCGGTAAATCGTTGGGAGAGTTATCACCCTAAAAATTTAAAGCACTACGAAATTTATTGGTAAAACAAGGGCTCGAGAATCCAAGTTAGATTTTTTTCTAGTTTTAAGCCCTTCTGGACCGAGAAGATAGGCAATCATTCTGCACCATAGGTCCCCTTAGATAACGGCAATCAACTCGGCCTTCCTATCTCCGAGGTCTACCACGAAACAAGAATCGGTCGATTTATGTTATTTGTATAGAATCCTTGTAAAATGTGTATGGTGTCCGCTACAGTACGAATGCATATAATAATGAAGATGAAACTTATACAATTTTAACAATTTAGAAATATTAGAAGTGCAAACATCTCAACAGATATCGCATGCCTCAATTCTCAAGAATTAAGTGTGGTTTCCCAAATAACTAGGCGACGGGCAAAAAAATAACCCATTCCAAAGACTGAAGACTTCCGCATTTATTGGCGCAATCGATGCAAGCTATAAAAAAAAGCACAGTCCCAACGTACTTCGCTTCCGACTGACGCTTTTAGGGCAATAATAGCATCCGCTTTCGTCTTTACAGTAAGTCCGTTGATTTTTGTTATTCGATCTCCTAAATTGTATGAGCATCAAGGATTTCTCCAATAGATTTCAGATGATTTGAGAATAATCGATATGCTTGATATCCAATATAAAAACTCGCCACCATTAAAGAGGCACATTAGTGGCCATAACAAATTCTTACCGATGTTAACTCACCTACAATCAGCTCCGTACAAGTCGGAATTGCTGATGGTAAGATACTCATGATCATCATGTTGTCATCAACGTCAATTTCATTCTTAAAGGATTACGAAATTCCATCTTTAGAATTGCCAATGTTATCTTATTTGCTCAGTGATCAGGTTAGATTACGGTAATGTTTGCAAATGTAGGGGTTGCTCCACAAAAAATGCAGTACCACGCCGATAGTCCTATACTTGGATATTTGATACTTGAATGGCCCGTCTTCACTGGTTGTGCCGGCCCCAGCATAATCTCCACTTTTCAGAGATTTGCTGGTTAAGCCATTATGGTTCCCTGGAATCGCGAGGTCAGCCTGGCCAAAGTCTGCGCCAGATTTTCACCACCACAGGCAGTCGCAGCCATTGTTTATCAGAGAGAGATTTGCCATCATACGACTTTGATACCACGGCGGTGGTGGACCCTGGCATTGCTTTACTCTTAGCTAGGCTTCCTGATGGAAACGCCGGACTCCTTCTCAGCTTGGGAGACCATGCCAGGGAGATGAATCCCTCCGCTGTGCATCCTGACACCCAGGAACACCTCCCAGCCACGAAGAGGCGGTAAACCGTTGGGAAGCTTCTATGGTTTTCTAAAAAATTTCCTATACAGGCGACAATGCCTAAATGTGACCATCCTAGCGGTGAAATCGACTAACATCTTTTCTAACCAATAGAAATCTTTCTAAACTAATTTCTTCTTTTTCAGCGTACATGGCGGGTTCGTAGGCCCTCATCCCATTACGACTACGGGACCAAAAGTTGCCATTGAAGGTCATAACGTACTTCTTTATTCACTTTAAATGTCGCTTCTGTTCTTCTATAAGGAATCTCGGGTAAAATAGTAATTGGACCGCCAGCTCCTTTTTTGCTGAAATTACCCCGGAAACCCAAGCAAAAAATGAGTTACAGAACAACAAAGAGAGAGATTCAGTAAAGCAAGCATACGGTCCCACTGCTCGAGCCATAGTATTGCTGCAGAGAGCGACGAAACCTACAAAAAATGAGCCATAGTGGTTTTGATCGGCTTTTAATTGCTATTATTTATCATATTTTTATCCGAACATCAAGATATTGATAAAAGGAGTAAAAGCACAAGGCGATCATCCGTGATTGATTAATCCCTTAATGAACCACATATTCGACCCCTATCAATGATCGTAAAGGTTACTCAATGCACACTTCGCGTGGGACAGTGACTTTCGAAGGCCTATCGATGTATCACGTCAATGGATTTATCCTCTTGGACAAGTTTGGTAGTAATTTAATTAACTCAGAAGAACAGAGGTTTTGGTTCGCCACTTCGAAAGCATAGAGGGTTTGGCATACCAGGGTCTCGAAATTGAACTAATGCTCTTGTGTACATTATATGGCACTTCCTAAACATTATGTACGCATCGCATGCAATGGTGTTTACTATTGTTAATGGTGGAAATCTCGCATAAACGGATAAGATCAGCTAAGTCGATATCACTATGTCAAGTAAGTTTTTCGTAATCGACATTTTTGGTCAGCATTGCATAGGAATAGCTTAATAACAACTGCTAGATCTATTCCATTCACACGCATAGCGAGTCATATCGTTCATTTCGACAACAATAGTCAGAAGTTGGTGGTAATGCACATGGTGCTTCCTTTCTATCCGCTTCTATCGTTCATTCTTCTCGTCCAGGTCCTATTCTTCATCTACCTTATCGTTTCTTTCTCAGTTCAGTTGTATGACATCAACATGAACAACTTATTCGCTCGTCGACTTGCTCTTAATCAAATCTATCTTCATGAGACACAAATGAGCCGATTTTGGGTTATTCCGGAAACCGAGTAGTGAGATTGTTGCTGTTTAAAGTCAATCAATAAAAGTGAGAAAAACCATATTAATCCGCGTTTACATTTATTGATGGAATGCACTTTATTAACAATTCTTGGAGTTTGGAAGGCACGAAGAAAAATCAAGGAGATGTAATCAAACATGTACAACGTATTTCAGAAAAGACAAAAGATCAACAGAGTATTTCTATTAAATAGATCTTCTTTGTATCCTATTCACATCCACAGAGAATGAGCACTTCATTAAACACCCTTACAGCGGTGGCTACCTCCACTGGTTGTGGTTCTTAAATAGGCCCATCGGACCCACCGAACCTAGTTAAAAATTTATAACGTCATAATTTTACACCATACTGTAAATAAGCACTTTAATAAGTCGACCTCCGAATTCAGCTGACAGTGGGTTACTCCGAACAACAAAACGCTTTGTTTTCTACAAACAAAGGAGGAAGCATATCTTAAAATATCTAACAATCAGTGGTGCAGTTATATTTTGGGCACATGTCTGATGAGGCTGAAGATCTACCTTTCGGAAAAACTAGCTACCAGCTGAGATTTTGCCTCAATTCGTGCAACACATCCATTACGATGCCAACATTCATGCTAAGGAAGTTCATGCTTGTTTCGATCACTCCAAAGATGTGCATAGAAGATGCTTCATCACTCAGATCAAGCCTTAGACGTTCTTCCACCTGATAAGAATCTGACTTATTAAAGAAGCAAATTGTGATGTCGCAAAAGCAAGACCTGTTTTGTAAGAATAGGTCAACGTTCACTGACCTTGAAAAACAGCTTTGTCTCGTTCTTCTGAGATATTCTGAATTCCAGCATCTAGCATAAGAGAGAATAGGTTTAAAATAACATTGGCATGTCGGCGTAGTATACGGTAAGCCGAGTCACAATGCATACAAAAATGTCGAAAATGATCACTGAAATTGGTAACACAGTCTAACAACTGCCATCTAATCTCTGCTGATCTGCTACTTAGATCTAACTTCTGCATCGAAAATCCCAAATAAACACCAAAGGACTACGCTACCTGTTGAGATGGATAAATTTCATTATTATTGAAGAAATAATTCGTATCTCTTTCCCATAATGAGGTTGCAACTTGTAGGTTTAGCACCGCTTGGAACCGGTTCCGAAATACTCAAAAAAAATCCATTTCAAACTTAGGACCTTGAAGCGAAAAATTCATTGATGATGACTGAGTCCATTATCGAAAAGTAACATGAAGATTAGAGGAATGAGTCTAGAACGACGTTTAATGGATAGGCAACCCTTGAAATGGATTTGAGAACATGACTATGCAATTGATGAATATCGATCGGCGACTTCAACTACACTTTCTCAGGTTATGTCAATATTCTCATATAACTTGCATTATATAATGGAATGATGAACACTTCTGGTTTTAAAATGCCACGGTCGAAATAATTTACGCAACCTTTTAATTCCTCCCATTGCTTGTAGCATTTCATTTGTCAACTTCATCGGTGGAGGTAATGGTTTCGGATCGCGTCCAAGTATAAATCCAAAATCCACGTGAAATAAACGGCCGCTTTCACACAATAGCAAATTGTCCAGATGACGATCGCCAACGCCAAGAACGTAACACATCACGCAGTAGCTGAACGACACGTGTTTCTGTTGATATAATAAACCTCAATAGAAATTCTAATTCGGGCCAAAATGATGCATAAATGACTGAACTGAAATATTATTCGTTCAGAGTGAATAGAAATAATTCGTATCTCCTTCCCATAATGAGGTTGCAACTTGTAGGTTTAGCACCGCTTGGAACCGGTTCCGAAATACTCAAAAAAAAATCCATTTCAAACTTTCGAATCATTTGCGCTATCACAGTGTATAAAGGATAAAGCTCTCGGCGTTGATCAATCCCTGAGGGATGCGCCATGCATTCGACTTCATTAAGCATCGTTTGGAGGTGACTGAATGCATATCTAACCGTACCAATGACTTGCGGTGACCTACCGATATATCAAGTCAGTGCTACTATCCTCCCAGACAACTCTGGTACCAATATCCCGACTCTGTATGCACAGAGAGCTTGGTGAGCCTTGGTGGATCGAACAAGTGACCAGGTGTAGCACAACACCTCTCTTCACCGCGCTACAAACGTCCTATCTTAACTCATAAAGCCATAACGCCGTTTTGCGTGGCTGCCCCCAATTGAATACAAACAATTTTTCGTCGGCTGTGGACTTTCTGGTTTCCAGAAAACAAAAAATAATTTCTCAATAACTAAAATGCTTTAGAGTTCTTTGCGGTTCTGAACATGATGAAATTCTAGAGAGTCTGCTTTACCGTTCGGTGGATAGAAATAATATCTATGCTAAAATTTACTACGTACTAGTACAGTCCAGTATGCAAGTACATTGCTGTTAGCACTTAGAAGTACTCTGCACCCTGTGTTGAGCCGATAGCGGTGTTTTTTTATAGCCGCACTTTTCATAGAATGACTATGGTGATAAGAAAGAAACAACAGTTAATTGTCAGTCAAAGTCAATAAACTAGTCAATAAACTTTACCAAAAAAGAAAAAAAGGTTCATTATTAATCATAAAGAGTAGACATCTATTTCGATCTCCCTCCAATTAGCTACCGAACGAACAGAAAAAGTGGGGTAAAAGAAAGACTCTGGAACCCACAAAACTGAATGTGAACACTACAGTATCCATACGGAGTGTTATGGGTTAAGCAAATAACGCTTAGAAATAAGCGGAGATTTCATTGACTACAGGTGGGTTCTGCTGGGTTAACGACGTGAGATAGTAAAAAAAAAACACAGAGACACACACAAATATGGTTGGTAAATAAGTTTCTATGCCTAAGATGACCAATAATAAACTATGCGTCAATTGAAAAATTATGTGATAAATTCAAAATACCACCATTCCAACACACCCAGCCAAAGAGCGTACATAATTGTCCACTACATCAGCTTCTATTCCCATAGGACCATTAGCGTCCGGACGTGCTTCTTTCATCGCTTCCTACAAACGACAAAAAACATCTGTCTTCACCAGGCTGATAGAAGCATCTATTAGAGTCACAAACACGTCTCGCCGTTCCAGAAATAGGAAAAAAGTATTACCTTTATACTATCTGTATTGTACCGCTTATAAGTGTTAATGATTTCGCGAAGTGGCCTCGCTTTAATAAACTGCACAAATCCCTCATTTACGCCAGTTGACAGTACCTAAGAAACTTGTACTTTTATTTGGATTACTTATTGTTGAATGTCCCAAATAGTCCCTTTGCATGAAAGTCAAAGGAACAACTAAGTTCGATCGCTCGATGAGCTCTTAATTTTTAGTGACTATTGTTGCTAAAACAGAAATTCATTGCGAATAATAACTTACAGCATATGGAGTTAATTTCAAATCAAGTTGATCTTTTTTGAAAAGACTATCCATTAGACGGAACATCTGTATGACCAGTTGATCTTGCCTTTAAAAATAGAAGAATTTGATTTGAATGCAGAATTATTTGGAATATTTGGAATAGGATCTACAACAGCTTGAGTACATCACAAATATCACAAAAAAAGGTTCAAGAACTGATAGAATAGACATGGAAACACAAGAAAGAAAAAACGAACCTCAAGTCATCGCCCTGCTTGAAGATAAGCGTGTATTCCTTATTCGCATCTGTACCAGTTATCGTTCGAAATGTGAGCTTAACAGGCATCATAGCACTATTAAAAAGCACTGCCGAGTCAGGCATTACACTAGCCAGCCTATAACGAATATTTCCTTGAATTTCATACTTTGAGGACATTTATTACTTTTCTTTCAGCTTTAAAGAAAATGGATTGCGTTCACTCACCTCACACTAGGATCTAGGGGCAGATGAAGACCGCGTAATTCCTTCATATGTCGGGCGTTTGCTAGTAGTGTACAAAGTGCTGACTGACGGAGATCGCGACGACTGTGTTTGCTTTTCGCTTCATTCATCAGATTCTTCAAGTCTTCGACAAATTGCTAGAGATACGCAAATGTTTGGAATGAAACATGCAAGCAAGTCCCAAATGCTCAACACATAATTCGTCGTGCGCATTGGTTTCAATGCATATTCTTCGTCTGCCTACGTATTCATAGTTTAGCCGCAATGGGTTAATTTGCCGTCATTTTTGTATTCAGTCGATAGCTTATTAAACAATAGTGTTGTACTAAACACGGTTCGTGAAGGATATTATCTACATTTGGTAATTTACAATGGACTCCTTTGGGACAAATTTCCAACGCACACATGTGGCAAAAGACAAGCCATACCACAAGTGACTGCTAAAGAAATTATAGTAGTTGAGTCAACCATTTTCTGTGTTTCATTACCACTGACTAAGTTCACAACTAATAACAGGTATATTACAAATGGAACTAAATAGCTTCTCAAAAAACAGATTAGTTTAGAGCGCGATGGACTGAGAAAAGTTGCCGCGCATGGACTACATCAACACACTTTTGAAGAAAAAAATTTTTAGAATCTTAGAAAACGGAGGACAATAACTGCCATCTTATCTTACCAAATAACATTTCTAATTAAAGCTTTTGGTTAAAAAAGGAGAGGAGAGCAACTTAGGAAAGTTCCTAACCGAATTAAATGAACGACAGCAATCAATACCCACTCTCTGCATTCTCAAACTTTCTGCTTGGTGTTTCATCTCGGGCGTACCGCGCTGCAACGTTTGAAGGAGCCGATTAAGAAGCCGTTCATAAACCTTAATACAAAGCCTAAGAAAAGCAAAAGAACCGAACGCATATTCACTAAAATCAGGACTTTAGAGCGCATGAAGTTGAAAAAAAGAACAAGTTGAAAACAGTGACATAACAGCACTCATGGGTTGTTCTTGAAAAAAAGAGACTCATCAACAGGAAAAAAAATGATATTCGGCGTTAATCTTTTTTTTTCTGCCTAGTATAATTTTTCATGGAAGGGTATGACGTGAGTTACAACTACAATGATGCTGAGATATTCGTAAAACGTGGACCCCGGGTCAGATCGAACCACGATTTCAATTTCCGGGGGCTCGCGCATTACACGCTGCACCGGAGGCCATTGCTTCGATGTTTCTCTTAGCTAGTTTTCTATCTAACGTTGCCACCAGCAATCACCCGTCAGCGAAACTGACCTGGAGAGCACAAATCGGAATTGTGATTTCGACTACAGTTTCAGCTTTACCGGGTTCAATGCTGATTTGTGCTCCCCAGATCAATTCCACTGATGGGTAATTGCTGATGGCAGTGTTAGGTAGAAAATCAGCTGAGAGAAACGCCGAAGCAATGGCCTCCGTGGTGCAGTGGGTAATGCGCGAACCTCCGGAAAGGGAAATCGCTGTTCAATTTGGCCCGAGGCTTTGCGAATATCTCAGCATCTTAGTCATATTCGGATTAGGAACTAATACCTTTCCACTTTCTTTCCATCTCCAGATAACATTCCGAGGAAAAAAATAACAAGAATGGTGAAACTGCACGATGCTCACCGATGATAAAGCTTCATCAGTTTTACGCGTAGCCTCCGCCTCGACTTTCAAGTGCCAGAATAAGAAATTTGCGACTTTTGGATACCCAGTAGCATATCTAGATGAAGCGTTTACAAATAAGACGCTGCGATCAGAATTTATAAAATCGTGGGATCCGCAAATTTGAAAATCTATAGTGAACTTCTATCTACATCTTAAGTAGGTCACACATTAGAGCAGTGACCGAGAATACAAAGAACTTGAAAACTTCTAGACAAGAAAAGGATATCTGCAAGTTTAATTGGAACATACTTCACTAAAAATGACGCTAGATCATCACTGGTGCGACCTGAAAGATCATCTTCCTCCAATACCACCACTTCTGTCGCCTCAGTCGCCTGCGAATTAGAACACGATTCCATCTGAACTACCATGCTACGAACAAAAAAACTGAAACGAACTAAACATAAGATTTTAAGTTCGAGTTAAAAGAAGTTAATGTCTTCTATCAAGGAGCTAACAGCATAGTAGTAGTGATGCCGATCATTGCAAGCACGTTACACTCCGGGCTCACCAGGCCTCTCATCCCTTCGGGGTCAGGAGATTGGTGCCGGACTCGTCAACGGAAAAAAATTGTTCTCTGCAATCCAAATGGTAGCACTATGGCCCGGCTACACTTCAGGGGAAATCGACTCGGCCAGCACTCAACGACATTCAAGATGAAATGAAAGGCAGCAGCTAAAACAATACGCAAAAGTTGGAAGACCTTCGTCGATGATGAATGCGAGGAATCGAAGCGAGAATTGTTGGGATCTGCACAGTAGATGTGAAAGACGGGTCGTATAAAAATAAAAGAAACAAAAAATCTTCTAACTTCAACGCCCTTTCAGAAAAGAATTTTAATTATTGCTCTAAAATCTCTTGGCAGATCCTCTCAGGATAAAAAAGAATTCAACACTTTCAACCTGAACTTAATCTCACAGCAAACCAGTGCCAATAATCACTGCATCCTAATAACAATATAACCAACACGTGAAAATTCTACGAGAAAGCCCAAGATGGATTTACCGATTCTACGGGAAGAAAACCGTGCCTAGACAGCAAATTAACACTTAAAAAAATTCTGCTGGACCTGAGCGTTTCTGCAAGATTTGTGAAAAAGAGCATTTCAAATACCAGTTATTAAGGCGACTTAATCATCCATTAATGGATTCCGCTCTTCAACTTTCGTACTGCTTCGATTTCTTCAAACTTTCCATCTTGCTTTCTCATTCCCTTTAACAAAAAAATTAATATCTTGCCACTTATTTATAGAGGGCGGGCGTCTACATCGTCCTCGAGCGGCCGGTCATTTTTCACCCATACTTTCGTTCTTTGATTCCGGTTTTACTACTGTCAACGAATCCTATTAGAAAGACCAAGCGAAGGAATCGTTGCCGAAAAATACTTCCCTTGTATCCACTCCACATCGCTGTGAACGCCTTGAAACACTTTTGCAAGGTTAGCTCAGGTCAACCTCTCACCTCTCACACGTAAAGGGCGCTTGTAAGAAACATGTTTGGAACAGCAACCAACGTGTGCACGGGAAGAGAGCAGAGAGAGGAATCCCGGAAATTCGTTCGGCAAATAGCCATTTCTAATGGCTACGAAACTGTAGCTCGGGAGAGGTCTAGGGGAAATCCTAGGCCCCCCAAACGACAACTCTAGCAATAAAAAGGTCCCGTTTATCCTGCCCTTCATTTCAAATGAAGTAAGCGCAGGTATAAAACGCTGCTTAAGAAGGGCCGGTCTAGAGAATTCGGTAATGATAACTGAAATGCCACCGAGTAGTCTAAGATCTCAGCTAGTTCGCAACCGCCTATGTGATCGTCTATGTGCAACGCAAAATTGTATAATTTGCCCCAATGGTAGAGACGGTGACTGCATGAGTTCGGGTACAGTTTATCTGATCTCTTGTAAAGCGAGCGGGGACGAATACTTTGGCGAAATGGGTAGAGCACTCTGTGTCCGTATAAAAGAACATCTAGTCGGTAAACTTGAACCAAATACTCCACTAGCAACGCATAGGATGCAAACACATAACGGGGAGGACTTTGAAGTATGGGTTACGAACTCGCACAGGAATCGAGAACACAAGCGCGCAAAACTCTCGAGGCGTTCTGGATTAATTCCAAAAATCCGAAAATGAACCGCGGGGAGGGATGCCTCATTATCACGCGTGATATTGGGCAGTATATGAGCCTGTTATTCTGGTGGGATGGACACACTACGACTCCATGTGAACTCTGCGCGGTTGGCCTCCACGCGACATACTCAGCGGAAGACTCGTAGAAAGCGGTGAGTGCGCAAAGACTCTGTGTTCAATATGACTGAAGTTTTGGTTCAGCATTTTCTCTGCTTGGTTATGGAGGTGTTTGGCCGGGTAGATTGCTGTCAACTTGACTTTTCCAGGGTTTGAGGAAGGCGAAACTGCCGAAACGTCAGCTTGTTCTTGAATAAAGAATGAAATAACACCTCGCGTTTGCTCAACAAGAATATAAAGAATTATTCTGCATTGGGTTCTACCAACACCTTCTTCGCACGAAGATTCGATTGAGCCGCAAGCTGGAAAGGAAATCATGTCATCACCCACAAGAAAAAAAGTCCAGCTATATATGATGAGAACATTATGAACGAAATCCTATCCAAACATGACTGCCAGATTAAGGAAGAACCGACCGAAGACTACGAGCTGCTTGTCGAAGGACTTAGAAGGTGTGCAGAATTCTCCTCAGCTCCTCAGGCAAGAAGATCAGATAGCAACTCCATGTCCACTTAAGCAGTTGCTCGAGAAGAGAAGGAAACAGGAGCCTGATGCTACTCTAACACGTTTAACATGGCTAATAACAAATGCAAGTTACAGAACAGCTTTGTAGGAAGATATACATTGGTGTGGGCAGCAGAAACTATAAGGAGCAGCACAGGAAAGAACGCGTCCGAAAAAATGTTGTCGGCACTGGTACGATTAATAAAGTTCCACTGTCGGCCCGCCCCTGGTGAACGACGATAGGATCATCAAAACTTCCCGCAGTGATACGGAATTAATAAGGGAAACGTCCTACACCAATCTCTTCCGTTCCACAATATTCGTCACAGATCCTAAAATCTCCGCTGGAGAAAAATCACCTGGAATTCTTCCGGCTGAGATTGGAGTTGGGATAGAAGACATGAAAAGATGCACAGCTCCAGAACTGGATAATACCATCATCGCCTTCCTAAGGAAGGAAAGTCACAATTTACACGTATCTCTACAAACCATATGAATCCTACCTTAAAAAGGAAGAAATTCCAGACCAGTGGGGGGACGTCGCGCACTGTAAACTTGCCCAAGAAGGGTGACAGAAGGGATCTTCTTAACCTCTGTTCGATATGCTTGTTGAGTGCGCTCTACAAGTTCTTCACAAAGACTATCTATTCGTGCGTATCCAGGACATTGAATGAGGCGCAATTAGTTGAGCAAACATGATTTCGATAGAGATTTTGCTGCATGGACCATTTTTAAACTGTGTCCATGTTTAGCGAAGTCTTTCGGGAACACCTTCTGCCTCTAGTTCTAACTTTTGTCGAGTACAAAAAAGCGTTCTACAGTGTCGAAACCAATGCAATCCTATCAGCGCTCGAACAAGGAGTGGACCCGTCCTAGATCTGAACGCTGTCTGACTGTTTTTGGAACTGCACTACGAAAGTATAGGCTTTCCATCGCATCATATCGCCAAAGCTATTTAGTACCGCAGTGTGGTGGATAACGAATTCACTTGATAGGGATAAGAAAGGCATACGTATCACCTGCCCACCTGTAGCCCCCGTTGATCGTCGAGTGACTCAAGCGGGCGCCAGTAAATTTTCCATTTTTCCCTGTCGCGTGCAAAAGTAGCCCAGAAGGTTCTGCTCGCAGCAGGGACTCGTCGAGCATCATATCTTTCTTCTAGGCTCCTCGTGAAGACCTCTGACCATCGGGTCGGTGCTCTTCCTGCAGTATGTTTGACATCACGAGGAATCCAGTCACTAACGGCTGCTGTCCATCGGTTGTCATTCATACGCATTACGTATCCGGCCTATCTTATGTTCGACTGTTTGGTGTACAGAACGGCATCTTTGATTTTTGATCGTTGACGCAGGTCGGACATTCGGATCCTATCCCTTATTTGTGTGAAACGGGATACTCCTAGCATCGTCCTTTCGACTGCGCATTTAATGACACTGAGCGATTTTTCATCACGTTTACGCAGCGACCAGGTTTCTAACGCATACGTTAGAGCAGGAAGTACCATTGAGTCGAAAAGGTGGGCACGGAGTCGGTTCTTTGTTCTCTTCACTACATCCCCAATACTCTTGAAAGCTCCCGAGGCCGCTCGTTTCCTTCTGCTCAGCTCTGGAGCTAAGTCGTTCATCACATTGATTACCCGACCTAGATAGACATAACTGGAGCATTCGAAGACATTCGTTCCGTTGAGCGTGAACGGGCATACGAAACCAATCCGTTCCTCATGATCATCATTTTTTGTGGGATTTAGTCGAAGACAAATCTTTCCACAGGCTTTTATAAGTAAGCAAGCATACATTCTGCTTGGCTAATGTTTGGTGTTATAATGACGATGTCATCAGCAAGGCGAAGATTGTGTAACTGCCTACCATCAATTTTCACTCCCATATTATCCCATTCCAATGTTCGCATGACGTCCTGGAGGGTGGCGGTAAATAATTTTGGTGAGATGGTATCGCCTTACCTAACTCCTCTTTTGACATCAATGTTAATATCGTTGTAAAATGGTGATAACTTGGTTGTGAAATTTCTGTACAGCTCACGAAGAATCTTTACGTACTGAGTAGGGACTCCTTGACTATCAAGGGCTCCCGTGACTGTTTCTATCTCAGTTGAATCAAAGGCCTTCTGTGAATCAATAAAAAGTGAGACAGAGCGGTGTTTTGTATTCTCACGATACTTCAATGAGTCTTGTTGTCGTGTGGATGTGGTCCATCGTACTAAATCCTTATCGAAACCCTGCTTGCTCACATGGCTGCCCCCTCGTCCAGTGTTCTGTTAATCCTGTTTAGATGACTCGAGTGAATGGTTTGTAGACAACAGACAGCAAGCAGATTGGGCGATAGCTGCAAGGCCTTACTGTGTTTAGCATCAAAATGCTAAACACAGTAAGGCATACGTATTGATGGGATATCCTGTCAAACCTTCGTTTCGCCAACGACATCGTCATCTTCTCAAGTACCAGCCATGCAGAGACAATCAAGCTCAGCGAAGCGAGAAAAAAGATCGGACTACGCATAAATCGGAAGGAGACCCAGTTCACAAAAGACCCATGGTGCGAAGGCGAAAAAATCGAACTGGATGGCTCTCTGATTGCAGAGACCACCTCGTACGTATACCATGGGCGATCAAAGAACATAGAAACAACATGAAGCAGGAGTCAGACAAAGGTACTAAAGCAGCTTGGGCCGTATTCCAGCGCTAAGCTTTTCGACTGAACGGTTTGCCCGTGCTCTGTTATACACTGCAGACATGGGCTGATATTTCAGCCACGTCAAAAAATACTACCCATCACTCACTGAAAGCTTGAACGATGTCTTCCGAAGTACTGTCAGCATACACGAAACCTAGTCGAGATGGACACCTCCTCCAAGAGTATCCCATTTCCGAGATCTAAGGGAAATACCAAACAAAAAGAAACATAGACGGGCAGATCAAATAATGATGAGAGTTGACGAAAGGTGGGTGAAAATAATCATAGTGTGCAGTGCACGTGGAAGGAAGTGCTCCTGAAACGCCATCTTCACACTAGGCAGACCCGTTTACAATAAAAAAAATAGCCAGCTCTATCTGCATTTGTCGATGTTTTACAGTTCACGGTATGAGTACCCTCGTCCACAATGATGCTCGAATCAAGCCACCACCATAGACGACGACTGCAACGCAGACATACGAATGGAGGATGTGATGGAGTCCGCACAACTCGTAAAGACGGGCCTACGAATCCAAGTATTCCCAGACGTTTCTGGATATCGAGACATCAATACGTGTATAGCCGATTTTGTGCAGGATAACAAGCAATCTTAGCACGTAATCCCCCCAAGGTGGTTTGTCGACAACGATAATTTCTCGGTAACTAAGGTATTTAAAGAATTCAGAACTTTCCGGTTTACAGAAGAGATAGATTTCTCTAAAGCATTACTCATCAGGTATAAAATTTCTATGCAGTTTTCTTCCCAATTTGAATACGTTTGGAAATAAAACATTCAAAAACTCCAGACGATATTTCATTTTTTAAAATTTCCAACGCAAGAGCGGAAGATGCAGGCACAAGCGATATACTGGACAAGACCATCGTCCTGCTGAACGAAATTCCGACTTTTCATCTGCTTCTGTGTTTGAAATGAGAGCCACGGAGCAATAAAATTTGAGAAGTATATATCATGGAATCATGAGATCCAGAAAATTAAGTCGTGATTTCATCTTAGTAGTATAAGATAACATGACTCTGGTGGGAGTAAGATCTGTGGGTCCTAATGGTTTTTTATTTCAACTAGTAAAATTTAGTATTAGCTACGATATGATGGTTTAAAGTTGAAAGCAACTATTACTTCAGCATCAATCGCATCGTACATAATGCCGCTCAGTTGTTAGGTGTTAACTCGCAGTGGTAGCAGCTCAATTCCACAGCTGATTCTGATTTTTCTTGAACATGCACGATACACATATTGTTTAAGTCGGAGGGATAGAAGTCTAGATATCATTACATTTAAGCACAACCCACACTGATTCTTCTTCGGATGTGAATAAATTATCAAGCGGCTTTCTCTAGGTTAACAATACATGCCCCATTTCGATCAGGAGATATCATATGCATATCGCAGTGCAATACGTCGCGTCTTTTTTCAAATAAGTTATCGAACAATAGAAAAAATGGAGCTAATATACCTGCTCAACAATGGCAGCATCGGTCGTCGGTAGAGGCTCATATTTGAGTGCCTGCACCAGCTGCGGCAAGTAAAGCAATACCTGTTCAGGAGAGGCGGCATCAAACAATCTTGAAACTGCATAGCATCTAAATAATAGTGATAGAAAGCTAAATATCCCCAAAGGTTTGCTTAAATGGGCAATGCAATAGATCCCACACCTGATATCTGGATGAGTGAACGCTGGCGACAAAAGTTCCAGTGCATCTTCTGCTTCTATAGGAGTCCAATCACTAAAGGTATAGGACTAGTAAACAGATTAGGTACTCCTAAAGAAATGTAAAAACGTAAAAATGACTAAGTCACTGTGTCAACTAGCTGCACTGCAAAATGCAGATTTCTAGTAGATGAAAACTCTTGTTGTTTGGAAACACTAAAAGCAATATGCTTTCCTTATACTTTTGCTGAAGACTTTGCTTTAAGAATAAACAATAACTATGACAGCAATTTCAATATGTTTCTATTACCATTTAATTGAAAAATCATGCCTAAAAAGTAACATACTTGAGCAAAGCCAAGGCGTGTTGTTCTTCAGTGGGTTGCTCCCAATTCACTGAACGTAGAAATTTGTTGAGCGCTCGATGATCAGCTTGTAGAAAGTAGCGAAACCTCCACACAAGATCTCGTTGCTCACGGTTAAGCGACTGTGAAGATGGCAACTGGAAGTGTTACAAGCACTTAAAGGACAAAGGGTGGAAAGGGAAAAGAAAGCGTAAAGTGTTACAAGCACTTATACCAAGTAAATAGGAAAGTATTTATGCATCGAATCTTGAAATGCTAAAACAAAGCGATTATCAAAGATTTACGCACCTTTATAATTGCCTCTAGCCGATCCTTTGTCTGTTTATTTGGCTTTAGCTGCTTGTCCATGGCACCGGCCCTTGCGTTTCTAGTCATCACGTTGTGCTTAGTTTCAGCCAGGTTCTCTAAGCCCAGTTCAGGATCAAAACTTCGTGACGAGGTCGTTCCAACACTTCCGCCACCCACCGATGCAACGATTCTTAGCTGGAATAAGACGGAAAATGATTTCTTAAATTCGCACCTGCATAAAAAGTTTCCATATTGACGGCTATATATTTGGTTTAGCAGATTCTTCGGATGACCTCTAAATCTAACTTAAATACTTAGATTACTTAAGTAGTGTGGTGTGAAGACTTTATGCACTTCCCCCGCACTATTAAGGCAGCAATATGAGGTGTACTGAGCCATCATCCTACACCGTAATTATCCCTCATTTCAGAAATCTTGATCAAATTACTTTCGAGTACGTATCGCCTCAGCCATTGACGGATAGTATGTTAAACGAGGATCAAAAGCGACTATGTATGTACTTGCCATGAAGAGCAGATGGCTCAAGCAATGGACTCACTCACTGCTACTACGTGGAAGTGAACTGCAGCTTTTGTATACATTTTGCTATTACACGTTCACGCATATGCCCACAAAAGTGTTTGCGTGTATGCGAACTCTTCGTTTAATCTCGATGCTGCCAAAAGTCTGCAAACAACAGGATGGAGATAGTTTGGTGTCGTATCCAAAAAAATGCATACGTTTACTTTGCCACGTCCTGGAGATCACCGTTGACTTACCCACTCAAAAAAAATTGGGGGAAAAAATGGGAGGAGACAGAAATTTTCGCGCAAAAGTGCTCTTTGCACCCACCGAGTAAGGAGTGCACTACACAGCCATGGTGTATGATATAGAGAAATTTTCAGTTAAACTGTAGCTAGTTGTTTAAAAGAAACCGTGTGATTTCGAAGGCGAGTATTGCGATCCTCACGACTTCACCAACTTTGTGTGCAGTTAGTGATAAGGTACTCCCACAGAGAAATAAAAAAGTAAAGATTTTGAAGCTAACTTATTTTTCAAACTTAGATCTTCTTGTAGCCGCTTCGTCACATCCTTTTTGAAAACTAGAAAAAAAAACATAATAAAGCAAAGATGTTGCTCTAACGTCAGGAGTCGGATCTTCGTAATAAACCACATCATAGTGCTGACGGTCGTACTGAATAGACGCCATTTTGATGACGAGAAATAAATAGCGTTGAGTTGAAGCAAACTTGCGCTATAAAATTAAGCCTATTACGAAAATCTCTACATGAACGAAATTTGATCCAATGAAATAAGAAAATCACAGGCCTACTTTCTTACAAAGCGTTTTCGAAAACCAAAAAGCTGGATCTAGGTGTGTAAAAGTTGACTAACACTGTTTCGAATTTCTTCCACCTTCCTGAAAGTAAAAGGATCCAACCATGGCACCTCATTAACTAAATTACGTTGTTGGCGAGAGACCTGAAATGATTTTGCAGTTAGGATAACATTCTTTCAAAGTAGACCAGCTTTTAAACTGAAAGCTGTTGTTAAAATTGGACATCTACGCAAGTAAACAAGTAGAACAGGGACCACGATCAAGTTTTTCAAAGATGGTAAATTTTTGTTCACACTGCACAATCCAACCAACACTGACCAAAACAGAAATCTTACCTGTTTCAGCAATTCGTTTAAGTGACTATCGTTTGGATCTGCCACCTTCCAATCTTCAACGCAACGATGAAGTGGGTCCAGCTCATCCGAGAGTTCCATCTAAAACATTTCCCATTCTTCCTTACATAGCATTTTACTAAAAATTCAAATTTGTCGCCTTAAACACACTCCTAGATGTAAAGATATTTCCCTTCTACAAACTAATATTTGATACATAAATAACCAAGCCCTGAGCAGATTTTCGCTTTTGATTATGACAAAAAACTCAACATTATGTGTTGCATACAAGAAATCTTATTTGTCGTCTCTTTCGTATTTTTGCGGCATAACTACCAAAAGAAAAAATGATAAAGAATTACTCAGGCTGTGAAGCAGGTCATACCTGAATATCTAAAGTACCGGATTTGAACACGCCTCGCTTACTGAACAAAGGCAATGATGACTGAGCCACGAGGCGTTTCGGTAGAGGAGATGGAGCAGAACTAGCCGATGTTTTCTGCTTTTCATGGGAAAATAAGGATTGTGAATCGCATCCGGCTGTCAACTCCCATATGGAGAAATGTATCGTGGCATCTCGACTTAGGTCACAATATCTAAACAGCTCCTGTTGTTTATAGTAACTGTTATTTCATATGGCACAACATAAATGATATTCCACAAGAACCACGTGGGTTACATAAAAGACAAAGGAAGCAATCTGGATTTAAAAAGCTATAAAAATTCACTTCCCCCTCGTGCAAATCACCAAGAATCATAAATAGAGTAATGTTCCACCAACAACCAGATAAAAAAGTTCTATTTTTTCGATCGATACTCAAGGACAAATGATCATATACCTCACTGGCAATGTCAACCACTCGCTCCATGACTGGATGAGCTTATTACGTGTGCGATCCCCATCTTCAGGTGGTGGTTTGTATGAAGTCATTACCGAATAACCCACCGCTCTTGCATTACAGTAAACCTGAACCATAAGAATAATCAAACGCTCCAACTGCATTTCCTATAATGCTCTGTCATGAAAGAAGAATAGGTAGCAAATAAACGTTAAAATGTTGTGATTTCAAAAGCAGATTCAGTATGACTGGGAAAATGACGTTTCTTGCCAGCCTTTCACGGGTGATAGCTGATAGCACTATTAGAGATCGGCGCGAGAAAGCTACGGCAGGGACCTCGGTTGGTGCAAAACGTAATCGCGGGTTCGAAACTCAGTTGAGGTTCCAAGTTTTGCGCACATCTCAAGATGATTGTGGCTGTATTCCACATTGCACCATGCCACGAAAAAATAATAGGCAATAAGTAAAAGTTAAACATTGCGAAACTAAATTATTAAAACGGTTATGTTTCCTCATTGCTAAACTGTCGTCGATATTGTCTTCTTTAGAGCCATTCTTCAATATTAGACAACAAATGAAAACAGCTTGTCAAGGGTAGTTCGTAAGAACGAAACAACTTGCTTACCTCATTATTGCTTGACAATTTTATTAGAAAAACTACGAGTACATCATTTGAAAGAACCATACTCTATAAATCCCTACCTTAGTTATAAGGAAACAACATCTAACAGTTACAATGAGATAATCTAGTCGGTATTTTGATGATTCCAAGGTAGACTGCGCTAACTTGCAAATGGGTGCCATTAAGGAAGCAAACAGCCCCGTCAGTCCCGCAAACTATAGGAGGCAATTTTTTCCTTAAAACCTACATTATTTCAATGCTGGTAGTGCAATAAATAAAACGCATGCGACTACCCTCACCGTTGCCTGCGCACAGAGTTGGTGAAGTTTCCGAATCGGGTTATGAGGATCGCGATACTTGCCTTCAAAGTCACATATTTTCACCTAAACGATACATTACAGTCCAATAAAAAACCCAACGACCAAAAAACCTTTTGACTGCTTCAATAATACATTCATAATGACGCGCAATTGCTTCAATGTACACTTTGGGCAATGAGAATGAGGACGACGTGCACGGATCTCATTGCACACCTTACATAGCGAAAACTCAAGCAACCACGAGAACGTCTCAAAAGACTACAAAAGTAGTTTTACACACGAATGAATACCTGTAAGTTAGCAGTTAAATCACAGCTATAAATATAATGGAATGAGTCTGACAACGTAGCGGTACGCATTCGAGCATGAAGCCTGAAAACTCCGTCTCGGACTAATACCTTTGCATTGAAGGATTTTCGGTTTTACAGCTGGAAGTTGCAATTATGGAACATTGCACCTACGGCAGGTCCCACTTACGTAATCGTCGACGATTTTAGAAAACGAATCACAACCCAACACATGAATAAAACCGAATTAAAAACTCAGCAGCCAGAGGATTCGTGTAAAACATCGTTCACACCAATTCCTCACTCAATGTTGGTTTCCATTGTGTATGGTGGATGATATAAGAATAAGGAACTTACGCAATATATGAATAGGCTATAACTATAAGTGTTCCACAGAGCATAAATTTATTACGGCATTTTTTTTACTTTATTTTTATATTCTTACCTTGTTACTTATCACGCAAACCACGTATTGTTTTGTTAAAGACAGTGCTTAGAAATGATTGGTGTTTTAAAAACGAAATAAGACTATGCAAAGACATCTTCTGAGTAAAACAACGACGTAGTAAACGGTACATGGAAGATTTATTATAGCGAAAACCTTGTACACAAAGGCAACCAATTACAGGGAACCTATAGAAATCTAGCAGTCATTGCGAAACCAAAAGACATGACCTCCTGTTACAGCACGTGAGTTAAGGAATCTCGGAAACATTTTCAAAAGTGAAAATATGTACACAGATATAAGATAGCAACGAGTGATAAGAATAAGGATTCACTGCTCATCATGTTTTCTCTTTTTAGACCTTCTCATCTCTCGAGACTGAAAATCATGGAAGTAGAGAAGGTCAAGTGATATAAACATAGAAGGAAACCGAACAAAAGTGGAAATACACTCACTGCTTCATCATCAACGGTATCGTTTCTCGTCAATGATGGAGTTAAAGGAGCTCCCGATGATGTTATTGTTGATGGAGGTTGCTGTGCATGTTTTATTGCAGCCGGAGATGTTGTTGAAGAGTACGAGAAGAGCCGATCAGCATCTTTGTCATATTTCCGCGACAGTGTTTTCTTTTCCAGTTTCACACCTGATTTTGATGGAGGCATTGCTAAAGCGTAACGATCCCATCCTAAAAGGCAAGTTAACTTGTCGAGTGGTTTAAATAAAGCATAAAATAAAAAAATAAAGTATCGGCGTTGATCAATCCTTGAATGATGCGCCATGCATCCGACTTCATTAAGCACCGCTAGAGGTGAGTGAGTGCATATGTGAGCTATGCAATGACTCGCGGTGGCTCACCGATGTAACGAATCAGTGCTGCTATCCTCTCAAACAGGTCTGGTACCATATGCCGACTCGAGAGGGATGGAAGATTTAGAGTTTGGGGTGAGGAATCGATCCCATGTGTATTGCAGGACGCCTCCGACCACTGCGCCACACGCGCCCGCCAAAATGGTTTAACCATATTGCAAAATACAGCACTTTTGTAAAAGTACTGGTTAAATTGTTGTTGAATACATTTCCAATAATGCCTACTGACTTCAATACACAGTGACACCAGTTTCCAAGTTGAAATAAACACATCAACAAGTGAGGCGATTCATACTAACCAGAATAAAGCTGTTATCTTATTACCATGAAATCTGGCCCTCTAGAGCCCACAAGTCGTATATTTTCTAAGATTTCCTTGGTACAAGATCTTTCTTCGAGCGGAACAGCGACAACACAAACAGCATTGCGTACACTAGGATACCATCGTATGTTAAAATTTTAGAATTTTGAAAACGTTTTTCACTTTTTTTTTTGAAGGTCTGAACTCTGAACGAATCCAAAGTTAAAGAATGCTTCAATAGAAACAAGTATGCCGTTATTGCGACAGATCGATCTAACATTAGGCAAGCTATCAACACAAAGTGCTCTGAAATCATCTGTAACTGCACAAGAATTCGTACTATCGCGAATGTACTAAACACAAAAAACATAGGCAGTACTTATTTCTGCAACTTGTACATAACACTGGATAATTTACTTGGATACTTGGATGGCCTGTCCCCACTGGTTGTGCGGGCCACAGTGTAATTTACATTTTTTTTCTGAGATTTGCTGGTTAAGTCACTGTGGTTCCCTGGAATCCTTAGGTTAGCTTGGCCAAAATCTGCCTCAGGTTTTCACCACCACAGGCAGTCGCAGCCCTTGTGGACCAGAGGGAGATTTTCCACCACGCGACTAGTTTGATACCAAGATATTAGTGGATCCTGGTATTGGTTTACTCCTAGCTAGGCTTCCTGATGGAGACGCCGGACTCTTCAGCTTGGCAGGCCCTCCTGGGGAGTGAATCCCACTGCTGTCCATCGCCCCCCGACACCCACGAACACCTACCAGCCACGATGAGGCGGTAAACCGTTAGGAGAGGTATATAAAATTGGAACCAAATTCAAATAGCTGTTTTTTAAACTGAATTTGTTCTAAAGGGAACTTGTTGAAAGACTTGCATCTACCTGATTCAGCGAATGAACTTGTAAAACGACCCCATTCAAAACACTTTACCTTTTATGACATTGCCATATTCTGCTGTTTCCTCAAGATACGACCCTTCAAAGTTGTAAATCTGATTCTCCAGCGCCTCCAAAGTTTCCTGCAAAAGGTCCACCCAGTTGCGACATCAACACATCTTTGTACAGATGAACCGTAAAAACTGCTTACAGCTATTTCGGCACGTTTCTTTATAAGCTCGTTCAATTCCCGCTTTAGATCATGTTCCTTAGACATCTAAAAGACACACCATGAAACACGGTATGATATGGTGTCTAAATGGGAAAAGATAACTAAAATATGATATCTATAAACAAAAGTAGAAAAGGATATAACCCTTTCCTACGCACTATTAAAGACGGAATGTAAAAAATTTATCCGACGTCCGGCATGTGTAGGCAGATTTGCATATACTCGTACGTATAGATAAAAATAGCCTAACAAACAGTTTATTCCAGTGATGACAACTCGTCTTTCCTACGCAAAGGTTTCTTACAGACTTCAAACCGGATCATCCACATAGCAGAAAAGCCAATCCTCTGTCTAAAAAAAAAAGCGAAAAAGCTCGGAATCAAGAAACGGGTAGTCTTCTACTTCGAATTGCAGACGAAATTATAACAACTCAATCAATATCCAAAACAGGTTGGTAATCAAAATTTACACTCTTCTGGAAACCCAATGGTAGATCGAAAGAACAGGAAGATTCTATCTGCAAACAAGGGATTTCTATTCTTTGTTACGTGTTGTGATCGCGACAAGGACTTTTTCTGTTTGTTCAATCCACCCATTCATGGCGGCAATTGATAACGAAGAATCTTCTTGTCGTTCACATGGCTTTACGTGAAGAATATTGTCTATCTCATCGATCCTTGCAGGAAGACCTAAAATCCAACCCAACTAGAGAGATGGGGGGACTAAAATGTTCGGTTATTGAAGACAACAATGAATATCGCACTACAAAAATTGTCCGCTGCGTAAAAGCACGTACCTTCATCAAGAATAGTGTCGACGAGTAATCTTTTCACTTCTGCTATAGAGATACGCAATTTTTGGGAAAGATACTGGAGCCGTATCCTAGTGTACGGCTTGATCAATCGTAGCAACACCTGCAAGTAGTCACGAGCAACATCACGATTATGCCTGTGTGATGCTATGAAACATATGAAACTTAACATTCACAATCAAAATAGTACGTTCTACTTACAAATGCACACTACCGAAGCTCCTTGGCAAGCTAACAGTAAGGTAAATGTTCACCTGAGTCCGTATATTTGTCAGTAGCTCTTCGATATGCTCACGAATAAAAGGATCTTGCATCACGCTCTCATGATTATTTTCTAGTATCCGCTGAAATTCGTCAATGTCGTTCTCCTGGTATGCTGCCACCATAGCTGTCATCGCGACGATTTCTTGCTCATTCTTAAATAAGAGAAAAAGAACATATTAAAACAAACTTGATACATAGTGGTGTAGAACTAAGTATTAAGGAACAAATAAAACTCCACAGTCAGAATTACGCTACTTGGAAAATCAAGCATACCTTGAAAGGCTTTGCTTCTTGGCTGTCGAACGGATTGATGTCGGATCTTATCAGCATATTTGCCAATACAAGGTATTTGAGACAAGTAATACGTCTTGGAGATCCACTTTCATCATAATTCTTAAATGCTTCGAAAAAATCTGTGTGGGCACGGTCAAATTGTCCCTCCCGAAGGTGCATCTTGCCGCCACACTCTGATATGAAAAACATGCCATTTTGAAAAATACAGCAGCGATAAAACGACTCATTGTAGTAAACAAGCTATGCCTCCCAACGGTTTACCTCCTCATCGTGGCTAGGAGCCCAACCAACGCCCAATACAACATGTGTTCTACAAGCTATCAACTGCTAATAAAAAGTGCAGGAAGATAGTTATACGTGTTAAAGTAAATCACCGGAAAAAAAATGAGACCCACAGGTATTTAGCCAATCGCGCAAAACCATTATGACATCTATATGTGTCACTTGTCGCTAGAGTGTTAAGAACAAGCTGAATAAGCTGTAAAGCTCACGAATGCTCTAACGAAAAAGGTACCTCGAATGACTCCTAGTATCAGAGGATGAGGAATAGCCGACTTCGATTGGATAGCCTGCTGAGCTTGTTCGTATAGCTTTTTTTAATGCCTGAAATTTAAAAAATTTGATTTCACACCGAAGGCTAGTCAGGTCAGAAAGACAAATATACATGTAGAAAGCGATGACAACCTTGTTGTTCTTCTGTTCAGTGTACATCTGAATCTCGAGTGCATATATTTCTAGCAATTGGGTCCCCTTTTTCTGATCTTCTTCACCTTGCTCAGTCTAAACCAAGAAAGCCTCATCGAGTTAAATCGGCAACAGTAACACCGAACTTTAACCTATTTAACCTGTTTAAATTCTACTTTACTCGCTTCGAAATTAACATCAGCACGATAATTACAAGCAACTATGATATTAACTAAGGCAAAATCATAATTAACCTTGCACGAACTCTTCAGCTGTTTCAATATTTTCTCCAGTTTGTGAAATTCACGCATGTCGAAGTATAGCTTTCCTAGCTTGGTGTTTGTCTTGAACCACAACCTTTCATTCTTGGCATCCTAAGAAAAGAATGATTCATGGACAGACTCTGGCGAAACGTCCAAGAAATAAAGCAGGCGACATAAGAAAAGGAAAAAAAGAAATGGTGGAAAAAAAACCACTTCGCTAAAAGTTGCAGAAAGCCACCATTTGTGGTTTAAACAAATAATGACATGGTATAGAAACGACTAACCTTAAGGGCATCAAGAGTAGTCTCGTAGAACTTCTGCAACAAATCCATTTGTTTTGATGTTGAAATGTAATCCAAAATGGAGTTGATAGACTTCTCAGAATAATTCTTCGTAACAGCGGTCTTGATATATTTTAAGAGCTTCTGATAATACTGCAGCATCGCTTCGAATTGATTTGAGTTGAACGTGATCTTCACCATCTGCTTTAACGCTCTGAAACCCCATTCGCCCATTTCCTGCTCCAAATTGAGGACCCTGAATGAGACATCTTTGCTTTCGCAATCATTCCCAGATAAAACTGATCTAACATCTATTTCTACAACTGACACTACCTTCTCAAAGTTAGCAATGGCTTCCGCAATTTTGCCTTCGCTTTTTAAACCCTTAGCTGTGTAATACTGGTTCTCCAGGTCAACGTCGGGTTCACTTCCGCTGTCATCCTCGTACTCCTTGAATGGAAACAGATTCTTTAAGGTTTATCTTCGTCACAAATGACTTGGCAAAACCAAATGTAATCACTATTCACCTATGATTTACAAACTAATTCCAATATTAGGTCACTCAGAGCAAGAACCGGCACCAAAAGTAGTGACAAACTTGAAATTTGTAGCACAATACACAGATACATAATTGTATACATAAAGAAGACCGGCGAGTAGTGTAATCGTGGTGATGATGTTCGTTAAACCCTACTCGTTTGTTAAACAAAAAGAAAGCTAACAAAAAACTTACAAAGCCGTAATCTTCATCGTCGTCCATAACGTCGTCGCTCATAACAAACAGGATTCACGCAAGATTCCGTACTTCCGAGACTCGGATATCTAGACGAATTTTGTATAGAGGAAGCACATTAAATACCGTATACAAAGAGGGCAGAAGGATAGCCATTTCAGACAAAAAGAGAACGGAAGAAGTAAGTGCGCTTTATAGATGCAGGACTTCATAGTCCTGTAATTCAGGCGATAGTGCCTTCAAAACACTCCTAACGATAGATTCTGGACTTCTCATGCGGAGTGAAGGTAAGGACTACTTTGAACCATTGTGCTGGATGTGTTGTTCGATCTCACGCCCCTACATGCATGTCCGGTTGGAAAAGCACACAGGTCGCAATCACCCCCATTCACGGGCAATGTTGCCGTTTCCCAGACTTCATCGCACATTTTTACCACGAAGACGCGGAAAACAACAGCATTTGAAAGAAATTGATTTGCCTTTTCAACAGTTACTTTGAAGAAACAATCTGAGTCCGGGCGTCAGAGTAACGAACGGGACCACTATCACTACCCTCTCCACCCCTCCAAGCCTTAAAAACAGTGAGCTCAAAAGCGACTGCACAGTGACTTTCGTCAACGAGACTTTTGGAATACAACCGTGTAGAGTTGTCTTAATATAGTACTTTACATATTAGTTGGGAAATCCGAAGACCGACATTCTTTAAACCTTGGCATCGATCAATAATTCACTGTTTTCCTTTGTGAGCAAACATGAGGTGGCTATTGTAGCATTTATTAGTACACAATAGCTGATGTTTTGGCGATTTCGCCTTCGTCAGAGCCTCGAACGGTCAAATTGGCATACAATCCACTCAGCCAAGCACTTTCATAACCTCAACAGATAGAACTTAACGATTTGTTTTCACCTTTCCGGGCTCTAAAGAAGGCGAAACCGCCAAAGCGTCAGCTATTATGTACTAATAAGTGCTACAATACCAATCCCATGTTCTCTCACAAAGGAAAAACAGTGAATTATTGATCGGTGCCGAGGTTACGAGAAAGTCGGTCCTGGAAATGTTACCGTTTCCGTGACTTCATCGCACAGTTTCACCACACAGGCAAAGAAGAACAACAACATTTGGAAGAAATCGATTTGCCTTTTTCAACAATTACTTTGAAGTAATAAATTCCTTATTACGAAATGCCATAATTCCCCTGTACTAATGCATATAAAAACTAACGCTACAAAGAAATGATTTTCTGCTTTCTTTAAAGGATGCCAGTCCAAGTCGTTCTGATTGGAGCGCGGCAAAGAACTATAATTTTGCTGGTCTAAAACATGTATAATTGGGTACTGTGCCTTCTAATTAATACTTCGTTTTTGAATGTTTGAGCCTTTCTGGAGCATCCGAATGTTTTGCATGCCTTTTACTAGGAAACTTCATAGAAACTCCTTAAGATATGAAAGCTTCTTATCCAGTGCCTTCTTTCCTCCGACTCATTGCTTCCACTTACGGGAAATTAGTGCGGCTGTTCTTTGTAAATTAACAAAAAAGTAGATGTAATTTTCCATCTGTATCACTTGTAATCCCAGTGACAACGTAATGACTCACGTCGTCCACAGTATCCTTTCATTCATGTTGTGCGCCAAATCTGCACAAGGCGCTCTTACCGTTCCAAGGGACACGAAGAATATGCCAAGCACCGAGGAGTCCTTAATTTTTATTGTTTGTGGGGAGGAAGTGCGGACATATGGTTTAATGAGCTCTGCCATTTAGCGCTGAACTCACGATGTTATCTGTGCTAATTTATCGGATGTGACTCCCATCTATCCTCACATAGTTTCTAATTCATTTGATTGTCAACTTTTACCCGAGTCGACTTGCGAGGTAACATGCGACGAAGATTTCGAACTTCTCATGTGTGAGCTCGTCTGGCACTTTGAATATTCGCAAAATCATTGTACATGTCAAATAAACATTTGGGACCGGGATAGCCCAGTTAGTGATCAGTGATTCCGTCGATCAGGAAGCAAAGGGGCTAGTTCAATCTCCGCACCAACGGTTAACCCCAATCCACGTGGGACTGCTCTAGCCCGGCTAATTCACTCGACCAGCATTCTAGGACATTCATAAAGGAGACGAAATCCTTGAGCAGCAGCTGAAGCAACACGAGGAATGTTCGAAGACCGTTGTGGACGATGAATGCGAGGAAACGAATCGAATGGGAGAAGTGCTGAGATCCATACGGCAGATCTGATGACGGCTCATGTAAAATGAAAAAAAATAAATAAGAAATTTACGTCCACGTCCAATCGCTGACTTATCATGGGGTTGCGTGGATCTTAGGTAGAGGACGGAGGGTTAAACGTAAACCAAAAGCGAATGTGTGTTTAACCTAAAATACAGGAGATGGGCTTCCTCTCTCTGGCACATAGGATTGGCGTACCCTTTCTATATATGTATCGTCGTAACTATTACTATGCGTATCATGCATTTCAGGTATTCGGATTTTGACGTCAATTCAGCAGTACTCAAGTGATAGGGAGGTATATAGGGGTAACTCTACTCTACGTCACCAACAAATCGGCTCCACATCTGCCTCAGGAGAGTCTAACAAAGGTTACTTCCACAAAATCTGACTTTGGCAAGTTGATCTTGTATGATTTTGCCAATTTTTTTTGAAATATACAACTTGTTTTCCACATCTACTGTACGGATCTCAGCACTTCTCGGTTTCGATTCCTCGCATCCATCGTTTACTACTAATCTACGTGTGGCTTAGGCCACTGCTTGGTGGTTTTCACTTCATCTTGAATGTCGTAGAATGTTGGTCGAGTCGATTCTCCTTGAAGTCTGAGATAGCCTTGCTGAAGCGCTCCCACCTGATTTCAGAGAGGGTTTTTTTTTTTGGACAAAGTTCGGTACCAATTTCCCGACTCCAGAGGGATGAGAGCTTGGTGAACTCGGAGCGTGATCGAACCAACAAGGTGCTCGCCGTAACTAGTTTGTATGAAGAATGCTTCATGCAAGAAAAAAATCGGATGCTATTCGATGCTATTCGGGACCGATAGGAAGCAGAGCGCACTGCCAGAGATGACGAACGAAAAGGACAACCGGAAACTTTGTTGTAGCGTGCATGTCTCCAAGTGATTAACAGTATTACAGTGCTTAGAGTGCAGTGTTTACGGATAGTATGGTGTTCTTCGTTTGCCTAGTATTTGCTTACTTGTTAGTTGCCACTTGTGCGTTTTAGACATATGTGGTCGTAAATCAGAATGTATGGCAGGTGTAACCGTGTGAGTCTGTTGAATCCATGGGAACTGACCGACTATGTCTACAGCTACAAAAGTCCAGTTGTCTGGCGCCAGTTTAGAGAGTGAGTAATAGAACAGCTGTTCGTATATTCACGAGTCGTTGTGAGTCACATTTAGCTTTTCTTTCCTTCGTTCCTGACTCATATTTTTGATAGGGTTTCGATATTGCGTTAGGAACCTTGCTTTTCCCTATTGACAATGTTCTGTTCATTACAAAATAAGCAAAAGTACATCAAAACGCTCAGTTTTTAAGTTGCATTGAAGTGACACTTAAGGTGTTCAAATGGACCTAACATTCGGGAGCATAAAGATTACTACGACATTCTTGGTGTGAAGAAGGATGCCACTCAAGAGGAAATTAAAGCTGCTTTCTATACGAAATCGAAACAGGTGTGCACGTTCTTCCTTGAAACCTGCAGTGTAATTGTCCTTACCATAAAGTACAAATAGGTGCGGACATTACAATATTTGCAAATATGCATTTAGAGCGGTTGTGAGATAAAATACTTTGGCTAAGCATTCGTCGTCAAATCTGCGGCGACATCAGTTTTATAGAAGTAGTACTTACTTGGATACTTGGATGACCTCTGTTCTCACTGGTTGTGTGGGCCCCAGCATAATTTCCAATTTTTTCGGAGTTGTGCTAGTTCAACCATTGTGGTTCCCTGGAGTCCTAAGATCAGCCAGACCAAAGTCTGCCGCAGGTCGGCACCATCGTCGCACCCCCTTGTGGATCAAAGGGAGATTTGCCATCATGCGGCTAGTTTGACACGAGGACCTGGGCTTCCTGATGGAAATGTCGGACTCCTTCTTAGCCTGGTAGGCCCTGGTAAAAGGACAAAGCTCTCGGCGTTGATCAATCCCCTGCGAGATGCGCGATGCATTCGACTTCATTGAGCATCGTTGGAGGTGATTGAATGCATATCTGGCGTTTATAATAACTCGCGGTGGCTTACCAATGTATCGAGCTTGTGCTGCTGTTCTCGCGAACAAGTCTGGTAGCAACTTGCTGACTCCGGAAGGATGGAGGGCTTTGTGGACCTTGAGTGCGGCGATCAATTCCTTATGTATTGTAGGGCGCATCCCACCACTGCGCTACACGCGTCCCAAGGGTTGCCCTGCAAGGGGATGAGTACGCCTGCTGTACATGGCAGCCCGACACCCAAGAACACCTCCCAGCCACGTTGAGGCGGTAAACTGTTGGAAGGTGTAGAAGGCGTAAGATGCGAAGATAATCGGCTCTTTCTGATTTGAATAAGCGTATCTCAGCTCGTCGTGAATTTAATTAAGACGAATAGAAGCGCTTAGAATCTACAAATTTTTTGCCTACCGCGTGAAAGTTCTCTCATTTTACTGTTCTAAACTTCCAACTTCCTAGAGCCCGTGGTACCTGTTTCTTCCACTGCATTAGTTGAAAACTTATATTTTAAACATGAAAGCAAATAATGCAGAAGGATTTCGTCTAGCAGGATACCATGGCGTTCGCCATTGTATTGTTTATGCCTGCAATAGCCACTGTTCTGTTGGATTTTGTAGAGACATAAATTTCGTTATTAGTTTTTCGGAACTTGCAATTCTCAACATCTCAGGACGAACTTTGCTTTAATCTTGACTTTGCCCAGTAATTCACTGTTTTTCTTGATGAGCAACCAGGAAATTGTTATTGCAGCATTTATTAATACACAATAGCTGAAGCTTCGGTGGTTTCGCCTTCAGAGCCTGGAAGAGTCAAACTGACATGCAATCTACTAAGCCACGCAATTTCACGACCTCAGCAAACAAAATTTAATACATAACTTTTCATTCGTATAACGAAGATTTTTTTTAAAACATTCACCGTTTTGTTCCTTGTAAGTCCTTCAATTATTTGGTGGAGATCAGCCGCACAGAATCTCACATGGTCCAGGAATGTGCCTGGTTTAGGTGAAAAAGCCAGCTTTACACATGGCACGAGGTCACGCGTAATCACAAGGCACTCTTTTTGGTTCATTTTGGATTTTTGAATCTATCCAAAGCGCTTCAAGAGTTTTACGCGTTGATATTTTAGATTCCTGCGCGGGAGTAATGACTTCTATTTCAAAATCCTATCCGTTAATTCTCTGTGTCCCATACACTTTTAGCAGAGTATTGGTTTAACTTTAAATTCACCGACTAGGTTCCCTTTTATACGGAAGTGCAGTGGTCTACTCATTTCGCCAATATATTTGTCCCAGCACGCTCTGAAAGAGATCAGATAAACTGTATCCGAACTCATGCAGTGACCGTCTCTACCGTGAGGGCATGTTATTCAATTATGTATTTTGCATAGACGGTCATATTGGTGGGTTTGAACTAGCTGACGTCTTAGAGCGCTCAGTGTATTTCAATCACTGTTACCGGATTCTCTTGACCGGCCTTTCCTAAGCAACGTTTTATAGACGTACTTATTTCGTTGGAAATGAAGGGCACGATATACGAGACCCTATTATTATCGCTGGAATTATTCTTTGGGCGCCTTGGTTTTCCTCTAAACCTATCCCGAGTAGCTATAGTTTTATAGTCGTTGGAAATGGCTATTTGTCGCGCTAGTTTCAGGTATCCCTGCTGCTCTCTTTCTGTACACACACTGGTAGCTGTTCGAAACTTATTTCTGACAAGCACACTTTTCGTGTGTAAGGTAATGAACCAGTATGTTTTTGTTACTTGGCTTTCAGCATCACTTGATGATATAGCCGTTTTCGGATGGACTAATTTGAACGTTCAACATGGAAGCTAGTTTCCTTTCAGTTTCTCATGCATGAATCCCATATACTTAGACTGTTCGTTCCAGAACGTAGTTTTTGTCTGCTGAGTTTGTGAAAGTGTTTAACTGGATAGATTGCATGCCGATTTGGTCTTTCCAGGCTCTGAAGAAGGCGAAACTGCCGAAACGTCAGTTACTGTGAATTAATAAAGCTGTGATAACAACCTCCTCTTCGCTCAGGAAGGAAAACAGTGAATTCTAAATGTGTTTAAATCTAAGAAGGCACTGTGTAGAAACTGTATACGTTACTGATGCGGTAAAACAAGTTCCCTCCTATGAATCTACGAAGTTGTGAGCTCCTGAAATATTCTAGTGATTGAGGATTTGTCGTTACTTGTCGAAAAACAATGTGTATCGCGAATGTGTTAAGTTGGTACTGAACTCAAAGTGTAATCGAAGTGTTACCTTTCGTAGAAGAGTTATATCGTTAATTAGTAGCAAATAGAAAATCGCTGTTTGAATGACGTCAATGCTATGAGCTGTTCTGGTCATCTAGACCGCTCGGGTGACACAGAGAGGGAATTTCATTTCTGCTTTTTTCAGTTACACCCAGATAAGGGAAGTAGTGCAGAATCCAGTGAACGCTTTGTCGAACTAAAGTTAGCTTATGATGTACTGCGTCGACCGGCCGAGCGACGAGCGTATGACATGCGAGAGAGAAAGCAAAACTATGAGAAGTTTAGGAATCCCTACCATCATTATAACCAGTCTCACCAAGAACACACATGGTACGTCTTTGTGTTCCATCTAAACTACTCCCGAATGTTCTTCTGATATGGTTTTTCTGTCCAGAAAGCATCTGAGATTACAGTCTTTATAGTTCGGATTGATGGTTTAACGCTATTACGATGCTCATTTCCAATTGTGTAAGGACAACTCTTAGAAGGCTGTGTTCCTTGGACACAAGTTTTATTAATCGCTAGTTGTTACTGCTGAAGGAATGAAATTATTAGAATTTGGGCTAAACAACTGTTCACTAGATCATTATGTCAACGGTACGTCTTACTCCACATTGTAGTGACTTTTTCTTCATGGTTTTCATTTAGGAGTGGAATCGTTTTTGGAAGCAAAGTTCTGATCACTCAGAAAATTTCGGTTCTTCGAGACACGAAAAACGTTTGAATGAGCAATGGCGATTCATTTTGAAGTGGACGACTGCTGGATTTGTTCTTGCTGTTATGTACAACATCGGTTATATGTCCGTTGTTCATTCATATTTTTTCATCCACATTATTCCTTAGTGTTGTTTCCAGTGAAGAATGATCTCTCCTGAGAGTTTATCACTCTGATTTTTTTTCGGTTATTAAGTACACAGTACTCTGAAGTGAGCGCAGAGGTTGGAGGCGCCCTGCAGAACACATTGGTTCGATCTTCGCACCCCGACTTACCAAGCCTTCCATCCCGTCAGGGTCGGCAAACTGATAGCAGACTAGTCTGGGAGGATAGCAGCACTGGCTCGATACATCGGTGGGCCACCGCGAGTCATTGTAAAGGCCAGATATGCATTAAATCACCTATAACGATGCTTAATGAAGTCGAATGCATGGCGCATCCCTCAGGTATTGATCAACGCCGGGAGCTTTTTTAAGCTTTACTTCGAAGTATCTCTATCTTAATGGGTAAAATTCAGTTTTAATGCAGTTATGCATAGCAGTCGAACGTAGACTGCCTACTATCTTAGCTATACATTAATAGCTGTTTAAAAGCATTGTTTAGACTCCATTTGCACGCAAGAGATCGTAGACTTTCCAAGCTTGTGGATGAACACGAAATAGCCAAGTCCTTTATGAGGCAACCAGAATTTAGGGATAGATTTCCGGACACACTTGAGATTAATGAACTTGGTCGAATTCTGAAAGGAGATGTGGATGAAGCATGGAGAAGAAAACAGGAGGGATTGGAAGGAAAAAATCACAATGAAATACGAGAAGAGTACAGGTAAGACTCGATTGTCTAATATCTTAGTTTATTTATAAAGAGTCCTGATTATCAGAAACTAGGTGATACTTTCTATTTTTCTAGGTGGATGCGTGCTGTACAAGACGCTGACAATAGACGTCGAATTAAAGCAGAAAAGCGTTTAAGGGAGCAGTAGTCTGTGGCAGAATCCACACCTGCGAATGAAATTCCACAACGGGATTCCAGATAACTGTATTTATGTCTCCTGTGTTTAGGTATTCTAGTGTTTGTGGGTTGGTGATAAGTTTCTCCACTTTAGCTCTTTTTGGAATCAAGAAGGAAACCCACTGCCTTTCACTTCGCCATTCGTTTTGAGTGTTAAACTTGATCAGTTGTACTCAAAATGAAAGTACTAGTTATGTTTAAATCTGTTGTACATCTTCTTACCATACGTTTGACTTTCTTCCTGACCTACATAACTTTCTATTCTTCGACGACTTACCTAATTCCGTTGTCTGTCGTCATAGATATCGTGAAATTGTAATTGTTTTTCATTGTAGTCTTGTTTGTCTTTTTTGGTTGTTTCTTTATGGTTTCCGGTTTTGATACGTCCTCTTACTGGACCCTTGTAGTTGTTCGGCATGTACATTTTTGCGTTGCGGGTGATCAGTGACTAATGTAGGACTAATAGAATTATCATTTCTTCTGTACTTTTGCAAATCAAAGTTATGACAACGCATTCGTTAAGGAATAAACTATCCCAGAAGGTGTTATTAGTTTCTTTACCTCAGCTCAAACTTCAGACATATACGGGACTTTGGTTTACCTTATATGCTTTGGCGCTATCTTCATAATGGTTATCATTGCATCGCTCAGTAAATTTCATGTGGTGTTCTTCAGTGAAACGCGAGTGGATGGAGGGGAAGATCGTTTTGATCACTGGTTCAACAACTGGATTAGGTAAGTCTTCTAGCTTTGAATACCGTTGATGTTGTAACAAATCAGTGAGCTTGTTGTGTTGTGGAGAAGTTGAGACTTTTAGCACATTCTTGTTTGATCCAGTTGTTTGTTTTCATAGGAGGTAAATCTGTTGTAGGTCTTCACACGGCCAAGAATCTATACCTACGTGGAGCAACAATGATCCTCACGTGTCGAGATGAAGTTCGTGGACGAGCTGCTGTAGATGCTGTGCAATCACAGCTTAAAAAGGACGGTGATTTATCTTCAGGACGAGTACATCTCTTCACTGTTAGTGAAATTTATGTACTTCTCAAATAGTGATCTGAATAGGTTAATGACAGGAGGCAAAAGAAGTCAGCGGAATGTCGCAAAAAACGTAGTCTTCTACAATCTGTAGTGCACCATCTGCTGTATACATGGTTTTAGCTCGATTTAACTTGCTACAAATCGATTCTCGTCTTCTGTTCCGAAATAAAATTGAATTTCGACCGGATCGACGTGCTTGTAAACAACGCTGGAATTATGGGATTACCTTTTGAGGTGAGCTGAATTAATTGTTCCTTTGGAAGGTTAGAGGGATGATCTTCTCTTGAGCTGAGAGATTAAAACAGTAGTCTTAGAGTGGGAACTTTAAAGAAAAGGGCGGATTCTCTTTACTTCTGTATTCAACTTCCTGTCGCAACATTGGCAATGTAAAAACCAAGCTTGTCACTGTGGATGCCAATTCTAGCATAGTTGTGAATAATCATATCTACCACGAATCTTCCCTCATTATATTGATGGAATATTTGTACAGAACATGGGAGCCTTAGGGAGCATGTAGCGCAGTGGTGGAGGCGTATTGCAGCACACATGGGATCGATCCCCGCGCCTTAGCCTCGCCAAGCCTTTCATTTCTCCGGGATCGGCAAATTGGTAGCAGATTTGTCTGGGAGGATAGCAGCACTGGCTCGATACATCAGTAGACCGCCGCGAGTCATTGTAACGGCCAGTTATGCATTCAATATCCTCCAAGGATACTCATTGAAGTCGATTGCATGCCGCATCTCTCAGGGATTGATCAATGCTGAAAGGGCTATCCTTTTACCTATTTTGGGGAACCATACTTTGTAAATTATCAGTGCAGATGAACCATCATCACTGTTTGTCTGAATAAACTCGATGAAGCCCAGAATTTACTGTTAATTGAATCTACCTTATGACTGTAATGATTTGTAATATTTGTTTCCTTCCAGCTTTCTCGAAACGGAGTTGAGATGCATTTTGCAACGAACGCATTTGGTCATTTCGTTCTCGTTAATAACTTACTGCCGCTTCTTGAAAAAAGCATTGACGGGCGAATTGTTGTTGTCACCTCCGGACTCTACAGAAGCGTACGTCTTCCTTTTTAGATTGTCAATTTCGGGTGGGTCTCTAAGTATCATTTCGACCTTCATTTAACCTCGGTATAAATGCTCAGTGCACTTTATTTCATTAATGACCTAACACGAGGTTATTACCACGTAACAACAACTTCGTGTTAGCTTATCAATGAAATAAGGTACATGGATCTCCAAGTATTTCTTAATACATTGCTTTTGTAACTCTTTTATACCTGTTCAAAAGAGAAACTATAGTAAATCTCTTACTAATCTACTCGTAAGATGTTCTTCTCATCGGTCCAATTATAAATAAAGTCTATAAACGTGGTTCATCATCTGTTTATTTACATAGACCTTTGTTTGTCTTTGTGTGCTCTATGTTATAGGTTATTGCGCAATTCTTCAGAGTAGCTGACGTTAGTCTTTGAATTCCATGGTGTGAAATATTGAGCACTATACTTTAGGTTAACTACATTCCAACGCTTCGTCAATTAATGGGGGAACAGGATTGGGACTATCATCCACGTGTTGCCTATGCGGTCAGTAAACTAGCGAACTGCCTCTATACCGTAGAATTGGCGAGGTCTGTTCCAGCCTATTTCTACCGTCTGCTATTCGTTGACAAGTGTAAAAGTTTCTTTAGCAAAATGCCAAACGACAAGTGGATTAGTAAGATGCTTCTTATTCTGATAATAGTCTTTGGAAGAGAATAGCGAACTCTGGAGCAATCCCCTTAGACACTTTGATACATGGATAAACAGTTTTCACTGGCAGTGTGGGCGCTAGCACTTTTCCATTCGTTTCTTTTTCGCGCGATCGTCGTCCGTGGTGGTGTGCTTCAAACATGGTGACTTCCGCGAGGCGCATCCCGTAATCCTGAAATCGTTGCCATCTGCGTGTGTTGGTGGTTGACGTTAGCCGCGAACATGTCCGCCCACTTTTTGGGTGTTCACCCAAGTGGGCGCTTGCATTCTACTGAATTCCACTCCACTGTTCTTTCCGTTCATTTGTCATTACTTCTTCTTGTTATATAACCGGTCCATCTTTATTTCGCTATAGATGTATATTTTCATGCATTTTGAAGATGGGATAGATTTCGAAGATCTGACCTGCGCATTAGGGATAGACGTCGTGAGTGCCTGTTGAATTTTCAGGAGGCTTCGCTCAAACGCTGTATTGGTGATGAGCAAAGTTTTTAGCATGGTTGAAGTATCAGCCTACGTTTTTTCCTGCATAACAGACCGCTAGGGAGGACTGTTAAGTTGAAAAGGTGTGCGCGAAGTTTTGGGTCTGTTTGTTTTATTGGTGGTTTCTTTGAGATGCTCCTTCATGTTGGTTTCCATGTTCATTGAACGTCCAAAGTATCCCTAACAGGTGAGTTTCTGTTACTAGAGAACCATTTGGCTCTGATATGTTCACCTTCACACCATGGGATCTTCCTGATCTAGGTCTTCTTTCTATTTATGCGGGAGATTAGTTTTTTTTCGCCTAGTTGATTTTATTGAGCGTCGTCTCTGCTCCGCTGGTACTTCCTGAAAAGATGATAGTATTATCCGCGAAACGAAAATTTGCTAGGAATTTTCCATCAATACGTGTGCACTTCTCGTACCAATCGAGTGACTTCAGTATACAATGCTGTGCTGCTGTAAACAGCTTTGGCGGGATGATTTTGTATTGTCGAGCTCATTTTTCTACGGCGATAGCAAGAAATCGATAGAAAAACTGTATTTTCATGCTGCAGTTCCGATAACAGCTGGTGTTCGTATATAGGGAGGAGTCTAATCCTTAGTCGACGAGCACTTACAGGATTGCATTTATTTTGACGCTGTCAAACGCTTTCTCGTAGTCGACAAAGGTTAGGAGAAGTGGCAGGTGATACTCACAACGGACTTATATTACTTGGGATATGGTGTGGAGGTGGCCCGTTCTGCAGAAACCCTGTCACAATCTTGCTTGCTCAAATCGTTGTGCTTCACCTAAAGTTGTTGTGGTGCGAGGTGGCGTAATCTCGTGAAGAGTTATTTACGGGTTTCAACTCGAGGAAGGCTGGCGGTGACCAGGCTTTAGAGCACTACCGTCTTTCATGCTTTTTTGTATCACAACTCGAACAAATAATCTTGGCTGGTTTTTTCTCCAGCGAGCAACTTGATCATGGTTTACTAGTGGTTTACTGTCTCATCGTGTCTCGAGAGTGTTCTGGGATGTCGGACAATGTATTTCTTCCAGCGGGGTCTTCCAAGATGAGAAAGAGCCCGACTTTTTTATCCGCGAGCCCAGCTAAAGGTAAACTGATGCCAGGCATTACTGCCATCCTGGTACCAGATTACTCGCATGGTGGCAAATCTCCCTCATTTACAAAGCCCGGCGATTGCCTGTGATGGTGACCGCCTGAGGATAGCTTCACTCAGGCTGATATCGGGCCTCCAGAAAGCCGCAATGGCTCAACCAGCAATAATCCAACCTCAGTACCTCTCATACTGAGATCTCCCGTCTTGTACGTCGGCTTAAGAAACAACTGGTGAGGGTGATTAAATCTTGATTAGCATAGGACATTATTGGAAACAGACCAAGCGAGCATGTCCAGGACACGCCACATAGACTGCTTCTAGCTCTGTAACTGTAAAGGAGGACATTCTCTTGCGCTGTTCTTAAGTTGCTGATCGTATCAAACTCCGCGTGATCTTTCCTCAAGAGACGAATAACAATAAGACCGATATACAGCGATTAAATAACGAAGCCTTCATCATTCGTGGGATAGAATGGAAAGGTTCCGTTACCCGAGGCGTTGGCTTTCTGGGTGCATCCATCTATTTCGCATCAACTCACCTCGTCTGAGATCGTATCGCCGCTCTTGGCCACTCTTCTTTAATTTCCGCGTCAAAAGAAGGCCGGTCAATTGCTACTCACTAGCTTGTACAGGTGATGATAGAGAACTAAATGCGTTCTGCAACCAGTTGGGGGAACTAATCGGCAAGAAGTCCTATAAATTCGTTATTAGAGACATCAGTGCCAGATTAGGAACGGCTAACGAAAATGAATACAAGATAAGGAAATTTGGACACGACTCCTGTCCACAGCACGTCTCTCTCATGGGAATTCATTTCTCGAAAAGGGAGAAAATCGCGGATGGACATGGAGACTCCTTAGAGACCGACTCTTGCGGGATCGCCCATATTGGCGAAAACACAATTTATGAAGAAAAACCATATCCATGGTGCGAAGATGGATCATGAAGACCACCTCCTACCAATACATTGGTCGTGTAATGAGCATGAAGAACAACAAGATCAGGAATTACAAATAAGAAGGAGAACAACATTGGCTGCATTCGGGTCCTTGAAAGAGGCTACCGACAAATTAATGGACCAAAAATTCAGCGCACTCCTTTTTAACTCAGCATTGTTCCCAACGCTCTGTTATGCAGCAGAGACATTGATACATCAACAACGTCAAGAAATCTGCCCACCACCCCTAGAGCACTTGAACGATGTTTTCTGGAATTGAACTGGTATTCACAACATCTAGCCGGTATGCGCAGCTCAGATCTCTTCGGAGGCTATCCCATATTCGTGATCGGGTAGACTATGTTTCGACAGCAAAACGTATAAGGGTCGCTCGTATAGTGGGAGCAACGAAGGATGGGTGGATTGAAAGTACAGTTAGTGAATCTCTTGGATGAGCATTTACACAATGAGAAATATGTTCATACTCACTCCAACCATGGAAACGAGATGAAAACGAGTAATGGGTCACGAAATATGCGTCACGAGCGTCACCATATTCGAAGGAGACGATGGCAATGGGCGACGATTGTGCGGGAATAGAATTGATGATGTGCTGTAGTCCACAGTGTTCATATAGACGGGCCATTCAACTACCCTTGCAACGCAAATAATCAAGTTGCTGCTGATGTGAATTGTCGCGACAAGATTTTATGCAATATCTACGAGAAATGTGTTCATGGCTCACTCCAACCATAGAAGCGGGATGAAAACGAGAAACGAGTTCGCGAAATATGCCTCATGGCCGTCGCCATGTTCGAAAAAGACGATGGCAATGGGCGACGATTGTGCGGGAATAGAATTGATGATGTGCTGTAGTCCACAGTGTTCATATAGACGGGCCATCCAACTATCCTTGTAACGCAAATAATCAAGTTCCTGCTGATGTGAATTGTCGCGATAAGGTTTTATACAATACCTACTTTTTTCCTCTGCTAACATGTCATCACGTGCCGTTTTCTTCAAATCTCACCATTGTGCTAGAGCTCTAAACGTCTGTTTCGATCATATAAAAGGATAAAGGATCTCGGCGTTGATCAATCCTTGAGGGATGCCCATGCATTCGACTTCGTTAAGTATCGTTGGAGGTGATTAAATGCATATCTGGTCTTTACAATGACTCGCGGTGGCCTACCGATGTATCGAGCCAGTTCTGGTATCTTCGCAGACAGGTCCGGTGCCAATTTGCCGACCCCGGAGGGATGGAACGTTTGGTGGGCCATGGGCGCGGGGATCGATTCCACGTGTCGCAGTGGCGCCTCCAACTACTGTGTCTCACACGCCCTACTTCGATCGTATAATGCTAAGCAATGGGTTTTCATTTTTGTTATACAAAGAAGTTACGTTTGATTTGTAGAGCATAAACCTTTTCGTTTTTTCATTGTGGGAAATCTGTGGTTCTGTTGAAAACTTTTAAAAAATTTGTTTAGGTTCTTTTGCATACAATCATCCGTTCTTAGCTTTCACATCGCAGTCAGGTTTATATACAGTAGATTTCTTGTGTTGCATTGATAATAGGTGTGCAATACTACTTTATAGTACGGCTGACATTGGAAAGGCATAGGTCAAAGGGAAAAGTTTTTTCTTTTAATAGTACTAGTACGTTTAAGAACGACGCCATCCGTCAAGCAGCAAAGCGGTGGTTATGATTGGTAATGGTAATAAATCGATGGAACTGATTCAATATTACCACAGGGATGATCGGATGGGAGCAAAACTCGGAACCTCAGTTGGACTTCGAACTCGCGATTAACCTTTTCATAGGTTAACGTTGTACCCACCAACTAAGGCTCCTCCTTGGTTACCTTGCTTTCGGCGTATACCACGTGGGCTCCAGGAAAGGGTAATCGCGAGTTCGAAACCCATATGAGGTTCCAGGTTTTCCTCTTATCTCATTATCCATGTGGTTGTTTTCCATATCGTGCTGTGCCATTAAAAAAGAATAAGTAGTAAATAAAAATTGAACCACTGTGATTCATTTATAGGTGTGCGGTAGGATTTGGGTGTAGATTCAGTTTGTTGCATTGACCTGGAGCGGTTCGTCTGCTAGTCTCAGGATTCGTTATCATAATATAAATTGCTGTCATACAGAGAAGACGAAGAATAAAGCAGCAAACCTTTCTGGAATCCATGAGGCCGTTAATTGTGATGACGACCTGTGCACGCCCTAGTGGTGCTATTTTGAATTTTCAGGGAAAACAATACTGGACCAACATTCTTCATGTCGATGAGGAGAGGTGTTCATAGATCCTCAGGCTGCAGCTATTTCCACATCCGAGCTCGACTATATAATTAGAAAAGTTGCTAAATCTATTTTGAAGTCGCTGGGGTTGTACTTGTTGTTTTCCTATAATCAAAGATTTAAATATTGACATAAATTTTTGCATAGTTGGCTGTCTTGCATTAAACAAGAAGTGTTGCAAAAATACACTGATGAGATGGAAAGAAATAATTTCTACAGGCGGTTAACGTTCAATCGTTGCAACACGAAAGTCTACGCAATTCGCCCAGGATTCGTAGGCGGTACAGAATTGGGTCGAGAAACACATTGGCTTCTTCGATCACTTGCATCCCCGATTATATGGTTTTTCTCCAAAAATCTTGATCAGGTTAGAACGAATCTCATTGTATATTGAATGCTAGAATTTAGTAGTCACTCATATTTCCCTCAGTTATATCACATCAGTGTTTCGAGTCTGTATATTGCAGGGTATTGAATCCATTATAAATTGTGCTGTTACGCCCAACAACGAACTGAATTCGGGTGCTCTTTATCACGGGTGTAAGGAAGAGGAATACGGACCTATGGTGACTGAGGTAAATTTTAAATAATATGATGCTCACAAAATACGTGATATTTTTTGTGACTCATAGCCAGGAAATGCCGATGATAACACTAGTGAATTTAACTAAGGTGATGCTGAGATATTTGCAAAACTCCCGGCAGCAGGTGTCTGCGGTGGGGAACGAACGCGCCGCTATTGTCCTTTCCGGGGAGTAACGCGTTCACTACCACAGCATGCGGGTCCTTCGTTTCGCCTGTCTTTTAGATAGTTCTATTGATCGGCGCAATCAGCCTGGTTCGTTGCCGATTTAGGCTCCCTACATCTGTCCCGTTGACAGTTGATTGCTGATGGCGCCAATCAATAGAATTAGCTGAGAGACAGGCGAAACGAAGGACTCACGTGGTGTGGTGGTGAGCGCGCTACTCCCCGGAAAGGACAATAGCGCGTTCGTTCCCCACCGCAGACACCTGTGGTTCGGAGTTTTGCAAATATCTCAGCATCATCTAGTTCTATTCCACATGGTACCCTGCCATTAAAAATTATAGTAGGCAGTAAATAAAAAAAAAGTTTAAGACTAGTGAATTTAGTTGAATCAATGTAGGATAGGATAAAGAGCAAACTTTGCTTTTTATGTTTAATAAAGCGACAAGTAGGAGAAGGAATACACAACGTGTAGTTAAGCCGTCAGATGTAGATAATGCAGTATCGCAGTTGAGAATCGCGATCGTTTTGAAAAAACCGGTGGAGCATCCAGTTAGACAGCTTTTTACGTTTCTAACATATTTTCCCTTCCTTTAAGTCATATTTTTTGGAACCACTGTTTACTTGAAAGTATTTGGATTCTAGAAAGACCTGACTAGGCGCTTGCTTAGTGACAACGGCATATTATCTGCTTCAAACACAAATTCCCGCAAAAATTCTGCTTCTAGGTGAACGCTGCAAATATGTGGGATGTTTTCATGCACATGGAAGAGCTGATATTAATAAGATGCCATATGTTGACGGAAGAAGAGAGAGCGCAAGCAGATGTAGCAAGGAATGCGTTGCCAGTGAAGTCGTTGTGATCCTAGTTTTATCTCTTGTGTAGGAGGTACATTTCCTGTCATTCTTCCATACTCCAAATTCGACTTTAGTCTGAGGCTAGGCATGGAAACAGAACTGGAAAAGAGTTTGTATATTAAATGGCACATCTGTGATGGTGTGTTCCTCATCTAGGACTCTGTTTCTCATCTATGCTGCACAAAATGATTTGCATAAAAGCTAATGCATTATATTCAAAAACGAACTAGAGTATTAGAGTGAGAATTGTCAAATATAACCACGCAACCATTTATAATGTAGGGTTATTCTTTATAAAACGAATTAAATAACTAGAATCAGCTTCGTAGTTTTAGTAATAGTTCTATGCTGCTGTTGTAAAGTTTTCCCCGCGCCAACTCTGTCCTCACTTTTTTATGAAATTTGTAGTCAGATGGTAAAATTCCTTCAATGCATAATGGCTTCGAATGCATGGCAACGGAATGTGCTATAGATAAGCAGTTCTATTTGTTTTGACAGATTACGGTAAGTGAGCCAAAGATTTTATACGGCACTGATAAATACTGATGTGAAGATCTGCGATATTTCCTGACAAGCTCGATTTATTGTTTTGTGTGATCCGTTTGAATATTAACATTTAATCAGTTAAGTTTTGTTACTTTTTAAACTACATTTTAACAGGAATAAATCGTCTGATTTCTTGTTCCTCTTTTTGCTTTCTGCAGTTCGACAGGCTTCACGTGATTGTTATTGTTCTGGGGTCAAAGATAAAGTGATGCACCAACCATGAATTTTCAATATAATTAGAATATGGCCTTTATTGGATGGCCATGCCTTACATAACGCACAAGACGATGCGTTGACAACTGCTTGTACTCTGTTATAACACGTTCTTTAGAGATGCTCAGGATTTCGGATGCTATCGCTGACCATTCCTCCAAACGGTTTACCTCCCTCATCATGGCTGGAAGGTGTTCCTGGGTGTTGAACTGCGATGCACAGCGAGCAGGGGGGATTTGTCCCTCCTTCAGGGTTTCCCATGCTGAGGAGTCCGGCGTTTCCATCAGGAAGCCTAGATAAGAGTAAACCAATACCAGGATCCACCACTGTCTTGGTACCAAAGTCGCATGGTGGCAAATCTCCTTCTGATCAACAAGGGCTGCCCGTTGTATGGAGATCATGTGCATACTTTGGCCAGGTTGACCTCGGAATTCCAGGGAACCACAATGGCTTTAACCAGCAAATCTCCGAAAAGATGGAGATTATGCTGGGGGCCCGCACAACCAGTGAGGACGGGCCGTTCAAGGACCAAGTATCGCTAACCATGGGACTCGCCTTCTCACATCATTCTCGAGCGGTTGGTCGACTAATTCGAGGGTTTTTTGTTGCTCTGGAAGTCGCGAGAATCCGGGTCGTAGCTTTTGTTGGGAAGATCTTAGTACGCCTATCTCGAGATCCCAACGTGCAACCAACATCCAGCTTGTCGATGATCGGAGCAAGCGAGTCATAGTCCGATGGTCGTTCCAAAAAAACGGAGCGAATAAAAGAATTACGATACGTAAACGTCATTTGAGAAAGGGCCGGGCGTCTATGTACTTAGGTATGCTGAAATGTTATATAGAATGTTTTGCTTAATCTATGGCAATCTCTTTTAGTTAAGTTGTCGGCACACTAATTTTCTAGAGCCAGGAGTTCGTAGTGAGCTGTCTATTCAATGTTTCTAAAGAAACGATATGAAAGATTTAATATAAAAGCTCAGAGTGGGGAAGAAATTGGCACTGATCTTCGAATGTTGACCGGTATTCGTAAAATCACTGCAGTAGATAAGATTGCTGATTTGTTGTCCTCATAGTTTATTGTAGATAAATGTCACACTTATGTTTTGTAGAAGTTCTCTTAGTGATAGTGGCGTTGACATATTTATTGATTGATTTCATCAACAATGGAATGACGGTGAATCGTATAACTGACAATGAGGAGCTATGAAATATTGAAAGTAAACGACAACCACTATGCAATAATGCTGTGTATAAACCCAATTTACCATATTCCAACGAACAGACGAACTCTGTATGATTCTGTTTCATGGTGGAGAAATTACCGCCACTGTTATGCATCGCTGTCGTTGATGGTCGAAGGTCACACACATCAAGCCGATTCTTCTTATTGGTTTGGAAGTAACAATTGTCAAAAGAAGCTCACTTCGGTAAAAATTGTCAGGACTGTAGGTGTAGAACTTCTTAGCCAGGCTTTAGAATTACCTTCTACGTTTTCACTCACTACCATGAGTGTTGTCAGTTAAAAGCCTCACTTTGTTGTGTCTACAATGTGTTTCTTAATGAGGTAGGCTATCTTCTGATGTTAAGCTGTAGAGGTGATCAAGTGACCACTTGTGAACAGGATTTCATAATACAACTCTTTGTAAACATTGGAGACGAATCTTCTTGCGATGTTTGGTCTCTGTTCTTTAGAGTGGAAATCGCTGGCTTTTCTGAGCACTTCAGACCGTGGAGGAAAAGAGGCCATCTCCAACAAGAGTGGCTTTCAGAATTTCATTTATGTGTACATAGAAGGAACAGCGTTGTCGGAGACACATGACTTGCTTTCTCGACGCCGATAACGAATCCATGTCTAGAGAGAGTATTAATAGCCAGGTTTCCTCTATGCTAACCGATAACCATATGGATATTAAGAATGAAAGCATAAGAAAACTCTTCTCACTGACCAGTCGTTGAGAGGTACGTCATTCTTCCAACTTCATTAACCACCTTTAGAAGTGAATGAATGCATATCTGGGTCTATAGAATGACTTGCCGATGTATCAAGTCAGCGCTGCTCTCCTCCCAGACAACTCTGGTTCTAATTTGCCTACCTAGAGGGGATGGAAGGATTGATGAACCTTGAGCGCCAGATCGAACCAACGCCCACATGCATATTGCAGAGCAGCTGTATCCACTGTGATATACGCTCCTGGGATATCCAGGATACCCTAAAATATTTTGGTTTATGAAACTGCTCGTTGTTCATGAGCAAAATTCCCTGCTTAATTCTTATGTATCATTTTATGCATCAGCATAAAAAGATTTTACCTCTATGAAATCTGAATGTATGAAAAGTGGAAGTGAAGAAGAAAATTTCCTGGAAATGGTGAGGCAGCAAATCTCTGGTTATTATGACCAACTGCTCTTATGACTGAGTTTCACACGTTCACTAATCACGTGGTAAATTGCTCGCTTTCTTTCATTGCCCTTTTGTCCTGAATGAGTCGGAAATAACGGAGTTCATGATTCCAGGGATTTCTGGGGTGTGCCAAAGACCTTATGTCAGATACTTGCACACCTTCATCAGATCTTGGTCGACCACATCAGCTCGTAGTTGAATAGCGACTGTAGAGAGAAGCTCCCGTTGCAGGTGGTAAGAAGATTTATTGGGAAGCTTATGGCTTGCTTCAGAGTTTTAAGGCATCTATATGAGATGAATGAGCTTTTCGCGCGAAAACAAGCATTTGCCACGCTGATGCTATAAACGAAATTTGAGATAAGACGTACCGTTTCAAAAAATAACGCATTCATATTGAAAATGCTGCATATATTTTTTATTGGCTAAACAGGCCTTTGCCTTTGAGGACCTGAGACGGCCAGCCTGTGGCGTTTTCAGGCCATCATCAACGACCTTCGTGGATCTAAGAAAACATAGTAGGTGCAAGATTTTTTTTATAGAACGGGTGGCACTTGTGGCATAAGTTTGCCCATGGTGGAGCCTGAGGGGAGGATATTTCGAAAATTTTTTTTCTGTGGGTGATCACGGCAAGGATTAAACTAGCTGCTGCATATAGCAGTTTTTCAAGCAGAATCATCTTTCACACTAAGACGTTAAACAGTTGTAGCAGTGACCAAATAACTAGCGAGTATAACTATATTTTTTGACGTTTTGCTAAGATTTGGTGTGAAATCCGTTCAAAGACACGCCGTCATACTACTGCAGAAGTGTCCGCATTGAATTACTCATTGAGGAACTAGAGTAATCACCTGTCACCTGTCACCTGTGGTCCCGTTGGTCGCCGAGTGACTCGAGCGGGCACCAGTAAATCTTCCATTTTTCCCTGTCACATGCAAGAGTAGCTCAGTGGGTTCTGCTGGCTTTAGGGACTCGTCGAGCATCATGTCTTTCTTCTAGGCTTCTCGTGAAGAACTCTGTCCATCGGGTCGGTGGTCCTCCTGCAGTACGTTTGACATCGCGAGGAATCCAGTCACTAACAGCTCTTGTCCATTGGTTGTCATTCATACGCATTACGTGTCCAGCCCACCTTATTTACGACTGTTTGGCGTGCAGAACGGCATCTTTGATTTTTGATTGTTGACACTGGTCGGAGCTTCGGATCCCATCCCTTACTTGTGTGAAACGGGATACTCCCAGCATCGTCCTTTCGACTGCGCGTTCCATAACGCTCAGGGATCTTTCATCCTGCTTAAGCAGAGACCAAATTTCTAACGCATACGTTAGGTACCGTTGAGTCGAAAAGGGTGGGCACGGAGTCGGTTCTTTGTTCTCTTCACTACATCCCCAATACTCTTGAAAGCTCCCGAAGCCGCTCGTTTCCTTCTGCTCAGCTCTGGAGCTAAGTCGTTCATCACATTGATTACCCAATCTAGATAGACATAACTGGAGCATTCGGAGACATTCGTTCCGTTGAGCGTGAACGGGGCATACGAAGCCAATCCGTTCCTCATGAGCATCATTTTTGTGGGATTTAGTCGAAGACAAATCTTTCCACAGGCTTTATCAAAGTAAGCAAGCATACGTTCCGCTTGGCTAATGTTTGGTTTTATAAGGACGATGTCATCAGCAAAGCGAAGATGATGTAACTGCCGACCATCGATTTTCACTCCCATGTTGTCCCATTCCAATGTTCGCATGACGTCCTGGAGGGTGGCGGTAAATAATTTTAGCGAGATGGTATCGTCTTGCCTAACTCCTCTTTTGTCGTCAGTGTTAGTATCGTTGTAGAATGGTGATATCTTGGTTGTGAAATTCCATGGTGAAAGATTGGGTAGTGGAAAGAAGTATCATGGTGGTAAAAATAACAAAGCTCCCTTCGTTGCTCAATCCCTGAGGGATTTACCATACATTAAACTTCACTAGGCATCATTGAAGGTGACTGAATGCATATATGGCCCATATAATGACTCGCGGTGGCCACCCGATGTATCGAGCCCGTGCTGTTATCGTCCTAGGCAGGTCTGGTACCAATGTGCCGACCCCTAGAGGAATGGAGGGTTTGTCGAGCCTGGAAAGCGGGATCGATCCCATGTCTATTGTGGGACACCTCAAATCACTGCGTTACACGCGCCCAAGAGCGTCATGGTGCAACTTTTATTTAGCACTGTTCTCGTTAAGAAGGTAGCGAAGAGTAGCTCACCTGGCGCTGGAGGTTCGCTGCTACTTGGACTTCCGGATGGAAATATCCAACTCGTTTTCAACTTGGTAATTCTATTGGTGGAATGAAACCCAGCTGTACATTGACCCAGGAACACGCCTTATCAATAACGATGCGACAAACCATTAGATTGAAATGGAACGTTTTTTTGCTGACTCTAGAATTATGGTATTAGTTGATAAGCCAAGTAAGTATGGTTGGAAAAACTCACTTGGAGAACAAAAACATCGTTTCTGCACGGGTTCGAAGTTTTTCAATACCTCATCTCATTCATTTTTTTTTCATTGGGCCTGACAACCGGTCATGGACGTACTTGCGTATGCTTCAGTAAATCGACGATAAACGTCTTTAACAAAATGAACTGATTCAGCATTGATTAATTGGTCAGTTCTTGACATCAGACAGTGAATTCGACTGATTCTTGGTACATTTCAGCAACAAACGTAAAAGATTTAAGAATAATTGAAAAAGATAGAATGCACATGAATAGAAAGTACCTACTGTCAAAAAATCAAGACTCCTTCTACCATCGATCCACGATCAATCAATTTCGAATTTGTTAATGATCCGCTTCATCTTTTTTTTAACGGTGGTTTCGTAGCTGTGCTGGAAGTTTTTCTACGAGTTACGCAAACGTCGATTTGAACAAATAACGGACGATTTCCAGTAAACGACGTATTTATGGCTATTAAAAGCTGCACAGCTGGAGTCACATAGCGTCGTCGCGAGATGTTTTCTTTGTTTCTGAGCTTTTATGGTCAGCGTAACACGTGTGTGAATCGTCCTCAATCGTGATTATTATGTGTTCATTCCACGCGAAATACGTTCTGAACCATCTCTACATGTTATCTTCGTAGGCCGTTTTTCAGCTTTCGTGATTTCACCAATAACACATGAATTGACATATGCATGGATTTCAATGCGTATTCCAGTTAAGTTATCGTTAATGGTTTCACTATTTTGCGCTCTGAATCACATCTTCACTGTTAATCTCATAAATGACGTTAATACAATTTCTACCCGATCTCTTAATTTCAACAGTAGGAATTTCACAAGTACGAGGCTTATAAAATGAAATACAAACTTGTAGACAAATACAAGTTAAACCATTTTTAAATGGATTTAATTCGTTTATTATTAGTAAGTTTTTTAGTGCTTTTTTGAAGACCTTTTGTACCGAAGGCGAAAATTTCTTTCAATCGGAATTTGAAAAGTCACTTTGCATCGTAGTACTGTACGTTCAGTGTGAAACACGGTAGTTGTAAACGGTAGTGATGTGATGACTTCTAAGGGCGATCAATCATTTTTCCTTCTTATTCTCGCTGACTTTATCCTGCTGCTTGCCAACAGGAGCGCCATCCCTGCAGGGTCGGGCAATTGGTACCATGGAAGTCTGGGAAGGTTCCTAAGAACCACGAGACGCAGAAACGCCCAAGCGCCCTGTCCCAAAAATCGAAGAAAAATTTAATGTACCCAAATCAATCTATATTGATAAAGGAGACGGGCGAGAATCCTTAATTAGAAGCCGAACCTAAGCGCAAATCCGAAGAACTTCGTCGAAGAGTGATGAGAGGAAGAGGACCGAAAGAAGCGCTAGAAACTACATTTTCGTGCGAGGTCTGGACATTTAGGATAAGTTGAAAGTAAAAATCTAGTACAAACCGTCAGAATTCCAGAACGAAGAAAGTTTCTTTCGCTTTGACATTCACGAGATCGGCTCTTAGTGGAGGGTTCACTGTCAACAACGAGGAAGAAAAAAAGATTGAGGAACTTTCAATGTAAAGAGGTCGAATGCTGGGCACTGAACGTCTTATTTCAAATGAAATTCATGCTAATTTTATCATTTCTAAAATACATTTGTCTTTTATTTTGTTTTCATCTCTTGTCCAAAAGTTTTCCTAAAGAATCCTTGTAGAACAAAGCCCGCTAACATCGCATCATTATAAATGTATGCCAAAATTTTGTGCAGACCAAATACTCATGTAAATATGAGATTTCATGAGATAGTGTTTACTTTTATTTTGTACCTTATATGATTTTTATGGCAGGGTATTAAGCGAAATACAACTACAATATTGCTGAGAAATTTGCGAAACTCCGGACCGCAGGTGTCTGTGGTGTGGAACGAACGCGCTATTGTTCTTTCCGGGGACTAACGCGTTCACACCACACCATGCGGGTCCTTCGTTTCGCCTGTCTTCTATCTCAGCAATATTGTGGTTGTTTTTCATGAGATATTTCAGTGGAATAGAAGGGGAGAGGATAGAGCAGTGCCTAATGATGCTGTCCATCAGGAAACATAGTCCTGGTTCGACTTGATCCCCAACAATCCTCTTCTATCCACGTAAGAACGTCTTAGCCTGGTTATCTTCAAGATTGAAAGGTGGATCAACTCGACCATCATTCTACGACATTCGTGGGGAAGGCGAAATCCTCAAACAGCAATAGGAACAATACGTGCAATGTTCGAAGACCTTTGTGGACAATGAATGCGAGTGAAACGAACCGTGAACGAAAATTGCTGGGATCAGCACATCAGATGTGATGAGGAATCACGTAAGATAAAAGTTTAAACGGAGTGAGGACCACTTGAGTTAAACTGTCTCTTTATCCTGCTAACCTTATAAAAAATTCAAACAGCTCTTAGTATAGATGAATTTTTCAATGTCTTATTACATCGATCATCATAGCTCACTTACTACGATTTGGTTGAATGGAACACAGGTCAGTTGAAGTGACTACACTCGACAGCGACCTTTTTCTAAAAGCCGGTGCTGGAATGATAGTTTTTATTTTAATTGTTTTATTTTATTTGACCTGTTTTATGTCTACCGTGCGGATCCCAGCACTTCTCACATTCGATTCGTTTCCTCGCATCCACTGTACATGAAGATCTTCCAAATTTACGTGTGGCTTCGCTTGCCGCTTGACGATTTTCATTTCATCTAGAATGTCGTGGAATGCTGGTCGAGCGATTCTCCCTGGAGTCCTGAGATAGGCGGGCTGGTGCGTTTCCAATTGGATTGCAGAGAGTGATTTTTTCCCCAGACAAGTCCGGTACCAATTTGCCGACCCTAGGAGGATGAGAGGCTTGGTTGGCACAGAGAGGAATCGAACTAGCACCATGCTCGTGATGACGGACATTATTAACAGTGTGCTCTCCGCCCCTTGGAATGATATTATAATGTCATATTAGCACTACTGTACTATATTATGTATTATTAGATTTACAGTATTAGATTAACTGAAGCATAGCAAAATAATGAACTCAAGTGGAGCAAAACAATAGCAAATAAAAAACAAATTAATGACGAAAAGATGGACAAAAAAAAATGTAGAGTGGACTCCACGAGAATGCAGACGTCCCCTAGGACGGCCATCTACACGTTAGGCGGAAGTGTTCGTAAACAAAATTAATCAGCTGTACCCGCAGCTGCAGTTATTTTTACAGATCACGGTACGAGATTCGCACGCGTTACCATGCTCGAACAAAACCACTAGCACGGACGACGACCGGGAGAGAGAGAAACGAATGGCAAATGTGCTGGGGTCCACACACCTCGTGAAGACGGACCGTCGAAGTATCCAAGTATCTAAGTACAGCAAAATGATTTTTTTTCCACGACCATCATTCATATCGGCTGTATGGACGGCAGCACTTCTTGCATTTGATTGGTTTCCTCGCACCCATCGTGTATGAAGATTTTTGAACTTCTCGCTTGTGTATTCGGCTGCTGCATGAGTAGTTTCATCTTCTTTATAATTGCCGTTGAGTGCTAATCGAGCCAGGTTTTTCTTCGTATCCTGGCATGGCCAGTCCAGAGCGTTCCCATTCGGATTGGAGGGACTGAACAGTTCCTAGATACGTCTGCTACCGTTTTACCGAGCAAGAGGTATGACAAGCTTGGTGAGTCCGGAGAAGGGACGAACGAGCACATTGCTCATGATGAACAGCACCACTACAGCTATGCTATCCAACTCCAATTGCAGAGTAATACTTTTGTAGACCGACTTTTATTTTACCTAGGCATGGATATCCAGCATCATTTTGCGTTGATATAATACAAGGTTGTTACAGAACTGTATTGCAACTAACGTCTTCGTTTTTTGCGCCATCTCAGTAAATAAACAGCTATTGGATACTCGATGTCGGCTCGAATCATTGCGGCTCCAAAGAGAAGGCACTGAAACACTACCCGCAATGATGTTTTGTTCCAAACTCATGCAAACGTATTAGTACAAAATGATATTTGATCATGTTTCGTTCATTATGAAACTACCCAGTTGTTTAGCGACTACGTAGATGTTGGCTCCTGCTAGGCTATGATAAGATACATGTTTAATTCGAACCTTATTCGGTATCATTACGTGTGTGGAGAAAAATTGTACTATATGAGGGTGTAGGGCGCGTGTGGTGCAGTGGTTGGAGGCATACACACATTTTGAGCATTTGCGACACACACGCGGAATCGATCTCCGCGCCTCTGGCCCACCAAGCCTTCCATCCCTCCGGGGGTGGGCAAATTGGTATCAGACTTGTCTGGGAGGATAGCCGCACTGGCTCGATACAACGGTAGGCTGCCGCGGTCACTGTAAAGGCCAGATATGCATTCAATCACCTCCAACGATAATTAATGAAGTCGAATGCATGGCGCATCCCTCAGGGGTTTCACCGAAGCCGAGAGCTTTATCCTTTTATCCTTTATGAAGGTGTATACCTCCGATGCGTTCAAATATAGCGTGCACAAATATCCTTATTTTCCCACGTCCAGGTCTTTTTTTCTTCATTATGGTTTGACTGTTTCAAGTAAAAGTTCTGTTCGCCAGAGCATTTTTTTTTATTTTATACGACCCATATTCACATCAACTGTGCAGATCCCAGCGTTTTTCACACGCGATTCGTTTCCTGGCACCTATCATCCACGAAGGCCTTCGAACTTTTACGTGTGGCTTCGGCTTCTAATTGAGGATTTTCGTTTCATCTTAAATGTTATAGAATGCAGATCGAGTCAACTCTCACAAGAGTCCTGATATAGCCGGGTTGGAGTACTACCAAATAGATCGCAGAGAGTCACTTTTTTTCCAGGTAAGTCCGGTACCAATTTTCCGACCCCAGTGGGATCAGAGGCTTGAGAGCGCGGAGCGAGATTAAACTAGAACAGTGCTCGTGGTGACCGGTATCACTACACTGTGTTATCCGCCCCTAGTTGAAGTAATATTTTAACGAATTCCTGAACTTCCGCAGTCTCCCTGGACTGAAATCTCTTCGTGAGAATTGTGGCACACCATTTAATATCTTCCTATCATTAAGACATAATCACAAATCTGTGCAAGCAAAATATCGGTTCCATAAAAGACGAGACCTATAGTATTCAAGAAGGCTGTTGAATCATCCATGTACCACCCTAAATACCTAAACATCTGTACATTTGCCTCATAAGCGATAAAATGCCTCAGTAGATCTTTGCCTTCCTCTGAGAAGAGATTCCGATTTCTGTGATAGCATCTACCGTATAGCTTCATCCTCCCAATATGGGAATCCAATCTGAGAATGAATTCGACATTTCTATTAAGAAATTCAGCCAGTAGTAAACTAATGCCACATCAGAGCATGGAGAACGATCTGCTTCTACGTTGTCTCGCAAAGCAAGAAAGTGTGCTGTACCAAAACTGTGATGCCTCCGGTGTTTTTCGAACGAGCAAGTCCAGCTTCTCTTTGTGGTGGGAGCAAAATTAGCTTGTCTTTGCTCGGGTCAATTTGTGATTAACGGATTACAAGTGATTCTTTCTGGTTATTCCCTGAAGATGGTAGTGATGAACGTCGCATACATTAAACAGGCGATTTCATGTGTCAGCTAAATGTAATACTACTCACTACAGACTCACTACTGTAGGATGGACTGTCTTCATGACAACAATTTTTTCATCACCAGATAATCAATCACTCAGGAAGTGTGCATGGAAGGTCATGGCCCGAGAAAGTCTACGTCATCTGAATGGTGCTGCACTTCATTGGATTCCACTGGATAATACTACGAAGATCCGCATCAAAAGAGGGGCTAGTATGATAACCGACTCGAGTCACTGAGGCTCTAAGGATGACGAAGCGCAGAAACGTTTGCCGAATAGACTTGTACTATAATTTCGCTTCGACGTATACATAGAACAAGACAATGATTCTCAACACTGAGGTTAAATGAAAGTCGGTTTAACAAAGGATGTCATGTTCGCTGTCAATTTTAATTCATCAGTTACATTCCGTTTTTGTGCGGCATTGCAGTAAATGGTCACTTAGCCGAATCGTATTAGATTCGTGGCATGCAGTACCACTAAAATGGACTATTGTTAAAATCCGAGCACAATTTTTTTTCATCATTTGATTGTCCTACGGTGAGTCGGTTAGCATTCTGAAGCTCAGTCACAAGTTGAAATAGTTTAACACTCAAAGAAGGTCCCATCTGAATCCAACATCTTCTACCCAATAGCTGTTGGAGTTCTCTAGAACTGTATTTTACCATTTCAAAAGGCTAGTTTGTCTTCGTGGTTGTCTATGTACCATATTTCGTGTTTGCAGATCGGTCGCCTCGACAAATATGTCATGGTTGCGGATCGGTCTTTTCGACAATTCCGCTCCTCAGGTTTTTGATTGGCATAGGAGCAAGGTCTATCTCTTTACAAGGGTTGCGTAAATATCGTTTGCATATAATGATTCTTGATTTGAATTCGGCCCATTAGATTGTCATCGACCGGTCCGATGACTAATCGCAAAAATTTGCCGCCCCTTATAGGAAATGCTAACATCCTAAAAAATCCCTAGCGCGAGATAGGAAAAAGTATCTCTGTGAAAGCCCGTGACTTCTTAGTGGTGACTTAATAACACCTTAAAACGACTATCGGAAGTCTTGAGAACAAAAGCTTCTGAAGATGATATCGAAACATCGACAAACTAAGCTACTCACTAAAGAACCCCTCTTTGATGAAGTCATTGATAGGGTGAATCGTCGCAGCATGCTATGCTATCTGTCGTCGTCGTTTCCATGTTTGCTTTTTTTTATCATTGTTTACGCTCGACGATGCATCATGTCCTTATCAGACACACTGTAGAGAAGTGGTGTTGCTGTATCGGCTCAACCAGCTGGCTGGCTGACTAGTTGTACGTCTCCGTATTTGGTCGTCGTCATTACTTTTTCGTCGCTCTTCCAAGTCGCTCATTAAAACTGTAAATGAGTTGGAAGAAAAGTTATTCAATCGAAAAAAAGCCTCTGGGAAATCGATAGTGAAGGCGACTTCATCGATCTTATCGATCCAATCAAGAATAGTCAAAATGACACTTCCAAGTACAGCTATGGTGATTCCAATAGAAGAAGGCCCAATTAGAGATTAGAGAAACGGCGAGGAAAAAGAGCTATATTATGTGATATGTTAGGCTACAGAATCCCACAAGAATAACATGACTAGCCTTTTCGTTTTTAAGTCATAAGTATCCTTATTGGTCATAAGTATATTATATGTGGTATACGTGCTTTTTTCTTATAGTTCGTCCATTCGGCAACTTGGCAAAACTTGACTGGAAATGCTTAGAATTTTATGATGACCATAGAAAAGTGGTCGTCATTCATTATCAGGATTAAGTAATTATTTTGGTTTTTTTAACCCACACGGAATGCTTTTCTTCACGGGACCGCCGTCATCATTTCATTTACAGAAGGTGAAAATGTCGTTGCTGAATCGCCTGCCCGTTTATTGATAAGATTTGTACGACTTCTATTATTTTTGTAATGAGTACTAGTAGCATCGTTACCTAGTAGAACACTGTTAAAACCACCTCCTTTTTTCCTGCTGCCAAAACTTTCAAGCGTTTTGCCCTTACATTCTGATAGAATAAAAAAGGACGAAGCGCTCGGCTTTAACCAATCCCCTGAGGAATGCACTATACATTCGACTTCATTAAGCATCGTTTGAAGGTGATTAGATGCATATCTGGCCTCTATAGTGACTCGCGGTGGCCTACCGATGTATCGAGCCAGTGCTGCTGTCCTCGCAGACAAGTGTGGTACCAATTTGCCGACCCCGGAGGGATGGAAGGCTTGCTGGGCCATGTGCGTGGGGGCCGATTCCACGCATGTGTTGCAAGGCGCCTCCTACCACTGCGCCACACGCGCCCTTCTGATAGAACATCTATTTGTTTTAACTTATTATTTACTGTCTGCTCTTTTTAATAGCAGGATATTTTGCGAAATATATCCTCAATGATGCTTAGATATTTGCAAAACTCCGGGCTGCAGGTGTTGCGGTGGGGAACGAAAGCGCTATTATACGCTCCGGAGTTTTGCAAATATCTCAGCATCATTAAAGTTATCTCTTAAAGTCTGTCTTATCTTAATACTTATCTTATCTTAAAGTTAAAGTCATTTTAAACCGCGTCTGGCGCAGGGGTCGGAGGCGCCCTGCAACACACACGTGGAATCGATCCCCGCGCCCATGGCCCACCAATCCTTCCATCCCTCTGGGGTCAGCAAATTGGTACCAGACTTGTCTGAGAGGATAGCAACATTGGTTCGATACATCGGTAGGCCACCGCGAGTCGTTGTAAAGGCCAGATTTGCATTCAATCACCTCCTCTAAACGATGCTTAATGAAGTCGAATGCATGGCGCATCCCTTAGGGAATGATCAATGCCGAGAGCTTTATCCTTTTTATTTAATCCTATTCTCATTTGTTTCAGTGGTTATTCAACTTGCTTCCTTTTTTCCTTTTTTCTATTCTTTTCTCTTAAATTTGTGATTTTTTGTTAGGGATGAAGAAAATACTTCGATTATTTCATCAACTATTGTAGAAGGAACCTAAGTCATGAAATGGTTTTATCAAACAGTCCGAAGCTTCGATTCTTTTTGATTCGGTCACCAGGAGCAATGTTATAGTCGGTACTCGTGGTTTCTTCTCCTAGATTTTTGGGTGTAGTAATAAAAAATGGCGGGAACAGAGTTTTAATTCGATTCTTATCATTGCATAGAACACTTTTGGGGTGCTAAATCTTGACACGATAAAAAATTCGAAATTGTGCGTCAAATCTCAAAAACCAGGAGGAAATCTGCATAAAAACCTTAGTGATAACGAGCAATAAAGGATAAAATTCCTGGCGTTGATCAATCATTGAGGGATGCGCCATCCATTCGATTTCATCAAGCATCGTTAGAGGTCACTGAAAGCATGTCAGGTATTTACAATGGATCGAGGTGGCCCACCCATCTATCGAGTCAATGCTGCTATCCTCCCAGATAGGTCTTCTCCCAATTTGCCGAACCCGGAGGGAAGCAAGGCTTGTTGTGTCTGGTGAGCGGGCATCGATCCCATATGTATTACAGAGCGCCTCTGACCACTGCGCTACACTCGCCCCTTAGTGCTGATCTATATAATCAAACTAGAACGGGATAAAAAATTAAAGGAAAAAAAAGCCAAGCCTTAGTTACCTATTTGTAGTGAATCTCTTCGCTTTAAAACTCTCTTCTTCCGGTTTTGACACCTTCACTTTTAAATGTACCCTTTGAAAAATTACAATTTTTTCTTCCGCTCACATAAGTGCTGATGTTTCATCAATTTTTTATTGACTCCATATCTTCTACCACAACAATTCAGAAGTTTTTCATGATAACCTTAATTTTTGTTCTGGTATTTTGTTACTAGGCCAAGATTTTCCCCACAAAGGCCGCGGCAGCAGTTGTGTCCTGTTGCCAAAAATATCTGCGTTGTAGTGGTTTCTTTCTAATGGAATCAGTAAAGTTTGACATGAGCCAAGGTATGTTAGCATTGGAATCATTGCACACTGCAGCGAATGTGTTAATGAGTGGCTTTATATAGTTCTTGTGAAAACAAATCCATTAACGGGCACTTCATTATTTTGTTCGGAAATGAACGACGGATTTTAGCTTGTATTTTTGAGAACGCAGAACGTGGTGTCTGACAGCAACTGGGGACCGCAGTGGGACGGGAATCTTGGTTAGCCAATTGCCTGGTCCATTTATAACCATTGAGCTTTCGCAACTTATTAAACGAAATGAACATGCACTTGCTATGCAAACGAATTAATTACAATAAATGGCAGGATTTTAAGAAAATTTAGATTTAAATTTAATTCTAAAATTTTAAAATTTAATTTGAAAAAAATAGAAAGTGACAGCAATTTATTCAATTTCACTGCAGGAAGCCTATAGTACTTCAAGCATTTTTTGCATCTGATGCGATCCTATTAAGATCTTATGCAAATAGGCTTGGGAAAACTAACAGGGATTAATGGAACACTTAATGGATACGTACTTTTCGCTCCCAATACAGTTATGCTTGCAGTGAGACATTAGTCAATATAGCTGTTTCCTGGTGGATAAAACTGCCTGAGAGGAAGAAGCGACGGACTTAGTGGTTCCGTGGAAACACGTGAGCTTCTGGAAGGGCTAATCATGGTTCGAATCTGGCCCGGAGTTCCGGTTTTCTTGATGATTCAAAAGACCGATTTTCTACCAACCTTGGCCCAAGACGTATTTTCATCTACCAGTAGCCTCATATTCCGTGAAATATCCCAGTTTTGCTAATAACTCAGTCTCATAGTGGTTGCATTTCACATCATACCTTGCCGTGAAAATTAATAACAGACAGTAAGTAAAAAGCTGAACATTTTTGTAGATAGTTTTTTGCTTTTTTATCACAGTAATACACGCAAAGGGTCAAAGTGCTCTTTAGAGCTCATTTGGTTTGCTGTCGCTTTCGCAGCATTTTTTTTTCTTTTTCTAGGATTTTGCGTTAAAAAAAAGCAGAACAGTCGTTTTCCATAATTCCCACTCAGTTTTCTCTAACTTGTATTTATTTTTCTAGTACTTCGCATGAATTTTTCGCAACAAAGTAGGATGGGTCTTCATTTGTCCAATAGTGCAGTCGATTTTAGATTAAATTTCTTTTAATGAAGTTCCACTAAAGATCTGAGATCTGTGAAAGATTGGGGTGCGTGTGATGCAGTGGTTGGAGGCGCCACTGCGACACATATGGGATCGATCCCTCTGCCCCTGGCCCACCAAGCCTTCCATACCTCTAGGGTCGGTAGATTGGTACAAGACTTGTCTGGCAGGGTAGCAGCACTAACTCGATGCATCGGTAGGCCGCCGCGAGTCATTGTAAAGGCCAGATATGCATTGAATCACCATCAATGATGCTTAATGAAGTCGAATGCAAAGCGCATCCCTCAGGGATTGATCAACACCGAGAGCTCTACCCTTTATCCTTTATCCACTAAAGATCACGATTTTTTTGGGTCATCCAACAGGAACACGAAAATGACTTATAAATTTTAAGCGTCCTTTGTCTGCATTGTTCAGCATGCTCAATTTAGTACTTGTCATTCAATTCCATACGCAAATCCATCTATCAGAGCACCATAATGAAATCAACTGAGCGTCGTTTGGCCAAAGTGCACAAAAATGTACCGAAAATCTAGGCGAATACTACTGAACTAGTCGGATGATTAAGTTCTTCTTGGTATTGGAAATAGCACAAGCAACGAAATCGCAAACATCGTCGTACTGTATCATTTCTTTCCTTTGTTGGTATGCCATCTATCCTCTATGAAGGTCGTCGTATTTGCATGTGCACTAGAGTTTAGCTGTCAGTTGAAGATATCGTCTTCTTCATAAATATTATTGAATGTTGGTCTGCTCGATTCTTTCCGGAATCCTAAGATAGCTCCTTTATACAACTCCAGGCAGTCGCGGGTCTTTGCAAATCGAAAAAAAACTTTTCCCAAGCACTTTTGGTACACAGGAAAGGTAGGAGCCTTGGTTAGCAAGGTTTGTTTCCTGTTATTCAACGGCATCTTTGACAACCGCCCATCCTGCGCCCCCCATAGCTGTGGTATAAAGTGTGAAGCGTGCCCATTAGTAATTCCCTAAGGGTCGTGACATAAATTCGAATTCATCCTGTAGTGTGATTTAATTCATGTTTGATTTATGCCGTGATTTTTTGGGGCCCTGCAGAACCAACGGCTCTGCATATATGTGGGCTACCTATAAGCACCGAGCTACACTGTGATGCATATGAAATAAATGTGCATACAGAAAAAGAAATCCAAACCTAAAAATGAGGGTGAAACTCTCGTTATTGCACCTCCAATAAGTGAGTGCTTAGCTTAAGTTACCATTGTGTCTTTTTTCGTTCGTAGCAGGGTTTACAAAACTGGACAATTAGAACATGGTCAACAGCAGTTCGTGAACACGTAAATCTTTATGTACTGTTTATGTATGTAGTAATGATTACTGTTTAACTATTCATTATGTAAGGCATGTTTTTTTCCTAAACTAGTAAAGAAATCTGGTAGAAAACAATAGCAAAAGAATCGGGTAGGAGTATTGTCCACATAGGAAGCGTATTAAAACATTCGCGACGAATATGAGCCATAAATGACTCCTACGGCACGCGTATGTCATAGTGGTCGGAGGCGTCTTGCAAAACTCATGTGGAATCGATCCCCGCGCCCATGGCCCACCAAACCTTCCATTCCTCCAGGGTCGGCAAATTGGTACCAGACTTGTTCGGCAGGATAACAGCACTGGCTTGATACACCGGTAGGCCACCGCGAGTCATTGTATAGGCCATATATGCATTCAATTGCCTCCAAACGATGTTTGATGAAGTCGAATGCATGGCGCATCCTTTAGGGATTGATCAACACCGAGAGCTTTACCCTTTATTATTATCATTTATCATTTATATGACTACTACGTAAAAGATGGGACGTAATACAGGGAAATGAGCAAGTCCTATACGACAAGTTTTCTGTCTGGGTACGTATTTCGAACACGTTTTTTAAAACTATACAACTCGTGATCAGCAGGTAGCAATTGGCTCATTGCTGTTATTTGACGCAAAGTCTACGAAATAGCTAACAACAGGTGAAAAAAGAAAAAAAAACAAGGAAATGAAAGTGAACATCTCGTACGAGTTGTCATGCAGAGGGCTGACACCTGAGGCTGATTAATAATTAGCATGACGGTCGAGTTCTCTTCTACGAGTTGATGTGGAACAGGGGTGGTGTTTGTGCATAGAAGCAACTCGACATGTTCTTACGGCGGTGGCGAAACTGTGACATTTTCCATTTCATGGGGTGTCCAAAAAAGGACAATGATTTGTGACAAAAATGAAAAGAAATTACATGGGATGAAAACAACGAAGAAATTAGACGAGGAATTCTAGATATTTCCAAGCTTTGTATTGCCGATAAAAAACGCTCTCGGTGTTGGTCCATCCCTGAGAGATGCGCCATGCATTCGACTTCATTAAGCATCGTCTGGAGGTGATTGAATGCACATCTGACAGGTACCAATTTACCGACGCCGCAGGAATGGAGGGCTCGTTGGGCCTGGAGCGCGAGATCAATTCCATGTGTGTTGTAGAGCGCCTCCGACCACTGTGCCACACGCGCCGTTGCCGATAAGTTGAGCTAATCAGCTGTGCTGCTTTCATAACAGGGTTAGCTAAGCTTAGAAAGTAGCCTGATACATGACACTTGTGACTGTGTAATATTCAACAGCGTCAACAGTCACTAATTTTTCTTGATTGGTCTACTGTAGGAACGCGCAGGGAATCATATTTGTTTATGCCAGAGTTCTCATTTTTTTATGTTACTCCAAGCGTTTTACTTTTATCGCTGAACTGAATTTATTGAAAATGATCGTGTAAAAATTGAAGAAAAATCAGGAAACATTAATGCTAAGTTTAATCATCCTTCTCCATGATTATGCGACTTTTGCCTAATTAGTTTTTGTCTGTCACGCTTTTTCCTATTAAGGACTCGAAGAAAATTTCGGTCTCTTCATCCTCCTAAGTTATTGCGAAGTTCAAATGCGGTATTTTTAGTCTGTGGTCTCCTTTCTTTTCTGTTCAAAAAATACATTTTTGGCCCGTCACGTGACTTTTGCATAACGCTAGTTAATATTGAACACATGACGGTCCAGATGCATTGCATGTACGTGGTGAGTAAAAGTGGACCAAATGCATTGTATCTTATGCATTTCGTTTTCATTTGTGTATTTTGCAACACATCTTTCTATCGGACTTTTTGTATTCAGTGAATAACTTGTCCAACACTGTGTTATGTCAGGAGTGGCTTAATGTAAAACAGTTTTATTTACCTAATAAATTACAAAAATCATTAATCCTAACGAGTTCAGTGACCGATAAACTGACTGGTAATTAGCCGTTGTACCATTTCGATTGCTACGACTAACCGTCGCTATTGTATAGAATACGCGGGTACAAAAAATACTGCAACAGAAACAGCAGAAGCTAAAAAAACGCTTCCAAATGCTGACAGCAACGTTACTTGTAGTGGACCATACTGTTGATCAATCCCCTGAAGGATGCGCCGTGCATTTGATTTCATTAAGCATCGTTTGGAGGTGACTGAATGCAAATCTGGCCTTTACAATGACTCGCGGTGGCCTACCGATGTATCGAGCCAGTGCTGCTATCCTCACAGGCAAGTTTGGCACCAATTTGCCGACCTCAGAGGGATGGAAGGCTTGGGGGGGGCCATGGACGCCGGGATAGATTCCACGAGTGTGTTGCAGGGCGCCCTTCGACCGCTGCGCCATAGACGCCCTTGTGGACCATAGTAAAATATAGTAAATAGCAGCATGCACAAAATTCATGTTTATAGAACGATAGAGGAAAGTCTCTTCTACAATGATTACAAACGCTCAAGTATTCCAGTTATCGAGAACATTCGCTTTTATTATCTGGTACCCCCTAATGACTGAAAAGTAGGCGCCATCCTGGCAAGTACGCCAAACACCGCATGAACATTGTGTGTTAATAGATGAACAATGCAATAAATAGACAGAAGAAGATTTAGAAAGCTTTCATTTCCATAGTAAAGTAAAGGATAGAGCTCTCGGGTTTGATCAATCCCCTGAGGGATGCGCCATGCATTCTGACTTCATTGAGCATCGTTGGAGGTGATTGAATGCATATCTTGCTTTTACAATGACTTGTAGCGGCCTACTGATGTATGGAGTGCTGCTATCCTCCCAGATTAGTGTGGTACCAATTTTTCCGACCCTGAAGGGATGGAGGGCTTGGTTGGCCTGGAGGGCTGGATCGATCTCATGTGTATTGCAGAGCACCTCTGACTATAGCGCTACACGCGCCCTTTTCATTTCGATAAGAATTCTTATTGCCGTGCTTTCTAAGCTGTTATCTCCATTTTTTTCTAATTACAAAAAAGCATCTTAATCTGTCCGGTACCTACATGGTTCGATTGGATATGACTTCACTCTGTGATGAATGCGTCGTTAAGTACTAAGTGACCATGTTTTATTGATGTAAATCGATTCACTGATGTGGAGAAATTTCAGGATGTTAGCTGGGATTTCCATCGTTGGCTCTGTCCTTGCCATTTTTTGCATTTCGGCGACAACCATAGATGATTTTATCACAATGAAAACTTTTCTAAAAACACCTGCTTCATATATAAACTTAACTTCGGAGGCATGGCACATTCACGGTAGGATTCTTTCCTTTCTTGCTGTTTTCTTTTTAATTTGCAAAATCAGCCAAGTCTTGTCGTTTCTCCATATAAACCGGTGTACCTGCTATGAAAACCGGGCAACAATAAAAATACCTCACACTTATTTGATACTTGAACGGCCTGTCCTCACTGGTTGTTCGTGCCCCCAGCATAATCTCCATCTTTTCGGAGATTTGCTTGTTAAGCCATTGTGATTTATTGCAATCCCGAGGACAGCCTGGCCAAGGTCTGCCCCAGGTCTTCACCACCACAGGCAGTCGCAGCCACTGTGGATTAGAGAGAGATTTGCCATCATGCGACTTTGATACCAGGACGGTGGTGGACCCTGGCAATGGTTTACTCTCAGCTAGGCCTCCAGATGGAACCACCTCCCGGGGGACGAATCTCTCCACTGTACCTCGCAGCTCGACACCCAGGAAGAGCTCCCCACTACGATGAAGGGGTAAACCGTTGGGAGGAACAATAAATATAACAGTTCCTAAAGTCGACTTTCTCTTAACCTCGCCTTTGTCTTAACCCGCCATTGGATTATAAATTCGTTATTTTCTTTCTCAGCAACCGCGATTTTGTTTTAAACAACATACGTTTACTTCCATACAATAACACACATACAATACAACGGTAGCTGACGTTCCGGTAGTATCGCCTTCTTCAGAGCCTGAAAGGGCACACGAATACGCAACTTATTAGGTCAAATGCTTCAACAGCACAAATAGAAAGATAAAAATCTGAACGACAGTTACAAGATCTACGGCTTCTAGAAAAAAGCCACCTGCATCTAGTCATCAACCATGCCACTCTTAGCGGCTGTTCTTCCTCGGTGAAAGACAGGTGAAAAAAAGCCGTGGGTTTTTCGAGAAACCGTAGATCTTGTAATTATCGTTCAGATTTCCATCTTTCTGTTTGTGCTGTTGAAGCGTTCGATCTACTAAGTTGCGTATTACTGTACCCTTCCAGGCTCTGAAGAAAGCGATTTTGCCGGAACCTCGGCTACCGTGGTGTTGTATGTGTGTTATTGTATGGAAGTAAACGCATGTTGTCTAACAATTTCGCGATTGCTAAGAAAGAAAACGTCGAATAAAAATAACCTCAAAAATAGTAATTTTGTTGCTATACGAAGGATTCACGTCGTATCCATGTGCTTTACTACAGCTGATTTGATCACCTTTTGAAGACTTAGCCTAGTAGGCAAAAGAAGAGAATATGGAGTAGCTTGGAGGCGGTCGTCTTTTTCCCGTATGCCCTAAAATCAAGTAATCATGAAGTCATGACGGGAATTTATAGACAGACGGAACATAGCGGCAAAAGAAACTCCACACTAGAACATGATGTCAAGGTTTCAAAATTATGATGTCATAAAAAAAGAGGGGTACTTTAGAAGGCTGCGTGATATCACTAATCTCCTGAAGCGCGTCCCATTGAACCGCGAAGGGAGGTGATGCGAGTAGGGTTTCTGAAGTGTTCTAGTGTGGAGTTTCTTTTATGTCCAGTCTTGGAAACAGCTGACAACAGTCCGGTTCCGATGCAACAGGAAACAACTCGATGCATTTTAATCCACCTACTGGATTCGACTCGGTACCACAACAAACAGTCAAATCGCAAGGAGAACCATCTGTGGAGCACCGACTCCGGTCAATCGGCCTCTGAAGAAGACGGAGATGTCGAAATGTTAGCCGAATAAAACCTTTATACTAACCTCGTGTTAGCTTAGTAATCTTAGGGAATACAAATTGGTGTAATCTGAAGTGAAAGGAATTAGTTTGTTGAGACGGAAACAGAAATTGAAACAAAGCCATGGATACTACTAAATTTGGTGTGTTTGCTGAAAACTCTAAATTAAGAGAGGCAGGGAGAGAGAGAGAGCTAGAGAGAGGGAGAGAGAAGTCGGAAAGTGGTCCGTACCTACAGATGTAAAGCTTGTCGCGATCCTTATATAAAGCAGTGGGCGAAACAAGCTCTAACGGAGGACTTGCTAAACTGATGACAGATGGACGTGAAGAAATTCAGACTAATTTAAGATGGATGCAAGCGGCTCCTAGAACGACCACCTTGGCGTTGGGTAGATGTATTTATAACTAAAATCGATCAGTTGTGTTTCCATCTAGAAACGACTTGGATCATGGAATGAGACTCAATATGCTCAAAGCATGTCACCACCGTAGATGACGAGTGCGGAAAACGACATTGGGTTAAAAAGTGCTAGACCTTGCAGTTCTCGTGAAGAAAGGCAGGCTACCCAAATGTTCAAGTAAGTATTACTCTCAGCTGGACATGACAATTCGGCGCCTAGAAACTCTCGATGCTTAGATTAAGTGATGGACCATCAAGCGGGAAAACTTTGTTAGTAGTACCACAATGGTGCTGAGATATTTGCAAAACTCCGGACTGAAGGTGTTTGCGGTGAAGATCGAACATGCTATGCCCTTTCCGGAAGCTAACGCATTCACCACCACACTGTGCAGGCCTTTCGCTTCATTTTTATCTCAGCCGTATTTTTTAAATGCTATCAGCAATCACCCGTCAACTGGATTGACCTGGGTTACATAAATCGACATTGAATCTAGTTAAGCTGAAGCTACGAGAAAGGCGAAAAGAAGAACCCACACGGTGTGATGGTGAACTGGTTAGCCTCCGGAAAGGACAATAGCGTGTCCGATCCCCACCGCAGACATCTGCGGTCCGTAGTTTTGCAAATACCTCAGCATTATTGCGGTTATCACACCATACCCTACTATGAAAAAAAGAGTAGGCAGCAAACAAAAAGTGATTACTTTGTTAGCATTTATTGTTATTGTTATTCACCTTATTAAAGGCATGCCAAGTACATAACCTACTGCTACTATTGTTGATATCAATTTACTATCATTTGAATCCGTTCAGTTTGTTGGTTTTAGAAAAACATGCCGAATTCACTGTAGCAGTTCGGTTTCGACCAAAAACTAAAGTCGGGCAAGTATTCAAGCTGGCTGCAATCGCCCAACACGGTCGCAAAATCGTTAAGGTTCTCTTTGACATATTCATTTCTTTTTCTGGGCTGACCATGTATTTAAATAAATAAAATGTTTGTGGAAATCACAATATTTACTTTTTATTTACTGCTTACTGCAATTTTCAGGGCAGGGTATTATGCGAAATCAAACACAACGATGCTGAGATATTCGCAAAACTTGGACAGTGGGCCAGATCAAACCACGATTTCCCTTTCCGAGAGCTCGCGCACTACACACTAAGCCACGGAGGCCCTTGCTCTGCGTTTGTCTCAGCTGGTTTTCCATTTACCAGTGCCATCAGCAATCATCCGTCAACGGGATTGATCTGGGGAGCCCACATCGGCATTGAACCCAGTTAAGCTGAGGCTAGTAGATAGACTGGGAGATAAAAAACTAGCTGAGTGTGTAGTTCGCGAGCCCCCGGAAAGCGAAACCGTGGTTCGATCTGGCTCGGGGTCCCAGTTTTGCGAATACCTCATCATCGTGGTATTTGTGAAAAATGCTTTGTTGGCCAAACACTTCCTTGACTTCATAGCCGTCACATATTTTCGTAGTACTCAATTATATACTCGATACCTGAATGGCTTATCCTCACTAGTTGTACGGGCCACAGCATAATCTCCACTTTTCGGAAATCTGATGGTTAAGCCATTGTAGTATCCTGGAATCCCGAGGTCAGCCAGGCCAAACTCTGCCCCAGGTCTTCACCATCGCAGGCAATCGCAGCCCCCTTGGATCAGAGGGAGATTTGCCACCATGCGACTTTGATACCAGAACGGCGGTGGATCCTGGTATTGGTTTACTCTTAGCTGGGCTTCCTGATGGAAACAACGGACTCGTTTCTTTCGTATATATATACGTATATATATATAAAATATACGTGAAATCACTGTCATTTATGTAACGACTGATCATAACTTTGCATGCCAGCTTGTTGGAAGTCTTCATAATGGTTTTCTTCAAATGGATCTGTTAAACGAGTATGACACTAGCATCCTCAACAAGCCGTTCAGCACACAATTTCTCGGTTAGCTTTTCCTTCTCATAGTGCTTTTTGATGCAATTATTTGAAGAGATCATCTTTAAAAAAACAATTTGGAATGTTTCTAATGGAATCTCTGGTCATTTTGTGTGAAATCGTCCATTGAAATAGGCAGTGTTTTAACTGTACCCAGCGCAATTTTGTACTGCCCACTAGGGCAGAGGCGGAATTATGGGCGCTGCGCTTCTTTTATGCAGCACAAATCATCTCTACTGCTTTCCAGCTATCGAATAAGGCGAATGTAACGGTAAAATGTGGTAAAAAATAGTCCTTCAGTAGGACCGAATTTCTCTGTACGTGGGCGGATGTTCATTAATAGGAAGCAATCCGTGTTTACCAATTACCCAGTTGGAATCACAAGTTTTCAGAGCAAAATCGTGAGCACAACCTAGCAGTAGGAATCAGCACTGATAACAAAACACTGTCATATCGACTCGATTCAGTCACGGAGCACATTTGTGAAATCACTGATGACATCAATTTAGAAGCAGCTGAGATTGTCGTCACATTGGGTGATGGTGGTGTGTGAAATCAAAGTGGAAACTTCTTTTTATTGTAAGATAAATTATTCTAAGTAGCATTTTCATTGTAGGTAATTCGATGATTGGTTGTGTTACGCTGGTAACGGTAGAAATAGATGGAGAGACTCCGCCCTATGAGGTGATCACACTCGCCTCAAATGAAGTCGACGAATGTACTGATGATGATAATGAATGTACGCAGCGAGACTGTAATAAAGTAGGGTTTTTGGAAAGTCTTATTTTTTAGTGTATTCATTACAAAACTTTCCTGGCAACGGGAACTTCGTCTTCTGGAATTTTGTAGGGAAGATGCCTTCAACTAGAGGTTGCTACTTGTGATTGCTATGGAACAGGGATGTCCGGTCCTAATTGTCGCTATCGTACGTTTTTCTTTCCAAAAAAGGAAAATTGAATAACTTGTGCAATATTGACTTCCTAATGATGGATTTTTAATGACTCAAAAAAGGGCAATAAATAACGTTAGGGCAAAAATTGGCTGAGAGAACGACATATCAAGAACCATGGTGGCGCACTGGATAACATGGGACCACGGAAACCGCTGAAAGAACGACACGGCTGGACTTTTATTTACTGTCCATTATTTTTTTCATCGCATGGTACTATGTGAATTAAAACTACAATGATGTTGAGATATTTGTAAAACTCGGACCAAGCATAGATTTGAACCTGTGGTTACCGTTTCCACGTTCTCACCTATTATCCACTGCACCACCAAGGTTCTTGCTGTGTCGTTCTCTCAGCCAGTATTTACCCTAACGGTGCAATCAGGAATCACCCTCAATTGGAATGATATGGTGAGCACAAATCGACATTCGATTCTTTAAGCTGCGGCTGCAGTCGGGACCAAAATATTGAACTTTTTATTTACTACCTATTATTTTTTATCTCGGCAGGGCACTGTGTGAAGATAACTGGGATCAATGCCGATTTGAGTTCCGAAGATCATCGCTATTGACGAGACACTGTTAATGCAGTCATCGGGGGAAAAAAACTGGCTGAGAGAAAGGCACTGCTGTTTCAGTTTTTAGCGCATCACTTGTGTCACTTCTATGGATATGGGAATTACTTAACGGGATAGTGCGAAGTCGATCATATCCTTACAAACAGACGATGGTGCCCACTTAGCACATCGCTAACACCTGTATCTACCTGTCGATCGTCGAATGACTCGGGCGGGGGCCACTAAATCTTCCCTTTCTCCTTGCCACGTGCAAGAGCGCCATAGTGGATTCTGCATGCTAAAGGGACTCGTTGAGCATCATATCTTTCTTTTAGGCTTTTCGTGAAGAACGTTGACACTTTGAGCATTGGGTCGGTGGTCCTCCTGCAGTGCGTTTGACATCCCGAGCAATCTAGTCACTAACGGCTCCTGCCCATCGGTTGTCGTCCATACACACTACATACCTGAATCAGTTTATATTTGACAGTTTGAAATACAGAATAGCATTTTTGATTTTCGATCGTTGACATATATCGGAACTTCGGATTTCATCCCTCACTTGTATGATTCGGGATACTCCTAGATCGCCCTTTCGATTGCGCGTTGCGCAGCGACCAAGTTTCTGATGCAAACGTCAGAGCAGGAAGAATCGTGACGTTGAATAGGTGGGCACGTAGTCGGGCGTTCTTGTTCTCAACACTACATCCTCGATGACCTTGAGAGCTTCCCAAGGAACTCGCTTCCTCTTGCTCAACTTTGAAGCTATGTCGTTCATCATTTCTACTTACCGAACCGAAATAGATAGATCTAGCTGGAGCATTCGGAGAATTTCATTCCGTTGACCGTGAATTGGCCATACGTTACTGATCCGTTCTTCATGATCATCGTTTTTGTGAGATTTAGTCAAACACTAATCTTTCTACACAAGTTATCAAAGTCGGCAAACAGTCGTTCTGCTTTGCTAATGTTTGGTGTTATAAGGACGATGTCATCAGCTAAACGAAGTTGGTGTAATGGCCAATCATCCGCTTCCACATTGTCCCATTGCAGTGTTCGTATGAAGTTCTCAGGGTGGCCGTGAACAATTTTGGCGACATGGCATGGCCTTTCCTAACCACCTGTTTTGACGTCGATATTAATTTTTGTTATGGAACGGTGATATTTTGACACATCCTTATATATGTTCTTACGAACTGCAGTTGTTGAGCTGATGCGATGTTGGCACATGTTTTCGTTGTTATTGTTGTTGTTGCTGTTCGATGGCAAACGTTTCGGCGGCTTCCTGTTCCTCAGAACCATGCTGATGCGAGTGGGACGGCCTGTGGTTTGTTCACGTGGGATGACAAGATTTTGAGAATATAATAATGTTCTGGTACTTTATTTATGTGGGAGAAGTGATATCTTGGTTGTGAAAGTTTATATAGCTTACGAAGAATTTTAGGGGGTGGATAGCACAGTGGTAGTGATGTCCGTCTTCACGAGTATGGTGCTAGTTCGATTCCGCTGGTGGCCAACCAAGCCTCTCATCCGTCCATGGTCGGGAAATTGGTACCGGACTTATCTGGTATAAAAAACCACTCTCTGCAATCCAATTTGGAACGCTCCAGCCCGGCTATTGCAGGACTTGGGGAGAATTGCTCGACCAGCATTCTACGGCATTCAAGTTGAAATGAAAATCCTCAAGCAGCAACCGAAACCACACGTAAAAGTTGGAAGATCCTCTTGGATAATGGATGCGAGGAAGCGAATCGAATGTGCGAAGTGCTGGGATCCGCACTGTAGATGTGAAAACGGGTCGTAAAAAAAACTTTTTTTTATACTGAACAAGGACCCCCTGGGCTGTCCAGGGTGTCCATAACTGTTTTTATCTCAGCTGACTCAAAACCTTTCTTTAAATCTATGAAAGTGAGACAGAGCGGTCTTTTATACTTTCGCGATACTTCAATGAGTCTTGTTATCGTGTGGATGTGGTCCATCGTACTAAATCCTTTTCGAAACCCTACTTGCTCACATGGCTGTCCTTCGTCCAGTGTTGTGTTTAGAGTAATTCGAGTGAAGAGGTCTAGTGCATATTTGGCACTTGATACTTGAACGGCCCGTCTTCACTGGTTGTGCGGGCTCCATTTTTCGCAGATTTGCTGGTTAAGCTATTGTCCCAATCCCAAGGTCAGTCTGGCCAAAGTCTGCCCCCAGGTCTTCACCACCACAGGCAGTCGCAGCCCTTGTGCATCAGAAGGAGATTTACCACCATGCAACTTTGATACCAGGACGGTGGTGGATCCTAGTATTGGTTTACTCTTAGCTAGGCTTCCTGATGGGAACGGCAGACTCCTTCTCATTTTGGGAGATCCTGCCAGGAGGATGAATCGTCTCTGTACATTGCATCCCTACACCAAGGAACACTTCCCAGCCACGATGAGGCGGTACACTGTTGGGAGGTTCTAGTGCATACCTTTAATTAATACACAGTAGCTTTTGAATCGTATAACCGATGTCTTTTCCAACCTCTCCTTTTTATCGCTAAAATATGTGCTTGTAAGTGTTCGGTTTTTGCACATTTAGATACCGGCTTACAGCTAGGAATTGCAAGCCCGTCTTTCTCCTTGATGAGCAGAGGTGAGGTTGTTAATAGGAGCCTAGAAATATCAAGATGAGAAGCAAGCTACTCAGCCAAACGCTTCCCTAGCTAAGCAGAAAAGACCCAAAACCCAGATTTATTTTTTGTTATTTGTTTACTCCAGCTTACTCCACTAACAACCTCCTCTCTGGTCAAGAAAACATGAGGTTGCTAGTCGACGAGGAGGTCTATAAAAAGGCGGCCATGAGAACCGCAAAGTGTAGAATGTATACATGTCGTTGACTACACCTTGTAGATCGAATTCTTTTGAAGAATAAGATAAACGAGTAATGTGCGGGAAATCGCAAATTCCAACACTATATAGGAATCAGAGGATAATTGATGCTTATTGATTGATTGTTAAGCTGAACGTTCGGTTTTCGTTGAGAACAACGACGATGAAAGTCACCCAAGTAACATAAAGTACACTCCGTGGACAGTTGATCAGTGGATTCATCGCATTACTATCGACTTTAAGGTAGGTCGACAAAGTTCCGTTCAATGAAAAGTTCTCCGACTTCTGCACAGAAAACTTGTGGTTTTCTTTTTTTCCTTGTTTGAAAGACGAACTGTAGTGTCTCTTTTACTTACTTGATACTTGATAATTGAATGGTCCGTCCTCACTGGTTGTGCGGGCCCGAGCATAATCTCCATTTTCCAGAGATTTGCTGGTCAAGCCATCGTGGTTCACTTGAATCCCGAGGTCTGGCCGGAGTCTGCCCCACGTCTTCACCACCACAGGCAGTCGCAACCCTTGTGGGTCAGAGGGAGATTTGACACCATGCGACTTTGATACCAGGGCGGTGGTAGATCCTGGTATTGGTTTACTCTTAGCTAGGTTTCCTGATGGAAATGCCGGACTCCGTCTCAGCATGGGAGATCCTACCAGGGGATGAATCCCTCCGCTCTACATCACAGCCTGACAGCCAGGAACACCTCCCAAGCACGATGAGGCGGTAAACCGTTGGGAGGTAGTGTCACTTTTACTGTTCATAAAACAGTTTTGTCATCGCTTCCAAATGTCTTCATCAGAGAGTGTAGGATAACTACGCTTTAGGCAAATGCAGTGTGAATACTTTGTAAGATATCGATTCTACTTGTATGCAGTATCGAGTGCAGAGAATCTACTAAACTTGTCTCTTCCGTCGACTCTAATTTTTTTCTTCTGCCAATAATCCCTACGGAGATCCAAACCTTCTACATTTTTGTTTTTTCTTGAAAAAGCTTCGTGCCTTCCCAAAGAGAGTGGATTTCTTAGAGGACACCGCTTACGACTTCTTTTCTCGTACAAGTTATTCATACAAAACCTAGTCTAAGACGATTGTTTATTACGTGCGCGGATGTTTCCAGTTTGCCGAGCTCGACAACAAGCAGGGCGTTTTGCTCCATTCACTCCTCAACGATGGATCGGTGATGAAGCTGTACGTAGTGGAAAATAACGGAAATCTTCTGTTTGAATCGTTTGGACAAATGAACTTCACGCTGGATTCAAAAAAAGAGTTAGCGATTTTACTTGATTGCAAATAATTTTGCTCATTAACGATTATTGACTAGTCGGCCTTCAGGAAGGATCCCAGTCCTTTTTTAACCCATTGAATGACGTCTTTCTCTTTCGGCTAGTCCTTGTTCTTCAAACTACAAAATTTGTAACACAACTTTTTTTTGACATTTTGCATGACCCACCATCACATCTACTGTGCGCATTCATCGTCCACAGTGGTCCTCGAGCAATTCGTGTGTTGCTTCAGTGCTGCTTGGGGACGACTTCTTCTTCTTAATGAATGTCGTAGAAAACTGGTCGAGTCAGTTCTCGTTGCCATCTTGGGGATAGCCGTGCTAAGGCATTCCCACATGGATCGGAGCAGCGCGTTAGGGCAGATATCGAACTAGCGCATTTACTTCCTGGTCGACAGCATCACTGACTAGCCCGTTATTCCTAACTGAGACAACTTCTACGTTTTCAACATTGAAATATCGTCCCTGTTATTTAAGAACCCCTCCAACACTAAAGTCATCTCGAGGAGGCCCAAGAGGCAGGTGAAGTAGAAATCTAAAATGAAAACATCAACGGTGTTAAGGGTTCAAGTCTTGCGTATCACGTGATGGATGATCTTCTCAATAATTTGCCAAGGAACCGTAACCATTTCTTGCCTATTCCTCTCACGAAATGGATGTGTCTGGTAGCTTTGATTAAAAAAATATCTAGGGATATACTTGAGATGAGACGGCAGAAGAATACGGTGAAAAGCGTACGTCACACATTTGCCCTAATTATTGCTTATATCTCGAGATTCTTGTTGAGCACAAACGAGGTGTTACTTTATTCTTTAATCCGTTAAAGCTGCCGTTTCGACGGATTTCGCCTTCTTCAGAGCCTGGAAGGGTATATTGATAGGCAATTTACTAAGTCAAGCGCTCCGATAACACATACAGAAAGATGGAAATCTGAACAATTATTATACACGATCACCGACTTCTCGAAAAACCAACCGTTTATTACGTGCCTTCCACTGAGGAAGAACAGCTGATCAGAGTCGCATATGGTCGATATTTTGATATCAAAGTCAATACCCTCACATAGGATGCCAAAACACCAACGCGTGAACTTCTAGAGGCTTTTTGGATGAATACCAGGAACGCTAGAATGAACAGCAGGGAGGAATGCCCGCAGATCACACGAGATCCCGCGCCATACCTTCGCACCAACTTTTGATGTGGGGTGGTGCATTTGTCGACCATATGCGACTCTGATCAGCTGTTCTTCCTCAGTGGAAAACACGTAATAAACGGTGAGTCTTTCGAGAAGCCGGTGATCGTGTATTTATTGTTCAGATTTCCATCTTTCTGTTCGTGTTATTGAAGCGTTTGGCTTAGCAAATTACCTATCAATATACCCTTCCAGGCTCTGAAGAAGACGAAATCCGCCGAAACGTCAGCTTTAACAGAATAAAGAATAAAGCAACACCTCGTGTTTGCTCAACAAGAATATCGAGAACTATTTGATCAATGCCGAGGTTAATAGAAAGTCGGCCATGGGAATTGCTTATATCGTTCAGCGGCGATATATCCAAGTTCACTTACAATTCTTAAACGTCTAAAACAAGGATTTTTCGTAGAAATCGCATTTTCGCTGTACTGCCTGATTGTGGAGTAATCGGGTGTCGTCTCTACATGGGAATAATTAGTTAGAAAATTCGATTTAAAAAGACTTTGCTTCACGAGTTGGCGTATAGAGTCTTTCGTCATGGAAAACGTCGATTAGCTTGCTGCCTGCTTGAAGCTTGAAACTGATGGAAATCGTCGATATTAACCTTCTTTCATCAAAGTTAGTGCGTTGGCAATCCGATGGTATCGACGTTATCGTGTGAGGAAAACGAAACCAGTCTTTGTTTGTCAAAGAATTTTCATCGTAATTTTTTTTGTTCTAAAACCCAGCAACTATAAATGCTTGATATCACACAAGAAACTTTGTTAAGACGTCTATTATTACCGAAGAATTTTTCACGGCTATGCTGTCTAGAAGGGCGCGTGTGGCGCAATGGTCGGAGGCGTCCTGCAACAAACGCGTGGAAATCGATCCCGGCGCTCATGGCCCACCAAGCCTTCCATCCCTCCGAAGTCGGTAAATTGGTACCAGATTTGTCTAGGAGAATAGCAGCACTGGCTCGATACATCGGTTGGCCACCGCGAGTCATTGTAAAGGCCAGATAGGCATCCAATCACCTCCAAACGCTGCTTAATGAAGTCGAATGCATGGCGCATCCCTCAGGGGAATGATAAACGCCGAGAGCTTTGTCCTTTATCCTTTATGCTGTCTAGATTTCAGATTTCATTCGATTGTTATCGCTATTCACCACGACACACGTTCAGTTAATCTTATGGTGGATGGGAAGTCACAGGTATACAAATACAGAGTCACGACATTACACATAAACATTTTGCTCATGTTTTAGTAGATGGGTTTTGATTTTATCGACCTCTGTTGAATTATGCGAGCGACATATGAAAAAAATTGGTATAAGTAACGTTAATTAAGTTGGTGTCGACCAGTAACAGAGCCGAACACTTAGCGTTGTTTCCCATATTGAAAAGGAATAACGACAGGAAAAAATACTAAAATACGTGGAACAACACAACGATGAAGCAACACTTGAGAGAAAGTTTAAGCAAAGTGTTCTTCAGCTTTTTGACTCGATACTTATTTGACACTTGAATGGCCTGTACTCACTGGTTGTGCGGGCCCCAGCACAATCTCCATTTTTCGGTGCCTTGCTGGTCAAGCCATTGTGGTTCCCTGGAATCCCGAGGTCAGCCTGGCCAAAGTCTGCCCCCAGTTCTTCACCACCACAGGCAATCGCAGCCTTTGTGGATCAGAGGAAGATTTGCTACTATGCGACTTTGGCACTAGGGACGTTTGTGGATCCTGGTAATGGTTTGCTCTTAGCTAGGCTTCCTAATGGGAACGCCGGACTCCGTCTCAGCATGGGAGATCCTACCAGGGGATGAATCCCTCCGCTCTACATCACAGCACGACAGCCAGGAACACCTCCCAGCCACGATGAGGAGGTGAACCGTTAGGACGGCTTTTTTGACTTGAGAGTGCAAAACTTTGGAGCAAGAATGCCAAGGTCAAAAAGGGCTTCGAATTCCTTTAGTATTGTCGTTTTCTTTCTTTAAAGATTCTGCAGTACACCAAAATAGATTTTGACAGATTTGAGCAAGCTTTTTCTCGGAGCTATGATGGATTCCTTGCAAAGCGTATTCGTTCGTTTAAAAAACGAAAAAAATCATCACAAAAACTATTAAAAATATCAGCGAGTGCAAAAAAATAAAGACCTTGTGGACTTTACTGATTCGTTGTTTATAAAGCACTGTACAAATTCCGTTCAGAAAATGACTTTGGAAGAACCGTTAGTCAACCTCACCCTGTCATCACTGCTGTTTGGTGGGTCGCCAACGACAAACGGTGCTCGAGAACTGGGAATTACTGCTTGTCTCAAAAACATCTATGCGGATTACTACGACATCATCTACATGCTGTACAATGAGGATAAGCGTGTGAGTCACGCTAAGACTACGGAGTTTTTCTTTTTTTTGAGGATTTCCGAAGTGGTCCATTGAGACCTTCGTGTTCAGGTGCAATCATCGATGCAACTTTCACCGTGCAAGGGCGACCACAGTTTTCCCGATCTCTTCGCCATCGGTTCGTCAATGTTCAGTCCAGATGTAATGACGAATGAGGTTGCATATCCGTTGTCTTCCAAATCGAGTAGAAAAATGTTGGATTACGTAGATCTGATAAGCATTGGTTGGCTACGAAGACGTCTTTTAACACGGAGGCTGAACTGCGAATAATCCAATCGTTTAGATATGATTAAAAAGAAAGAGAAATTCACAGAGTTAGGTAAGAATGGAGATTACTTGAGTGGATTAAAAATCGGGCTATTGAATAAATGTTCGACGAATGTGCTGATTAAGGGCTGAGCGATTGATTCAGAATAAATGAAAAAAAGAAGAAGTGAACCAATTAATGAGGTGCTCAATTTTTTTTTGGTAGATTGTTGTGTAATGTTTGGTGGGCGCGTGTGGCGCTGTGGTTGGAGGCGCCGCTGCGACACGCACGTGGAATCGGTTCTCGCGCCCATAGCTCACCAAGCCTTCCATCCCTCCGGGGTCGGCAAATTGGTACCAGACTTGTCTGGGAGGATAGCGGCACTGGCTGGATACATCGGTAGGCCACCGCGAGTCATTGTAAAGGCCAGAATACATTCAGTCACCTCCAAGCGACACTTAATGAAGTCGAAGGCATGGCGCATCCCCCCAAGGATTGATCAACGCCGAAAGCTTTTTTTTGTTGCGTAAAACTCGAACAGAGTTAATTCCTCATGCTGATATGAGGCTTGGTTTTCAAAGAGTGGATCTTCCATATCAAAAGAAATTTTTTCCAGTTTCTTGAATCATTGCCGGGTAGCTCAAATCCAGCTCCAGAGAACGTGGTTGAGCAAGAAGCTGTAAACAAGGTGAGAAGTAGACATTTTTCGTAGTTTGTAGGAGCTTCCTACTGTTTTTTATCACTAAACAATCTTTTTCAGGATCCTCACGTTGAACCAGCATTAAATAATTTCGTAGCGGACAGTGCTTCAGTGAGTTTACTCCGTATTTTGATCTTATCCTGAGCTATTCATGGACAACCCATTGGTGTCTGCTAAAGACAAATACTGAGATTGTGCTCTTCTGTAACCCACCAGTGATCGATGTATTACACATCTTATTGTGTTACTCTACGATATCTGTCAGATGGTCCTCTCTTCTTGGAAAGTTAGCAGCGTGTGGCAAACGGTGGAACTTTTTCATATTCCAGCATGTGATGAAAAGAGGCCAAAATCTGACTGCGAAAAGGTGTTTGCTGCATCCTACGAATGTCATCTTTTTTTTGGTGCAGGGTGCGGGACAACTCTATAGAGATCCCGATCACCAATATCACCATGAAACTCTTTCGGTAGTGATGCTTGCTTACTTGATATTTGAATGGCCCGCCTACACTGGTTGTGCGGGCCCTATCATAATCTCCACTTTTCGGAGATTTGCTGGCTAAGCCATTGTGGTTCTCTGGAATCCCGAGGTCAGCTTGGCCAAAAGTCTGCCCCAGGTCTTCAACACCGCAGACAGTCGCAGCCCTTGTGGATCAGAGGAAGATTTGCCACCATACGACTTTCATACCAGGACGGTGGTGGATCCTGGCATTGGTTTACTCTTAGCTAGGCTTCCTAATGGAAACACCGGACTTCTCAGCTTGGGAGACCCCGCCAGAGGATAAATCCCCCGTTCAAGATCGCAGTCCGACACCCAGGAACACCTCCCAGTCACGATGAGGCGGTAAACCGTTAGTAGGCACTTGGTAATGGAAAGGAAAGACTACCACTCTTGTATAAAATGGTGACAATAGAAGCACTTTCTCTACTAAATCCATCCACTAATGCGGAATTTGTCAGACTATCTAAGTAATAGAAATTTTCTTCTGTAGATTCTAAGGTAACAGAAGTAAACGTGTGGAGTCACTTTTAAGGGGAACAAATGGGTAGCTTAAGATTAGCATATTAGAATAAAGAGTGAATTGGTCACGTAGAATCTATTCACTTACATGTTTCGTCCATTAAACTCCATAGAAAAACTTTTTATTGAAAGAAAGTCAAGTTAAGTTAAGCTTGTGCCCTTCACCTAGAAATCATGTGGATGAGGAACATCACCCTCGCGCACCGATCATAATCCACGTCCTCCAGAACCTACGACAATCCCTGAAAATGCACTTCAAACTAAACAGCGAACAAGAAACAAGTTGACATGGCGAGAACATAAACGACATGCAGACGAAAAACGAAGGCATCTTCAGATCTCTTATTGAAGTCAACAAACTCGAAATTTCACATCTTCACCTTAAGCCGTCTAAACCAACATTTCTGTTCATGAGCTTTTGTCCTTGTGAAATTTTGCATCTCCTCCATGTGAAGTGTACGTCTATCTCTCGTCCACGAATTTATGAGTATTCTTAAACAAAATATCTAACTAAAACTACTAGTTAGTCCCTAATTATCACTAGTTAGACAACAATTCGCTATCGCTTATCTGAAGAGATTTGACGAGGATCAGTTTGGCAGCTGTAAAAATACTTGACACTAGTGGTCTTTGGTTCCGTAAGAAACGATTAGTTGATCTACAAAACTTCCAGAAAGGTGAACTGGGATTTTTTATCTGCTTCCAAATCATATTGTTTTTTATACTTATAATAGTTATTCCTAACGTTCGTTATTCGTCTTGTTAAATATTGCAGAGGTAATGACTTCATCAAAATCTTTCAGTTGAACAAGGCTGGATTAATTCCACCAGCTTCCAGAAGTACGTTGTTGTTCTGGTATTGTCCTTGCATTCTTATTCTCATTGCTACCGCTATTATAATAATATTTCTGTTGTTACTATAGTGTTATATTAGCTTAACACCATTACTTCACCTTAAAGGATAAAAAGGATAAAGTTTTCGGCGTTGATCAATCCGTTACGGATGCGCCATGCATCCGACTTCATTAAGCATAGTTCGGAGGTGACTGAATGCATGCATATCTGGCCTTTATAATGACTCGTGGTGGCCTACCGATGTATCGTGCCAATGCTGCCATTCTCCCAGACAAGTATGATACCAATTTTTATGACCCTGGAGGGACAAAAGACTTTGTGGGCCATGGGCGCGGGGATCGATTCCATGTGTGCAGAGCGCCTCCGAGCACTGTGCCACACGCGTCCTTTTTTTTATTATTTCACCTTGTTTATTTTTATCTTACACGAAGCGATTTCCCAAAATGCGCGTATCCAAGCAGTTCTTGCACTTATTTCACTTCATTGTATCCACGACCTACGAAGCTTTTCGGTTTTTGCCTGGTGTGCACCTCCTTGTTAATGGTTTTTCTTGCTCATTAACGGTTGTTGAAGTGTCAATTTGATTCTGCTGTGAAATCCTGAGATAACCGTAGTAGAACGTTTAAACGCTTTACCAGGACCAATAGCCGGCTTTATGGGTAATAATACTCAGACCTTAGACAATCCTGACACCTGATACGTGATATTGCCACGCAACCTGGCGGCAAATTTGGTAGCGACTGCCACAAGGTGCACTGCACGCCAGAAGCCAGTCATATTATATGGCAGGAATAAATCAACATCAGTCCTGTGTAAAAGGGTACGGCCGAGTGGAGTTTCCCAGTTGAGCGGTGTTCCTCTGCTGGATTCTATTCTATGGGACTACAAGCACACACATCACAACAACGACCAGTTTAGAACCATCGACTCTAACCAACGCAGGTCTGAAGCATGCGAAGGTGCTAGAAGGTTAGCCGAATAAGAGTTCTTATACCAGCCTCGTGTCAGGTCAATCATGTGGAAAATCCTGTTGCCGATTTCCCGACCATCAGTAAATGGGGTGCTTGGATGGCCCGGTACAAAGTTGAACCGAGGCCTTGCACTTATTAAACGCCAGCACTACCGCACACTGCCTATGCCCTATTATTAATGTTAATATTGCTTACTTTTTTATTTGCCGCTTCTTAAATTTTTTCACGGAGTATAATTCGAAATACAACCACACCGATGCTAAGCATTTGCAAAATTCCGGACCGTAGGTGTTTTCGGTGGGACTAACGAGTTCACCACCACACCATGCGGGTCCTTCGTTTCGCCTGTCTCTCAGCTAGTTCTATCGATCAGTGCCATCCGCAGTCACCAATCGGCGAGATTGATCTGGGGGGGAGGCTGAAGTCGACAATGAACCTAGTTAAACAGCAGCTTTAGTTGAAATCACAGTGTTTTCCTTTCTATTTGCTCCGTACTAGAATTTTTCACGGCAGGGTACGGCTTAACTGGGTTCGTTGCCGATTTAGGCTCAGATCAACCCCGTTAATGAGTGATTGCCGATGGCACTAGTCGATAGAACTAGCTAAGACAAAGGCGAAACGAAAAACCAGCATGGTGAGCTGGTGAAGGCGTTATCCCCCGGAAAGGGTAATAACGCGTTCGTTCCTCACCGCAACCAAATGCGGTCTAGAGTTTTGCACATGTCTCAGCAACGTTGTGGTTGTATTTCGCATAATACCCTGTCGTGAAAAAAATGTAGTAGGCAGCAGATAGAAAGTAAAATATGGTAATATTAATTTTTAACTTATTATTTACTGCCTATTCTTTTTAACGGCAGTGTATGTATTGCGAAATATAACTTTAATGATGCTGAGATATTTGCAAAACTCCGGACCGCAGGTGTCTACGGTGGGGAACGAACGCGCTATTGTCCTTTCGGGGAGTGCGCGCTCACCACCACACCATGCGGGTCCCTTCGTTTCGCCTGTCTCTCAGCTAGTTCTATCGATCAGTACCGTCAGCAATCAACCGTCAACAGGATTAATCCGGGGAGCCCACATCGGCATTGGCCCAGTTAATCTGAGGCTGTAGTTGAATTGAGGTTGAATCCCGTTGACGGCTGATTGCTGACGGCACTAATCGATAGAACTAGCTGGGAGACAAGAGAAACGAAGGACGCGCATGGTGTGGTGGTGAGCGCGCTACTCCCCGGAAAGGACAATAGCGCGTTCGTTCCCCACCGTAGACACCTGCGGTCCGGAGTTTTGCAAATATCTCAGCATCATTAAAGGTAATATTAATATTTTTCAATCAAACACTTACTGTATACTAAGCATTGGCTTCACTATCGCATCGCTAAAACTTCTGTTCTCCATTATTACTTTGCTTATTCGCTACACCACAAAATTTTACTAAATACTACCGTCTAGTTTTCGTATATTAAAAAAAGCTGACCGCAGTGGTTACAGGCTCCGTGCAGTATCATAGGTTCGATCCCTTGTCCCAGGTTCACCAAGCCTTCCATCTCTCCGGGCTCAGCAAATTGGTAGCGGACTTGTCTATGAGGATAGCAGCATTGACTCATCCATCGGTAGGCCACCTCGAGTCATTGTTAAGGCCAGACAAACATTCAATCACCTCTAATGATGCTATTTGAAGTCGAATGCATGGCGCTTCCCTCAGGAATTGACCAATGCCGAGAAAAATTTATGATGATTTTATCCCCTTTTTTACGAGACAATGTGGTGATTTTTTTCGCAATTTTCATTTCAGGGCAAAAAACTTTTTAGATATGGTGTAATGGGGTGGTTTTGAAAAGAAACGTTTCACAGATAAAGTTGCCGAATCGGTTGCGTGCGAAAAATCGCAGGGCTACGTTTGTCGTAATGGTGCTGTATGTGAACGTCACAGTGGTAGGACTGTGTGCATATGTAAGCAAGGATTCAGTGGAAAGCACTGCCAATTTAGTGAGTGTCAATTTTTCAATATAAAACCTAGTTGGGGCCGCTTATCACAAATTGGTCGGTTTGTAACAATTGTGCTGATCATCTACCACATTTCTAGAGTCTCTTGGGAGACATTTCACATAAAAGATATCTGCGATACCATTACACTACGAATCCAGAAACTCGTGCTCTCCTTTGGCAAGCATTGATTCTAGTTATGATTTCTCTAAGACGATCTAGATCTAATCGGAAATGTCGAATGTATCGCTTCGGTGGAATGCCAGAGATTGAGACAGCTCTGTTTGTTTTTTGCTGACGTGTTGTCCCTACCACCTACTTCGATAATAAAGACGCCAATGGTGTTGGAACGTAAGAGCTTCAATAAGGTTTCCTTAATAGACTCGTTAAGTTTGTCAATAAAGCATGATACTGGTCATATGTTCCGAGGTTAAGTAAGAGTCGGTTTCGAAAACTATTCCGACCTGAGTTTGGTCATCTTCGTATCATCACGATTGTTTCTCAACTTGTTCATCGACTCATGAACTTCGTCGTCTGAGCATACTTGGATACGTGGACGGCCCGTATTCACTGACAGCGCAGACCTCAACACAATTCCATTCATTCTTTCTCGCCTATTCCTCGTCCATCGTGGTGTAAATCGAACAGCGATTGCCGATGGTTGATGTTGGCCAGAAGCATATCCGCTCATCGTTTGGGTGGTCGTCTAAGATGACGCTTGCATTCTTTTGGAGTACCGCTCCACTGCTCTTTCCGTTCATCTGTCATCGGTTCTTCTTGTTATGTGAACAGCCCACCTGTGCTTCGCTATTTATGTATATTCTTTTGTATTCCGGAGATGATATAGGTTTCGAGGACCTGTAATACTCATTACGACTAAATGACGTGATTGCCAGTCAGCTTTTGGAAGTTATCGTTCCAGCGCTCTGTGGGATGTGCCCAGAGTTCTTGATGTGGTTGAAGTATCTGCTCCATATTAGAGCGTTGGGAAGCTGTTGAGTTGAAAAGATGTGTTCCAAGGTTTGTGTCCATTAGTTTGTCGGTGGTTTCTTTGAGTGGTCCGAATGCCGCCCATGCTGCTCTCCTTCATTCTTCTACTTCCTACTTTGTGTTATTCTCCAGGCTAAGTTCCGACAAAAATCAGCCAGTGTTTTGTATAATGTATTGCTCGCCCAATGGGAATAGGTCTTCGAGGAAGTCCTCGACACTGATTAATCACAAGCTTGAAACGGAATGCTCGATGTTGTACGAATTTCTCAAACGGGACTTTTTGACATTGCTATACGACATAATCTCAAACATTGGTAATTAAGCCTTTATATACAACAATAACATCACTACAACAATAACGACCTGCCGATACCGAAACCATACAAGCGACATTGCGACAATAGTAGTGAATAAGCGAGGTCAAGATGATGAGCGAGATGAACTTGGGCTTAGGCAGTAGAACTGTCCTAGACTGGTGGCACAATATGATGTGTGAGCGTGATATAGAAAACAACAGTCCGGTATACTTGATACTTGAACGGCACGTCCTCACTAGTTGTGCGGGCCCCAACATAATCGCCATTTTCGGAGATTTGCTGGTTAAGCCATTGTGGTTCCCTGGAATCCCGAGGACAGCCTGGCCAAAGTCTGCCTCAGGTCGTCACCACGATAGGCAGTCGCAGCCCTTGTGGATCAGAGGAAGATTTGCCACCATGCGACTTTGATATCAGGACGGTGGTAGGTCCTGGTACTGGTTTACTCTAAGCTGGGCTTCCTGATGGAAACGCCGAACTTCTCAGCTTGGGAGACCCTGCCGGGGGAACGAATCCCCCCGCTGTACATCGCAGTCCGACTCACAGGGAACACCTCACAGCCATGATGAGGCGGTAATTTAAAATGGCGATGACGATCTCTACGACTCATCTCGAAATATGTGGCACATCCATGGGGTGACTAGTTCCAACCCATCATCACACAGGTGTCCGCCTGTGAAGTGTTTACAAGCACAGTACAGGCCAGCTGCAAGGCAAAACAAAACCCAAATGATAATGACACATGCTGTGACGGAATGAGAAAGCTGCTTCGCAATGCAAAGATAAATGTGACTGGTTGTTAACATAGTTATTAGTAGGAAACATACGGTAATATAGAAAATGGGAACTATTCGGATATAACCGCAGTGATGATGAGGTGCTTTAGAAGCAGACTTTCCTGTAATCTCGCCATGACCGATCAATATGCATTCTTTCATTGACAAGATAGCACAAGGTTGATAAAATAAACTTTATTCTGCTTACGTTCCGACGTCTTCGTCTTCCTCAGAGCCGATGGTATGAGTCAGTATCCACAGTATTCGTACTCTCGATGTGGTGTCTTCGTCGTCGTATCAAGTCGGATCTTCTTCAGAGAAACACCGATCGAGTGAGGCAACCTCATCCGGCGATGCTCTTTTATATCTACAAGACGGGTGTTGCTGATACGATTGCCCAGTGAAAATAAATTGTCCACGAGGGAGAGCCCAGTGTGCAAGGTACCGATTTTGGACTACTTGGTTGAACCGTTGTGGTTTCCCGGAGTCCCGAGGTTAGACTAGCTGAAGCTCTCCTTGGATGTTCACTATCATAGACAGTCGTTGCGCCATGTAGATCAAAGGAATATTTATCACCCTGGACTTGCTTGATGCCGGGGCTGCTGTGACTCTTAGTGTTGTTTGTTCTTGGCTAAGCTTCCACATGAAAACGTCGATGTCGTTCTTAACTTAGGTGCACATCCAGTGCGACACCTAGGAGTACCTCTCAGTCACCATAAGGCATCGTCTGAGCGAAATTTTCAAAGCAAATTTTTGATTCCATTTATCCATGTCTGACGAAATCTTTTAGCCTTACGGCCGCGAACTTGTGCTGAAGCTCTCTCGTTTCATGGACTCGCCGAAGGTCCTGTGCAACTTGATGTTGATGGTTCTCGCCCGCTGTACGGTAGTGTTGCAGTTTGTCGAAATGGCACGTACGTTCCTTACCTCTTACTAGGATACATAGCCAATAAATGTTATGCTCCGATCTAAGCAAATTTTTAGTTAGATAGGTTTTCCTTTGCAGTTTAGGAACTTTTTGCTGCTTTTTTCTTTTGGAGGTGGAGTTGAATTTGAGATGTGAGCACTCTGCTGTGCACGACAGAGGGTGTTTGTGGAATAGGCAAACATTCGTACCCTAGTCCAACGTCAGTTCTGTCTTAGATGAGCTTCTTGGTAGTAACGCTAGAATCCTAGCTCTTTCTTGATGACGGTAAAGTGCAGAGGGTGACATGACTTGTTCGAAATAAATGCGCAAGAGAGTTTTTTTTACAATTCCTATTGCTCAAAATGTTTCAGCACCACGATTCCACACGACATGCCAAATGGAACTATAATCAGGTCATCTGATGACCCCTCCCATGCACTTTTCATCGTCTCCTACCGTGATTTTACCAATGAGAAGTTATCCAGGCAAGGCAGTTTTGAAGCTTTCACTTCCACAACCTCTTACTGCATTTAGGGAACTAAAAATTTTCTATCTACAGTATTAAAATGAACGATTCACACTTAAAAATCCGTGTAGTTACGGCGCTAGCATTGACGTCTGGTCCCAACTTGCAGTATCGTACCTCTCGTGATGCTCCTTGAGTCTATGAAATTCGCAATTTGTCGGAATTTCGATCCGATGTGTTGCGGATTTCCATGGAGACTAATGAAGGAGCGTCTTCGTGAAAGTCAAATGATTTCCCACGACTTTTATTAGTATATTTCATGATTTCAACATGAAATTTTCTATATTTTTAGGCTCATCAGGATTTCCGGATCGTGCAGACAACAAGTTTTGTACGATTGCAATAGAGCTGCCCTTGGGTGAGAACTGTAGCACTTTACTTTTTAACATCTAACGTGAAAAAAAACTTGTGTGCAAATTCCTAGAGACATCCAATGTCTTTTAAGACGGGTCCTGACTCGATTGCTACTAGATTTTCAAATAACACCTTTTTCTTCTACCTCATTGCTTAATTCGTCCTAGAGAAAAGGTTACACGGAGAGCTTAGAGCTGGAAATAAACGAAAAGATTTGCAAGCGAACAGCTGAACAGCCACAATGGTGACCTGTCTTTTGTAACACAAGAGGCACTCAGATAAGCTTTTAGTCAACTTGATCTTTCCTCTGAGGAAGGCGAAATCCTCCTAAACGTCACCTTGTTTATAAATAAAGAAATAATAACACGTCTTGTTTGCTAAGCAAGATTAGAAAGAAATGTTCGGCCGTTAATACCGAGGTTAATAGGAAGTCGGTCATGCGGGTTATTGTAAAGCTTCTAGAATTTATTTATAGTTTCGAATCCAGACGAACTTGGTTCAATTCGGCGGTTCGTAATCGTAGTATTGCGCAAATCGGACGAATTCCAAACAGCTGTCCTTGTATGGATATGGGTTGCGTTGAAAACAGTAAGAAAATTATATTCTGTTTTATGTATTCACTAGATACTTGATACTTGAACGGCCCGTCCTCACTGATTGTGCGGACCTCAGCATAATCACCATTTTGAGATATACTGGTTAAGCCATTGTGGTTCCCTGGAATCCCGAGGACAGCCTGGCCAAAGTCTGCCTCAGGTCGTCACCACGATAGCCAGTCGCCGCCCTTGTGGATCAGAGAGGGATTTGCCACCATGCGACTTTGATACCAGGACGGTGGTGGATCCTGGTACTGGTTTACCCTAAGCTAGGCTTCCTGATGGAAACTCCGGTCTCCTTCTCAGCTTCGGAGACCCTGCCGGGAGGGACGAATCCCCCCACTGTACATCGCAGTCCGACTCACTGGAAGACCTCCCAGCTACGATAAGGCGGTAAACCGTTGGGAAGGTTTTATTGTATTTGCTTTATTGCATTCATTCATGCCTGTTCAAATTTAGTCATTGCTCTAAAAACAACACAGTTTTCTCTTAGATGTAGATTTTTCTAGGCTCACTTAAAAACTGTCATTGCTGCTTATTGATAAATATTTAATTCAACAATCTCTTCAAACTTCTATTGTTTAAGTGAAGTGCAATTGTGATTCAAGAGCGATTACGTTTGATTCTGGATACCTTTACGGAGAAGATGCTGGTATAACAAGAGTGGTGAGGAGTTCTACCTTTGTCCTTTTTTTTCAATGTGGTTACCCTTCTGTAGTTTTCGCTTCATTCACTTTTTTCATAATGATTTCTTCTGTGTTTCAAAAAAGCACTTTAAAGATTTCACTGGTGCTACACTTTTAAAGACAAAGTTTGCTCCATTCACCAGACAAACGGCGTGGGTATATTACAAACCTAAATGACTTGGCAAATCAGTTGTGAACGAATGTAGCGCATTGGTCAAGGTGTCCTGCAATAAAAACCTAGTCTCTAATTCGATCTTATATCCCAACCAAACCATGCCCATAATCCCTTCAGAGTCCGAGAATTGGTACCAGACTTGCCAGAGAAGATAAAAACACTCACTTCATAGAACAGTAGGCTGCTGCAAGCCATTTTGTCTGCCGAATACGCATTTGATCACCCTGATGGTGCAAGGAATAGAGCCGAGTGCATGGAGTATCATTAAGGGATTTATTAATACTGAACTCGCTATTCCTCTATTCTTTCGTGAATCGATTAAATTGCTTCTTAGAGAGTTTTCCAAACTGCCTTCCAAATGCTAGAGGGTTCATCATTTGTGTTTTCATTTCATATTTTTTGATTAACCACTTCTTTTTTCCTTCATTCGTCAAGCCCCTTTCTTCTGCTTATTTTTCTTCCACTGATTTTCTTTCGCACAAAAAATTTGCATAAACAGGTTGCACTTCACTCTGAAGGTGACGTGAATGGGCGGCTGACAATCGGACCGCTTGAGTGCAAAGGATTCGGTGAGTAGGTCAATAAGTCATTTAAATCGATATTTTTATGCTTTTTAACTGATTCTGTGTTAAGGGCATAAGGTTCCTGGAAGGCTTTGAACATAACATACTTTGCTGTCATTCTTCTTTCAGATATCTCAGACAATCTTTTTTATAAGAAATCATTCAAATTTTTTCTGTAGGAAGACTTTCAACGTACTTCGTTTTTCTTTTCTTCAAGCTGGAGATGGCCCTATTCGTTTCTCTAAGCCCCAAGCGCTGCCGATTGGTGATTGGCGAGGCGAACCGTTATCCCTACAGTTTCGCACTGCCGTCGCATCGGCTATCGTATTTTCTGTGCACGACGGCAGTGATGTGGTTCTGACTGCGGAATTGATCAATGGCAAGTTATTGTCCTTTGTTTTCTTCAGATACAATGAACCGAACCGTCCGAACTATTCGGAAACTTCTCATTTTCTGTGTGGCGAGAAGGAAACTAAGTAGGAAATTAATACTCACAAACAAAGTGTACACTGGAAATTTGGCTGTGAGCTATATTCGTGTAATAGTAAACTGCAGTTGAACGGCAGATAATCAAAAACACAGTAAAAAACGAGAAGAAAAAAAGAAGAGAAAAATTCAAGTACATGCTTCATTTGGGTCTTCTTAAGTCTACAGAAGGTGTTCGTGGGTGTCGGACTGCGATGTACAGCGGGGCATTCATACCCTGGCAGGGTCTCCGAAGCCGAGAAGGAGGCCGCATTTCCATCAGGAAGCCTAGCTAAGAGCAAACCAATACCAGGATCCACCACCGTCCTGGTATCGAAGTCGCATGGTGGCGAATCTCCCTGTGATCCACAACGACTGCGAATGCCTGTGGTGGTGAAGACCTGGGGGCAGATTTTGACCATGCTGACCTCGAGATTCCAGGGAATCACAACGGCTTAACCAGCAAATCTCCGAAAAAATGGAGATTATGCTGGGGCCCGCACAACCAGTGAAGAAGGGCCATTTAAGTATCAAGTAAGAGAATGACGATTTTTGTAAAAAAAAATTGTTGCACAAAACGTTTAGGTCACATGATTCGAGTGTCATTTGGAAATTCAAGCGCGACAGTGGAATCACAAGCAAGGTTTGTTAAACCTAAAATGACTCATGATTTCCGTCTACTGCAATACGTATTGATCCAAACAATCAATGGTTGAGGTTAAACGACACCAAATGGCATTTATTGGTGTTGGAAATAGTTAGCGACGAAATACGACTTGGTGTCGATAGCTACAACGGCTTCGCAGAAATAGGCAACGATGTTTCTGGTGGAGAACTGCTACTAAATGATGATACTGGGTAGGTGGCACGTGTAAAACCAGTGTTTTTGTCAATTAAGCAAGCGCGCGGCAGCGAGGGTGTTGTACCGCCTACATTTCTGTGCGGCACCTGTTTTGATTTCATAACCCGGATTACAACTTATCCTCTCTTAAACAGATAATCTAATATTTTAGAGTGCTAAGTAGACCTGGTCACGGTCGTAGTACTTTTGATCAAGTATGTTCTGCTGATAAGTGACAAAATTTCCTGGTAAAAATCCGTCAGGTGGTACAAAGCAAATTTTTCTGTATGACCCGTCATATACCTTCATATTCATGTTCATATTTATCTTTTATCCTTTATCCTTTATCCTTTATCCTTTATCCTTTATTCTTTATGACCCGTCATCACAGCTACTGTGCGGATCCCAGCACTTATTGCATTCGATTCGTTTGCCACGCATGCATCGTCCACAATGGCCTTCGAACACTTCGCGTGTTGTTTCAGCTGCTGCTTTAGGGATTTCGCCTTCTTTATTAATATCGTAGGATGCTGATCGAGTCGATTCTCCTTATATTCTTGGATATAGCATATTCCCACATGGATTCGAGGACAGCGCTTGAGAGAGGGTCGAGCTAGTGCCTTGCTTCCTGATCAGCGGCGTCACTAAGCACTATGCTATGCCACTCCCTCTACGTCCTCCCCGTCTCCAACCGGTTTAAATAAATAGTGAGAGAAATAATAAACAGATCGAACCAAGTTGAAAATGTCGGATTCAGATAAAAAGTTGAAAAGGGGGAGATTTAAAAGAGAAGATTGCCTCAAAACCGACTGAGTGCAATATACCGGATTTTTTTAGAAAAGGTCATTAAGAAGTTCTGCTTCCGTTCAGCAATGACTCAACAAAAAGATAAACAGAGATAACCTGAAAAGTATAAAACAGCGAATCTTCGTGGAAAGGGAATGAGAAATAGTGAGGGCTTCTCAGGCTCCAACTCACGCGAAATTGCCAATTTGTGTAGTTGGATTTTTGGACTTTTATGGAAGTAACTCAAAAAACCGACTTTCTATAAACCTCGACATAGATATATTTATTTACGCGATCTTGCAAACTGATCTTCTTAAGCTGATGCAAGTTTGGTATAGGTCTTCGTTGTTGTTGTCGTTGTTGCTGTCGTTGCTGTCGGTGTTGTTGGCCGATGGCTGACGTTTCGGCGATTTCGCCTGGGGGGACTCTCGTAACACCACGGCTTCTGAAGAAGGCGAAATCACCGAAACGTCATCCATCGATCAACAACACCAACACCAACGACAACAACAACGACAACGACAACGAAGACCTATACCAACCTCGCACTGGAACCCTTTCTCAGGGCCGTGGTGTTACGAGAGTCCTCCGGGCGAAATCACCGAAACGTCATCCATCGACCAACAACACCAACAGCAACGACAACAACAACGACAACAATAACGAAGACTATACCAACCTCGTATTGGCTCAACAAGATCAGTTTACAAGATCATATAAATAAATTTTATAGAAGTGTTAGTGTCTTTTCTTACTACTGGAACTGCATACAATTTCTTTTCATAAAGATTTTCGTCCCAAAGAAATTCGTAGCAGACGTTAGCTTCCACGAATGTTCTTTCTAGCGGTTTTATTGGATGCATTCGATCGGTTGCCATCAATGACAACGTGATAGACATCCAACACGCTGCCAAAGAAGTTGATGGTACTGCCGAACTTTGTTCACATACTCTACTTTTCACTTTCTATGTTCTACTAAGGTAATTCATCCTTCAGTGACAAATACATTGAACCGTATAGGTCTATATCTGAACTGCGATGACCGATGTAACTCGAATTTCTGCCAGAATTCCGGTGAATGTATCGAAGACTTCGCCAGTGGTGGTGTCCTTTGTCGTTGTAAATATTCGAACGTGCAGAGTGGACGAAACTGCGAAATCGGTTCGTTGTTTATGATAAGCATTGAGGGCGAAATCACATACTAAACGAAGAGCCCCATCTTACTCACAACGTCTCCACGTGTGGCGCGGACAACTCGTCCTGTCCACACTACGCAACTGGGTATAAGGATGCTCATTTTTGCTATTACTCACTTTTCAGTGCTATTTAGCTTCGGTTGTCAAGTGAGAAAAGTGCAGATTTCTATGCCTAACTTCAAAAATAGGTGGCGTATGGTCAAACATATTGAATCAAAGACTCACTCATTGATTGCTCTCATAATTTTCCACCTTTATTTGAGGAGTTCATTGACCAGTGCAAGGTTTAGAAAAGACAAACGAACTCTTGTTTTCCGTAGATATCAATCAGAACTCGTCCGTATCGTTCAATGGTGGATTCTTAAAGTACGAGTTGTTGCGAAACCCACTCGTAGACCAGACAGTGATCTCATTTCGAACCGATCAATCACACGCGCTCGTATTGTTCGTCCACGATCATCACAATAATTTCATGCAGGTACAGTAATCCACTAGAGATAGCCATATCGTGTTACGATTGAAAATAGGGTTAGCCTACGAAAATGTATGTGTATACATGTATAGATGATGATAATTAGCGGTGATAATGATACTGAGGGGGCGGGCGTAACGTAGCGCTTAGAGATGTACGACAATACACAACGGATCGGTTGCTGGTTCGATTCCGAACTTGCTTAGCCTTCCACCTCTGCAGTCAGCAAATTGGCAACAGACTCGTCTGGGTGGATAGCAGCACTGACATCGCACATCGCCTAGCCACAACATTTCATTGTAGTATATGCCAGATCTCCATTCAATCACATCCACGACAAGTGATTAAGCTTAGCGAACATCTAAGGAATCAATCAACGCCGGGCCCTTTACAACTGATGAATGGTAGTGAGAAATAATGTGAAACTAAATGAGCATGCAATGTGTAAGAAGCAGTATAAAGGTCGAAAGAACTACATAGGTGATTTTATCTATATTGAGCTCATTTGTAAAGGTACCGTTCAGCTACACTTGTCCGAGGAACTCAATCTCACCTTGTCGCTCAACAATGAGGCCATTGTGTCATCGTGTACAGTTCGTGCTCGTCCAGGCACTGAATTCAGCAACATGGAATGGATTCAGGTAGTATCACTTATAGTGAATTTTGATTGAATACCTTTAAAAAACCCTACGAACCACAACATAGCCGCCCATGTGGCTTTTATTTTCGAGGTTTTCTCTTGAAGTCTTTCAAGTGGTCGAATATGACCTTTTCTTCAGTGGTCAGTGCAATCAGCAATCTATCTTAATAGATTTCTAGGTGGAAGCTTTGTTACATTTCGACTTAGGCTCTTCATGCCGACGACAATATACAATATCCAGACTTACTTTGAGCTTGAGATGGAAACGTCAAATAGCTTCGAGTTTTGAGTGACACTGTAGGGGTCTCGACCGACATCGACTTGCACATGAAAAAGTGAAGTTGAGAAATCTGCTACTGCATTTAGTGTATCGATCACAGATGATATACTTCACACACTTCTATGGTTCATAAACACTTACGTATTTTATTGACCCGCGCTCAGGCTTCGTGTAGCACCTAGAATCTCTACCATTGAATACTCACGTTCTACCCTTGTGGATATGTTGAGTGCTGGATTGACAATGGAGCATTGCTGAATCCTGAAATAACAATAGCAGGCCATTCATTACCTTTTCTATCACAAGCATTCGTCGACAATTCGAAATCGGAGGGTAGTCTACTGCTTTGCAACAATAATTCATCCTGTGAGTCGACGATTCCCGGAGGAAACTAGGAAGGTGATTGCTGGAAAACGGTATAGCGGACCAAAAAATCTACACTCCATGAGTGTAACCTAGTAAAAGTTTTTCTGGAAACACTGTCCCGCTGTTGCTAACTTTTTTTTTCATATTATTCCATATAAAGAGCCAAGCTTACTAGTTAAATCAGTGCATATTTTAGATAACTATCGAGCACTCAACGCAGCTGTCGACGTTGACCGTTGACGACGACGCGTGCTCAATTCATGCGACACGAAAACTCTCTGAAAAGCCTGTGCAGAAGTTCATCAACGTGTTTACGGGTTGGTCCAGCGTGAAGCCTTATTTCTTTGAATTTCTTTACATACGACTTTCTTCAGAATATAATAGTTCCATATTCTATGAAAATGCAAGTTTTTCAATAGCACTGCCTAAGAAAGTAGAAAAATGGAAGAATTCTCCCTTGATAATGTTTACTGTTTTATTTTCTGTCTGCTGCATTCTTTTACATGCGGAATACAACCACAATGATGCTAAGATATTTGCAAAACTCCGAACCGCAGGTGTTTGTGGTGGGGAACGAACCCGGCCGCTGTTACCCTTTTCGGGCTAACGTGTTCACCACCACACCATGCGAGTCCTTCGTTTCGCCTGTTTCTCAGTTAGTTATCTATTGATCACTGCCATCAGGAATACCCGGAAAGGGTAATAGCTCGTTCGTTCCCCACCGCAAACACCTGCGGTCGGTCGGGAGTTTTGCAAACATCTCCCGCATCATTGTGCTTGTATTTCCCTTGATAGTATGCCGTGACCAGATGACAACGGTTTTTCGTCTCCAGTATTCGATATTGTGAGGAACCGTTGTGTCTGCATCATCGACTTTCTTAGTTCTTCAATTTTTTTAGTTCGTTTTATATTTCAAAATCTTTATTGTTAGATTGAACGCTGCATAAATTTGCTTTCATTAAAAGCAACTTGCTTTATTAGAAAAGTTACTTTGGTTCACTAAATAGCAATCGTTTCATTATACCTTCTTCTTCGTTTTCTCTATAGTTTCTTCTCGCCCTCTCACCCGCTCCCTCTCTCTACTTCCATTTCCACCTCTCACTGTTTCTCTCTCTGTCTGTCTGCTTGCCTGTCTCTCGCTCTCTTGTTTCTTATCTCTCATCTCATATCTTTCCTTCCCTCTCTGGCACACGCAGGCATAAATTTCATCATCATAGTTTCCTACAAAACTAACAGTGATTTTTTCTGCAATGTAACAATGGAGACTTTCTGAAATATCCATTCAGATATTGTAATCATTCCGGTTGGACTAAACTCACCAGCAGATCCTAAGCCGTTTCTCTACACCTTTGTGGGCGGAGTTGAGAGAGAAAGCCATTCAACTGGTTTGTGGTTTCAAGCAAGGGTGTTAAAAGTCAATAGTATTTGAATGTTTTTATTACAAGAACAATTTTCAGGTTGTTATTGAATTCAGCTACTAGTGATAAAGTGTATTTCAAAATACTTGAACTTGAGCTTGAACGGCACGTCCTCACGAGTTGTGCGGGCCCCAGCATAATTACCATTTTTCGGAAATTTGCTGGTTAAGCCATTTTAGTTCCCTGGAATCCCGAGGTCAGCCTGGCGAAAGTCTGCCCCAGACCCCCACCACCACCGGCAGTCGCAGCCCTTGTGGATCAGAGGGAGATTTGCCACCATACGACTTTGATACCAGGACAGTGATGGATCCTGGTATCGGTTTACTCTCAACTAGGCTTCCTGATGGAAACGCCGCACTCCCTCCCAGCTTTGGTCTATCTAGGTGTTCTTTTATACGGATGCACCAAGGTCTGCCCGTTTCTCCAATATATTCATCTCCGCAATTATTACAAGAGATCAGGTATGTCGTACCTGAACTCACGCAATCACCGTCCCTGGCGTAAGGACAAATTACGCAATTTGTTGTTTCACATAGACGGTCATACAGGCGGTTACGAACTAACTGACGACGTAGAGTAGCCGGTGGTATTTCAACTATCATTACCGATTCCTCTAGACCTGCCCTTCTTAAGCATCGTTTAGTAGCTACGCTTACTTCATCGCTAATGAAGGGCAAGACAAACGGGATTTTGTTTCGGCCAAACCCTTCGTTTTGGAGCGTCGCTCTCCTTCTAAACTTATCTCGTGCGGTAGCTATTTCGTAGCCATTGGAGATGGCCATTTGCCGAGCCAAGTCGTGCGATTCTTCCTTTAGTTCACTGGTTGTGCACACAGAGGTGGCAATTCGAAACATTTTCTCACAAGCGCCCTCTTTGTGTGTGAAGGGTGGGATGAAAAGAAACGAACGAGGATGTTCTTGTTACTTGGTTTTCGGTACCACTTTGTCATGTAACCGCTACTTGATAGGTTTATTTGAACGTTTAAAAACGGAAGCCAGTTTTTTCTCGGTTTCTCTAGGGTGAACTTAATGTACTCAGACTACTCGTTCAATAATTCGAAGCATTTGTCCACCTCCTCCTGCGTAGAGAAGACGACAAAACAATCATCTATGTACCTGGGGTAGAGTAGCGGCCTGAGATCGATGACCGGGGCTTCTATTTTAGACATGAAAGCAATGGCGAGAGTTGGTGCCAGTCGCTGTCCCATTTCCAACCCCCCTTATTTGCGCGAAATATTTCCCAGACCATCCGAAAAATCGAGCGGTTTAGGCACTTTTTAAGAGAGCCATAAGCTGCTGGATGGACAAGCCGTGCATATTTATTCTTCCATTATGTTCAACAAGAAGTTCGAAGATGGCATGCATTGCGGAGTCATTCGATACGTTGGTGTACACTGTGGTAATGTCGAAAGACTCCATCACGTGCGTGTTATTAGGAGACGCGTTATGTAGACGTTAAATAACAAGAACATCCTCGTTCGTTTCCTTTCTTCCCACCCTTCACACACAAAGAGGGCGCTTGTGAGAAACATGTTTCGAACAGCCACCTCTGTGTGCACAAGTAAGGGAGCTAAAGGAAGAATCGCGCAACTTGGTTCGGGAAATAGCCATCTCCAATGGCTACGAAATACTAATCCCACGAGATAGATTTAGAAGGAAAGCGACGCCACAAAACGAAGGATTTGGCCGAAACAAAATCCCGTTTATCTTGCCCTTCATTAGCAATGAAATAAGTGTAGCGATAAAGCGATGCTTAAGAAGGGCAGATCTAGAGGAATCGGTAGCGATAGTTGGAATACCACTGGATACTCGACGTCGTCAGTTACTTCGTAACCGCCTGTATAACCGTCCATGTGAAACACCAAATTGCGTAATTTGCCCTTACGGCAGAGACGGTGACCGCATGAGTTCAGGTACGACATACCTGATCTCTTGTGGTAATTGCGGAGATGAATGTGTTGGCGAAACGGGCAGACCTTGGTGCATCCGTATAAAGAACACCTAGATGGCAAACGAAAATCAAAACAAGGCAGGCCACTAGGCACGTATAGGGATACAAAAACATAGTGGAGAAGATTTTGATGTAAAAGTCGTTATCATCGCATGGGAGACTAAAACACCAACGCGAAAATTTCTCGAGGCTTTTTGGACAACTTCCAAAAAATCCGAGAATGAATAGCAGGGAAGAATGCCCTGAGATAACGCGTGATCTGGCCCCGTATCTCAGAACTGATTTTTGATGTGGGGTGGTGCAGTAATCAACCATATGCGACTCTAAGCGGCTGTTCTTCCCTTGGTAGAAGGCAGATGAAAAACGGTGGGCTTTTCGAGAAGCCGGTGTTCGTGTAATTATCGGTCAGATTTTCACCTTTCTGTTTGCGTTGTTGAAGCGTTTGACCTAGTAAATTGCATATTGGGGTACCCTTCCAGGCTCTCAAGAAGGTGATGGTGCCGAAACGTTAGCTACCATTGTGTTTTATGTGCTATATTGGTGAGGAAGTAAACGTGTGCTGAATAACAACCTCGCGATTGCTGTAAAAAGAGAACAACAGACCCATCATTTGCAATCATTAAGCGTCGTTTGAAGGTGATTGGATGCATATCTGGCCTTTACAATGACTCGCGCTGGCCTACTGTATCGAGTCAATGCTGCTATCTTCCCAGACAAGTTTGGTACCTTTTCCGACCCCGAAGGGATGGAAGGCTTTGTGGGCCATGGGGGGCGGGGATCGATTCCACGTGTGTGTTGCAGAGCGCCTCCGACCAATGTCACGCACCCTTACCAAACAATGTATAACTTTTTATATACTGCTCATTATTTCTTGCATAGCAGGATCTAATATGAAATACAACCGCAATGGTGCTGAGATGTTTGCAAAACTAAGACTCTAGTTTAGATTCGAAAGCGAGATTGGTCCTTCCAAGGGTCACGTGAATCTGGCCTGGCGCCTGAGTTTTGCAAATATCTCAGCATCACTTTAGTTGCAAAACACTTCAAAATCCTGACAGTGATGTGTTTGTATGGTGGACCATTACAACATGTAGTGGATATTCGAAAGCAACATTGCCATGACGAAGAATCGGGGGATAAGTTTAACCTTTACATCTCTCCATGCGAGATTTCTTTAATTACTCAGCGATATGTGACCATAGAAAAGTTCAGCGACATTTGAAAGCATTTTAGGGATATTAGCTCTTTCTTTTGGGATGGAGCATCGTTAAAAGCATACGAACGCCTTTCACAACTAGTTATTCGCGCTTTAGTAATAGTGTAACCATACGCTTCGATACTGAAGAGTTCATTACACGTTTTCATTTCAATCTCCAGCGACAATGAACTCATTAAAGAGATAGGTTTCAGTTGCGTTACGAAATCTGTGAACGTTCTAGTTTTCGAACTAAAACAATCGTTTAAAAAACCGTGGCCATCCAACGCAGCGTGGGGAGTACTAGTTCATCAGTTGTTCACCAAATGTTCTTTTGATCAGTGGATTACGATTTTTGTCATACATACCTGAAAAGTGCTTCTGGATGTGAAGCTGCTATATAAGGCAGCGCTTTATCGACTCAGGTTCGAAAGTCCGATTTATAGTGAAGTTACGTGAGGAATAACCTCAGAATTGGCATCCTAATAGCAATGGCGTAACCACCTGAGATAACCTTAGTATGGCTTTCAGGATTCCAGGGAACGTAAATCCTGCGCAACTAGAGAATTAGCAGCCGAAATGAAGAGGTGCTGAGCCTACATGATTCTTCGTTATTCGTGAAGACGGGCCATTGAAATATTCAAGTTTTTTTTCGTTTCGTAGCGTGGTAGTGTGTAGAATATTTTAAGACGGTTCCATGGTTCTTCGTCCAATCTACCAATGTGCAATAGCTAATCTTCTCGGATGCGTTCGTGGAATGAAAGTTGGCGGTGAAGTGATCGATTTACGTCATACAGTTCACGGAAATCGGCCAAGTGATCCCAGTTAGTGGTTTTAAATCTGCGAAAAAAGGTCTCCATATGAACTTAACATGATAACGCATCTTTCATCACAGAGGCTATTCGATCTGGCTGTGATATGGGATGTGACACGCTGAACTGTAAAAATGGCGGACATTGTTCGCTTGCATGGCGCAAGGGAGAAGAAGTCTCGTGTGATTGTTCGCGGACGAGTTACGCTGGTCCGGAGTGTACCATTGGTAAGTGGTCGTGTTTCTTAATACTGAATTTCACCTAGTCACAAGGCGCCACAAGAAAGGGGAAGTAGAAGTTGAGTCAGAGATTTTAAGAAGTGAAACGGTGACTGAAAAAATTCATAAGCACTATTTTAAAATAAATTTAAGTGAGTTTAGTAGCTGTTTGTGCCATATATTCCAAACTGAAGAGTGACAGTATGTTTGTCTAAGAAAACCAAATACTGCGTGAAGTTGCTCATAAGGTCCAATGAATTTTTTTCTAATTAATGGCGCAGTGGTTGGAGACCCCACTGCGACACACACTCGTGGAGTCGATCCCCACGCCCATGGTTCTCCATCCTTCCGGGGTCGGCAAATTGGTGCCACACTTGTCTGGAGGATAGCAGCACTGGCTCGATACATCGGTAGGCCACTGCGAGTCATTGTAAAGGCCAGATATGCATTCAGTCACCTCCAACGATAGTTAATGAAGTCGAATGCATGGCGCATCCCTCAGGCATTGATCAACGCCGGGAGCTTTATCTCTTTTTTATGAACCATTGGAAATTCTACTTCACACGTAGAAGTCAAAAAAAAGGATTACGATTATTTTGATGAAAAGAATTGCACTCGAGGTTAACAAACGTGCTATAATAGCGCTAAAATATGAAGTGGCACATAGCGAAAGTAGTCTGCAGTCGACTTTGTCTGCTGTGTTGCTTTATGCATTACTTTTGAGCAAGCTCATAACCTAAGCTAGAAGTGTACTATCTTGCTGAGATTAAAAGATGATAAGTTTATTAATAATTTCTATGTTCTATTCTAAGAGGAAAGGCTCTCTGGTATTATCGTTATGAATTAATCTAGAAGGATCCATACTACTGTGGTACCTCTATCAGTGACGTGGAACAAATTTCAGATGAAGGTCTCTTGCTCAACGCGAACTCGTACTTTTTATTCGACATGGGACGAGTTCTATCGCGCTTCATTTTGATACCACAAAAACGCGTGACGCAGACAATGCAGTTCGCCTTTGCTCCGACGTCGCCGTCGATAAATCATCAACTGCTCGCCAGCGTTGTATTCAGCGATGAGCGGTATGTATCCGATTTTTGTTTCACCTCTTAGTCTAGTGACCACCAACTTATTCTTTACGCTTTAAATTGAGCTGGTTGGTGGTCTTTGAAATGTCGTAACTATGAGTGATCTAGTTCGGTATTGAGGTGAAGCTAGAGGTCTTTTCGTCTTATAGTGGTGAACAGTTTATTGAAAAAACCGCCAGAGAGCCGATACTACCAGTTTAAAGACGAAATCAAATCTGCTCTGTTGAATATATGATTCATTTGTAGTGTTGCACAATATAGTATATTGGTCTGAATATCAGTAACCGTGGCGCGTATGACGCAGTGGTCGGGAGCACCCTGCAAATCGATCCTCGTGCCCATGGTCCACCAAGCTTTCCATCCCTCCGAGGTTGGTAAATTGCCACCAAACTTGTTTGCGAGGAAAGCAGCACTGGCTCGATGCATCGGTAGGCCACCGCGAGTCATTGTAAAGGCCAGATATGCATTCAGTCACTTCCAAACGATGCTTAATGAAGTCGAGTGCATGGCGCATCCCTCAAGGATTAATCAACGCCGATAGCTTTATCCTTTTTTTATCGATAACCACCTATGGGTCTTCATAAATTTGAGGTTTTCGAATATGCATCCTCTCCTTTTATCCTTCGTCTAAGTGTTTAATTTCAACATAAGAAAGCAGAAAAACAAATTTATCGAGATTATCTCGACTTTTGCTAACAAATGTACTCGTAACAAAATAGTTAACTGAGACATTGTAGGTGAAGTGACTTTCGGATCAAGAAAACGGTGTTAGTAGCGCGAATTAGAGTTTTGAACACACCTTTCTTAGAACAGCTTCGGACGTTGTTTCCAGACTATAACCAATACATAAGAATGACGCTTCAACTTTATCGATGACGTTATGATTGAAGTTGTGTGGGGCATAGTTCTTCTCAATAGTAGAAGAACTTGGACAATTCCCAGGATCGACTTTCTATTAACCTCGGCATTGGAATATGAATGCGTCGTTTTCTTGTTCAGCAATCGCGGGTTGTTATACAGCATACATTTACTTCCATAGAAAAACACAATACAATACAACAGTAGCTGACGTTTCGGCAGTATCGCCTTCTTCAGAGCCTGGAAGGGTATACTGACATACAATTTACTGGGCCAAACGCTTCAATAACACAAAAAGACGAAAACCCTATGGTAATTACATGATCAACAGCTTCTCGAAAAACTCACCGCTTTTTACGTCACTTCCAATGACGAGGATTAGAACAGCTGATTACAGTCGCATATGGTTGATGAGTGCACCACCCCACTTCAGAAATTGATGCGAACATACGGGGTCAGGTCGCGTATGAGCTTTGGGTATTCATCCCTGCTATTCATTGTAGAGTTCTTGGCATTTTTCCAAAAAAGCCTCAAGAAGTTTTTCGCGCTGGTGTCTCCTGTGCAAGGATATTGAGTTTTGCTTCAAAATCGTCTCCGCTATGCTTCTGTATTTGTTATATTATATTTTTATTATATTATTTGCATACACATTTGTAGCTTGGACAATGTTTGGATTCGTGGTTGTGAGATAATCAAAATTGTGCATGTTTTCTCACAATTCGGTCTAAGGAAGTTTTCCGTTTGCGTTTTTTTTTTTTCTTGCTGCTATAGTAGCGAGAACACCGATGGACAAAAGCCGGTAGTGACTGGATTCCTCGGGATGGCAAACGTACTGCAGAAAGACCACCGACCAGATGCTCAGAGTTCTTTGCGAAAATCATAGAAGAAGGATATGATGCTAAACGAGCCCCTATAGTAGAGCAGAACGCACTGGGCCACTCTTGCATGCGACAGGGAGAAATGAATGTCTTACTGGCACCGCTCGAATCACTCAACGGTCAGTGGGACGACAGGTGATACAGGTGATGGTGCCGAGATTGTCGTAGTAGGACGTTCCAAAATGATCACCGCAGGCAGCTTGAATGCTTTTGGACCAAAAGAAGATCTGCTGCTCTACAATCACTCTTCTACCGGGATGGTGGCGCTTCCTTCTACAGTTTTACTACCAGATAATCTTACGGATGGTAATGTTGGTAGCCTCATTAGCTTAGATGACCCTACCGAAAGACATTACCTTTCTACTGCTCCTCACAGTTTGAACACATGTTCGACTGAAGCCAGTGGCTAAATGCTATCAATCATGAGTCTTCATAATATTCGATAATTTCGCTATTTATCCCTTCACCAACTAGGATTTTAGATTGCTCGAGGTGATTCTGAATAAAAATGGGTCAATAAATGTAGCAATAATAGACGAGAACAAACGGGCTGCCGTTAGAACGTTTGTCGGGAACTTTTCCGACGGCTATCGACACTTCTTCGTCGCCCGCTTCGGCAAACATCAGGCTACCGTCGTCACAGTTGGTTTTTTCCTGTTTTTGTCTTTTTACTTCGACCGTCCAGTTTCTGTTGTTTCATTTTGTTGAAAACAGATTGAATTGTGCTGTGCTACATAGTTCAAAATATGGATATTGAATGACATGCGAATCAATCATTACGAGAGAAAAGACCACTAAATCGGTCCTTTCTTGTTGAATAATTTATCCTTGTTTCATGTCGACGCCATCCGACACGATTTTGATTTCGTTGTCGACAATCTGGATTTGTACAGTGTGAAGGAAATTATTTTGGGTGGCCCACGTGCAGAAAAAACCAATTTATTGTCGACTGGCAAAACGAGCAACTACAACGGTTGTGTTGCAAGTAAGTTTTAACAACCACATGAATGCTGACACAAGTGTGAAATCCTGAACCTCAGTTGAGCTTCGAACCCGAGATTACCCTTACCAGGGACTCACGTGCTATCCACCACACCAACCGATGGCTTTGCTATTCATTGCTCTCACCCATGCAATATCTCGTTCGCTCATATCTGAACATCCTTGTGGTTGTATTTCAGACATTACCTTGCCATGAAAGAAGAATAGGCTCTAAATAAAAAGTTGAGACACTATGTTTTAACGTTCAGAATACTCAGAGTTATTCAGAAATCCATATTGGGTCGAAAAGAAGAAGCTTGTACCTTTCCTAAATACTTCTGTAAGTTGCAGTGCAACATTTTTAACTCCGATAACTGTGTGTGGTTGGATTCGAAAACCTTAGCTTTATTTCAATCTAATCTCTAACTACATCAGACAGACAACTTAATCACTAATTTTAATGATGCTGAGATATTTGCAAAACTCTGGACCGCAAGTGCCTATGGTGGGGAACGAACGCGCTATTGTCTTTTCTGGGGGAGTAGCGCGCTCACCACCACACCATGCTGGTCCTTCGCTTCGCCTGTCTCTCAGCTAGTTCTATTGATCTTTTGCCATCAGCAATCACCCGTGAGCGGGATTGATCTGGGGGGCCCAAATCGGCAACGAACCCAGTTAAGCTGAGGCTGCAGTTATAATCACAATTTTGACTTATTATTAACTGCCTACTCTTTTTAGCGGCAGGGTATGCGTTGCGAAATATAACTTTAATGATGCTGAGATATTTGCAAAACTCCGGACGCAGGTGTCTACGGTGGGGAACGAACGCGCTATTGTCCCTTCCGCGGAGTAGCGCGCTCACCACCACACCATGCGGGTCCTTCCTTCTAGCTGAGAGACAGGCAAAACGAAGACAGATCAATCCCGCTGACGGGTGATTACTGATGGCAAAAGATCAATAGAACTAGCTGAGAGACAGGCGAAACGAACGACCCGCATGATGTGGTGGTGAGCGCGCTACTCCCCGGAAAGGACAATAGCGCGTTCGTTCCCCACCATAGGGCACCTGCGGTCAGAGTTTTGCAAATATCTCAGCATCATTAAAGTTATATTTCGCAACGCATACCCTGCCGCTAAAAAGAGTAGGCAGTAAATAATAAGTCAAAATTGTTAATCACTAATTTTCACAGATTTGGATGTGGATTACGGTATTCATTCTTTACATCTCACTCCTATCTCCTATCTATACAACACTTCACACTCATTGAGCAACTACACTCATCTCAGTCCTTCACAAGTCGTCATTGGTAAAAGCGGTTGTGCTGCATTCAGAATCCCGAATTCCTTGCCTGGTAAGGTATAGTTTCTTTTCGATGCACTTCATACTCTCATTACCCGCTTCGTATGCTCCCTCTCTTTTTCTCTCTCTTTCTATACATATATATATATATATATATATATGTATATGTATATGTATACGTATATGTGTATGTATATGTATATGTATATCTATATCTATATGTATATGTATATGTATACGTATATATACTAGGTAGGTACATATGAAATGTCCGAATTTATTGGTTTAACTTTCCATGTGATCGTGTGATTTTTCTAATAAGAACTTCGTCCTTTATGTATGTCTACATGTATGTAAGGGCACGTGTGACGCAGTGGTCGGAGGCGCCCTGCAACACACATGTGGAATCGATCCCATCGCCCATGGCCCACCAAGCCTTCCATCCCTCCTGGGTCGGCGAATTAATACCAGACTTGTCTGGGAGGATACCAGAACTGGCTCGATACACCGATGGGCCACCGCGAGTCTTGTAAAGGCCAGTTGTGCATTCAGTCACCTCTAACGGTGAAGTTGAACGCATGGCGCATCCCTCAGGGAGTGATTAACGCCGAGAGCTTCATCCTGTTTATGTATGTCTAGTACATTTTTTTGAAGTACAGAGTCTGCTCTTTCTACAACTGGCATTGGTTTTTCTCAAGATTTATTATTTTGACATGTTTATAGGCTTTAACTTTAGTACGAATCAAAGTAATATTCGTACCATGTACCAATGGAAGTGTGGACATAATGCCGCGACAGGAGCTCAGAATATCATCATGTTTGGAGTGAAGGTAGTGTCGGTGAATCGACAGTGCTAACATGGTTCCGGAAATTCCTATCTGGTGATTTCGACCTCGAAGATAAGGAAGGTCGCGGACGTCTCAGTGAACTTGGCAACGACCAATTGAAGGCCCTAGGGAAAGCAAACACGCGAACAACTATTCGAGACCTTGCAGAACAACTTGGCGTAAGCACAGGAACAATTTCCACTCAATTAAATCGCATAGGAAAAACAAAAAGAACTCGACAAGTGGGTGCCGCACGAATTAAACGATAATCAAAAAAAATTGCCGTTTTTGAAGTGTCGTCTGCTCTTATTCTGTGCAACAAAAACGACCCTTTTCTCGATCGAACTGTGACGTGCAACGAGAAATGGATTCTGTACGACAACCGCCGACGTTCGTCTCAATGGTTGGATTGCAATCAGGCTGGAGAGCATTTCTTAAAGCTGAAATTGAACCAAAAAAGGGTTATGGTGACTGTTTGGTGGTGTGCAGCAGGGCTGGTTCATCACAGCTTTTTGAATCCACGCAAAACGATTGCTGCAGAGACGTACAGCCAACAAATCGACGAACTACACCGTAAACTCCCACGACAACGACCGGTATTAGTCAAGAGAAAAAAAAGACCGGTGCTTGTCCACGACAATGCCCGGCCTCACGTTGCGGAACCAGCGCTGCAGAAGTTGAACGTGTCAGGCTACGAAACTTTGCCTTATCCGCCATATTCAACAGACCTCTCGCCTACCGAGTGTCACTTCTTCAAGCACTTTGAAAACTACCTGCTCGAGAAATGCCTCACCAACCACGATGACGCAAAAGATACTTTCAACGAATTCATCGCTTCCAGAGCTCCAGAATTCTATGCATCTGGAATAAACAAACTTGTTTTTATTGGAAAAAAATGTGCTGAATCTACTGGTTTCGATTAAGAAAAGTTAGTCTGAAAAAAAGTTATGATTATTTAGAACTTACATTTAAAATCGGACATTTCATATGTCACAACCTACATATGTATGTATGTATGTAAGGTCTTCACACGAACAAAAAGTTATCATTATCAACACCCGCTTGGTCCGCTTGGTCGCTAAGTAAGAGAGTGTAGAAGAAGCAACATTTCCACTTCGTTTCAGTCGCTAAGCCAAAGCTTCGCAGGGGAATGCGCTCATCCAAATGGCAATAAAAACTCCGCACTTTTCCTATCAAAATTCCACTTTTCTGTTTTTTGGGGGATAGGGTAGGTTTTCAGGTCTATCCGGAATGAACAGCTGAATTTCTTCCTATCTAATCTCCAGTCACTTAGTTGCAAGCTTCTTATCAATTCAATTCATCGTGTTGTCCTCTTTTCTGAACCTCCTATGCACTTTCTGGGGATAAAGGATAAAAAAAAGGATAAAGCTCACGGCATTGATCAATCCCTGAGGGATGCACCATGCACTCGACTTCATCAAGTATCGTTGGAGGCGACTGAATGTACAAATGCTATCTGGGGATAATCGGTAAAACCTTTCTAAGAACTGGTTGGAAAACGACCGTCTTTAGATAATCATCAGTTTTGCTTCTTTGTGAAACTTCCATGGAAATCTACTAATTAAAGATCATCCGCTTTGTTTTCTTCGAATATGACCCGTCTTCACGTTTTATTTGAATTCGACGCCTTTAATTCCGTTCGTTGTAGCCTACTCTTCACCTATCCAGATCTTCAGATTTCTGTGTTGGTTCGAGTTTATCACCTTAATGAATATCTTTGAATGCTCTGCAAGTTGATTTTGAAAGTTGGAAATAGAAAGTAGGTTCGTCTCTTTAAAATGGAAAGTTAATAGTATTTTCATCTTCAAACGAGAAACGAATATCTTTATCTTTCCGGAACGGATTCTACTGTTTGTCATGCACGACTCCGTCATAACGTTCTTTCTCAACAACGAAAATAAACGCTTTGACCGTGAAAACATTCACTCATCAGTGGGTGAATAGAACCTAACCAGTTGGACCTAAGAAGCTAACGTTTTACATTGCAGTATTCCGGGAACCAGTCGAATTACCCATTTGGGAGACGAACTTCAAACGTCTCGCCTATCATGACGATAACGTGGAGCTCAGTATGAATGAAGAGGGAGAACTGTGTAGGTCATTGTTGACTAGTTTGCACGCTTTTCTTTTTTATTTTCACACTTTCATGAATCTCATGCTTTTATTAAAGACATCTCGTCATTAAATCATGCTAAGAAAACAACACACTTTTCTATAATAAAAAAGTGTGTTGATCCCATGTCATTCACATGAGATCCATCTGCACACACACATTATGACGATTTAGCTACTTACTTACTTTAATACTCAGAATGGCCCAGTCCTCGCTGGTTGTGCGGGCCTCAGCATAATCTCCATTTTTTGGAGATTTGCTGGTTAAGCAATTGTGGTTCCTTGGAATCCCTAAGTCAACCTGGCCAAAGTCTGCCCTAGGTCGTCACCACCACAGGCAGTCGCAGCCCTCGTGGATCAGGGGAGGATTTGCCACCATGCGACTTTGATACAAAGACGGTGGTGATCCTTGTATTGGTTTACTCTTAGCTAAGCTTCCTGATGGAAACGCCGAACTCTTTCTCATGTTGGGAGACCCTGCCAGAGGGATGAATCCCCCCGCTGTACATCGCAAGCCGACACCCAGGAACACCTCCCAGCCACCATGAGGCGGTAAATCGTTCGGGATTTAGCAACTAGCAGATGTCAGTTTAAACAGTCATCCGATGACCAATAAACGAAAGCAACAGCTATAGCATTCGTATAGGCACTGAAATTGGCTGAACAAAACTCGGTTTCAGGGGTTTGGTTGATTGCCCTGGTGATCGGATTGTCGATCGTCTGCGTACTGATCACCATCATTTCGTGTTGTTACTGCTTGATGAGAACTGATTCTAACATGAAACGTATGTTCTTAAGCCGATTTCATGTTCACAGAGAGACAAGACATGCATTTTTTACAATACTACTCTAATTTTTTGTACCCGTGTTTCTATTTCTGTCCGAAATTTACCAATCATGGAATAAATTTCCTTTCCTTAAATGGAGATAGTTTCAAGGTATATAGATAAGGCAGATAAACAAGATAGTTGCGACCTCAACTTCTAACGTTTTCGGGGTTTGTAGGTGTTTTATTGATAAAACAGATACTCTTCCTTTTTTGGATGTCTTGTATTCTCAGGCATCCAGATTAAGTACAAACTTTAGGTACAAGATAAGGGGTGCGAAATGCTCTAAGTGTGCGCATCGATCGGAATACGGCACCAATCAATTTGCATAGTTGACGCAGACATCAAGACATCATTGTACATCAACGTCGTTCAAGCTACGAAAAGATTGCTCAACTCTTTAACTTAACCCAGCACTTCTCTACATATCTTAACTTTTATTTCCTGCCTATTTTTTTTAAAGATGCCGTTAAGGGTAAACGAGAGTTCGAAGTACACCCAAGGCTTCAGTTTTTACTCCTACATCAACAGCCCTATGCTTGTAGCTCACTTTTCTAGATAACTTAGTGAGCGTCAATCTTATATGAATCTAAAGTATTGAAAACTTACCATCAAATAATTTTTTGTTCATCGTAATGGATTACAGTAGTGACAATTACTTCCAGCGATATTGTCTATGGACGAACAGCAACCACTACAGTCGTTATCTTTCCCGGAAATTTCAGACGGTGAGTGTTTCCCAGAGATAATCTCTGGAAAAAAAAGTCCCTCTTTAATTAGGAAGCAACCAACCGATTTTGTCCTTGCTTAGTCAACTTAGGCATGGGTTCTATCAAACTGATTTTATTAATTGTCTCTTACCGGGCAACTTATTCTTCAAAAGAAAGAATTCGAGAGCTGTTTTCACTGCAAGTGACATCTTACTCTTCCATTCTGCAGGTTCAGCAAAGCCGAGCCCAAAGCGTGTGACAATTTCAGAACCACCACATCCAAATAGCCATAATCATGCAGAAGCGGAAGGACTCAGTTCCAAACAGGTACCTTATAATTTCATTTTAAAAATAGCCCTTTTTGAGATATTGGAATGTATCTTAATATCTCCGAAACTTGCCAGTTTTATTCGTATTTGACTGTTTGAAACCATGTCAATTAGTTCAATCTAATACCATTTGTCGAGTTAGCTGACGATACGAAGGTGTCACTTAGCTCACCATAGAATGCTCGCCTTCGTACGATTTTGGTACGCAGGACTTTTCATTGTTTCCACAGGACAGGTACCAAACTTTGGTAATCAAACAGTTTAAATGTGACAATAACCATACAATAATAACGACATGGCGATAACAATATCTTAAGTGTAAAAAGTATAAACGCGCTGCCTGTAAGCTAGGTATCTATATAGGGCGCGTGTGTTCGAAGGCACCCTCCAACACACACACATACATGGGATAGATCCCGCTCCTCTAGCCTACCAAGCGTTCCGTCCTTCCGGAGACAGCAGATTGGTACCAGACTTGTCCGGGAGGATGACAGCAGTGACTGGATACATCGGCAGGCCACCGCGAATCATTGTAGAGGCCAGATATGCATTCAATCACCTCCAACGATGGTCAATGAAGTCGAATGCATGGCGCATCCCTTAGGGATTGATCAACGCTGAGAGCTTTCTTTTATCAGTAGGTAGAGGTGATATGGAGACCAGCAAAGGACATTCCTAATGGTAAAGCATCTTCCACAATAGTGCTAAAATTACAAAAAAGGATAAACTTCTCGGGGCTAATCAATCCCTGAAGGATGCGCCATGCATCCGAATTTCATCAAGCAAGGTTAGAGGTGATTAAGCGCATATCTGATGTATACAATGACTTGCGGTGCACTACCGATGTACCAACTCAATGCTACTATTCTCCCAGATAAGTGCGGTGCCAATTTCGCTACCACGGAGAGATGGATCGCATTGTGAACCCAGAGCGCGAGATCGGACTAAGGACCGCATGTGTCTTGCAAGGCACATATAACCACTGCGTTGCAAACGCTTAGGTGATATTATAGAGAAGTAATTCTATAGTGCGTTGTTGGCAGCGAAGCGTTGTCGTGCTGAAGTGGGACAAGACCAGCCAAATGGACTGCATTCACAAATCAATGACGGCTTAGTGGTATTCTGGATGACATGCATGACTTGGATTATATAGCTCTGAGAAATTCTTCGTATTCATGCAAGAATACATGCCGTAATCTGATTCATTACTCTCGCTATGAGCCGTCTATTGAACATAAGAAAACCAGCGAATGTAGTGGCTCTATTCCTTATAACACAGGCAAGAATCCTGATGTACCACCGTCGAAGAATATAGCCTAACTCGTCAAATACACTACAGTCGTCTTTTGCGAATATTTTGCAGTTTTTTTATTAGGGGTTAGATCAAACTGACTTCAGATTTGCAATACTCCACTAACCGTAGCAAAAATCGACGCCGAATGCGTTAACACCTTTACCAACATATTATAGCTATTGGTCCATACCCAGCTCTCAGCTATTCTTTTCGCGTCCAGTGATCCTCATCCTTTGTACAAAACCTATAATTGAATGCTGCAATTGAATGATAAACCGTACATATTGATTTTCATGGAATCATGGAGAAAGTCAATTTCCAGGACTGACTTTGTATTACCCTCGGCCTTGATCAATAAGTTAATGTTTTTTCTGGGTATGCACGAATATTTGTTCAACAGTAACTTCGAAACTTAACCACTGTTCAGTAATATTTTCAAATCGACCTTCATTTAACCTCGGTGTCGCTAATCAATATGTATTCTTCCTTTGATGAGCTTACGCGAAGTTGATAAACATATTTATTTTCGGCTAACGTTCCGATGGTTTCGTCTTCATCAGAGCTGTTGATCATCGATGGTTCACGCTTGTTATTCGTCTCGATGTGGCTGCTTCGCCTTCCTGTCGAGTCAGGTCTTCCACAGCGGGCCATCTCCAAGATTGAGGCATACTCGTTCAGTGATGCTGTTTTATGCAGGATGCTTTTATGCGGACCATGCAGGATGCTTTTATGCAGATCATCACCGAGTGAGTATGCCTCACCCGAGGAGACGGCCAGTTGAGGAGGACCTGACTCGACACGAAGACAAAGCCGCCACATCGAAACACAGAACAATCGTGGACGATCGACTCGGATCATCGGCTCTGATGAAGACGAAGAGGACGAAACGTTAGTCGGAAATAAATATATTTATCAACCTCGTGTAAGCTCATCAAAGAAAGAATACATGCTCTTCAGTGAATCTTGCTTAAAGAACTTCGTGTGTGCTTAAGAAAAGCATTAGTTTAAAGTCGATTAAGTCGATTTTTTAACTGGTTGAGCACTAGCTATAGAGATCCCAGGCCTAACAATAGATATCATAATCACTTAGCTTCACCTTAGCAAGATGTGGAAAACATAGCACAGCCACGTTTCTAGAGCACTGCCTGTTGTCGTTCGTTACTCTCCTCACAGCGCCACCTTGATAGTGCTTGGTATTGGATTTTTCGTAGGCTAGTGGCGAAGATTCACCTCCCTCGTCTTTGCGATCGGGCATGACTGCGTATTTCACTGCTCAGGAGAGCCTCAGTAGTGGCGGCTGCGAAGACATTGATGACGAAGCCAACTACGACGTCAATAATGATGACGAAGAAGACATAGACGATCTGGACACAACATTGTGCGATGTTGGCCGAGAGGACTACTTTGTGGAAGATGTGACGTAAGTGGAGTATTTTTAGATGGTTGGAATATCAATGAAGCCACTTGGTTTAAATTTTGGTGGTGGTAGATATATTCTTCTAATAGGTTATCTGACTTTAGATCTTTCAGTCTATCTGACTTTAAATCTTTCAGCCGACCAGCTTCATTTGATTGTTCATCTCCACGAAAGTCACCGTTCAGGTAAATTCTTACAAGTCACGTATGTAATCTATCATTCATATCCAATATTCAGCCACAAGATTTTCATCCAATATGGCGAGGCTACGTAACTCTCCACTTTTCTGTCCATCCTTCAGAGACACATATTTTAAATACCAGAGTCGCAAGTTCAGCCTAAAAGAGACAATTGCTCTATCTGAAAACTTCTTTAATATCCAACGTAGTTTCATGAACAACCTTTCAAAAAGAAAGTTTGGTTCAGAGCTGTGCAGCAATTGATTTGTATTTTTAGCCAAAGCGATCCGAAAACTTCCACAAAGTGTCCACTATTTGCTCCTTCGTCGGCACCTCGATCACCGCGACCAATACCGATTCCGGTTCCGCCACCACAGATGATTTCTTGAATCAGATGGACAGCTGATTCAAGCATAGATTTCAAATAGTTACAAACCTTTAGACATCCATCGGACTCTAGAAGATTCTTTATTATGTGAACATTGATTTATTATAACAAGTTTTTAGCGTAGACACAGCCACATGGTGATTTTTTCGTTTTCGCTGAATCATCGTCTTCGTAGATGTCGTTAGCTGATATCGTCCTTTCCTTTCCATTAGGTTTCGTCAACGATAGAGGATGCTGATTCACAGTTGCTTCAATTTCAGCTTATCACTTGTAGTACATCAAGGTCATCGTGTGTATGCTCATCCTCGAAGTGCCTTTGGTACTCGGGTGTTGGGATAAGATAAGATGAACATAGAAAAAGGGTTCGTTTACACATTCTTTTTGACTTCTCACATGGTGAACACTGTGGTGCTCTTCAACCATCTTTTTGCATAACTCACACATCGACGGAAGTAATTACAGTATGGGGAAGTATTACTAGGAATCATCGCCGACAAACAACAGATGCTCCTGTGACGTTTTCGATTTTCGACTTATTTTATTTGTAAGTTCCCTATGGAAAGCCATTCGGGAGTTTTCCTATGTATTTCTTACAAATTCTTAGTGTTCACCACTACTGAAAAATGAGAGACCATCTACTGTATCAGTTCGCAGGTACATTACTATTGAATCAACCCTGAATGCAGATATTGTATAGTTATTAGAGTTGTTGCAGCATCCTTTGCACAGAAGGCTTTTCACTGTTTGAAAATAATACCGGATGTAGGACAAATGCCGTGCACATCTATGTTGTCAGTATCTCTAAGACATTTCTTTTTAGGATATATTTGACGCTCATTTCTGTTCTTCAACCTAACCTCATTTAACATATCTCATGAGTATGTCTCTCTTAACGTGAATTGACTTGACATTCTTTGAATACTCTCACTGTAATGTGTCTTCATTCCTGATAGTAATTTCATACTACCGTAGTCCACAACTGTGATTTTACTACGGTAGAATGGTATTTCGTGCTCATTCCGATATTTATTATATTCTTCATATTGAAATACAGCTAAATCAGGTTTATAGCAGCACCGTCATGTAATAGATGCGAATATAACTGAGATTGTTTGTTCAGTAAGCAAGAGCGTTCGAAATGAATTCAAAAAAATCGATACAGGTCTGACAACTTTGAGTTTCTGCTCAGAGATCAGAGCTCGGCTTTGCACTCTTTGGCTTCGTCGGAAGTATGTTAAGAAGAAGTTGACGAAATAACGGCCATATAATAAAGTAGAAAATGTAGCCAATGAAGTACAACGATTTGATTGGCTGAATCAAGAGCGCTCAATGAATACATTATAGTTACAAGAGTTACTTATTTTTACGCTGCACTTATAGTCTCTCCCGTTTCCTTTTTAACACTTCTTCAGTGGTATCTTGGTGTCTAGGTGGTCAATCAAGCCGAGAGCAGTTCGGCATTTGCATTAGAGGTCTAGCTATGAGTCAGTCACCTTATGCAATCTTCGCGCCAAAAATAGCTTGAGGAAGGCATCTACCAAAGAGTATGCCACCATACGTGTATGTTTGGAGAATGGCACCGAAAGATTGGCTATGGTGGGGACGGGAACAGTTAGAGTTCATTGATGCCCACTACAGTCACGCCATGATTAACAGGACTACAGGTGGTCTTCCTTTCTACTATAAGCAAAACAGTTGTCACCAACTCATGTGCATGTAAACTTGCTCTGTAGTTTCGAAGATGTTTTATTTTTTGACACACTCACCACGAGGGTTGCTTTTCTTCTCAAGTTGTATGCATTGAGGTCCATGGATTTTGTAGATACTCTCAAAATTGATTGAGTACTCCGATCAGATCTTGTGAGTACCAATGGCTACCATGATGAGTGCGTCTTTTTGTAAGCATAACTACTAATAGATAAAAAGTGTATCACTCACCCCTATCCAGTATCTTGTCTTCACAAGGCCAAAAGTAAGAAATCCAAAACTCATACTGTAAAGAACAGTTAGTCGTCCAAATAACCATGTAAAAGGCCTTACTTGTGGGCGAGCAAGAAACTCAGCCAGACCAGGCATTTGTTCGATGAGCAAGTAGAGCTGAAAGGTTTTTTCAAGCTACTTTCGTCGTACCTTCTCATAAGTTTACCGCTACCAAAACCTCATTACACGACCATTTTTTGGAGAATCAGAGATTGGAGTCGGTAATCATAAAACTCCTAATATATACATACTCAAATGAGCCATCTTGAGATAATGAGTAGTCCCCAAGCATTCTTCTACTCTTTCATTGTTCCGCTTTCGGTTGTCATTCGTGGAGAATGTTAAAGCTAAGAAAAAAATAGACCTGTCGGCTTTGATCAATTCCTGAAGAATGCGCCATGCATTCGACGTCATTAAGCATCGTTTGGAGGTGATTAAATACATATCTGATGTATCGAGCCAGTGTTGCTATCCTCCCAGACAGGTCTGGTACCAATTTGCCGACCCCGGAGAGATGGAAGGCTTGGTGGGCCATGGGCGCGGGGATCGATTCCACGTATATGTTGCAGGGCGCCTCCCACCACTGCGGCACACCCGCCCATATGGACAACGTTGCCTCCCTTAAATAACATGTGTAATGCTTATTAAAGATGGTTTTCCATGGAATCTCATTGTAGGTCTTCTAGGGCTCCTCGCATCTTCATTACGCGCTGTTACTCTCCCGTGTAGAAAGAGAGCGATATTAGTCGCCTTGCGACTAGAACTATTTTCGGGCATAAACGCTCTCTCGATTTAGTTGACCGATTGAGGAAGATGCAAACAGGTTAAATCACTTTCTTCTATAGATAGATACTGAATTTTTTCTCTTTCAGCAATAAACTGCTTAAATGAGAAGAGCCCGCATAGTATGTGAATCTATTGAGGTCAGGATGCACACATTCTTCTGTAGCAGAAGGTTCTAAGTTTCCCAAACTCACAAAATGAGCAAAAACACCGAATTGAAGAACACATAGAATAACAAAAATTAGAGCAAAAAGCACTGACTTGCTCCTGCGCCAACATACAACCGAACTCTAGCCCAAACAGCAAAAAGTATCCGAGATGATAACCATGCCAAATTGCTAGGTAGCCCAATGTGATGATATGCGCTGCTGGTTTACTATTTAACCATCGCAGTCGACGCATAATATGGCTGAAATAAGGTTTCAAGAAGAGGTTGAATAGTTAGTTAAAATTAGTTGAGTGGTTGAATAAGTTGTTTAGTCAAGTAGCGGTTTAACTACTCCAGTATAACGGCATAATATAATGTACCAATCAGGAAGCAAAGGTGCTAAGTCGGACCCTCTCCACAACTCTCTTCTCCAGTCCAAGTGGGAACGCTTTAGTCCGACTATCTCCTTGCAAGATTTGATTCGACCAACATTCTGCGGCATTCATGCAGAACACGAAATTCACACGTAGCAGCCGAAGCCACAGGCGAATTTTCCCACGACTATTGTGGAAGATGAATGGGGAAAAACGAATCCGATGCAAGAACTTCTGGGATCCACACAGTAGATATGATGATGATGCAAAAAAAAATTAGCCGAGTAACAATTCACTCACTTTCTAACCCAAGTGTTTGTCCCACAATTGAACGACTGAATACACGATGTGAAATCACTGCCCGTCTCCCACTTCCAAACACGGACGTCTCGAACACCATCCCATCTAGAAGAGTTCTCGCTCGGATACTTCCGGTTCAGAAGCGATCTTCGCCATTCTTGTCCTTTCCATTATAGCCCAGTCCATTAAGTATAGCCGCACCCTCCTGAAATAAGAATGACATTAACTATTAGGAAGATAAGTGCATAGAACGACTAAACTGAACTCCTCACACTTCCAAATTCAATAAATTGAAGAGTTAACTTGACAAACGAAGATTTATTCAACCACTATCAATGGTAACATTAACGTTGGGCAGTGCATTACCGCCTATATGACCTCTAATTTCGAATTTAAACCGCGAAGTCGAGTAAGCATCGGTAAGCACTCGACTCACCCCCATCGCACCTGTCATCCGTGCCCAGTAGGATGCGCTCTCTTGAGAAATACGAAGGACACCACACTTTTGTTGCAAGGACAGCTGTCTTTACTGTTTTTTAATAACAATGAAGTGATTATTGGCTTGATGGGCTCCGATGCTTCATAGCTTTAGTATTTTCTCGGCTTTTAGATGAAAACCACCCAACGGCTTACCGATTCATCGTGGCTGGGAGGTGTTCCTGGGTGTCGGACTGCGATGTACAGCGGCGGGATTCGGCCCCTCGACAGGGTCTCCCATGCTGAGGAGTCCGGCGTTTCCATCAGGAAGCCTAGCTAAGGGGAAACCAATACCAGGGTCCAACACCGTCCTGGTATCAAAGTCGCATGGGGGCAAATCTCCCTCTGATCCAAAATCGCTGCAACTGCCTGTGGTGGTGAAGACCTGGGGCAAACTTTGGCCAGGCTGACCTCGGGATTCCAGGAAACGACAATGGCTCAATCAGTAAATCTCCGAAAAATGGAGATTATGCTGAAGCCCGCACAATTAGTGAGGACGGGTCGTTCAGGTATCAAGAATTAAGTAAGTTTAGATGAAATGTTGAGTTCATTTACAGCTTAGAAAACCCTTCTGATGGATGAATTTCACGAATAACATGGTGTTTGACTCCTAGGAACACCGGTTAGCCGAAATGGAGCGATGAATAATTAGTGGAGTGAGGTGAATTATAGTCCGTGGGATTCAACAACACTGTGCCATCTTACCAAAATTATTGGCAGCCACCCTCCAGAGGGGCACGCGAAAATTGGAATGGGCCTAGATGGGGATGAAAGTCGATGGTCCGCATCACACCATCTTCTCTTTGCTGATTGTACCAGTCTTATAACAAGAAGCGCTGTGAAGCAAATACTGGTCTACTTCCACGACTCTTACGGGATTGGTTTTCCCAAGACCGACTTTCAATTCATTTATACACTGATCGAATAATTTGCCATATTTTTTGTTAAGCAAACAAGGTGTGAAGTTATTCCTTATTACGGCAAAACTGATGTTTCTGGAAGATTCAGCCTTCTTCAGAGCCTGGAAGAGTCATATTTACCAGAAATCTTCTTCACCGAACACCTCCATAACTGAACAGAGAGAATGCTAAACAAAGATTTCAATAACATTGAAAAAAAGTAGCCTCTTCGCAAACTTGCCGTTTTCTACGAGTTTTCCATTGAGTGTTCCAGGTCGAAACAACCTCTCACGAAAACGATGTTAATCAAGAACGGATTTGGATTTAGTGCACTATTCATGCTCAACGGAACGAATCTGTCCAATTGCTCCAGCTTTGGGTCGTGAAGCCACAATGATTAACGGCTTAGCTCCAAAACTGGGTAGAAGGAAGCGTGCGCTTTGGGGTGTTTTTAAAAGCATCGAGGATGTAATGAGGAGAACAAAGAACACACAACTCCGTGCCCATTAGTCAGTGATTTTGTGTGTCTTAACGTAAGCGTTGGAAACCTGGTCGCTGCAAAAGCAGGACTGAGATTTCTCGAACGAGCACTCGAAAGCATGATTATGAGAGCATGCTGTATCACACAGGTGGCAGGGAGAGAGAGAGAGAGAGAGACAGAGAGAGTGAGAGAGATAATTCGAAGTCCCAAACTATGTCAGGGATCAAAGATAATCAGAGATTCCTTTGTGCATGCTAAAATAATTAGATTCATGTGGGTGGACACATTATCCCTTTTAACAACAATCAATGGACAAAACTCGTTAGTGACTGAATTTCACGGAATTTCAAATCCGCAGTACGAGGACCACTTAACTGATGGTCCAAATTCTTTACAAAAGACTAAACAAAATTACGACGCTTAGCAAGCTCGTAGAATGAACGAGACGCAATGGGCTATTTTTACAAGCCAAGGGACAAGTAGAGACTTTACTGGGGCCCGCTCCAATTACCCAACGATCTATAGGAGGACAGTTGATGCAGGTGATAGTTAGTCGAATCATAAAACAGCATCGTTAATGGTTCCATAAGTGTATCAGATTTGAAACGATAGCTTTCTTTTATGGAAAAAGTTAATAACGGTACAACTGAGCGAAACAACCTATACCGTAATCATCCACATGGCACAGTATCGACTTATAACCAGACGAAACCAAATCGTTACCCACGTCCAACGCCAGAAGAACGACTGGTTCTAAAGTGGTGGATCTAAACTCAAATTTCAAGAGAAAACGTGGAAGGTAACGCTTACCTCCCTTACTTATTTAATTACAAGGAAGAGACATAAGGAAATAATTTAGAGATATCCTCAAAAAGCTGTCTCCTCAAGTTAAACTAGGATTTTAAAAAAACCATACGTAGAATTCCTGAGTATTGAAATAAGAATTTGGAATCCAGGCAGTACCGCATTGATTCACAGCCATATAAACGCAACCGCCAAGGAATCGATATAAGGAAGCTTGAAGTCTAAAGAAAGATGTATTCTAAGACCTGTTGGTTCCCAACTCTATAGAATAGTATAGGAGGAGGAGTGACGAAACAAGATAAGAAGAGTTTCCTGGCTAGGCAAAAAATTACATGCTATAACAATACATTTGTTGCTTAACGCTCTTGCGACAAGTGACACCTATTAAGCGTCATAATGCCTCTGTAGGGTGCAGTTAGCACAGTGGTAGTGATGTTCGTCATCACAAGCATGGTGCTAGTTCGATACCGCTCAGGGCCAACCAAGACTCTCATACCTCCGGCGTCGGGAAATTGGTGCCGGGCTTGTCTGGGAAAAAATCACTTTCTACAATTCAATCGGGAACGCTCTAGCCCGGCTATCTCAGGACTCCAGGGAGAATTGCTCGACCAGCATTCAACGACATTCAAGATGAAATGGAAATCCTCAAGCAGCAACCGAAACCACACGTAAAAACTTGGAAGACACTCGTGGACTGGACGATGTATGCGACGAAACGAAATGGATGTGAGAAGTGCTGGGATCAGCACAGTGGACACGAGGATGGACCAAATGAAATAGAATAAAATAAAATGGTTTTGCGGGATTGCCCGGTATAATACCCGTAGAAAACAGCTTATTTGCTTTAAAAATTTTAAAAAATTAAACTGTTTTCCTGCAGTTTTCGTTATGAATTTATAGCTTGTCGAGCATAGATGTTGTGTTGGGCGTTGTGTGGCAGAAGCTCTATTCTGTACATAGAAAAAATGAGAAAAAAGTTTACACTATGTACATATTTATAGTACACGTATGAAGAACTATTGGAGGGAACCAGGATAGAAAAAAGCCCTACGACTCCTCCAATGTTTTATTTTACTACTTCGTTAAAGCATGAGCTATTTCTAAGCCCACAAACTGCAAATTATGGTGGGTTTCATGGCTCAGCAAACTGAGCAGTTCGATATTTCCACTCGGAAATCCATCTAGAAGCAAAGCTATATCAATATATGTAAATATACGCTTACTAACTGTCATTGTTTAGCTGACGTGAGGTTGGTATTGGTTGTTGTTGTTGTTGTTACTGTTATTGTTGTTATTGTTGATGTGGTTCAACGGCCAACGTTTCGGCGACTTTGCCTTCTTCGGAGCCCGGACCAATTTTATCTAACAACAACCACGCGATGCTCAGTTTTTTATTTGCCGCCTGTTATTTTTCCACGCCGGGATATTAGGTGAATTTCAACCACAACGGTGCTAAGTTATTTGTAAAACTTGGACCGAACGCCAGATTCGAATCCGCGACTACCCTTTCTGGAAGGTCACGTGTTACCCACTGCACCACTGAGGCTCCTGCCTGACCTTTCCCTCTGCCAGCTTTTTTTATTACGAGACTGAGAAATGTAAGCGAGACAAATTTTTTTTGAGTTATATGAGATAGATGCAGTCTTGGAAGCCCTGGATAGACAACGAGTCCCTACTCAGTAGGAGTTAGGCAAGGCGATACCATCTCGCCAAAATTATATACTGCCATCCTCCAGAACGTTACGCGAACTTTGGAGTGGGATAATATGGGAATGAAAATCAAGGGTCGGCAGTTACACCATCTTCGCTTTGCTGACGACATCGTCCTTATAACACCAAACATTAGCCAAGCGGAACAAATGCTTACCGACTTTGATAAAGCCTGTGGAAAGATTGGTCTTCAACTAAATCTCACAAAAACGATGTTCATGAAGAACGGATTGGTTTCCATGCCCCCATTCATGCTCAATGGACCGAATATATCCGAATGCTCCAGTTATATCTATCTAGGTCGGGAAATCAATATGATGAACGACCTTGCTCCAGAGCTGAGCAGAACGAAACGAGCGGCTTGGCGTGCTTTCAAGAGAATCGAGGATGTAGTGAAGAGAACAAGGAACACCCGACTCCGTGCCCACCTTTTCGACTCAACGGTACTTCCTGCCCTAACGATGCGTCAGAAACTTGGTCGCTGCGTAAGCAGGATGAAAGGTCACTTAGCGTTATTGACAACGTAGTCGAAGGGACGATGCTAGGAATATCCCGTTCCACACAAGTAAGGGAAGGGATCCGAAGCTCCGATCTGCGTCGACGATCAAAGATCAAAGATGCCGTTCTGTACGACAAACAATCGAAGATAAGGTGGGCCGGACACGTTATGCGTATGAATGACAACCGATGGACAAGAGCCGTTAGTGACTGGATTCTTCGGGATGTCAAACGTACTGCAGGAAGACCGACTTGATGGTCAGAGTTCTTCACAAAGAGCCTTGAAGAAAGATTTGATGCTCGACGAGTCCCTAGAGCGAGCAGAACCCATTGGGCTACTCTTGCACGCGATAGGGAAAAATGGAAGACTTACTGGCGCCCGCTCGAGTCACTCGACGATCAACGGGCTACAGGTGATACTACAGGTGATATGGGCCTCACTAACCATCCGATGTGAACACTCACGGAAAGCGTAGTCGCGATTCAATCTGGCCTGGGGTCCAAGTTTTACACATATCACAGAACCACCGTGGTTGTAACAGCCTGACGTGAAGAAAATGACGGGCAGTAGATGGAAGTTATACACGGTGAATAGCTTTTAAATAGAATGGGGTTCGCTTGTATGGCATCGAATTATAAGGCTGTCGTTACATAAAACACGTCCCGGATCTGAAGAAGGCGAAATCGACGAAACCTAAGATATTGAACAACAACAGCAGCAGCGGCAACAACAACAACAACAACAACAACAACAACAACAACAACAACAACAGCAACGACTGGCACCAACCTCGCGTCAGCTCAACAAGTGCAGTTCGTAAGAACATTTATACATATATCGATTATTAAAGCCGAGCGCTACAGAAGGCCGGTCCTTTGAGTTAAGCCTACATCACCGTTCTACCAACGCAGCTGAAAAAGAATATCGTACAAGTAACGCAACGCTCTTCGTTGCCCTTGTGACGTGTAACCCCCATAACAGCTTGTTCGGTTGAAGGAGATGAATGAAGATGACAGGAACCTTCTTGTTTTACTTCCTGAGTAAATATAGTGGAGGTGGTACAAGTGATTACAAAGTTGTTCCAGCTGGAAATGTCGTCATTCCGAAGAGTTACGAAGTCACTGTTGCACTCACGCCGACTGTCTTGGTCGTTTATGTTCATCAAGCCATTCGCCGTTTATACACTGCCGAAATTTAATAAGCGTGAATTGAGGTCCAGCGAACGTTCCTGTGTAGAAGAATCCAAAAGCAGCGATTTCAAGAAGGCCAGGAACATTCTGTATCGCTGTTTTCTTCTGGTCTTCTTTTAGTTTTTTCTACAATGCATTCAATAATACCCAGTTAAGAAAATATCGGTAACTAGTTTGTTTCTTACATAATGAACGCCATCATAGACATCCATCACTAGTCCGATATACCGCAATGTCATAACACAGAATGGTGTTGTCCAGATGATATCATAACCATCTGATTCTTCGAACCAGTAAGCAACCAGCAGATAACCCTAAAAGAAGTAATTCCAAATTTAGGGACTGCTAAGATTTTTTGAAATTCTTTTATAATTTGGAAAAAACTGAGCTTTGAGCGGGAAGCCATTGACGTTTAATTTGGGTAGATAAATGTTTGCACGAGGTTGCAACACTCTCTAACATACATGCAATACACACATGCACACTTAAACAATTACACACACACACACACACACACACACACACACACACACACACACACACACACACACACACACACACACACACACACACACACACACACACACCACACACACACACACACACACACAAACACACACACACACACACACACACACCCACACACCCACACATATACACACACCTACATATGTATATATATACATATATAAATGTGTATATATATACACATATACATATTTATATATATATATATATAACCATATATCCGAATATTCCTACATTTCCTAATAAATTTGAAGGGTTAAGCACTCCTCTCTTGATGATCAAACACAAGATTGTTGCCATAGTGTTTATTTGTTCATTAAAGCCAACGTTTTGGCGAAGTTCGCTTTCTTCAGAACCTGGAATGCTCAAGTTAACTGCAATCTAGTCGGCCAAATACTATTTAACCTCAACAAGAAGCGAGAAATTCAATAGCACAGGAAACAAAAATAGCATCTTCACACACTCACTGTTTTCTGTTAGGTTTCTACCACAATTCCATGTGGAGGCCAATGGCACGGAGCTCACATGGATGGGTAGTATACCTCTCTCAATTCAAAATATGAGTCTGAGAAATTGCGTGAGATCGTGCGTGATAACGACGCCTTCCTTCCTACAGTTCATTTCTGGATTCCTGGAGCCTAAGCCAAAACGCCTCGACGGTTTTAGGCGCTGAGATTTTATATTCCTATGCGAGGGTAATGAATTCTATTTCAAATCTCGGATACGTTCTATATCCTCTGAGCGCCTAGTGGTTCTGGTTTGTTTACGAACTTACGAAAAATAGTTAGCAGTGATTGAAACACCATCTAACACCAGCTAGTTGGCTACCGTTTGCATGACCGTCTAAGCACCATCCAAAATTGCATACTTTGTCTTGACGTGGAGACGGTGGTTGCATGAGTTCGAGTACAGTTAATCTGATCTCTTGCAAAGCGTGCGGGGACGAATACATTGGTGAAACGGGTAAACCACTATGCATTCGTATAAATGAACACCTAGTCGGTAAATTTAAAGTTGAGATAGATGCTCTCCTTATGGGACACAGGAACATAAAGGTGAAGATTTCAAAGCACAAGTCAATATCCTCGTATGCGAATCTAAAACTTTAGCATGCAAAACCCTCGATCCATTTTGGATAGATTCCAAAAATCCAAAAATGAGCTGTAGAAAGAAATGATTCGTTATCACGTGTGATCTCACACAATATCTCAGAGAGACATTTTAACGCGAGTAAGACATACTCCTCCCAACGGTTTACCGCCTCATCGTGGCTGGGGGGTGTTCCTGGATGTCGGACTGCGATATACAGCGGAGGGATTCGTCCACACGCAGGGTCTCTCAAGCTGAGAAGGAGTCCGGCGTTTCCATCAAGAAGCCTAGCTAAGAGTAAACCAATACCAGGGTCTGCCACCGTCCTGGTATCAAAGTCACATGGTGGCAAATCTCCCTCTAATCCACAAGGGCCGCCACTAGCTGTGGTGGTGAAGACCTGGGACAGACTTTGGCCAGGCTGACTTCGGGATTCCAGAGAACCATAATGGCTTAGCCAGCAAATCTCTAAGAAACAATGATTATGCTGGAGCCTGCACCATCAGTGAGGACGGGCCATTCAAGTGTCAAGTGTCAAGACATACAAGCCATCTATGTGGACTCTGTCGATTGGCCTCCCACGTGGAACAGCCTGAGGAATACTAGAAAACGGTGGGGGGTATGAAGAAGCCGTTTTGTTTATAATGCGATTGAAGTCCACGCCTCGTAATTTTCTGTTAAGGTAATGGAGGTAATTGGTTTGATCTGAAAAAGGCGAAATTCGCCGACACATCAACTTTTGCGGGTTAACTCATAGTATAGTAGCAACCTCGTGTTTGTTCATCGAAAGAAAAGTGAATTATTAAACAATGTCGAAGTAGTAGAAAGTTGGTCTTGGGAATCACAATTAATCACCATTTGTTAACTGCAGCCTGTCACAGTCTAAGCTGTAGTAAACTCTAGACTCAAAAAAAGTCCTACCATTAGTGAAACGTGAGCGACAATAATAGACTCAGTTTTGCCAGGCATGAAGTTCGTTATCAGGTACGTGCATAGGACAGCAATCAAACTATGTACAGTGTCAAAACCTGAATGGAATAATACAAAAAAATGCTATTATCTCTGTGTATTCGTCTCAGACAAGCATCCAAATTCTAACAGTTTCGATCAGTTTGTGGTTTGGGGGCGAGCTTCGACATACAGAAAGGTTTTCATCCTCGGGGTCTCACCGACAGCCAAGCTGAGGAGTTTGACAATTTTGTTTATCGGAAAGACAAGATAGAAATGAACCAGTGACACGAAGCGCAACGGTAGCAAAAGAAATAAAATCGTGGCGCAACAATATTTCCTTCCTCTAATCTTCTCTGGTAGACAAGGGGTGGCGGCCTGGGAAGACATTGCAGCAGTGCTCTCGAGATAACAGGAGAAAAAGCCGTGCTAAAGGAAAAATAAGGGCCGGATGAAAACTGTACGTTATTCTTAAATTGTTCTAAAAAAACCGGTGCTAGCCAATTATGCCACTAAGTACAGGATTCAAAAAGCAGCGCTTTAGTATTATTGACGAATTTCGATGAAGAAGAAGAAAAAGCGAAGAGGAACACTTCACCATAGGTAAATATATAGAGCACTAGTCCAGTAATTACGAAAAATCCATGTTGAATTTGGGCGGGCTTCTTGTGTAGTGTTGAGCGATGGAAGAGCGCCAGTGGATAACCTGAAATTGATAACATTGTTCCAGGTTTAACAGAAACTCGTCCGGTTGCATTGGATATTGGAACTACCGTTTTCTTTAGCCCTACCATATAGTTACAGTCATCACTATACTTTGGGTTTTCCGAAGATCGAAGAAACAAAATTTACCATTTTCTAGGAATTATGCTATGAAATACCTCACGCCATTTGTAAAACCCAATGACTACGACTGATTAGCATGACTACTCACTTCGTAAGAGGTTAAAGTATATAAACGTGTCTCCTAACGAGAAAGAAGGCATTTTCGATGAGAAGAAATAAAATAAAAAGCTACTTAGACCATTATGTAGTGGTGGATTCTCAGTGCATTTACGCTAATAACTAAAAAAGATGCTAGCAAGGGTCATAGAGAGGATTAAATGTGGCCTCATAGGATGCTGTACGAGTTTTATGAAACTGACGGCAATGAAATTAAAAAAGGAGTGTCACCAAAGAAAATTTAGTACATTTCAGAGGACAAACTTTGTTGATAAAGCAAAAGAAACCATTAAGGAACAAACCAGCTAAAACACAGAGAAATAGCCTTAGACCATCTTCTCTCGTATGAAGAACATTGGCTAGAAATCTGACCACCATCCGGTACGTACGATGATTGACAGTTGAAAACAAACTCGAGTAATTCAGACAAATATAAGCGTCAAGAATTATCAAATGGAGATAAACACAATCAGCGTAATTTTGAAAACCTAAGACATGAGAAGTTCTCTTATCGAAGAAAAATGTCCACTATCATTGAGTAGCCCTAGCACAAACAGGTGTACTAAGAGCGACCTTTGTGTTTGGCGTGAAAAACTTCCTCTTCATTAATGTGTTCAGCTACCTTAAATAATCAGCAAACGTCTAATCACACCTAATCACATTCTTGAATGCGAGTGCCCGAGTGTATGCAGACTGCATTATGCAAGTTGACTAAGAAAGAAGGCTGTACATTAATGAGTGAGCAGTACTTAAATAAGAACGGGTCAAAATAGCCAATGAAAAATGCGTCAACTTATACTTGGGTAATCAACATTTTATGTAAATAACGTCAATCGCAACAACCAACGAACGAGATCAATGAATGTACGCATGAACGAGATGTATGACAAAAATGTACCGAGAAGAGGGGGAAGGAGGTGCACTACAACAACTTTCGCAAACAATTGATGAAGTAGTATGGTGAGTCTTAGAAATTCAGGAAACGACCTGTTGGATGCGAGTAGGCCGGTTGTCGTGGGAAATGAGCTGGTGGTTTAATCGATGACACTCTCTACATAGTTGTCATGGAGTGGTCAGAGGCGGTATCAAGTGCGACATGCAGTGACGTGAGTGCTTTGCAACTAACATGAGAAGCGAAAGGAAAATGAGTGTTATTACACAAGAGAATAGATCTTTATGAGTAGATACACCACCCACATTAGTCCCCTGATGAGAGAATGAAAACAGGCTTTCTATGTAACTGGTAAAATCGTTCAATATTTAACAAAGAAAGAATGATGTGAGTGTATTTCCACTCATATGTGGACTGATGGAATCATCAGCGTGGGTGGATATCCATTCATTTTCTTTCCGACCGTTAATTATGCGGTATAAAGGTTTATTGTTAAATTCACTATGGCTATGGACTGAAAGTGGTGGATCTCCACAGAAGTATGTTTCAACGATAGGAAAAAGTATCTGCAAATCTCAGCACGTTATGCAAGTTTTCGTCTCCATCAAATCCTCTATTTCATCAGAAAACGAAAAACCACGCTACATATCCAACCTGAAGAATGAAATTGTGAAAAAACAAAGGCAGTTTTGTTTATCATTCCTCCCTCTAAATTATCAAATTTTGGATCTTTACTTGATACTTGATACTCGAATGGCCCGTCGTCAGTGGCTGTGCGGGCCCCAGGACAATCTCCATTTTTCGGAGATTTGGTTTTTAAGCCATTAACCTGGCCAAAGTTTGCCTCAGGTCTTCACCCCCCACAGGCAGTTGCAACCCTCGTGGATCAGAGGGGAGACTTGCCACCATGCCAGTTTGGTACCAGGGCGGTGGTGGATCTTGGTATTGGTTTACTCTTAACTAGGCTACCTGATTGAAACTCCAGACTCCTTCTCAGCTTGGGAGACCCTGCCGGGGGAACGAATCGCCCCCCTCTACATCACAGTCCGACACCCAGAAACACCTCCCAGCTACGATGAGGCGGTAAACCGTTGAGAGGATTTGGGGTCTTCACACAGTTAAATTATATTTCCGGCCTAATTCCTGGATTAAAATTTCGAAAAATCCATGAAATTGTTTGGCTTGATGTTAAAGTATTTTCAACATGTTGAAGAGTTTTCAAACATACTGCAACCAAATTTAGAACAGCGAATAAACCAGCCATCGTCACTGAATGATTTTTTGCCTGAATCACATGTTCACTTTCTCGGTGTGTTGAGCTTGACGCTATCGCTGTACTGTTCCGCATTCACAAAATCCAACGCGACATCTGCACAGTGGTGTGAACTAGTGAGAAATCTGGATTTCAGTAGAGCAATTGATAGTCTTGTGATACAGCTAAAATCAAAATGTCTTGACAGAAAATGGCAATAGAGCGACAGTTTAGCTTTCGACTTAAATATTACCTGAAATATTAAACTCATCTTAATGAATAATCGTAGAGAAGCCAGAAGCCACTCCTAGCTATTCTTTCGAGTAAAAATTCCTTACACCTCAAATAGGAGCTTTGCGCGGGTTGATCAACCTTCTACTGTTCATCGCCGCTTTTCACCTAGGAATACCTTATTGTCGAGGTGATGTCTTGAACCACAAATGCTGGGTGTTTAACATTGAATTGAGCACCTCTGGAGATATGTGTTGATCTGAAAAGCGATGTAGAGAAATTTCTTGCAATCATTTTGAAGGCATGAAAGACTAAATATCCATGTAATCTTCCATTGATAAGCTAACACGAGATTGTTACTAAACATATGTACTGCTACCGCTTCTATATCCGCCTTCATCAGAGCCGATGGTCTCAATGGATGTTCACAGTCCTTTCCACTCTCGATGTGGTACCTTCTTCGTGTTATCGACTCGGACCTTCTTCAAAATAATCCACTAAAAATTCACTTGCTCAGTGCAAAAGAGATGCGGGCGATTTTTCTTCACAGAAAACTTCGTCAGTAAAATGTGTTGCTATGCAGAAACTTTTCATCATTCAGCGTGGGGGTACTTCATACGTCCGGAATTGTGAGCATAGTTCGATCATTGCTGAATATCAAGACGTGGTCCCTGAAATACAAAAATCTTTCGCCATCACTTTTCAAGCATTTGGCGACTGAACGAAAAAAATTGCAAAGATAACCCCTAAAAGTATGAGCTCTGCCGAATTTAAAAAGCATGACAAAAAAGGAAAACCTATCTTCACTTACTTCGATACGTGGATGGCTCGTCTTCAGTGGTTATGCGGATCTCAGCTAAATCCCCATTTTGTAATAGTACCCAGGATCGACTTTCTGTTAACCTCGGCATTGGATTATGAATTCGTCGTTTTCTCTCTTAGGAATCGTGAGGTTGTTAAACAGCATATGTTTCCTTCCATACAATAAAACACATACAACACAATCGTAGCTGACGTTTCGGCAGAATCGCCTTCTTCAGAGTCTGGAAGGCTACGTTAATACGCAGCTTACTAGGTCAAACGCTTCAATAACACATACAGAAAGACGAGAATCTAAACGGTATTTGCACGGTCAACAGTTCGAAAAACCCACCATTTTTTACGCGCCTACCACTGAGGTTAATAGAAAGTCGATCCTGAGAGTTAATCCCTAAATTTGTGTGGCTGACGCAGCTACTTAACATCTAATTTCTGGCCCCACTCAAAGGCTTAGGCTTAGGCTTAGGCTTAGGTAGAGTTTCGAGGATCCGGCGACTTTTCGAGCGTTTCGGCGTTTTTTGCGCTTTTTCGAGATTTCGGCATTTTAGGGGTTGGACGACTTTTCGAAATTTCGGCGTTTTTCATGCTTTTGCGCTTTTTCGATTTTTTCGCGTTTTTTTGCATTTTTTTTCCCCGTTTTTCGCGATTCTCCGACTCACGTCCGGATAACTCGGCCGCGGCTGCAGTATCCGTTGTGGGCCTTTGCAGGTGTGCATGAGTGGCTGACAGCCGGCTGGAAGTAGCGTCGGCGCGACGAAAATCGCGTTCGCGGGCGTTTTTTGGCCACGAGGCGGACAACTCGTTCGTGTCGAGTGAGCGGCGGTTTTCGCGTTTTTCTCGCCTAACACGCGTTTTTGGGCGGATTTCCTGGCTCGGACCCCCCAACTCCCCGACTCCCCGGCCCCACTACCACTCCTACCACCCACTCCCTACCGCGAGCTTCGCCCGCTTTCCCACCTCCCCCCTCCCCCCTAGGCCCCCCCCTCCCCCCAAAACACCACTCCTCACCTAACCCCTCACCCCCTCCTCGGTCCATAACATAATTTTTTTTCGGCGGCCTGGTTCGTTGCCGCGGCTACCGCAACCATCTGCTCGTGCCACGCCGTTTTGACCCCACTGCTTGTTTAGTCTTCGGTATTGTCTTTTGTATTCCTTCTCAGATGATGGGCGATAAAGGGTAACACCACTCAGATGCTCCTCAGTTATCTTAACATCTAGCTGGTGAGGAATAACTACGAACTCTCCACTCTCATTATGTTACCGGCTCATTTGTCTTTTGCTATCGATGTATATTTTCCTGGATAACAAAGGTGGAATAGGTTTTGAATCTCTGAGCTGCGAATTCCGGATAGACGTTGTGAGTGGAGATTAAGTTTCAGACGAAATCGTTCAGGCGCTTTGTGGCTGGAGCGCAGAGTTCCTTACGTGTTCAAACTATCATTCCACGTTTCTGTTGCACAATAGAGCACTTGGAGGACCGAATCGAAAAAGTGAGCGTGGAGATTTGGGTCCATTAGTTGGACAGTGGTTCTTTTTTGAAAGGCCGAAATGCCTTTCATACTGCTCTTATTCTTCTATCTAATTCCCCCAAGTCGTTATTTATTGAACGTCCAAGGCAGAAGTACGACCTGATTTCTAAAATTTAACAACCATCCAGTTCGATTTATAAACATTCGCAGCATAGGTTCTTCATGAACTGGGCCTACGTCCTACTTATGTGCAGTCTGATCTTTTCACTCTTCGTTGGGCTCATTCAGCATCGCCCCTGTTTCAGTGGCACTTCTCGAAAAGATCGATATCATTGGCAGAACAAAGATTTGATGGGGATTTTCCCTCAATACGTATGCCTTTTCCATTCCTACTGAGTGACTTCATTACTCACTTCAGTGCTACAGTAAACAGCTTTGGCTATATTGTGTCGCCCTGTCGAACCTCTCTTCCTATGGATGCAGTGAGGGGCCGATAAAAAGCTGTATATTTATGCTGTAGCTCCAAGAACAGTCTGCTAGTGTTTGTATAGAGGATGAGTCCACTCCTTGGTCAATGAGCAGAGATAGGATTGCATTCGTTTATATGTTGTCAAACATTTTTCTCGTAGTCGATAAATGCTATGAGAAGGTGCAGATGGTACTCTTGACAGATTATTTTGACCCGTAATACAGTTTGGATCCGGTCCACGAGCAGAATCTGTCGGAATCCTGCCTATTCAATTGGACTGGTTGTGCCTCGTCCAAAGTCCTCGATTTGAGTAAAAGGGATCTTCGTGAACAACTTGCAGAGTACACTCAACAAACATAATGGACGGCAGTTATGAAGATTCCCTTCAATCTTCTTCTTGCGTATTATGACCGTGCGCGAATTCTTCCACTGGTCTAGCATTTTTTTTCTGCTGAGTCCAAAAATGTTATATGGGCTGTGAGAAGTACAAATAGTTTGTGGCCACCACCTCTAAGGAAATTTGCAGTGATATTATCGGGTCTGAAGACGTGCCTCTCTTCATGCTTTCCATCGCAACTCGAACTTCAGAAAATAGATTCTTAGGCGATTTTTCACCAGTGGAGATTTTGGAGTCCAATACGGGTAATATGAATTGGAAAAGATCGATATGGGACTTTTCCGTTGTAAATTCCATATCATGGCGTGCTGTAGTGATAGTTCTATCTTCCGCGTCCGACTTTCTATTAACCTCGGCATTGATCAAGTAATTCTTCGTATTCTTGTTGAGCAAACACGAGGTGTTATTTTTATTCTTTATTCACGAACAAGCTGACGTTTCGGGTGGATTTCGCCTTCCTCAGAGCCTGGAATGGTCAAGTTGACAGCAATCTATTCGGCCAAACACCTCCATGACCAAACAGAGAAAACCAAAATTTCAATCACATTGAACACAGCTTTGCACGCTCACCGCTTTCTGTGAGGCTTCCACTGAGTATGTCGGTGGAGACCAACACCACAGAGTTCACATGGAAGCGTAATATGCCTATCCCACCAAAATAACAGCTTTATATACTGCCCAATATCACGGTTGATAATGAGGCATTCTTCCCTGCTGTTCATTTTCCAGATTCTTGGAATTGATCCAGAATGCCTCGAGAATTTTGCGCGCTTGTGTTCTCGATTCCGGCGCGAGGATCGTGACACGTAGTTCAAAGTCCTCCCTCGCTATGTCTCTGGGTCCTATGCCTGCCCTAGTGGGGTATTTGCTTTACGTTTGCCGACTAGATGTTCTTTTATACGGACACAGAGTGCTCTACCCGTTTCGCCAAAGTTTTCGTCCCCGCACGCTTTACAAGAGATCAGATAAACTGTACCCGAACTCATGCAGTCACCGTCTCTACCATTGGGGCAAATTATACAATTTTGCGTTGCACACAGACGATCACATAGGCGGTTGCGAACTAGCTGAGATCTTAGATTACTCGGTGGAATTTCAGTTATCATTACCGAATTCTCTAGACCGGCCCTTCTTAAGCAGCGTCTTATGCCTGCGCTTACCTCATTTGAAATAAAGAGCAGGATAAACGGGACCTTTTTTATTGCTAGAGTTATCGTTTGGGGGCCTAGGATTTCCCCTAGACCCTCTCCCGAGCTACAGTTTCGTAGCCATTAGAAATGGCTATTGCCGCGCCAAGTTCCGGGACTCCTCTCTCTGCTCTCTTCCCGTGCACACGTTGGTTGCTGTTCGAAACATGTTTCTTACCAGCGCCCTTTTCATGTGAGAGGGGTGAGAGGAGAGGTAATGAACCAAGATGTTTCTATAACTTGGCTTTCGGTACCACTTCGTAATGTAGCCATTTCCTGACAGGCTAATTTGGACGTTTTTAAGGGCAGGTCTAGAGAATTCGGTAAACGTAGTTGAAATGCCACCGAGTAATCTAAAGGCGCCAGCTAGTTCGTAACCGCCTATATGACCGTCTATGTGCAACGCAAAATTGCATAGTTTGCCCTAATGGTAGAGATGGTGATTGCATGAGCTCGGGTATAGTTTATCTGATCTCCCTCTAAGGCGTGCGGAGACGAATACATTGGCGAAACGGGCAGATCCCTCTGTGTCCGCATAAAAGAACACCTAGTCGGCAAACGTAAACCAAATACCCCACTAGGCACGCATAGGGACCCACAGACATAGCGGGAGGACTTTGATGTACGTGTCACGATCCTCGCGCCTGAATCGAGAACACAAGCGCGCAAAACTCTCGAGGCGTTCTGGATTAATTCCAGAAATCCGAAAAATGAACCGCAGCGAAAAATGCCTCATTATCACGCGTGATATTGGGCAGTATATAAGGCTGTTATTTTGATGGGAGGGCATATTACGCTTCCATGTGAACTCTGTGCGGTTGGTCTCCACGCGACATACTCAGTGGAAGCCTCATAGAAAGCGGCTCTGAGGAAGGCGAAATCCGCCGAGACGTCAGCTTGTTCGTGAATAAAGAATAAAAATAACACCTCGTGTTTGCTCAACAAGAATACGAAGAATTACTTGATCAGTGCCGAGTTAATAGAAAGTCGGAGGTGGGAACCCTTTATATTCTTGTTGAGAGAACACGAGGTGTTATTTTATTATTTAATCAAGAACAAGCTGGCGTTTCGGCGGATTTCGCCTCTCTCAGAGCCGCTTGAGGCTTAGGCGAAACGTCAGCTTGTTCTATGAGGATTGTTTATTGTTTATGGGCTTACAGAAGACGTTCTACTTGTTTCGCTTTGTTTTCCAAAGATGAGAAATGATAGTACTGATGAGATAATCTGAGGAGGAATTTCCAGATTGCAAAAGAATGTGACGATGAAATTCGGATACGCATGCAGCATATGCGACTCCTCCAATTCTCGACTTTTCGTGTCATTTGTTGACCAGTATGGGCGGCCGTAAGTCGTTTCATCGCAATGACTTGTCGCGAAAACTTGATTTCCACGGTTAAGCACATAAGTCAATGGCACTCTACGTCAACCGCATCCAAGGGTCACTTGCGTCTTCAGCAGTACTTGCAAGAAGACGTAAATCTGAGTCTGAATTCTGTATGCCGGATTTGTGACTTCATTTTTCTTGCACGTGTTTTTACATTGACCACCACAACCAGTTTGGGACCAACGACTTCGATCAACCCTGGTCTGAGGAAGGCAGAGGCGCTGAAACGTTAACGAAATAAAGGCTTTTATCCCAACTTCGTGCCATCTCAATAATGTAAAAAGACTATCGAATATTGTGACCAAAATTCCATGGTAGTCGGTTTTTGAAGATATTTTAGCAATAGTTTTCTTTGGAATCCTATACTAGTATACATCATTGGGCGCGTGTGGCGCAGTGGACGGAGGCGCCCTGCAATACACATGTGGAATCGATTCCCACGGCCATGGCTCACCAAGCCTTCCATCCCTCTGCGGTCGGCAAATTGGTACCAGACTTGTCTGGGAGGATAGCACTGGCTCGATATATCGGTAGGACACCGCGAGTCACTGTAAAGGTCAGACATGCATTCAATCACCTCCAAACGTGCTTAATGAAGTCGAACGCATGGCGTATACCTCCGAGATTGATCAACGCCGAGAGCTTCATCCTTTACAAATCATTGCAAAGCTCACAATTATGGTCGGACCGCAATGAAGCTCTACAGTTTAGTAAAAAGAAGCTCATGCTGACCGTCTGGTGGCCTATAGCCGGTTTGACCTATCAACTCTTCCTAAATCGAGTGAAATGGATACGGCGGAAAAGTGTGTCCGCAAATCAACAAAATGCCTCAAAAACTTCGCGGCTGCGCCTGAAAGTGGTCATTAGGAAAAGGAGCGGTTCTTCTTCGCGATAACACGCCGCTATTCATCGTGCAACCCACGCTGGAAAAATTGAACAAACTGTGTTACGAAGCTCTGCCTTATTCATTGTACTCGCCTTGCTCTCAACTAGTGACTACCACTTTTTCAACCATCTTGATATTTTTCCCTGTGCAGGAAAGTCTTCAGAAAAAAAGTCGAGGCGAAAACTATTTTCACCGACTTCGTCGCCTCCAGAACTTCAGAATTGTTCGCCTTAACTTGTTTCTCGTTCACAAAATTTTGAATGTTTTAATGCTTTCTATTTCCATCAACTGAGTCTACTTCGAGTTGAGATATGCCACTTTTAAAATATGGGTTGAAATCAGACATTACGCTCCTAAAGCCAAATATAAAAGCCGCGTGCTCTATAGTCTCCGTATTCGACTGAGGCTTATGAAACAAAAAAAATTGGTTCCTCAGCAGCAAAAGCATCTTCAAACCATCGTTACCTAACACGGCACAACTCATTTATTGGCGCTCTTCAGAAATACAAAAGCAACTGTAACTGTTTTCAAAGTAGTATTTAGCTATTTAAACGTATGATGTGTGATAGGGAATGGTAAAGTTGTCTACAAAGTATGATTCCAGTAGTGCTGTGAGAACAACAGTAGACGGGTTGCTAACTGGCTAAAATTCTGAGATTGTAAACATTTTAAAACTAGATTTTAAATTGAAGCTGATTTTCTACTGCTTTTAGTTTGGTCCAGGATCCAATACAACGGATCGACAGGAAGCGGTGCTGGATCCTACAAAACGTGTTTGGAGAACGGGTCATTTAATTATCTAAGAGTGAAATAAATGTGCATTTTTTCTGCACATTTTTCAACTTTCCATTTTTTTTGCAACATTCTATTGGTCCTAAACTGGTTTGTGGAAGCATTTTATTATCTCCAATGATGCTGAAATATTTGCAAAACTCCGGACCTCAGGTGCCTGCAGTGGAGAACGAACGCGCTATTACCCTTTCAGCGGCTAACGCGTTCACCACCACACCATGCGGGTCCTTCGTTTCGCCTATCTCTCGACATATCATGCCATTAAAAAAAAGTGGGCAGTAAATAATAAGTTAAATTTGTCATTTTGTTGTCGTTTCTGATAAGATACTCATTTATCTCTTACCATATCTGCTCTGTTTGCGATATTTGTCTAGGTGAGCATTATTGTTGGTGGAGGTGGTGAACTATTTAAAAATATGTTTTTTAAATTGTTGAACGTATAGGGGGGTTGTTATACAAGTTTTTACTCGGTCAATATTTCGACGCCTTCGTCTTCCTTCTTCTTCCGTACCTCACTTGAGCCGTGCTTCACTGAAGAGGATTCGGCTCGATACTACGATGAAAGTCACACATCAAAAAGGACGTACGACTATGGACCTCGTCTTGGATCATCAACACTGAGGAAAACGAAGGAGTCGAAACGTCAGCCGAATGAAGCTTAGATAACCACCTAGTGTATGCTGAACAACTTGCAGAGATAGATTGATTATTCGTGCCGAGATTAAGTGGAATCCGGTTTATTAACAGCATTTGAAAAACGTTTTTTTAAACCGCAGTAATGTAAATAATTTCCGAAACATGTTGGTACGAATTACAAAGAAAAATCTACGGAGCTTGTCGGTAATATTTGGAGATCATCATCTGATGTGATTGACTCCTGTCCTCTTCACGAAACCTCGTCGTCTTTTCTACCCCCCTTTCTCAACACTTTTCTCGATCTTTGTTTTTTGTAAACCTGGTGATGTGACATTTCGATTAAATTATTTAGATTTCTGATGACAATGTTACTGACATTTTGGTACTTTCGTATTTGGCTAGCAAAGCTGCGACTTCGTGCAGGACACGGGCAGTATGCCGCGTCAAATCCGGAGGCGCCTTCTCTTCCTATTTCTCCAGGAGCACCGTCTGGCCCATTGTATCCTGGAATTCCAGGCGGTCCTGGTGGTCCCATCGGTCCTGGTATTCCACCAGGCCCAATAGCGCCATCCACTCCTTGCTCACCAGGCAGACCCGGTGGACCCATTGATCCCATCGGTCCTGGTGCTCCAACCCCACGTTGCGCTGGTTCTCCAGGCTTACCAGGGGGTCCTTGTATACCTGGCAAAGCCAGGACTGTCCAGAATCGCCCACCGGTCCGATCGAGCCAGGCAAACCTCTATTTCCAGCTTCTCCTGGCCTCCCAGATTCTCCTGTAGGGCCTGGCAGGCCGCTGGGTCCGTCTAAGCCAGGCAGCCCTTGAGGACCAGGGGGACACATTACACATCCTCCTGCTCCTCCCATTTTCGAGATTTTTATGCCGTCATTCCCTCGCTTTTTTCCTGGTTGCCCTGGGATTCCGTCGTTTCCTGGTATTCCCATCAATCCCGGTGGACCAGGGGTCCCGCAGGGCAGTAATTCAGCTGTGCAGCACAGTCGCACTGAGGCCCGAGCACTGGCAATTGAGGAATTTGGCCAAAATGTGTCTGTCGTTTGTATTTAAGCGTATTTTCATCTGGCCTCATGTCGTACCATGCAGAATTAGCTACTTCCTAAAAATAAGTATTCTCGTAATGTTGGAGGTCAAGCAGCGATTTAAAAAAAAACCAGAAGAAAATCCTACTTTGAATTCGTTCAACTCCTCGATTGTTTTCTCGTAGAAGTTGCTGATGTCATGTAAGAGATAAGTAACGGCGAACATGCATAGCGTGGTGATGATGACTGTGGCGACGGTTACGAAATGGACGGCTCTTGTCGTGCGCATTTCAACTCTTAAGAAAATAACGTCATTTACCGAACGACAGAAAATGACTCAAGTTTTTTCCAGCGTTGTATGATATAGCTACAATTTTTAGCGCTCCATTCGCAAGACTAGTCATTCTAGCGATTACTTGCCAATTATGTCAACGATATACGCTTGAAAGACGTGCAGTAGCCCAACATTAGAGATATGGCTCGACATAGCCCCGGGCCAAACGACCTAACAGTCCCTGTACGCTCGGCAAATACAAATTAAAGTTGGCATCCTCTGATCTACAAGGCAGACAGTTGTGTGTTGAGAAGACCAGGGAACAACTGTGCTAAAGCTGTCCTGGCATTATCCCTGGATTTCAGGGAGCGCCATCTCGAACGGAATTAAACGACATCCGTAAAGAAAACAAAAATCGCTAAATGACAGCCGAACTGAGGCGCAAATTCGGAAGACCATAGTGGGTGATGGATACGAGGATTCGAATCGAATGCTAAAACTGTTAGTATCCCAGTACTATTTGTGAATTCGGGACATCTAAAACAGAGCAGTTGCTTGAGCTGTGAAAAACGAGAACTTCTCGCCTTTATCTCGTAGCAAAGTTAAGGAAATCTCGATTTCTACTAAACTTTTATGCAATCATTTTTAATTTTTTTCAGTTTCGGTCGGTTTTCATGATTTTGTACGTATTTGTCCATTCTTTGGGAGCCAGTAGCACAACGGTAGTGAACCCATTCATTACGTGAGCGGCAGAACCTGTCCAAATCCTGGTTCGACACTGTTGCAGGCTCATCAAACCACTCATCTCTCCGGGGTAGGGAAATTGATATCAGCTTTGTATTGGAAAAAGCCGCCTATCTCTAATCCATTTGGGGACACGCTGGCACGGTTATCTCACGATTTCACGGAGAATCGGCTCGATCAACATCCAAGGACACTCATAATGAGGAGGACAATGTGACACGACAGCAAATAGATCTTCATTACTACCTTCATGTCGTCAGTGGGAAGTTATTACCAGTAGATGTTGGCAAGAGTTTAATAACTTCTGCAGTGAATATGAGTGGTGAAAGAGAAGAAGAAAGAAGGAAATCTTTATGAAAAATGAACTAGCACTTACTTATTGCGAGCGAATGCGAGTTAGTGTAATATGAATGAAACAGAAGCCACTCTTTTATAGAAGGAATGGGAACTAGGGTAATTTGATGATTATTTTACAACCGATGTCATTTTAAGAAGTCTGTGTTCTTTTTTGTCATGCGGTGAACGAAGCTTCCTGTCTTCTGCTTTTCACTTTCTACTTTCCTGATTCATTTCTTCGTTCGGCACTTAAACGTAGCGAAAACATGACCTTTTTTCTGCGACCGCAGAGCTTCACATTAATTAAACATACAATCTGGTTGCGATATAAAGGTAGACGGAACGGGAGGGAGTGTGAGGGATTCGTTCTTTGATTTTGGTCCTAATTCATCGCCTTACGCTTTTGTTGACAGGAACTAGGACAAGTTCATCTTGAGAAATCTTCTTTCAGAACTGTCAAATCGCAAACTTGTTGTCTCATGTCCAGAGATGAAACACGTTTTCTGATTGATGCCAATTAAACTACTGATATCGTCTTTGCGTTTTTAAAAAACACTATGTAGAAGAATATTAATACATCAGAAACTAACTGCATTGGTACTGCTGCTTGTTTTCCTTGACGACGGAAGAACGCATCTAATAAAATCTGTTGTTACAGCTTAACTAGGCTACCCAGTAAGAGTGAAAGCATTTAAGTGGTACTGTACTCGATTAATACTGCTCTACAGCTCCTCTCATCTTCACAGACGACACTCATTCCACAAAAAGGCGAAAGTTACCGAAATCAATGGGAATGAAATACAAGAACACAAAGAAGAGAAGGAATAGAAGAACAAACATGGAAAAATGTGAAAAAGAGAAGTGGAGATGAGGTATCCATTATGCTTCGTCTTTAATTCATTTCGGAAGTCGTGGCCTATTTTAGTGAATCTGCTTATCCACATAATTCTAAGGCGTTGATGTTCACCGTTTTTTATGTTACCCGTTATAGCTACAAGCTCCATGATATGGGGCTAGACTGCAGTTGCAATGAAGTGTTCGTGGAGGTGGAAACCAGATTTATTGCGTTGTTCCCCTACCAAGTCCCTCCTCACGGAAAAAAGGCATGTGGAGAGGCCGAAGCGACAAACGTAGAACTGACATGGACATGATTTCACGTCTTTCGTCTTCTGCCAACACCTTCCATGAATATTGTTGTCATCTACTCAGACGTCAACCCGACACAAATTAGGGTCGTCTCACTTAAAAACGCCTTGTTTGTTTTGCCTTTTTCCGACTTCTCTTCAATGTTCCATCAATTGTGATCCGTCTCGCATTTCGGCTCACGATAACGAACCTTCTCAACATTATTGAGATCGCTCTATATTCGATGTAAGAAAACAAGCCCTACACAACATTGACGATTTCTGCCGAATCGGCCTGTTGTTTGTCGTCTACAAGCTCTTCACTCGGGTCGTCCTCAGCAGGATTGATAAAACACCGCGAACAATGGACAGCTATGCGAGCTAGCAGGGGGTTTGCGAATGGACAGCAGATATGGGTCATATTCATACCCTAACAAATGTTAGTGCCAGGTAAATACAAGATATCTCCTTGCCTCACTTTTAACAGTCCAGAAAAGTCTTCGCCTCAGATGAAACAGAAGCTGTCACGAATTGTCTGGCCAGCCAACGTGCCGACGAGTCATTATATCAAATGTCACCACTTTACAATGCCTTTGCCATCATCGTAAAAAAAGGTTCAAGAAGACGAAATCATCTCGCAAAATTCGTCCAACACTACATAACGGATCAGTAACATTTATGGCGAGTAAGGTCATCAATTTGACACTTTCGTGACGTCGTTTTTTATAATAAGAAGTCTTGGCCAGTTCTACAGCCTTTTCTGAAACAATAGTGTTCGGCTTACCATTGGGGAGGCGATCTTCATACTAGGTGTTGCAAATATCTTCAAATGCCCCATCTATTTATTGTATTTTTGGGAAGTCGTTTTATTTACTAATTACTATAAGAGGATAAAGGATAAAGCTCTCGGTGTTGATCAATCTCTGAGGGATGCGCCACGCATTCGACTTCATTAAGTATTGTTGGAGGTGACTGAATGAATATCTGGCTTTTACAACGACTCGCGGTGGCCTACCGATGTATCGAGTCAGTGCTACTATCCTCCCAGACAAGTCTGGTACCAATCCGCGGGCATCGGTTCCACGTGTGTGTCGCAATGGCGCCTCCAACTACTGCGCCACACGCGCACCACTAACTAATTACTTTAACTGTGAAAAATCATTGAGGGCCTTACAAGCCCAAGCACTGAGTAGAAGGAATCGAGAGAGTTGACGACCATATACTTACTTGGATACTTGGACGTTCCGTCTTCACGAGCTGCGCGGACCCCAGCACATATGCCATTCGTTCCATTTCTCTCGCAATCGTAGTCCATGGTGGTGGTCTTGTTGGAGCATGGTAGCGCTTGCGAGTCTCGTACCGTGATCTGTAAAACAACTGCAGCTGCGGGTACAGCTGATTAACTGTTTACGAGCACGTCCGCTCAACGTGTAGGTGGTCGTCCTGGGGGACGTTTGCATTCTCTTGGAGTCCACTCTACTGTTCTTTTCGTCCATCTGTCGTCCGTTCTTCTCATTATGTGATCGGCCCATCTATGTTTCGCTATCGATGTGTAATCTCCTGGATCTCGAAGATGTGACAGATTTCGAAGGTCAGATCTTCGCATTCCGGCTAGATATTGAGAGTGCCGGCTATATTTCAGAAGACATCGCACAAACGCTCTGTGAGTAGTGCGAAGCATTCTTGACGCAGTTGAAGTATCAACCCACGTCTCCGCAGCATAACAGAGCGCTGGGAGGACCGTAGAATAGAACAGATGATCGCGGATTTTCAGGTCCTTCAGTTGGTCGGTGGCTTCTTTGAGAGGCCCGAATGCTGCCCCCAGCTGTTCTCCTTCTTCTATCTATTTCCTCCTTCACGTTGTTTTCCATGTTCATTGATCGCGCGGGTATACGTACGAGGTGGTCTCTGCAGTAAGAGAGCCATCCAATTCAATTTTTTTCGCCTTCGCACCATGGGTTTTTTCATGAAATGGGTCTCCTTTCGATTTATGCGAAGTCCGATCTTTTTCCCCGCTTCGTTGAGCTCGTTGATCATCATCTCTGCTTCGCTAGCACTTCTTGAGAAGATGACAATGTCGTCGGCAAAACGAAGGCTTGATAGGAATTTTCCATCAATACATATGCCTTTCTCATCCCAATCGAGTGACTTCGTTATCCATTGCAGTGCGGTATTGAACAGCTTTGGCGATATTGTGTCGCCCTTGTCGAACCCCTTTTTCCTGTGGGTATGGTAAGAGGTCGGTGGAAAAGCTGTATTTTCGTAGTGCAGTTCCGATAACAGTCGCACAGAGTTCTTATGTAGGACGCTCCACTCCTTGGTCGACGAGCACTGAAAGGATTGCATCCGTTTCGACACCGTCAAACGCTTTTTCATAGTCGACAAAGGTTAGGGACTAGAGACAAGTAGTATTCCCGACAAACTTCGATGACCCTGGACACGGTTTGGATGTGGTCCATATAGCAAAATCCTTTCCGAAATCCTGCTTGCTCGACTGGTTGCGCCTCATCCAATGTCCTTAATATGCGCAAGAGGATAATCTTTCGTGAAGAGCTTGTAGAGTACACTCAACAAGCATATGGGACGATAGTTACGAAGATCTCTTCGGTCTCCTTTCTTCGGCAAGATGACCGTACGCGATGTCCTTCACTGGTCTGGGATTTTTTTCCATTTGAAGGTACGCTGTCACATGATTTGCGAGAAGTACATGTAAACTGTGGCCTTCAGCTCTAAGGAAATCGGCGGTGACATTATGTAGTCCTGAGCTGTGCCCTCTTTTCATGCTTTCTATCGCAACTCGAACCTCCGACGGAAGAATTCCAGGTGGTTTTTCTCCGGCGGGGATATTAGTGTTCGGGACAAGGGATTGTGGAACGGAAAAGATTGGTGTAGAACGTTTCCGCTATTAATTCCATATCATGGCCGGAACTTTTGACGAACCCATCCTCGTTCATCAGAGCTGACGGCGGAACATTATAATCACACAAGTCCCGACGGCATTTTTTTCAGACTGCTTCTTTTTTTCTGCTGTTTCCAGTAGTTTCTCCTGCTAGTACCGTTGTAGATCTTCTTGCAAAGCTATTCTGCAGCTGGCATTTATTACTAGCCATGTCAAACGTGTTGCAGTAGGATCAAGCTTCAGTTTCCTTCTCTTTTCGAGCAACTCCTTAGTAGTGACGGAGATGCGATCTGATCTTCTTGCTTGAGGAAGTGAGGCGAATTTGGCACAGCTTTTCAGTCCTTCGACAAGCAGCTCGTAATCTTCGATCAGGGTCTTCTTTAATCTGCCAGTCACGTTTGGATAGGGACTTCGTTCAAAATGTTCTCGCCGTATACAGCCAGACTTTTTCCTCGTGGTCGATGAAGAGAGTTCTTTTCCAGCTTGTGGCTGAATCGAATCCTCGCGCGAAGAAGGCGGTGATCGGAACCAGTGCAGAATGACGGGACTACCGATGTGTCAAGTAGGCACCATCTTCTGTTTGTCAGAATATGGTCGATCTCCGCATGAGTCATGCCGTTGGGAGACTCCCATGTCCAGCGGCGGATTTCTTTCTTCTGGAAAAAACGAGTTTCACGTGGAAGAGACGTGCTGCTGACAGGAGTCCTGAGAGACGGTTTCCATTCTCATTTCTTTCTCCTAATCCAAAATTTCCGATCCTGTATTCGCTGTCGTTGGCCTTTCCTATTCTAGCGTTGAAGTCTCCGACAACAAATTTATGACATGCTTTGTCATTGCGGATGACTTCCTCCAACTGATAGTAGAAAGCATTTAATTCGTACTCATCAACTGCGTCGGTCGGTGAGTAGCAGTTGATGATAGTGATCTTCTTATGATGCGACAGTTGAAGACGGAGGACGGCAATGCGAGGGGGAAAAGGGATCTCGTATGAGTCGACGAGATGGACAATGGACGGGTGGACGACAAAGCCTATGCCGCCGACATTTCGTGACGGGACCTTTTCTCCACGGATCACAAGGGTCCCGTTGTTTAGTTTAGTTGGCGTGTGTCGATCTTCTTGATTTTTTTGTTTCTTGTAATGCGATCGTGATTTAAATGCGATTTGCGCTACAAGAAGGGCATGAAGATCGGCGTCTGTGGAGAGTGTTCTGGCATTATACGTGCATAGTAAGAGACAATCTCCATGGCGTGTCTTGCAGTGTGTTCGTCACATCCGGTTCCAGTGACGTCCTGCGTAACCCGAGATTTTCTGGCCTCTCACCGGTCGTCTCACCGCCTAACGTCATAGACGGGAGCACCCAGTGTGCGGGGTACTGAGGCTGGCCTATTGGTGGTCGTGCAACTTGGTCCTCCCTGGGGTCCTGGCGTAACCTTGCAAGAGCGTATCCAGGTCTTCTCTTCACCACGATGTGGATCAGAGGGAGGTGTATTTTGGGCGACGAATCCTTCGCTCGGTCTTCCTGCTAGTTGATTCGGAGAGATGTTAAAACCGAAATCAGAAACGAAAGTGGGAATGAAAAAGTAACCGACCTCTCAAGGACGATGTAGAAGCCGAAAAAATCTCGGTATAAATAGCCGATGACGACCATATAGGAGCATCGAAAATGTGGTGACCAAGGAAAAAAATTACCCAATTAGGCACATACTTCTTAACATCTATGAATTTTTTCGGTCTAGCGAATTTTCCAGAAAGCGAAAAACTTAGTCGCTAGGAAACTTGGATGAAGCAGTTGTTAGCACTATTTAAGGATTATGGAATGAGTATCCCGTATCTCGAATGTGGAAAAGGGAATCCTAAATCCTGAACTTAGTCGATGACCAGAAATAAGGTACCACAGGCAAGGATACTGCTAATGAGGAACACACGGCAAGTGATACATCGCAACGGCAGCTGGTGAACAAAAGCCTGGGTGCCAGCAAGAGGTACAATGCTCACGGTGAGAAGATCACACTACAGCGATAGAATTCTAGACATGATCTAGATGAAACACTGAGTACATTTTGCTTCTCTTGAGCGAGTTGAGGATCTCTGGCTCGGGGAGAGTCCATTGGCGACTACAATGTTGCTGACTCGAACTGCTCGATGTTTAATGAGTTGTAGCACTTACATGTATAATGTAGACAATTGTTTTCGTTGCAATACCTGCTCGCCCGTAGCCGTTCCTTTACTTCTGAAAGCAGAAAACCTCATCGCTTCAGTGCGCTTCACTTCACTACCGCTTTGGGCTCGTAAAAGGTCTGACAGAACAAAACCCTCAAAATACCAACTTTCTGGGTGGTTGAGAATCTCAGTAAAAATATTTTTAATTGCCTTATATTCCCTGAGGAGAATAGAGAACTGGAAGGACAAAACATCTTGTCGTGGTTTTTTAGTGAAATTCTAAAAATTTGAGAACGGATCATAGGATTTTTCAATCACGAAAATGCCAAAAATCTTACGAGCGGCACTGCTCTGGTGACATATTTGTCCTATCCATTCATTGCTTGACCCAACCTCACATTATCACGCAGTGCGGATCCCTTCACTTCTTGCATTCGATTCGTTTCCTAGCATCCATCATTCACAAAGTTCTTTGAACTTTTTTCCGTCTGCTGTGGCGTCCTGGCATGAATTAGAGCAAGTGAGCCTGTACCGGAAAAGTTTCCCAGCAATTTCTTGTGTACAGAGGGATGAAAGGATTAGTGGACCAGGGATAGGGGTCAAAACAACGCCTGCTAGTGTAGGGCGATGGACGGGAGCAGTAGAAATCCGCTACCCGCTTCAAAACATGGAATTTGTGAAGCATGAGTAGAAAATCTTAAATGCATCTTTATTGTCTAGCTAGCAATTTCTTACCGGTTAGCTTTCATAATACTTCCTATTTTTAACTGATTCATCAATTCTTCTTCATGTTGGTCTCCTCATCAAATGATTGCAATTTCGTTAGTTGCAAGGCTACGTGGCGCTTTATCACATTGCCACACAGGTGCTAGATGGTGGACCAAAAGCAACAATATTAAACGTTCTGAGAACGCAAGCGAACTCAGACGATGAGCCATTTGTCCCTTTTTGCAATGGATTCGCTTATGGCTTTTGTATACAAGTCGTCATATCATGGGCCACTGTAAAATGAAAGACATATAATGAGCGTTGCAATTGATCGTTACTAAAATATTGATCCAATGTGCAGGTGTACAGCTTTATCCCGCTTCCCGATTTTGCTACAATCTTGCATCATCAGCGACCCGATTGTCAGATTTACTTCTTCATGAAGACCCCGAATGAAAAGGGTAATTTCTTTGTGTCTCTCCAACTTGCAGGTTAGGTAGATCCGACTACGTGTACCGTTTGGTATACGTGCATCCCTGAAGGATAAAAGAGTTGTGCTGCGTGTTGAAACTCATCATTACTAAAGTATTCATCTAAAGTATTGACGTTTGCAAGTGTGGAAAGCTCAAATGTAAGACAAAGAATAATCTAAACGATTTCGATCAATAGATATTGTTTTTCTGTCTTTTCAAGAAATTTCCATTCAGAAATGCATTTGAGTAGCCAATGTGGGATTCGCAATTCCGATTTGACTTGTAAGGTTTGCCTAGTCGTTCAATTTGAGGAACAACGCGTTTCGACGACCAAAGAACCGATCTTGCAGATGCGAGTGTGATCAGGTGCCTGATTATGTGCACTGGGTTGTGAAACTCATGCGGTCTTCTACTAATCTAACACACCGTGGATCACCCATTGGATCTGCTAACACATCCTCGACCAAGTGCATTGATCTCAATGCGCTGCTCTCAGGCTATTCTCACTTCTTTACTTCACAAATACATCCAATTAAATGACTCTTGCCGTGTTTAATTGCTTGCTTTACAGATAGATTAACACAAAAACAGTTGTTGATAACGAGACTGCAAAAATTTCTGTGCTTGGTATGGGTGTTTCGTAGAGAGGAACTTAGGTGCAGATTTTCACTTCTACACGCCAATTTTTATCGCGGAACTTTTTTCGTGCTATGAGTACTGGAACGGGAACGATGAGGTTTCTCACGATGGGCACGTATTTGTGATTTCTGCGTTTAACTTAATATTTCCTCCAGGTGATATATGATTGGCAAATGTCACTGTCATAAAATATCTCTAGTATATTTCTCATCGTTGAGTTATCCATCTATCGCTCATCGTATGGACAGTAGTCGGCTATGGTGGTTGCTAATGAGAATTCATGAACAAATTCCACAAGAAATCCGAACTTGTATTCGAAACTCATTTTCTTCTCGCTCTGAAACTACATTTTAAACAAAATACACTGTAGAAAAATTTCACACCGAAAACAATCTAGTGGTTATTGTACGTTTATTTAGACGTGTATGAAGAAATCAGTTAGCATTATGATTGTGACTACCACGTTGTTTCTTAGTTGCGCGAATCGTCGATTTTCGTGCTACTCGAGCTCTTGAACTAGAGCGATATTTAGCTAAGCCATGCCTGAGCGAAAATCCTTTCACCGCCGAACTTCTCACTCTTGAGTATATTGCAGTTCTTGGTGGGCATGGACAATATGCTGCGTCACTTCCCGGCATTCCATCTATTCCTGGCGCTCCAGGAGGCCCATCTAGTCCAGGTACTCCAGGGGGGCCGGGTGCACCAGGGGGTCCGGGTAGGCCAGGCAATGCGCTATCCACAGTCTCTCCATCGCGACCAGGTGGCCCAGCTGGACCAGGTGGTCCAGGAGGCCCTGGGGGTCCTGGTGGTCCCACTCCAAACTGTGTGTCGGCTCCAGGTTTGCCAGGTGGACCACGTTCTCCTGGTAATCCAGGTGGTCCAGGATCTCCAGGCGGTCCAGGAAGTCCAGGGGGCCCTTCTCCTGTTGGCGCCATGCCCAGCCCCGGCTCTCCAGGAGGACCTGGCAAACCAATAGGTCCGTCCAGGCCAGGTGGTCCTGGTAGGCCAACTGGACATCTAATACATCCGCCTTTTCCTTCTTCCTCGGGTGATACAGCAATTCCATCATGGCCGTCTGCTCCTGGTCTTCCTGGTACGCCATCTTCTCCAGGAGATCCTCTCCCTCCAGGCATGCCAGGTGGTCCGGCCGGACAGTCAAGTGCTTGCATTCCGCAGTTACACTCTGGTGGGAATTGACGACGTGAACGTGCGACCGACCGATAATGACGTAGTGTCTCTGCTGGAGCTGGTTTCATTTCGTACCATACTGAGTTAGCCATATCTTTAAAGTTGACAAGGTTTTCAATAGCATCATCATAGAAGGTGTTAATGTCATTCACTAGATAGGCAACAATAATGATACTGAAGGTGGTGATGACAGCAGTGAAACCGGCAATGCCGGCCACAACTGAAGTTGTGCCCATTTTCTGAAACAGAAATAAAACAGTTACGGAGTTTTTTGAAATCACTCCAGTTCACTGTAAAGCAATTAATTAACGCTATGACTGTATAACTTCAAATTTTTCGACTTATGAATGGCTCACTGAACATTGGAGTTTGTCTAGCTCTTTGAGAAGTGCCATGCAACATCGACTCCATTAACACAGCGCACGACATGCATCGAAAATACGATTAAACTTTAGCCCAACATATTACAGCTCGTACTAGGCTCCATTAATTAGAACAAAAAGCATCAGGGTCCGCAGATCTTCCTCACAAGACGAAAGTTGTAGAAAAATTCTGTTCTTCCGGAATCCAAGAAACAAAAAACCTCGCCATTCCAACATTTGTGCTTTAAGGCTCACATTTTGAGAACGAGAACAATTGAATAAGCGGGATATTGTTAAACAAGAACACCATGTTGTTCCACAATGTATCGTTGTTGTTTTCGAATACCTTTGCCCTAGAAGTTCTAAGAATTCGAGTTCCGTTTTCGATTTCACGAGAATCCTATTTCTCAGGGTGTTCAAATTTTAAAAAAAGTAGTCTATAAAAAATCGGACGAATAGCTTGAAAATGCAAGACAATCTATCGCGTCGGTGTTACTTATTTCTACCAAGTAACTCTAGTATCAGTTTACCGACCCCCGGCAGGATGCTACCCGGGTTAGCTCCTGCGGCTCGAGCGAACAAACGACCACGTGTGTATTGTAGAGCATTCCTAACTACTTTACACGAGCCCTTCATTGGAATAGGTATAACTGAACGAAATTTTGAAAAAAAACAGAAGAGCAAAAGCGTAACTCACAGAGCACGCTAATGACCGTTATGTCGCTATGATGTTGTAGCGATGAAGACGATAACGACGACACACAACTGGTGGCATACAACGATGACGACGTTATATAGGCGTTGTTTTATTGTCACTTTACAGCGTTTCGATTCACCTTGACAAATGATTTGGGTTCGGTTAGACGTATTTTTCGTTTTCCCTTCTTTTTTACCACGACACCGAAAGCGCACTGACACCGCCATACCATAACAGTACGTTCCGCATCCGCCAAATTTCCGCCTTCGTTAAATTTTTTACACAACAGATAGATTTACAGTCAAATCAACGTTCGCCTGAACAGTCTGACGGTTTCTCGTCTCATTTTTTAATTTTCATTCCGACTCCAATACGTCAACTTATGAGAACATAAGGAGCCACCCAACGAAAATTACGGGTGTCTACTTGCCATTGATGATGTTCTACAAAACGATCAGAAAGCATGAATGTTAATAGCAGCAAATTTGTGAACGCCTTCTTCATTCAATTGACTAACCGAATTAGCAGAAGGTTATATTAATGATCTCCCAACGGTTTACCGCCTCATCGTGGCTGAGAGGTGTTCCTGGGTGTCGAGCAGCGATGTACAGAGGGGGATTCATCCTCCTGGCAGGGTTTCCCAAGCTGAGAAAAAGTTCGCATTTCCATCAGGAAGCCTAGCTAAGAGTAAACCAATACGAGGATCCACCACCGTCTTAGTATCAAGGTTGCATGGTGGGAAACCTCCCTCTGATCCACAAAAGTTGCGACTACCTGTGGTGGTGAAGACCGGGCAGACTTTGGCCAGGCTGACCTCGGGATTCCAAGGAACCACAATGGCTTAACCACCAAATCTCTGAAAAGTGGAGATTATGCTGGGGCCCGCACAATCATTGAGGACGCGCTGTTCAGGTATCAAGTACCACATATGTTAATGACGTCCATCGAAGCACCATAAAAATCCCGTTAACTTTAAACCACGTTCTCTTTTGCTTCCTAAGAAACACATCAATAAAATGAGCGGTAGAGAAAAACCTATAAAAAGCTGTCTCATTCTTCCCTTCCGTTTCAAATACTCTTTTCAAAGCTCTCTTTTACAAAACACGAAGTACTCTTTAGAAGTACTAAAATTCCAAGCGGCATATCAGTTTGCTGACAGTTGCTGTTACAAGTGATCTCGAATTTGCCGAATTCAGACACCAGGGCAGCACCATTGTGGTTGTGTTTCACATAATACCACACAATGAAGAAAAAGCAATACGCAATAAATAAAGAATTGTATATTGTGATTTCGACTACAGGCTCAGTTTAACTGAATTCAATACCGATTTGTGTTTCCTAGACCATCACTGTTGATGAGTGACTGCTGATGGCACCGTCAGGGTAAAAAACTGGCTGAGAGAAAGGCAAAGCAAGGGTCTCAGTGGTGTGGTGGGTAATACGTGGGCCCCGGAAGGGCTAATCGCTGATTCGAAGCCTACCTGTGGTCTCGAATTTCGTTCATGTTATCATCATTTCAGCATCATAGCGGTTGTGTTTCACACAACACCGGACCATGAAAAAATAATAGGTTGTGGACAAAGAGTTGTACATTGGTCTCGAACTGCTCAAAGACTGTAAAGCTGCGCAAATATCCATTTCTTGAACTTCATTTCTTTCGTATCATCACTGATAAGTCCTCAATGTTTTTCACCAAAAAAACAACTCTCAATCTCCAAGCACAACATCGCCTGCCAGTGCTGGCTGACCAACTTCAACTATATTTCACTGTCTGTCATTTGATGAACTTTGACAACATTTCTGGCATGAAAGCACAAAACGTCGATCACGTAAACGCCTTGTCAGTTCTTGAAAAGAAGGGATAAGTTTTTGTATCCTCTTCATTTCCTTCGAAATCATTACAACGATAACTTCAAGTAGCGTGACTGATGCAATAATAACAATGCTAGTCGTGGTTCTTAAACTTTTGACCGTCACAGGTAGCAAATAAAAGGAAGGTCTTCACTTTCAATTTTCCGCTCATTGCTTCGCCGCCTAACTGTGACCACTGAGTAATCATCTACGATCTACAGCTACGTGTTCATCCACTGAGCAAGGTCGTCCGCCCTGAAAGGCAGTTATACACTTCCATCCCGAAGACCAGAATGTACCTATGCCAAGATAAAGCACCAGTGGCTTCTTCATCACCAAAAGTCTGGTGCACTTCGTTTACCCTGAAGAAGCGCAGCCCTCCAAGCTGTTCTGTTGCCACGACGAACGAGGTATACTGCATCCATTTCTAGTTATTCTAATGATTATCAAGACTAGTGGGTATAAGTGTCAGATTAATCTAAAGCGATAACCGTACCTACAGATCAGTTAAAGTCGTTCGGTTTTGCTCCGGAAAAAACTATCATACTTCTTTCTCTTTCGGTGATGCTAATTCCTAACGAAACTACTTTCGAACTCTAGAATTTTGTAGAAAGAATAGACCATAAAAGGGGGTCTAACACTTTTCGCCAATGTTGCTTGAACAGGGTAGGTCGAAGGCATGCGTTATACCGGTTACAGCCTTTGAAAGTTCCTTGAACTGAGGGACAGTGAACTACTACTTTTTCTCTTGCGTCGTTCTTCTATGGCGAGACGGTCTTCGTTCCAATCAAGCGAAACGATTTTCAGTTACCGTCTTTGTGTCTCTGAGTCATTCGAAATGAAAGTGTATCTCACAAAGAAGAAGAAAATACTTCATCTCCACTTCAGCAAAAGCTTATTTCAGACGCCTGTATGATTAAAGAGTGTTTGAGGGAAACTAGAAAGTGTTCTTGAAATAACCCAGAAAAATACTCTAAAATTCCTTATCTCTTAACTCCACAAATTCCTAATGCTATAGCTATTCGTATCGTTAATCTTTACCTTCGGATAACGAGACCTCTATACTGTGTTGGAATTGAGTAGAGAATGAAAAATTAAAATTTTTAGGTAACGATGGAAAAAAATCTCTTAAATGAAAACCGCCAAGGGACTTCTACCGCCTGCTGAACAGCTATCAGAAAAGGAAATCACTCAAGAACTTAGTAAAGGAGTGGTAGTCCACCTAGGATTAGACGATAAGGTAGTCCAAAATCTTTTTCTTGACCACCATGAACGATTCAGAACTTAATTTCTAAGCACTGTTAAGGATCTTAGGGATCTTTGCGTCAATGAGTTCGTCTACACTGTCGCACTTTCGATGGAAATCTACCGCGGAAAGGCCTTCCTATGTGAGAGACGACGATGAGTCTCCCATCACACACCTCATAAACTAAGATCCCAACTAACGTTTTTCTGACCAGGACCGCTTTACTTACACTGTAGATTTCGTCGATAACAGGTAAAACTAGACCATACTTACAGGTTTCCAGTGGGAACCTTGCGAATTCGTTCAATAGGCAGTTGAATACTGTTGTTGCTAGAGGATGAACTATAGAAGTCCATTCAACCTTGCCACCCGGCAGTACTTTCTGTACAGCTTAGCTTAAGTGTGTTAAGGTTTATTTTTACATATTACAAGACTATAGAAGAGGTGAATGGGAACTCCACGTTGTTCTATCTCCATCAGAGAATTATGTTGCGCCTTCAGTTCTCAAAATTTCTCGACACGATATCGACTTTTTTTCACACATGGACCTTACTTCGCCATCATAACAGCAAGCCAACTAACTTTTCGCTAAGAAAATTCCTCTCTTGTAAGTAAATGGACTCAGTGATTCACACAGAGCAAGCTGAAACAAGCTGAATGGGTTCTACTTCTTATCGATTGCTATCTCAGTATATACCAAAGTGGAAATACTCTACCTAAAACCATAGATACTGTTGTTTAACTTAAGTCCTTTTGGTCCTCCATCATTTTTATGCCGATCAGCTTTCGATGTTGTAGAAGTTTCTTGCCATAGGAAAACATTATTCGCATTTATTTATATGTTCTTATCAACTGATCTTGTTGAGGTGATGCGAGGTCGATATAGTCGTCGATGTTGTTGTTGTTGTTGTTGCTGTGGTGGACAACAAAACGACAACTACACCAACCTCGCATCAGCTCAACAAGATCGCTTCACAAGAACATATAAACCAATATGTGGACTTTTTATGCTGAGGTTTGTAGAACGTCGGTCTTCTGAGTTATTAAAACATTCTCCAGTTAGGGAACAAATCTTCAGAACGAAACGGACAAACAGACAAACATTCATTCACCCACTGAGAACAACCCAGGAGTGTCCTGTTGATCAAAATATACAATCTAGAGAAGCCTACGGAAAATATTGGGGCGTGTCACATTGTGCAAGGATGACCGGCCTGTATACTCTCGCCGGTATAGTTCCACTCGTTGAAATAACCTGTACTATGGACGTTCTTCTCAAAACAATTCACAGTCCTTCGTGGTTCATCGTTTGTTTGTGAAATAGTCGATACTGCTGTTTTACCAGAAATATCATCGACACTAAAAAAAAACGTGCAAAGACATGGGCAGCTAATGAAATCAAATGGATCCCAAGGAAGTCTCCCAAAAGGAATTCAGGACAAGACCGATTTATAGAAGAAAAAACAGAAAGAGCCAAATAGAAGTAAAAAGAACTATTCAGTCAATGCCGAGGTTAATAGAAAGTCGGTCGTGGGAGTTAGAGAACAGATTTTTCTTCATCGCCTCCATCGTATCATGAATTCTATACGAAACTCTTAAAGGATAAAAGGATAAAGATCTCGGCGTTAACCTATTCCTGAGGGATGCGGCATGCATTCGACTTCACTAAGCACCGCTGGAGGCGACTGAATGTATATTTCGCCTCTGCGAGGTCTCGCAGTGGCCTACCGATGTGTCGAGCTAGTGCTGCTACCCTCCCAAACAAGTTTGGTACCAATTTACCCACCTCGGAAAAATGGAAAACTTGATGAGCCTGGAGCGCGGGGATCGATCAGACGTACATTGCAAGGTGCATCCGACAACTGCGCTACACACGCCTATATGCAGAATTCTTTCCTACAATTTTAAATGCATTTAGGATTGGGATTATCAAGTAATTGCAAGTGAAGTTTTCCAAATTTCTAGAACTTTCGATGCAAATGCCGGATTTACAAAGATAAACGATAAGCTGGAGAAGATAACCATGTTCTACAGAACGAAATCTCATTTGTTCAGTCGCTCTCGCGTTCGAAACAGGAGCCAATAATAAAGTGGGAGGGATGCTTGTCGCAGGATCCATAAAATCAAGATTTCATACTTGTAGAATAAAATAGCTTGCATACTGAAGTTACAGATAGGCAGATTATAATAGTTTTCATTCCAGCTAGTAAATATTCATATATGAGATGGGCGCGTGTGTCGCACTTGTCGGAGGCCCACTCCAACACAAACGTGGAATCGATCCCCGCGCCCATGGGCCACAAAGCCTTCCATCCCTCCGGGGTCGGCAAATTGGTGCCAGGCTTGTCTGGGAGGATAGCAGCACTGTCTCGATACATCGCTAGGCCACCGCGAGTCATTGTAAAGGCGGATATGCATCCAATCACCTCCAAACGATGCTTAATGAAGTCGAATGCATGGCGCATCCCTAAGATTGATCGACGCCGAAAGCTTTATCCTTTTTATCCTTTACGAGTTGAGATATTTTGGTTTAACTTTGGAAGTGGGCATTTTTTTTCGCACAGTTTGCATTGTAGTCAATGCATATCGGTCGTCAGCCAGCTACTTTCTGACCAGAAATTTACTGAAAATTCCGGGTTTTTTTTGCAAAAAGAATATGCAACAAATACAAAGTAATTTAACCCACAGCTTGAATTTAACTAGGTTCGATGCCGATTTGTGCCCTTCAGATTAATCCCGTTGACGGGCGATTGACGATAGCACCTATAGGTCAACAACACAGCTGAGAGAAAGGCGAAACGAAGGACCCTCATGGTGTTGTGGTGTACGCGTTAGACCCTGGAAAGGGTGATATCGGGTTCGATTCCCACCGGTCCGGAACTTGCAAGTATCTCAGCATCATTACGGTTATAGTTCACATAATACCCTGCCGTTAAAAAACAGAGAATAAATAGAAAGTTACTACGTTGTGATTCCGGTTTTTCTCCATTAAATAATGAGGCTTACACAACCACACTGACGCTGCGATATTTGCAGAATTCCAGATAGCAAGTGTCTGCGGTGGAGATCGAACACGCTACTACCCTTTCCGGGGATGACGCGTTTGCCACACCACACGGGCCCTTAATTTTGCCTCCCTCTCAGCTTATAAACCTTGTAGATGAAAAATCTATCTCATAACGAACAAAGGCCTAAAACCTATCACATATACGTTTTCTTTCAGTGGATTTCCCACGACAATTACGACGAAACCAACGCATAGAGGTGGAAAGGGTCTTCTTCAAAGAACGTTTGGATAAAGTACGAACTACTTTGTGACTTCACAGTAACAGATCCGTATTACAGAAATCGTAAGCAGTTATTTGAAAACGAAGCACAAATGGAGCAGATTTCCTCAAAAAAAGTGCGAAAAAAATCGACAAGGGCAATTAGTCTGTAACTACGGACACCACGCTCTAAAAGTACGTTTCCACTTTTGTTCGCTTTTTCACTAGGGCTTTAATGGTCCTTTTTTTTGTGTACTGTTCTAGAGTAGGTTTCTGTCGTATCTAAATCTACATTTGACTTTTCCTTATATGCCACATCTGAGTAGTTTTTTCTTGTAGAATGGATAGTCTGGGAGAGAACCTGGAAAACAATCCCTCTGATTTCGAGGAGATGTTGGACGATTACAATGTTTCTAATTCTGAACGAGGTTCGGTGTGTGTGCCTAGAATCCTAAAGCGAATCAGGGAAACGAGTTTTTTTTGTTTTTGATTTCTTCAAACAGTGGAAATGAAAGCTGTAAAACATCCTATAGTCCTGGCGCAGTGGTCGGGAGCGCCCTGCCACACTCATGTGGAATCGATCCCCGCGCCCATGGACCACCAAGCCTTCCATCCCTTCGGGGTCGGCAAATTGGTACCAGACTTGTCTGGAAGGATAGCAGCATTGGCTCGGTACATCGGTAGGCCACCGCGAGTCATTGTAAAAGCCAGATATGCATTCAGTCACCTCCAAAGATGCTCAATGAAGTCGAATGTATGGCGCATCCTTAAGGGATTGGTCAACGCTGAAAGCTTTGTCCTTTTTTATAATCCGTGTAAATCTTAAAGTATTCCGGAAAAGCGCCAATATTTGTGGGCTTTTTCATTATGAATGCACTTCTGTTGAAGTTCTTGAGGGTTTTAATCTTATTTAGGATGTTCTAGAAGAAGTATGTATATCCTTTAGACAGTGACACTCAATGCGACTCAGTAAATGATAAGAAATTGGTGATGAATAGTGACGGCTGTGTTGCTACGCTGACCACAATGGATAGGTGGACTTGGCTTTCGAATTTCTTCTCAGTACCACCATTCATCCTTTACGAGGTATTGCAGCTCTGCTAAATCTTCGTTGTCATAAGTTTTGATAATTACAGTCCTCACCATACTTTGCAATTTTCTGTACTTTTGTTAAAAGTATAGCTTCTTGGGTTGACATAATTTTTGGTTAATTCCATGTGTTTCCTTCATAATATGTGATCTAGTGTGGGTCTATGCGACTGGTTATGGCAAACAATATTCACGTAAATGAGACTTGAATCATTTTCCTGTTACTTATTTGAATGCTTGGATAGCTCGTCTTCTCTGGATGTGTGGGCCCCAACATAATTCCCATTTTTTCGGAGTTATCCTGGTTTAGCCATTGTTGTTTCCTGGAGTCTCGAGATCATTCTAGCCAAAGTGTGCCCCCAAGTCGTCACTACCACGTGCAGTCGCCGCCCTTGTGGGTCAGAGGGGTTATTTGCCACTGTGTGAATAGTTTGTTACCGGGACGATGGTGGATCCTGGTATTAGTTTACTATTAGCTGGGCTTCCTGATAGAAACATTGGGCTCATCCTTAACTTGGGAGACCCTGCTGGACGAATCTTCCCGCTATACATCGCAGTCCGACACCTAGGAACACTTCCCAGCCACGATGAATCGGTCAATCGTTGGCAGGATTTTCTTATTAAGTCATGAATAAATAGGAAACCCCTGCGTTTCAGAAGATTGATGATGGCGATACCACCGAGTTTTTCGACACATCTCCGACTCAGATCAAAGACTTTTTACTTGCCCAAGTACTGGGCATACGGTTAGTATTATGAATCATGACATTATATGGTAGCTGTATTTCCTGATATACGGAGATGTACGTGCTATTCGAATGTCTTTAGAATTTGTGCTTTTTAGATTTTTTTGTATTTGTTTTGCAAGTGCTGTTCAATTCATGGGATTTCTCTACTGATGCTTTCAAAGGTGTACCTGTGGACGAAGGTGAACTTTGAGTTCATATACTTTTTCTAACTCTCATCCTCGATGATTAATTATGAACAGAAAAGTGCTTTTATAGGAAACATTACTTACGTGGTACTTGAGCGGCCCGTCCTCACTAGTTGTGCCTGCCCCAGCATATCCACCATTTTTCGGAGATTTGCTGGTTAAGCCATTGTGGTTCCCTGGAATCCCGAGGACAGCCTGGCCAAAGTCTGCCCCAGGTCGTCACCACGATAGGGAGTCGCAGCCTTTGTGGATCAGAGGGAGATTTGCCACCATGCAACTTTGATACCAGGACGGTGGTGGATCCTGGTATTGGTTTACTCTTAGCTAGGCTTCCTGATGGAAACGCCGGGCTCCTTCTCAGCTTCGGAGACCCTGCCGGGGGAACGAATCGCCCACTGTACATCGCAGTCCGACACCCAGGAACACCTCCCAGCCGCGATGAGGCGGTAAACAGTTGAGAGAATAGGAAACATTATGGTAGAGAAAGTATGGCTTGTTATTGTAGCTTTCATAAACTCTGAGCCCGTATTCATCTGCTTCAGAAGAGTTATCGAGGTTGGATTACTTAATCCAACGAATTTTCGCCGGTTTTAAACGTTGGGATGCAGTCCATATGCTCCATATTGCGCAACATGAATATGTTTTCGAGAACAGCCTTGCCTTTTTCCCGTTCTACCCGATGACAGTCAGGTATCTAATAACGCTCTTCGATGTCTTAGTATTTCAAAAAATCGACTTTCGTTTAGCCCAAGTATGACTAATTAACATGGGTTTAAATCGTTGAGCTTACATGAGGTTGGTAAGTAAACTTTATTCGGTTAATGTCCCGACGTCTTCGCCTTCCTCAGAGCCGATGATTCGAGTCGATGTCCACAGTTCTTCATGCTCTCGATGTGGTGTTTTCGTCATCGTATCGAAGAACACTGTGCTACACGACTCGAACTCTGAAGACGATGACGTGGAAACGTTAGCCGAATAAAGTTCACTTGTCATCCTCTTGTAAGCTCTACAATTTAAAAACAATGTCTCAGTATTACTCATGGTCTCCTTTTTATATCCCTTTTTTCGTTAAAGTATATTTTCGTGATCTTTGATGGTCGTAGTACCTATTTGAGAAAGAAAAAACTCCGTCCATTATATAGGTTTTTGAGAATTCGTTAGAGTATTTTTTGAAGAGCCAAATATTGGTATCCTTTTAGAGTTCTGTCAATGGCATGGGCAGCTCCTTTCGTTCATTTGGGATTTATCCATGTATCATCCGCATTATTAATATCAGCTGTAGCAATTAACTTGGTATTTGTAAAATTCATGACAATTTCGTCGCAACTTTGATGAACCTTTGTTGGAAATTGTGGAAGTTACTCTAACATTTGTTAAATTTAGGGCTGCTTCGTTTCTTGTGCTGCTGTTCTGTATCGGATTGTTCTACGCATTTCGAAATCGGTGAAACAGTCTGTTATTGCCGTGCTGTTGTTCTCGGCAAATCCTGCTTCTATATTCTTTTCAGCAGCGTATGCTGAATCGGTTCGTTTATGATAGTTATGTTGGTTAACACTTAAGGGGAGCGTATATCGCTGTAGTAGGGGCGCCCTGCAGTAGACATGTGATCAATCCCCGCGCTCCAGGCCCACCATGCCCTCCATCCCTCCTTGGTCGGCAAATTGGCACCAGACTTGTCTGGGTGGATAGAAAGCACTGGCTCGACACATCGGTAGGCCACCACCACGAGCCATTGCAAAGGCCAAATATGCATTCAATCACCTCCAACGATGCTTAATGAAGTCGGATGCATGCCGCATCCCTCAGGGATGGATCAACGCCAGGAGCTTTATCCTTTATCCTTGTGTACTGGTCATTTATGGAGAACTCTCCGTTATACTCTCTATGTCTTTTAGCTGTATTGCCTTCTTACTTTCTGTGGAATATTACTGCTTCTCGAGGAACGGCCAACATTTTTCATACGTTATCTAGGCTCGCTGCTTTGCTTTAGCCTGGCTTATGCTACACGGTAAATGACAGTTTTGGAAAACGTTCTATAAAATTTTCTCCGAAGAAATATTGAGGTATCAGAATATCGTTCTCAGTCAGAGTTTGTCACTGGTAATTCTTCCCTTGAAATCAATCATGTCGTATACAGAAATTTTCGAAAGCTTAAAGATGTCCTAACGGATCGTGGTGTCATTTGAGCGAATTGCTTTTTTTTTTGCAGATCTAATGGCCTGTTGAATTTAGCTTATGTGTGGTTTTTCTGTGCACTAGAGTTTGTTTTGAGCGTTGATCCTGAAAACCCTAGACGGCGTCTTATAATCTTCAAAAGCGGTCTCTCTGCTATTATCTTGCAGGTGGGGAGTTTTTTTGTATCCTATTTTATACACTTGGTGTATTCTTCATTTCGATTATGACTAATATTTTCCAGTTCAGCATCCTTATTATTTAATTTCTTTTTGTTTCATTCTCTGTGCTGTTTTTTACTAGTAGTATTTATTCAGATGGGCAAGTTAATATTGTTTGTGATACTTGCCCCGTTATCTGTTTCGCTTCCCATTTTTGTGCATGGACGTCACCAACAGATTGCCTTCTGTTCGAAATGTGAGTGTAATATCTTCCTAATTTTGTAACATGAAATATCTCTTTTTTCTTATTCATATTTGTGTTCCATTTAACTGATGGAAGAAGTCTTTAGCAAATACTACATGTTATCTTCTACTGTTAGCGCCAACTGGCGATGAATTCTTAATGATTTGTACTTGTGTTGGTTTAAAAAATGAATCTTATGTGATTCTGTCTTCATATGCCTATGTTTATGTATACATACATATATATGTGTCATTATGTATATGTATATGTATATATGTATGCAAATATATTCATATATAAGGGCGCGTGTCGCGCAGTGGTCGGAGGCGTCCCTGCAGCAGTACACAAGGGGGTCGATCCCCCGCGCCCCAGGCTCACCATGCCCTCCGTCCCTCCGGGATCCGCAAATTTGTATCAGAATTGTCTGGGAGGATAGCAGCACCGGCTCGATAAATCGATAGGCCACCGCGAGTAATTGTAAAGGCCAGATATGCATTCAATCACATCCAACAATGCTTAGTGAAGTTGAATTCATGGTGCATCCCTCAGAGATTGATCAACACTGAGAGCTATACATATGTAATCATTTTTTAAGCATCAGAATGCTCAGCGAGAAAGTTTAGATTGTATTGCATTATTTGGTTAGATACCAGTATTCTTACCGTTTTTTCTTGGATGTGACGAGAGTGTGACAATTTTTTTAGCGTCTGCCGGTAGTGTTCCAATAACACTGCAACGTTTTGCTAAGGAACACAGTCTGGTCACGGTTGGGCGTACCGATGTGATTAATTGGTGCAGGTAGGTTTTCATAAATCTCTATGTTGTTTTTATCATTAGTATTGAGTGTGACAGTTGGTTATGCAAAAGATGTCAGTAACAATTCTTTTCAAATCTCTGAAATGTGAGTATATCAAATATTTGTAAAAGTCGTTCCGATTACCGTTATTTTCGTGAACGCATTGAATAATTGCCGAACTTTAGCGTTTCGTCGTCGATTTTTCCACCATTTTATTCTGCAGTCCAATCGAAGTACTGGCAAGTGTCATTGTTTGGATATTGGCAGTTAACTAAAGTTCCTTGCTTCCTGATGGCAGGGCCAGCGTTTTTTATTGTGGTATTTGGTACGTATAGAACTTGGTGTCGTGTTTGGTCGAAAAGGTGCGTTATCTCTTCACTTTTTTTCGATTACGTACAGTGTGACTGTGTAATTGGTTTGTCTAAGAGGAGAAAATTTCCGTTCCGAAAACTCTGACAAATAGGCGGTTTTGTATGTGTCCTCGATGATCTGGTTTCTGAACGTGAGTGTTTCTTCGTATTCTTGTTGAGCAAACACGAGGTGTTATTTTTATTCTTTATTCACGAACAAGCTGACGTTTCGGCGGATTTCGCCTTCCTCAGAGCCGCTTTCTATGAGGCTTCCACTGAGTATGTCGCGTGGAGACCAACCGCACAAAATTCAAGTGGAAGCGTAATGTGCCCCTCTCATCAGAATACTAGGCTTATGTATTGCCCAATATCACGCGCGATAATGAGGCATTCTTCCCTGCTGTTCATTTTCGGATTCTTGGAATTGATCCAGAATGCCTCGAGAGTTTTGCGCGCTTGTGTTCTCGATTTAGGCGCGAGGATCGTGACACGTACTTCAAAGTCCTCCCCGCTATGTCTCTGGGTCCTATGCGTGCCTAGTGGGGTATTTGGTTTACGTTTGCCGACTAGGTGTTCTTTTATGCGGACGCAGAGGGGTCTGCCCGTTTCGCCAATGTATTCGTCTACGCACGCCTTAGAGGAGATCAGATAAACTATACCCGAGCTCACGCACGCGACATACCCAGTGGAAGCCTCATAGAAAGCGGTGAGTGTGCAAAGCTGTGTTCAATGTTATTGAAATCTTGGTTCAGCGTTTTCTCTGTTTGGTTATGGAGGTGTTTGGCCGAATAGATTGCTGTCAACTTGACCTTTCCAGGCTCTGAGGAAGGCGAAATCCGCCGAAACGTCAGCTTGTTCGTGAAGAAAGAATAAAAATAACACCTCGTGTTTGCTCAACAAGAATACGAAGAATTACTTGATCAATGCCGAGGTTAATAGAAACTCGGACTTGTAAGTGAGTGTGTACACATTGGGATTCTCTTTCTTCAGTAGGATATTGAGCAAATCAGAAGCCTACTTAGTGAACGTAATTCCTCCACATTGTGGACGTCTACCGTGACTTTTTAGATGAATTTCTTTCAGATTCAATTGTTGTAATTAGCAGCCACATCTGTTTACGGCTGATTGTTCTACAGTATTTCTCAAATAAATGTTTCATAATGTGCAGAAGTTCTCAACATTTGCGACTTTTTTCGTTTTTAGAAGTTTTCTGCACCTCTTAGCCGAAAATGGTGATCATGTGCCGTATACGCTTCATGCTTTGTTCATGGCTTTTGGGGCATTATTTATTTATAATGTAGAGGTGCTGACACGCATTTTGTTCTCAAGCTCACCATTTCCCTATCTGGTTCTCGCTCGATGGATTTCTGATATAACACCGAAGGTACACTTGCATTAGTAACCCATTTCGTTCCGCAAAATAACAACACGATGTTCGTTTCACAGATTTTCGCAGTTACTTAAGAAGGAATTTGTTTATAAATGCAGTATGGTGGAGATATATTTTATTTGATTGGTAAAGAAAGCCACTGTCTATCACCTACAGAAAAATAACCGTTTGGACAGATGGTTTATCACCTTTTTACTTATGCTCGAATTTCCAAGGCCGACATCCTCTTAGCATGAGCATTGGTCAAATGATTCACTGTATTCCTGATGAGTAAATATGAGGTGTTATTTTCTTTTTCATTGACGGAAAAAACTGACGTTTCAGCGGATTTCGCCTTCTTCAGTTCCTGAAAAGGCCTGATTGACTGCGAACTACTCAGCGAAGCACCTCCATAACCAAAATAGAGGGAATATTAAACTTAGATTCCAATCGCATTGGAAACAAAACAGCTTCTTTGCACACTTGCCGCTTTTTATGATTCTTCAATTGAGTATTTCACGTGGAGACCAACCGCACAAAGTTCACTTGGAAGCGTAATGTGCCTCTTTTACTATATATGTCTTAAATACTAAGCGAGATAACGCATGATTACGAGGCATTCCTCTTTGTGAATTTTCGAATTCTTGGAATTTATCCGCAATGCTTCAAGAGTCTTGCGCTTTCAAGTATTCGATTCCTGTGCGAGGATAGGATATGCGCGCCAACTACAATGTTTGGTTCGAATTTAAGTTCTACATAACCAAATGGTACGGAAAGCCAAGTGATAAAAACACATTAGTTGGTTACGTCTTCTTACCATTCACAAGAAAGGTGCTTGTGAAAAACATGCTTCGAACGGCAAACAGTGCGTGAACAGGGAGTGAGCAGAAGGAAGAATTTCTGAAACTGGCGCGGCAAATACCCATTTCCTGTGGCTACAAAACAATAGCTCTTCGCGGAAGGTGTGGAGGAAATGCCACGCCCTTAAGCGACAATTCCAGAAAGGATAAGACCCCGTTTATCCTGCTGTTCATTCCCAACGAAATAAGTGCGGCTATAAGGCATTGTTTAAAAAGAGCGGGTCTAGAGAATTCGATAGCAATCATTAGAATATCACCGGGCGCACATCGGTTAGTACGTGACTGCCTATATGACCTTCTAGGTAGAACGCAATATTGTGTAGCATGCTCTAACGCTAGAGACGGTGATTGCATGAGTTAGGGTGCGATTTATCCCATCTCTTGTAAAGCATGCGAGAACAAACACATTGGCAAAGCGGATATACCACTGTGCATCCGTATAAAAGAACACGATATTCAGTAAACTTAAAGCCAAACCAGATACTTCACAAGGCGCGTATAGGACAAAGGGACATAGGGGGGAAGATTTTGAAGTAAAAGTTACCATCCTCTCACAGTAGTGGAAAACTCTTGAAGCATTCTGGATAGACTTCAAGAATCCGAAAATGAACAGTAGAGAGGAATATCTCGTTATCACGCATGATCTTACACAGCATTTAAGACATATTTTAATGTGAGAGAGGCACCTTACGCCTCTATGTGAATTCTCTGTTCGGTTGGTCTCCACGTGAAGTATCCGGCAGAAGACACAAAAAGTAGCAAATATACGAAGAAGCTATTTTGTTTTCAAGGCGATTGAAATCTTGGTTTAGTATGTTCTCTATTTGGTTATGGAGGTGTTTGGCTGGATAGGTTGCAGTCAACCTGAATTTTCCAGGCTCTGAAGAGGGCGAAATCGCCGAAACGTCAGCTTTTCCTTCAATAAAGATTAGAGTAACGCTTCGTATTTTCTCATAAAGAATGTAGTGAATTGTCTTGGAATGACTCACTGTTTTTTATTCAATAGCAAACACTAGGTTGGTATTATAGCATTTATTGGCAAACAATAGCTATACAATAAAAACGGTGTTTGTTTAAAAGAAGCTGTTTATTATGCGAATGCAAATCTATTTGTTAAGTCTTATCTGCTGAGGTTATGAAATTGATCGATGCCGAGTTAATAGATAGTCGGTCTTGGGATATGTTCGAATGTTTAGCTTCGTTGATATTTTTAGGTACGTCTGTCCGACTTATTTGTTCCACAACCTCTCCCTTTTCTGACATATTTTTGTCGTCGAGGTCTCCCAGAGTTTCTCCTGTATTTGTATCTCATGGTTTATCTCATATTTGGTACAACAATGCACGCAATGTGGTTACCGTTCACTTGACTTTCATCACAGTTTAACCAACGTCGTTATTACTGTTATGTGATCTCAAAATTGCAGTTGTGTTCTCGTGAGGTTCTAGTCAGTTATGTATTGTAGATATTTCATCCCATTTGGTTCGAATTTATTCCACACCTATTTTTTTTCTGTTTCTTTTTTCTTTTAATAAATGAAGGGTAAAACTAATGGTTCCTAAATATTTTTCGAGTGGGGTACTTGCGCTTTGGACCCCTTCCAAATGGTAGCAAACATTTGTTGATGCTAACACTACAGTATGCATCTTAAAATCGACTTTGATCCAACAGTAAAAATACTCAATAACTTCGTTTATTGATGAGCTTACCTCCTAATGGTTTACCGCCTCGTCGTGGCTGGGAGGTGTTCATGTGTGCCGGGCTGAGATGTATAACGAGGAGATTCATCCTCCCGGCAGAGTCTTCCATGCTTAGGAGTTAGGCGTTTCCATAAGGAAGCCCAGCTAAGAGTAAACCAATACCAGGATCCGTCACCGTCCTGGTATCACTGTAGTCGCAAGGTGGCAAATCTCCCTCTAATCTACAAGGACGGCGACTGCCCGTGGTTGTGACGACCTGTGGCAAACATTGGCTAAGCTAACCTCGGGATTCCAGGGAACCACAATGACTAAACCAGCAAAACTCCGAAAAATGGAGATTATACTGGGGGATTGCACAGAGTGAGGACGGGCCATCAAAGTATCAAGTATTGGTGAGCTTATGAGCGATCATAAGAACTCTTTTTTGGGCCGACGATCCATCTACATCGCCATCTTTAAAGGCTGTAGTGATTCGAATCGAGTGGAACACCGTACTTATGAAAACTCCGATACAGTAGGAAATCCCTGCGTTTGGGAACTCGCAATGAATCATTGTCACTCCGCAGATGGTCGATGTTTTCCAAAATCCAGCAACAGTTAAGCGATTTTCCAAAAGTAAGTTTATCAGTAAACAGAAATATTGGTAGTACTCAAAGTACTCATGATTACGGATGTACATAGTTTAGACGGCATGCCTGACAGTTGTAGGCTGTGGTAGTTCTGAAAGCTGTGTACGCCGTCCAAACTGGGGCTAAGGCATTGTACGGGTTGTGTTCGATTCATTCACTCTTACTACATGTTGTAAGGCATTTTCTTTCCTACTTTACAAGCGATGGTAATGAGTGACCCCGACGATACCAGCGTTTAACACTCTGGCAGCGAATGACAGCTACAGGCGCCACAAAGGTTTTGAGGGAGTGGCCATTTAGACACCTATAGGTGTCATAGTGAGTAGAGCGAAAAATTAGGCGTAGTCCATTCAGCGACAACGAGAAGTTAGGCGTTATCTCGAAAGGGTTAAACTGTTTTGGAGAGCGCTTGATAGTGCTCACAGCCGCATGTAATCAGCTGATATAGATAGAACGCAGACGCGTTTAACGGTCACTGTGTGTGTTAGAAATTGAGAAATTTGTCTTAAATTAGCAATATTCTTCTTCTTGAGTGGTTCCGGTTTATAACTTCTTTAAGAACGTAAACGTTAGAGGAGACAGCTTATCTTAGTGGAAGACGCATTTAGATAAGCAGTGCCAGACAATTCATTCAGGACCGTACCGGCAACTCTGGTAATGGTCTGGTCTTAGCTTGTTTTTTAGATGGTTCGTTCAGGTGACGTGCACAGGTTAATGTTTTGCAGTAGTTGAAGTTGTATATCTATACATGTTGTATAGTTGTATATCTATAGTATATCTACAGTATATCTACAGTTGTTTATCTATACAAATGCATCAAATATGCTGGTTTATTGAACGATTTTACTCATTGTTACCAAACATGACGTTGTACGCTATGTTTGATTCCTCATGTTGTACTGCAAAAAAAGGCACATCATATACAAATGCTTGAGAAATGGTAATTTCCGATGAGGTGGAGCTTATGAATTCAATAAAGGTGAAAGAAAACTCGCATCAGGTAATTTTTCACTCTAGAACCATTCTAAAAGTAACTAATCAAGTTAAACTATTTATTATTACTCCGTCCGTGTCACGCGAAAAAACGTTGACGGTCTTTGAAGGAAAGAAATGTGCGGAAATCAGTGGTGCGGTGGATCTTAAGGGTTTTGAAATGAAAGTGGATCCAGTACATGGGTATAGTTTGATCTATTCAGTACAGTATCTTAAAGTGGAATATGGAGCAAAGTCACTGCATGATCCTGTCACTTCTTCAACTCAGCGATCAGCTAAGAATGCCGCCACTCCTGCCAACGACGATGTTCGACGTGAGCCAGCGTCTGGATCTATGAACATCATAAAACTACGGATTCTAAATACCATTGAGAGGTCCTGTCTACTAATGTGGTCTGGTGATGTATAACAATTGTAGTTTGCAACTTTAATTGAAGTATTTGACTACGGAGATGCGAGCAGTGCAGCGGATAGGGTTGCTTCGTACCATATACAAGGCTTTCTTGGTTCGATGCTAAGTCCCGGCTAAACAAACCTTCCATCTATTCTGAATCGGCAAATTGGTGTCAAATTTGTCTCAGAGGAAGAAGACACTGACTTGATCCACCAGTAGGCGACCACAAGGCAATATTTATGCCAAGGTTTATTGAAGCACTTTCACGATGCTTAATGGGTTCGAAAATACGACGCAGCTTAGAGGTTTATCAACGTCGACGACGCAAAACGCTTTTTAGGTGTGTTGGACTGCATAGCCGGTTCCATTCTCTTTTACTTTGATCATCGAATACTCACCGATCATACCGGCCTGAATCAGTGACTCCCGGCGTTCTTTCATTCGGCAGTAGTACTTCACATATTGTATACAACGTACCACCAGATAAATACAGTAAAGCACAATTACGGTAATGATGAGCATAGCGAATACAAGCATCACTAATCGTAGGGCTACGTTCGACTCCGGCTCCTCCTTTTCCTTAAATGAATGGTTCTTCAAAAAGTTGTCTTTGGAAAAAAAGTGTATCTGAAGCACAATAATGCTGAGATATTTGCAAAACTCCGGATCACAGGTGTTTGCGATCGGGAACGAACATGCTAATACCCTTTCCGGGGGCTAACGCATTCACCACCACACCATGCTGGCCCTTCGTTTCGCCTGTCTCTCAGCTATTTCTATCGATCAGGCCAGCAGCAAACACCCGTCAACAGGATTGATCTACAGCCTCAGCTTAGCTGAATTTGTTGCCGATTTGAGCTCCCCAGATCAATCCCATTGACGGGTGATTGCTGATGGCCTGATCGATAGAACTAGCTGAGAGACAGGCGAAACGAAGGACCCGCATGGTGTGGTGGTGAACGCGTTAGCCCCGGGATGAGGGTAATAGCGCGTTCGTTCCCCACCGCAAACACCTGCGCTCCGAATTTTGCAAATATCTTAGCGTTATTGTGATTGAGTCACACGTAATAACCTGCCGTGAAAAACTATAAATAAAAAAGATAACATTGTATCTGAAGCATTTTGCTTTTCACAATACCATTTCACTTAGGCAACACCTGAAGGCAATTTCGCTCGTGAAGAGAACAGATACATTAGGTCAGATGTAAGCTGAATAGTTAGGGAGAAGAATAGTGGTCACAATTGTAAAAATAGACCTCTAGAAAAGATTAAAGAAGAAATATTGAAGCTTGGAGATTGAGCGCTTCGGAAAGAAAAATATGCCGTGTGGGGGCGTAAAGTATGAGTTGCATGATTTCATAGGTTTTATAGAATAAATTAGAATGAAATATGTAATATAGGCGGACTCCAAGAGAATGCAAGCGCCTTCTTGGAGGACCAACCAAGCGATGAGTGGGCGTGTTTATGGCTAACGTCAACCATTTGCATTCGCAGAGGGCAACCATTTCAGGACTAGGACATGGACATCGCGAACGTCACCATGTTCGAAGCTGACCACCACCATGGCCAACGGTGCGCCAAAGAGAGAGACGAATGAGATTTGTGCTGGGGCCCGCATCTCAGTGAAGACGGGGCCATCTATGTATCAAAGTAAATGAAGGTAATATTTCAGCTTGTAGTATAAAAATTCTTCTAGTATACTGGATGAGTTATTATGATCGTAACAATCGTTCTTCTTAACGTGTTAATCCAAATATAACCTTTCATTGAGAATAGCCAAAATAATAATTTATCTGTAAAGATGTCAGATTTGAAAATCAGCTTGGTTGTGATTTTCCTTGGACTGATCATTTTTCAGGCACTCATATACCATAATGGGTTACCTCCTCGCCATAGCGGGGGGATCTTTCAGGGCTTCGAAATATGGTGTATAAGAAGAGCTCATCGCTTAGGGGAGTCAGTCAGACAGATTTACTTCGATTTATGGATCTGAACGTCCAACAGAAAGAACCTATGCCATGACAGAGTACTGCGAGAGCCATCAAGGGCTATATTTTCGTTAAAACCGCAATGATACGGATCTTATCGAAAGTATTATGCTCTTGATGTTTTTTTTCACTGAGCAATTTGAACAGCCTGAGCAGCCGTTGTGCGCTACATAGACGAATAGAGTTCACTATGCTTTTACGAGTTATGCGATAAGTAAATGAATTACAGGTCAGACGGAAAAGGCAGTTAGAGTCAACTTGCTACTCATTTTTCCACATAAGTCTCTCAAGCCCAGAAGGAGTTTCCATCAGAAGCCCAGATGACAGTAAAGCAATACCAGGATCCACCACTGTCCAGGTATAGAACTAGTCGCGTGGTGGCAAATCTCCCTCTGATCCACAAGGGCGGCGACTGCTATGGTGGTGACGACGTGGAGCAGACTGGCTAGGCTGAACTCGGGACGCCAAGGAACCACGATGGCTAAACCAGCAGAACTCCGAAAAAAATGGAAATTACGCTGGGGCCCGCACAACTAGCGAAGACGGGCCATCCAAGTACCCAGGCGAGTAAGCAAGTAATATTGAAGACTTCATAGCATATATTAATGTTACCCTGACTTACAGATCAAACCAGTAACTGTGCTTTTTCACATCTGCCTATCCACCCCCAAGTAACAACATTTCTCTTACTGGGAGAGATTGAGCTTTCACTCGTATATTTCCTTATCAGTTGAAATCTAGAGCATGTGGATAAATCTGAACGATTAAGAAGAAACTCCAAAAAGGGGGTATTACTGTTTAAATGTGGATGGCAAAAAAAACAAAAGACAGGTACAAGAGGCTCAATATGACTCCCAATTGCATGCACCATCATGGGAAATGACAAGAGAATGCATTTGAGTTCAGCCTGAAAGAAATCCTTACCGTCTTCTCTCGATACGACTCCCATCGTGAATGTGTTCGATGCGGAGCGACAACAGTTGACACACCGAAAACCTGAAATGAAGTCCAGAACGGTAGGGTCTGAGCACATAAGCGTTAACTGTTGATTGAATAAGCCAAGACTCTGGAACAAACCTGGACAAAAATGATAAGCAACATACGAGCGAGTAATGTTGGATACATTAAGCTCACATTAAATCGATTAATACCAACAATCAGCATTGCGGATGTCACAGCTAGGATGCTCATCGTCAGAATGAGACAAATCTCAAAATAGGGACGGAGCCTAAACGAGCACAAAACACGTTTGATTAAACTTCTTCGAGAACACAAGCGCGCAAAATTCTTGAGGCATTCTGGATTAATTCCAAGGATATGAAAATGAACCGTAGGGAGGAATACCTCATAATAACGCGTGACATCGGGCAGTATTTAAGACTGGTATTTTTGATGTGAGAGGAACATTGCGCTTCCACGTAAACTCTGTGCAATTGGCCTCCACGTGACATATTCAGTGGAAGACTCATAGAAAGCGGTGAGTATGCGATGAAGCCATCCTGTGTCCAATTCTGTGATTGAAATCTTGGTTTAGAATTTTCTCTGTCTGGTTATGGAAGTGTTTGGATGGGTAGATTGCGCTCAACTTGACCTTTCCAGGCTTTGAGGAAGGAGAAGTCCACCGAAACGTCAGCTTGTTCTTGAATAAAGGGTAAAATAACACCTCGCGTTTGCTCAATAAGAATATGAAGAATTATTTGATCAATGCCGAGGTTAATAGAAAAGTCGGTCGTGGGAAGTAAACTTTTTTTGTTTTGAACACTTTAGCCATGGACACTTTTTAAACAGTTTCAATGAAATAGAAGTAGATTAGCTATTTATTCATTTATTTGGCCGGAAATCAAGCCATGTCGACATCAGCGCTCATTCGATTCGCTGCCTCGCATCCATCATCCATTAAAGTGTCCCGACTTTTGCACCATTTCCCCTCCCTTACGATAATTTTTGGTCTCCTCTGTGAACATTATTGAATGCTGATTGATATGATTAATCCTGCAATCCTAGGTTAGCTGTTCTACATCGTTCCCAGGTCTTCATTACATGCAGTCGCCAACCTTTATGAGTCAAAATGCGAATTCTCAACATATCTAGTGCCAGTCGTCCGACTTCGTAGGAGTGGGAGGCTTTGGCCCGAAGTGGGCTTAAACCAGTGAATACCTGTATCTGCACCTCTGACTACCGCACTTCCCTTTCTGAATTTATATGTAGAAATTGTGAAAAAAAAACGATGAAAACCCGCCCACATTCAATTAATAGTTGAAATGGCTGTCCGGAAGCGGTACACAATTTAAGAGACTATTGTCGATCTCAACTTAGTTTCTATGGTACTTCTCAACTGTGATGAATTAATTCTCAAGACCGACTTTCTATTAACCTCAGCACTGATGAATAACTCGCTATTTCCTTGACTAGCAGACATGAGGTTGTTTTTATATATTATTTATTTGCAACAGCTGGCGTTTCGGCGGACCTCCTCTTTCTGGCGAGTAAGCGAGTAAGTAGTGAGGGCACGAATGTCTCATTACTTGTTTCCATTTTGTTTCGTAATAATGCTTCATTTTCTTCAGCGTAGTAAAAAATATTAAGTGTCAGTAGTTTTAATAATAATTCCAAAACCGACCGCCATTTAACCTCGGTTCTATAATAATCAACATTTGTTTACATTGTTGGACTTAGACGAGATTGACATGAGATGTCTATTCGTCTAATGTTTCGACGTCTATAATCTCAATAATTCTCCACTGTTCAGAGGAATCTGTTGTCAGAAGGACTAGTAAGTCACTGTTTTCCTCGATGAGCAAACACAATGACACCTTACTTAACCACAATAAAACGGCTCTGAAGAAGACGAAACCGCCGAGACGTCATTTTTTAGACCGCTACATATGAAATGTCTGATTTCATCTTTACAATTTTCCGCGTATTTTTTTCAGATAAAAATTTTTGTTCGTTATATATGTCTACTAAATATCTTTGAAGCACAGATTCTGCTCTTTCTATCTTATTTTAACATATTTATAGACTTGGCATGAATCAACATGACGTTCGTGTCCTTTTCCTCGCACTAGCGGAAGAGTGGACACAATGCCACAACTGGAGCCCAAAATAAAATCAAGTTTGGAGTAAAGGTAGTGTTAGTGAATCAACAGTGCGAAAACGGTTCCGGAAATTCCGATCTGGTGCTTTCGACCTCGAAGATAAGGAAGGCCGCAGACGTCCCAATGAACTTGACGACGACGAATTGAAGGTAATAGTGAAAGCAAACACGCGAACAACTGCTCGAGAGCTTGGCCTAAGCAGACGAACAATTTCCACTCACTTGAATCGCATAGGAAAGACAGAAAAAAAGCTCGACAAGTGGGTGCCGCACGAATTAAATGACAATCAAAAAAAATTGTTGTTTTGAAGTATCGTTTGCTCTTATTCTGCCCAACACAAACGAGCCTTTGATTCTGTACGACAACTGGCGACGTTCAGCTCTATGGTTGGATTGCGATCAGGCTCCACAGCACCCAAAGCTGAAATTGCATCAAAAAAAGTTGTGGCGGCTGTTCGGCAGTCTGCAGCAGGGCTGATTCGCCACAACTTTTTATATCCGGGCGAAACGATTGCGGCAAAGTTTTGCCAACAAATCGACGAAATGCACTGTAAACTCCAGCAAGAACGAGTGGAATTACTGAACAGAAAATGACCAATCACTCTCCACGACAATGCTCGGCCTCACGTTGCGGAACCAACGCTGCAGAAGTCGAACGAGTTAGGCTACGAAACATTGCCTTATCCACCATATTCGCCAACCTCTCGTCTACCGACTATCACTTCTTCAAGCACCTTGACAACATCCAGCGCGAGAAATACTTCACCAACCACGATGACGTAAAATGTGCCTTCAAAGAATTCTTCGCTTCCAGAACTTCAGAGTTTTATCCATCTGGAATAAATAAACTTGCTCCTTGTTTAAAAAATGTGGTGATTCTAATGATCTTATTTCGATTAATAAAACATAATACGAAAAAAAGTTGTGGTACATTTAAAATCAGACATTTCATATGTTACAGCCTAATATTATGCATTAGTAAATGCTGTGATAACAAACTCGTGTTTGTTCATCAAGAAAAACAGTGAATTATTGACCATCACCAAGGTAAGCGAAAGTCGGTTTTGGCTTTGCTAATAGGACCCTTAAGGAATCAACGTTATAAGAAGTGTCTAATCTAAACGGAATTATTGAGATTAATAATCCAGAAGAATTGTGCATCGCCTATCCGCTTGTGATATTGCAATTTAATTTAGTATTTATTTGTTTTTCCTCTTCCTTTTTTGGATTCAACCTGTGATTACCTCAAAATCTGTCCAGATCCCCCCGTAAATTTTTTTTCTGTCTCTAAAACTCGTCAAACTCCTCTCCTGGGTTTTTTTCGCTTAATAGAGAAAAAAGAGCCTACAAAGCTCGTATAAGACGTTTACTCTTTTCTGTCCTATCAAGAGGCCAGGCACTGATCGCTTGTAAGCTTTTTTTCATGGAATTCCTTGAATTCCCTAAGTTCCGTATAGCTTCTAAGTACTGTTTTTAAATCCAGCTTTATTTTCTGCTGGAACTCCGGCTAATGCAGAACGTGATGCAGAATCGGTTCCAACATATTTCCGGGTTGCCTTACTATTGAAGACTTTCCACCGAATCGAAGAGCAGAAGACGACCGCACAAGAAGGAGGTATTGCTCATTCCGACTGAGGAAAAATAAAATGCTCATCGTCATTTCCTGAAGTAACCTGCTTCTCGGAGCTAGCACATAAACGCCTTTGCCCTGGGTATCAAGGTCAGACTCACAATTTGGAGATGCACCGTATAAGCTCTAAACTCACCGGCTCGAGTTTCTCCACACGACGGAAATCCGATAATGTGTCTAGGTATCTCCCATACCTCCTGTCGTACAGTCGATCATCGAGTGAATTGAGTTGATGTCAGTAAACCTTCCATTTCTGCCTGTCACGTGCAAGAGTAACCTAATGGGTTACGCTCGTTCCAGCACTCGTTGAGCACCAAATTTTTTCTTCTAGGGTTTTCATGAGGAACTCTGACTATGGGGTTGGTGATCATTCTGCAGTAAGTCTGATATGCCGAGCAATCCAGTCACTAACGGTTTCTGACCATCGGTTTTCGTTCATACGCATTATGTCTCCTTCGCCTGATCTTCGATGGTTTGGTGTATAGAATGTAGAATGCGCCTTCAGTTTTTGATCGCTGACGTTGATCGGGGAAGTACGGAGTCGGGTGTTCCTTATTCTGTTCAATACATCCTCAATGTTCTTGTAAGTCCCTCAAGCCGCTCGCTTGCTCCTGGTCTACTCTAGTAATAAGTCGTTCGTCATGCTAATTTTTCCAGTCTAGATGAACGAAGCTGCAGCTTTCGGAGATTTTCATTGCCTTGGGCGGGACTGAGGCATACGAAACCGATTCGTTACCCATGAACATCGTTTTTATGAGATTTAGTCGAAGACTAATCATTTCACAGGCGTTCTCAAGTCGGCCGGCATTCGTTCCTCCTGGCCAATGTTTGTTGTTGTGAGAACGATGTTATCAGCAAAGCGATGGCGTAATTGCTGACCATCGACGTCCACTTCGATATTAATATCGTTATAAGGTGGTGATACTTTTACTTTGGTTGCGAAACTTTTATATAGCTTATGAAAAATATTTATATACTGAGTAGGGATTCCCTGGCTGTCCAGAGCTTCCATGACTGCTTCCCATCTCAAATGAGTGGAAAGCTTTCTTTAAATCGATGAATCTGAGAGAGACAGAGCGTTCTCCTGTGCTCCCGCAACAGTTCAATGAGTCTTGCTATAGTGTGAATGTGGTTGAACCCTTTTCAACACCCTGCCTGCTCACTTGGCTGTCCTTCGTCGATTATTCTGTCATTCCTGTTTATGATGGATCGAGTGAACAGTTAAAAAGAATGAAGCTCTTGGCGTTGATCAATCCCGCAGGGATGCGCCATGCATTCGACTTTATTAAGCATCGCTTGGAGGTGAATGAATGCAAATCTGACCTTTACAATGATTCGCGGTGGCCTACCGATATATCGAGCCAGTCCTGCTGTTCTCCCAGACAAGTCTGGTAGCAATTGGCCAATCCCGGGGGATGGAGGGGGTTGGTGGGGCCGAGGCGCCGCGATCGATTCCATGTTTATTGCAGGGCGCCTCCGACCACTGCGCCACAGGCTCCCCCCTTCGCGAAGAGTTAGCGAATGATCTTCTCCATCTCCTTTTCACCGATCTGACTCGTAGAACACAATTCTCACAAACGAGAGTACACCCACGCACGCTTGACTGAATGTCCTGTTTAGAATAGAAGGTATATGCCAAATCGGCGCAACAGATACAGGAGTCCATCCCGTGGATCCACCTGCGTCTCAGGGAAGGAAAGGTCGCTTTGGGCTCGTGATTAACCCTCTCTCAGCCACCTGTGGACGCGCCACGCTGCTTGCGACTACCCGGCATGAGGTACGTCCATGAGGAAGATCCGTGGAAGGCATCTAATATCATTAAAAACTAGGATGTCTGATTAAAACACATTTTGAGCTTTCATGCTCATACTGATTATTCCAACTCAGTCCGAAGGCAACAAGAACATCGAGCATTGCGGATTGAATCTTCCTTTTAATGGTCTATTTAGGTGGCCTATTACTCTCAACAACGTAAAGTATTGTTGGTTGTTTTCTACGTGAGAAAAGCGGCTCACCGTCAATTTAACGTGGATTTTAGTGCAGTCGAACAAAGAGAAAACTGATGACAACTGTCAATCGTTGGTGGTTCATGTTTACGCCTTCTTATCTATCGCTATTGTTCAAAATCTTCTAGGATAGCAGTTGTTCAGATGGACTTGCTGACAAATGTCACCAACAAATTCTCCTCCATATAAAATATCGTAGCCAGTCATGTGGCTGTTTTTCACCTCGTTCTTCTACCCGTCATCCATAGGAGGCGCACATGAAAATTCATGACAACTTTCACCACGTGGTCTTTCTTTTCTTGTATTATTTATTGCAGTGCTTTTGTAAGTAAAGGATCAACAAAAAAGCAGATCTAATATTTTTTCTTTCGGTGATTACAGTAGTCGGGGAACTGGTAAACGAAGTAAACTCACAGGCGAAATTAAAATTGAGAAAATTAAACGTATATTTGTCGCTGTTAAAAGACTGTTATAAACCTTTCTATGGAACACCTATAGGGCGCATGTGCCGCAGTGGTTGAAGGCACCATTGGGGCACACGTGGAATCGATCCCCGTGCCCATGGCCCACTAAGCCTTCCATCCCGCCGGGGTCGGCAAATTGGCACATCGGTAGCCCACCGCGAGTCATTGTAAAGGTCAGGCATGCATACAATACTAATAACCTTCAACGATACTAATGAAGTCAAATGCATGGCGCATCCCTCAAAAAATTGATCAACGCCGAAGGTTTTATCCTTTTTATCCTTTACGGAATATCTACACATTTCCGGCTTTCTATCCAATCATAATGATTCGCCAAGAAATATGTGGAAACAAAATTATCAAGATAAATTTGTACATGAAATAATCTTACGACCTTAAGCATAGCTACTGAAGGATTGATGATTAAGTATTCTTCAACTCTCAATAAAGAGAAAGAATCCAAAATTCCGACTTACGACGACGATGAAAGATCAAAGACGCCACCGCGAATACCAAGGTGTCGAGAATCAGGTGAACTGAGCATATGATGAGCCTTAACCGCATTCAGTGGTCATGAATCGCTACCGACTGGATGTTTTGGAATGTTAAGCTCACCACAAGAAGACCAACGAGTACGTAATCACGCCTATTCACAATGACACAAAACGATGTGGTGACCTTCATTTCTTTGGGACTAACTGAAGCCAATGAGCGACATTGACACATACCAGCGATGAAGCCTTCTGAAATCCACTCAATTCGGTTGACAGTAAACAGGAATGTAGATAATAGGGTTGGATAAAAAATAAAGAAATTTCGTTGAAAGTGAAACAAGTCCAAAAAAAAGACGATGATTAGGTAAAGCACCCACTACCAATGCACGCATCAGTATTCGATTCGAGTATTCGGCTCGAACATTCCAATTTTTACTTCTTCGACCACGTTGTAAACTACTCCTATCGTATCACAGGTCTACTAATGTATAAAGAATAAAAGGATAAAGCTCTCAGCGTTGATTACTCCTTGAGAGATGCGCCATGCATTCGACTTCATTAAGCATCGTTGGAGCCGATTGAATGCAACTAGCAGTGGCCTACCGATGTATCGAGCCAGTGCTGCTATTCTCCCAAACAAATCTGGTACCAATTTGCCGACCCCGGAGGGATGGAAGGCTTGGTGGGCCATGGGTGCGAAGATCGATTCCACGTGTGTGTTGCAGGGCGCCTCCGACCACTGCGCCACTAACGTATATTCGTTAAAAAATGATTAAGAAATACGAAAAAAGAGGCTTTGTAGGTGTCAGTGAATGAGGAATAGAGCTAACAAACTTCTTCGCACATCTCAAATTGGATCAAAATGAATATTTTCTTGAACGACAACAGAAGAGAAATGGAAGTAAGTAAACCGTATGACTCCTTCTACCCATCTTATGGCAGTTCGCAACGTAGAAGGAAAAAGATCTGTTCTTTTGTGACATCTTTTTTTTATTTTTTTATATGGTCCGTCTTCACGTCTACTGTGCAGATCACAGCACTTCCTACATTCGATTCGTCTTCTCGCATCCATTATCCACGAAGATCTTCCAATGTGGCTTCGGCTGCTGCTTGAGGATTTTCATTTAATCTTGAATGTCGTAGAATGCTTGTCCATTCGATTCTGTCTGAAGTCTTGAGATAGCCAGTCTGGGGCATTCCTAATTGGAATGTAAAGAGCGATTTTTTCCCAGACAAGTCCGGTACCAATTTCCCGACCCCATGGCTTGGTTAGCCCGGCGAGGAATCGAACTAGCACCATGCTCGTGATGACCGACATCACTGCCACCGTGGTATCCGCCCCCATTCGGACGCCTTTATTGTTACAAATCAATGATGATCATCCTAGAACCACGGTGATGCTGAGATATTTGCAAAACTCTGCGCCGTACGTGTCTGCGGTGGGGATCAAACACGATATTACCCTTTCTGGGGGGACTAACTCGTTCATCACCACACCATGCGGTCTTTCGTTTCTCTTGCTCTCAGTTAGCCCCCGGAAAGCATTATAGCTTCGATCCCCAGCGCAGATTCAGCATCATTAGGGTTGTATTTCACATAATACCCTGCCGTGACAAATTGTAGTAGGCAGTAAATAAGAAGTTGACATAAGAATTCTCGAATTCCTGTTAATATTTAACTAGTGTAAACCAAGCATGACTACTCGTTAACGCACCGTGGTGCTCTTGACAACATTGACTATGGTGACGATAGCGATAGTGGTGGTGAGCAACATCTCAGTAGTGGCCAAGATTTGTAGTCCACATGACAGCTTACAACAACAGCAACTCCATTTTTTACTATATGGATCGAAATCCATGATCTGTAACAGAAATCCTTATTAGTTTCTAATTTAGAGATCACATGTTACAACTGACGTAATGATCCCAAACTCGGCTTACAACTGGCTTATGAAAGGAAACACGACACATAGCGTTAATTCTATCAGCGTTTCAATCGCATATGGAAGAGTTTCGAAGTTTATCGGGAACATTTTTATTGAGCAAAAATAATTTGACCGAACGACAAAAAAACCGTCTTCTCTATCATATCATGCACTGAGCGCCATGAAAAGTCAATCGTGCTTTGCACCTTTGCTAGCATCTGCTGAGACGCTAATCTTCATGCCCACACCACTGCCTCTATATGGAGACCGCCGTTTTTTTGTGAAATTTAGACTTCAGTGAAAGCGTGAATACCACGGTGAACTGGCTGGAACCTGACAAGAATGCTACGTGGCCATGGAATTTTGACTGTAGTGTCTACGTCTTATTCTAATCTCATTAAACTTTAAAAAATGATTTTGTTTGGAAAACACTGCAATAAGATCCTTAGTATTAAGTCGAAAAAAGATTCAGTAGCTAAATAATCTTTCGAGTGACTACTCTTTCACAGAGTGAATTTCGTCGATGACCCCAAGAAAATTGGCCGGAATAGTTATTTGCTATGAGTAAATGTACAAATGGATGGAGTGGGTAGCGTAGTTGTTAATGATGCATTCTATCAAGAAACTAGGTCCGGTTCAACCAACCTCCCCCTCCAACGCTCTCCTCTAATTCACGTAGTAACGCCTTAGCACGCCCATTTCCGGGATTGCAAGGCGGATTGACTTGATCTGCATTCTGTGACAATCATAAAGAAGATGAAATCCTCGAGCAGCAGTCGAAACGAAGTGCGGAATGTTCGAGGAAATTTGCGGACGATGAATTCGAATAGAGGAAATCGAATGTAAGAGGTGTTGGGATCAGCACAACAGATGTGATAACGGGTCATATAAACTGCGCAGTAGAAAGAGGCATGTATGACGCTCATCACTCTTAACCACGTCAGCGACCACTTGATGGACTTAGGTTACCTTATGGATTTGCATTGCTTATGAATTTTCATGACTGTTTTTGCTCTATGGAGCACTCTCAGGGGAGGCTGAAGTCATTGAGCACTGCGAAATATCTAAAGTGCAAGCGACTGGTTGAGCATGGTGAATCGAACTTGCTAGACCCATAACAACTATGTCGTTTCCATATTCATTTGCTGAGAAGAGTTGATAAAAGATATAGAAGAAGAATAGTGGAATGGATCTACAGAAGATAAGAGCATCTTCGAAGGACATAGCGGAGAGATTTATTCATCCCTGACGTGGTTCCTGGATGGACAAGGGGAACTCACCGAAGTCACAATTTCCGACGTAGGACATGTATTGGGATGACGCTGCTGAGAGTCTCAACAATTAGTGCTTGCTATTTCCTACAATGTTACTGCTAGACATTTGTTAAAGCCTTGAAGGAATACGGTAGATTAGTTCTGAAATGTGATAGAACTGCAGTACTTATCAGCTTAGAAGATACATGGCGACTGATTCGTAATATTCGACGTTTCCGAACTTTACTTATTCCTTAAAAAAAATTTAATCTTTCCATTTCTTTAAAAAATATTTAGACATAAGGGAAGAAACCATCAGCGAACTGAAGCGAAGAGGGAGTCATGGTTATGAGGTCGATGGTCCGATAAGCATCGTCATGCTAAGGCCATTAAAAAATATGGTGGCTTAACGAGAGCCTATAGATGTTTCTAGTTATTTATATCATCTAAGAAGTTGAGAGATGCGAATGGTTGGTAGTGAGCGCTTATCACAACACACTGTAGTTGTGCAACAGTTGCTTAGGCGGAGCCACAGTACACTTGCGGCGTGTTTTCCTCATTTGACTAAATTGTTGGATTTCCAGTAGTGTGCAAATTTGTAAGGTGTCAGTTTACTGGTAGTTACCACTTAAACAATCGGGTCGTTAATTCAAATGGTCTGAATCGTAGACATAAAAACAAAGTGCCAGTGATTAAAAAACATTAAAAACAAAGCAAACAGCTGCCAAGTGCCTACATGCATTTACATGTTTTTCGTCACTAATGCCATTCGATTCCATCAAAATCAGAGTAACTCGTTAGCAAGATGACTAATGGGAAGTGGTTGAACACAAATGAAATGCAGCTGTCACCTCGGAACGCCAACGGCTTATGACGGACGGGATCTTCATGTGATTCTGAGGTGGTTTTAGTGATAAAATATCTTTTTGTATAATAAAGTGAGAGTGAGCTAATGAACAAACTGAGAAATAGAGCTTCGGATTTCGCTCGATTCGCCGCGATATTCATAAATCAAACTCTACTGAATGGTAGACAGAAAGTCACCAGATATACTCGTTAATTGGTGAGGACTTAACTAACAAAACAGTCATCTAAGTGCTAACCTATCCTTACATATCGACGATGTTCAGCAAATTCGATGCCTCTTAAATACTGCTTATAATTTCAGAACCGACCGTCATTTAACCTAGGTAGTAAATTGATCAACATATGCTTATATTGTTGAGCTTACACGGGGTCGATAAAGATGTTTATTCGGCTAACGTTTACACGGTTTCGTCTTCACCAGAGTTGGTGATCGGAGTCGATAGTCCACAGTTGTTTGTGTTCTCGAGGTAGCGTCTTCGTAGCGCAACGAGCCGGATCTTCCTCAGTGGAGCACCTCTCTCGAATGAGCAATACTCACCCGGCGATGCTCTTCTCTCTTCACTTTCGTCGTTGAAAAAACAAATTATTACCAACGAGTAACAATATCAAGCACAACCGTCCTGCATAGAAGAGCATCGCCGGGTGAGCATGGCTTATTCGAGAGAGTTGCTCCACCGAGGAAGATCCGGCTCTGTGCGCGACGAAGACGCCACCTCGAGAATGCGAACAACTGTGGAGCATAGACTCGGATCGTTGGCTCTGAAGAAGATGAAACCGTCAAAATGTTAGCCAAATAAACATCTTTATCAACCTTATGTAAACTCAACAATATAAACACTGCCTATAATCTCAGCTTCATCGTTGAGTTAAGCATCGAAAGTCTGACACTCACACAGAGGCAGCCGTGTGGTCCCTGTATTTACTTAGCATTCAATTAAGCTGCCCTCTATTTCTGCTTTATGGCTTCCATTTTATGTGGAATGTTGGCGGTATGGATGGAATTGTGAAGAGATTATGTCGCTCGGGGTTTGAGTCTCACTGAAAGTTTATGCAATTTAACGACTACGAAACACAAGGACAATGTCATTCTAAACCGAATTTCCTTAAACCGTGGTCTAAATAACCAATATATCTGGTTTCCTTGATAAGTTAACGCGAGGTTGTTACCAAGTATATTATACACAGCAACAACAATCATCCTGTATAAAAGAGCATTGCCTGGTGAGAGTGTCTCATTTGAAGAGTGCTCCACTGAAGAAGATCCGACTCGATGCGATGATGGAGACACCAACATCGAGAATACGAAGAATGGTGGACATCGGCTCGGATCGTTGGCTCTAAGAAAGATGAAGACGACGAAACGTAAGCCGTATAAATATTTGATAACAAACTCGTATTCGCTTATCAATGAAACAAAGTACAACAACAATGATTCGGTGTTCTCTGCAAAAGATAAGCGCCATTCCTACTTTCCGGAAACCCCAATGAATAACTCATAGTCGTTAAAAAATGCCCAAACTGAATTCTTTAAACCGAATCAAGAGTTCGCAAGAATAACGAAATCCACTCAATCTCCTAATTCTACAGAAAAACTCCATTCTGAGAAAACTACCAGTCCTGGTGGTTTACGAGCAAAATCCGCGTCACCAAATGGGGATATTACCGATAGACGATGTTATATTGACATGCCCGACATCCAGATCACTACAGTGTGAGTCTTACTTGATAGCTTCAAACCCATTAGCGGAAAGCATTTGGATATATCTTAAAATATGACTTGGTAAACCCATATATGAGTGATCAATATCTAGTTGTACTTTTAAGCGAACCAGAGATTGTTACAAAACTGTATTGTGACTACCGTTTCGGTTCTTTCCCCGTGATCAAAGCCGCGATAATTCGAATGTTCATAAACATCCATTTTCCGGTTTGGGTTTTATTGGTCTCACCGAGTTGAATTCAATGGAGCGGTGGATCAGTCGAATGAAATAATATCGCTCAGTGAAGCCATTTTATATACCGAAACGTTAGCCACAATAAAGCTCTTGACAATCTTGTGCAAGCCCAAAGATACAACTATATATTTGTCCCATAGATGTAAACGACCAGGTTCCGCAGCAAAAAAAAGAAAACAGAGCGAAACTTAAACACCCACTTCATGACGAGGAAAGGCTGCAACGTATTTTGAACAGTGCAACCGGGTCGGATTATTCTCCGTAACCTCACTGTGAGTGAGGGGGCGCGTGCGGCGCAGTGGTTGGAGGCGCCACTGCGACACATACGTCTTCCATCCTTCCGGGTTTGGCAAATTGGTACCAGACTTGCTTCGGAGGATAGCAGCACTGGGTCGATATATCGGTAGGCCACCGCGAGTCATTGTAAACGCCAGACATGCATTCAATCATCTCCAACGATGCTTAATGAAGTCGAATGCATGGCGCATCTCTCAGGAATTGAACAACACCGAGAGCTCTATCCTCTATTGCTGCGATTTGCAGCATTCCATAAAGAGCACCTTGCAACAAAATGAAACAGACGTTGCTACTCAGCCCTACAGAATCATTTAATGGCTATTGAGCTTGCCATTAAAAGCCCAAATACCAACACAACATTCCGCTGCCCTTAAATGTCATTGTAAAAGCTAGGATCCCTTTTGAATTCATTTTAGATCGACCAAACTTTCAGCAATTATGACAGAATATGCTTATTTAAAGTGTCAACAGACAATAACATAAAGCAGAAGATTTTGAAGCCAAACTCACCATACTCGCATAGAAATTCAAAACACCAACATGTAAATCTCTTGAAGCGTTTTGGATCAGTTCCAAAGACTCAAAAATGAACCGCGAAGAGGAGTGTCTTGTGATGATACGTGACCAAGCGCCACAGCTCAGGCTGTTTCTACGACGTGACCCAGACACATTCATTGCCCGTGTAGTACTCTGTGCGGTTGCTCTCCACCAGTTAACTGGAATCCTTATAAAGGATAAAAGGGCTCTCGAAGATGTCCAATCCCCTGAGGGATGCGCCATGCATTCGACTTCATTAAGCATCAATGGAGGTGATTGAATGAATACCTGGCCTTTACAATGACTCATGGTGACCTACCGGTGTACCGAGTCAATGCTGCCGTCCTCCCAGACCTATCCTACCAGAAAGTCTAGTACAAATTTGCCGACCCTGGAGCGATGGAAGGGTTGGTGAGCCTGGGGGCGCAGGAATCGATTCCATGTATTGCAGAGCGCCTCCAACCACTGCGCCATACGTGACCCTGTGAAGAATTGAAGGCTTACAACGAATAGAACGGTGGTTGTTTAAAAGAAGCTGTTTATTATGCAAGTGCAAATTTATGTGACAAGTCTTCTCTGCTAGGATTATGAAAGTGTTTGGTTGAATAGACTGCAATTTTACTTTGACCTTTCCAGGCTTTAAAGAAGGCGAAACCGCCGAAACGTCAGCTATTGTGTGTTAATAAATGCTGTGATACCAACCTCGTGTGTGCTCATTGATGAAAAAACAGTAAAAAAAAACAATACTTAACAACTATATCACTTCAACCACGATGACGGTGAGATATTTGCAAAAGTTCGGACTGCAGCTGTCTCCGGTAGGGAACCAACGCGCTATTACGCTTTCCGGGGACTAATGCGTTCACCACCACACCATGCAGGTCCTTCGTTCCGCCTGTCTCTCAGCTCGTTTTCTATCGATCAGTACCGCCAGCAATCACTCGTTAACGGATTGATCTGGGAAGCCCAAATCGATAATGAAACCAGTTAAGCTGAAGCTGCAGTCGAAATCACAATGTTAACTTTTTATCTACTGCCGATTACAACTTTTCACCGCAGGGTGGATAGGGGGAGGATAGCACAGGAGTAGTGATGCTGGTTCATCAAGAGCATGGTACTAATTCGATTCCGCTACGGGTCAACCAATGCTCTCATCCCTCCGAGGTCAGGAAATCGGTACCGGACTTGTTCGGGAATAACTCTGCAATCAAATTGGGAACGCTTTAGCGGCTATCTCAGGACTCCAGGGAGGATTGACTCGACTAACTTTTACGACATTCAAGATGAAATGAGTGAAAAGCTCGAAGCAGTAACCGAAGCCACACGTAAAAGTTAGAAGATCCTCGTGGACAACGGATGCGAGGAAACGAAATGAATGTGAGAAGTGGTGGGATCCGCATAGCAGACGTGAAAATGTGTCATATAAAATAAAATAAAAAAAACTGATGCAACCACAACGATACTGAGATATTTGCAAAACGCCGGACCGCAGGTGTTTGCGGTGGAGAACGAACGCGCTATTACCCTTGTATAAACGTACCCGTCCCATGTGGATTATACTGAATAAGTTGGCCAGGAAAAGTTTGATACCGAACACCGAGTTTCACGACTTCAAAGGGATCAGAAGCTTGATAGTTTTGCTGCGAGGTCGAACCACTGCATGGGTAGGTTGGATCGTTCGCGCGATAAATGGGCTCACTACTACTGCATTTCCCGCTCCATTAATGAACAAAAAATGAAAAAAAAGAAAGGGTTAATGAACAAAAAAAGGTGAACGATCCAAAAAAATAAACGAGCTAAACGAGCACTCTGGACTACTTCGGTAAAAAATCTCTAGAATAGAAAGAAAATTAATTGGTAAAGTCAACACTAAACAAAGGCGAAAAATTGAGGATGGAAGAAAAACTTTGAAAGCTTTACATAAAGTATTCCAGGAAAGCACTTTCAGTTGTCCCTAATGCACATGCGCCACAGAAAACAATCTTCGACCTTATTTTGCAGTACGTTGATGGATGATTACTCGCATTACCTACCGTAGCCCCAGTAAAAGCTCTTAAAACACAAAGCTCTCGGCGTTGATCAATGCCTGAGGGATGCGCCATGCATTCGACTTCATTAAGTATCGTTGGAGGCGATTGAATGCATATCTGGCCTTTACAATGACTCGCGGTGGCCTACCGATGTATCGAGCCAGTGCAGCCATTCTCCCAAACAAGTCTGGTACCAATTTGCCGACCCCAGAGAGATGGAAGGCTTGGTGGGCCATAGGCGCGGAGATCGATTTCACGTGTGTTGCAGGGCACCTCCAACCACTGCGCCACATGCGCCCTAGCTAGCTAGCTAGTAGCTCCAGTACAATCTAAAAAATCCCGAAAACGAAGACAAAGTGGAGAGCGCAGTTTATTAAATTTGAAGATGATTGTTTCTATTGGTGTGAGGGTGGTTTGGCAAAACATGCTGACAGCACCTACCTAGAGATTCTATCATTACATAGGAAGTCTTGGGCGATTAGTGAGATTCAACCTGGGTGATTCTTTAATCTGCTGTGCATTATTTTTCAAGAGAATGATACGTAGATCTCGGATAAAGCAATGACATCTAGCATTAGAGCAAATTTGACTACTTAACCTGCTCTCTGATAAACCTCCTATAACTAGCAAGTCACGGCTAGCCAACAAAAAGCCCGGAGAATAGAAATCCTTGTCAGACTCTCTCTGTTCCAAAAGTCGTCTAAGATGAATCCTTGTTTGTTTTCCTTTCTTTCTCAGTTCAGTGGTAGATCTTTGTGGGATAAAAATCGCTTCGAACCACAGTAATAGGCAAAGGTTAAAAGCTCTCGGCGTTGATCAATCCCTGAAGGATGAGCCATGCATTCGACTTTATTAAGTATCGCTGGAGATGATTGAATGCATATCTGGCCTTTACAATGACTCCCGGTGGTCTACCGATGTATCGAGCCAGTGCAGCTATTCTCCCAAACAAGTCTGGTACCAATTTTCCGACCCTGGAGGGATGGAAGGTTGGGTGGGCCATGGGCGTAGAGATCGATTACACGTGTTTGTTGCAGGACACCTCCAACCACTGCGCCACACGCGCCCTTCAGGAATAGGTATATATTGGAATTTGAATCACAAATAAAACACGATAGAATGACCGAACTATAGAGACACATATTTGTTCCCTAGAAAGACGTAATATTTGGTACATGGAAAGAAAAACAATAACAAAAAAGACATAGGTATACATATAGAGATGGTTATATCTCAGCTTTAAGTGTACAAAAAAAAGGAGTTTAAGAAGTTTTCAGAATTGGAATAGATAAAATATGGTTGAGTAATTCCTGGAATGAGTGATGAAAAGATTGTCGGCACAGGTGGTGTTTTTCAGAAGTTGTCACATTGATGAGTTGTCATCAATGATGACAAGAAAACTGAAAGAATGCGTATGGTTCATATCCGAGACACACAGACACACAGACACACACACACACACACACACACACACACACACACACACATACATACACACATACATACATACATACATACATACATACAAACACATACACATACACATACACACACATACATACATACATACAAACACATACACATACACATACACATGCACACACACACATGTACACATACACATGTACACACACGCACAACACACACACACATACACACACATCGTAGTGCCAGATTTTCGAATACACGATGATACGTTAAAGAAGGAATGAATTTTTTTTAATGAAGCTCTATTTCGTCGGGATTTCACAAGCTGAAAAGGAAAGCTTGAAATTCGCATAAGGAATTTCGGCTGCTATGAATATGCCTCTGCTTCGTCGAAGTTAGCCGAGCTGTTCATAGCTGTTGTTCCGCAAGAATTTTAGACTCCCGTTTTTCATTGAACAAGCGGGGGAGCTGTGGGCAGTTCTGGCATGAGAGAATGATGAGCGGAGTGTTTACTGACAATGGCCCGAGTTACTGTAATGATGAATGAGATTACATGTAAAGTAGGTGATGCATGTGGTCCGGTGGTCCACTAACCTTTCATTTAAGTAATATGATACATTTAAACAAAAACTTTTGCGAATGACGACAACGAGAATAAAAACCGAATGACATCGTAGTAAACTCGCAGTCAGTCACCTATACTAACAATCGAACTCTGTTGGACGAGAGAAACAGCGATGATGTCGAACGACCTAACAGCCATCGGAAGAAGTGCAGACTTTATAATAAGAAAATGCGCATAATAAAAAAAGATAGAGCAAAAAAAGTTCGGGGTTAATCAATCCTTTAGAGAAGTGGCACGTATTGGACTCTATTTAGCACATCAGAGATTATTGAATGCACAATTGGCCTGTACGAAAAACTTGCGGTGGTCTATCAATGCATCAGATCTGTATTTTTGTTCCTCCAAGACTAATCTAGCAATAATCCAACCGCACCCAAGGAAGAGATTAGGCGTGGAGTCGAAACAGCGATCATGTGTGGACTGCGATGTACCTGTACTGCAACACAACAGGGGCCGAATGTCACACAAATCATATTGATACCGTGGGCAATCCCACAGAAAGTAATTGTAGGAAAAAGATGAACAATATAGTGGCATGGCAAAGCTTACCATCATGTAGGCGCCTATAATAGCGCTGTTGAGCTTTTTGGTCTGTACGAATTAAACAGGAAAGCCCTAATTAAACCATCCTAGGCTACCATCACTTATCTGTCACCCAATAAGCATTTTGTAATTAGTAAAGTCCTCGTAGTGGGTTTCCTTCTACCTAGTATTACTCTCAGCTGCGTTTTTTCATGGATGTGCAGCGAACTTCTTCCAACCTTAGGAGGTTTTGGGAAATGAACTCTCCGCTATTCATCCTCTTTGAGCATTCAAAAACATTCTTCGTTCAAGAAGAAGCGGTAAGTCATCAGCGAGATAGGTATCGTTTGAAGCGTAGATAGTGATTCACGAACATAGTCAATTTTAACCGATTTTATTCGCTGCCTACTTTTTTTAATGGCAGGGTACATTGCGAAATATAACTTTTAATGATGCTGAGATATTTGCAAAACTCCGGACCGCAGGTGTCTGCGGTGGGGAACGAAGGCGCTATTGTCCTTTCCGGGGAGTAACGCGTTCACCACCACACCATGCGGGTCCTTCGTTTCGCATGTCTCCCAGCTACTTCTATCGACCTCCGACATCAGCAATCACCCGTCAGCGGGAAGGACCCGCATAGTGTGGTGCTGAACGCGTTACTCTCGGAAAGGACAATAGCGCGTTCGTTCGCCAGTGCAGACACCTGCGGTCCGGAGTTTTGCAAATATCTCAGCATCATTGAAGTTATAGTCAATTTTATTCATTACTGTTCATCTTTAATATTCGCCAAGATTTTTTTTCAGTGTTCAAAGGACCTTATAGAATCATTAAATTATAAAAACAAAAACCAATACAAAGGAGAGAACAGGTTGATATGAGGTCGACATCGTTTTGAGGACGGAGTGCGCCATGCACTCGACTTTACTAAGTGCCGTTGGAGGTGATTGAATGCATATCTGGCCTTTACAATGACTCGCGGTGGCCTACCGATGTATATAGCCAATGCTGCTATCCCCCCCCAGACAAGTCTTGTACCAAACTGCCGACCCCGGAGTGATGGCAGGTTTGGTGGGCCATGGCCACGGGGATCGGTTCCAAGTGTGTCGCAGTGGCACTTCCAACTACTGCGCCCTCTTAATGCTTAGGAAGCCAAATAATCAAAAAACATAAAGAAAGTCGACCGTACTATAAAATAAGACTTTGCTGCCAAATTAACTAATGAAATGAAATATAAACACTTTCACTAATATGCTTTCTTTTTACTTTTTATTCCAATAGGCTTCTTTCTGTTACACTTCAATAACATTTCACGAAGAAAGATCTAAACAGAATAAAAAAGCTGTTGCATAAAAATCTTCAATTTCCACTTTTACGTAATTCACTAAGAAATTTTATGTAAACCTAATCCATAAGGAATTTTATAGTTTTTCTGTATTATTCTGTAATTTCTCTGAACATAAAGAATGAAACTAGAGGGGATAAGAATGTCAAGGTGTACGGTAGCACCTTAGATTTCATAAGGGATAAGAATGTCAAGGTGTACGGTAGCACCCTTAGATTTCATGAACTCCTTCTGCCATACTCATCGGATTTCATTAGTTTAATACAACAGCCGTCCATAATAAATAAGCTTGCAGTTCACTCATAACAGGCGTATAGGTTAAATTTAATGAAATTGTAAGACTTTCATACACAAAGGAACACAGTAGGCTCGAACTGTCGACCAGAGAGGTGGCACAACAAGCTCGAAGTACATCCACTCACTCCTATCCGTGTCATTAAACGAAGATAATGGCATAGTGGAATAGTTCACAAGTACATAGCCTCCAGAATCAGTTCACATGATTACACATCAGGGCTGGAAGTTCCTAAATACGAGCGATGATAACGATCAGTCCTGGTGACTGAACGCAATTTGCTCGTTAACATTGGATGATAAGATCAGAGAACAAAGCAAGAAGAACGATGAACACTTTGCTATAGTATGATCGGTTGTACGATGGACGGTTAATGAGGACCATGGTGGTGTTAGTGGCGGGTGTGGTGTTGGATTGTGATAATCACGGCCGATCAGTAGTGAACAGCTGACCAGAGATGCTTGTGTAATGTTAATAGACCACATCAATTCGTTTTTTGGTCTTTTAAGTAAGTCTTCTTGACCAGCTCTATATTATCTTAATCTCACATTGTAACGTAACTCGTTAGTGATCAGAGAAGACATGACACAGTTTCAAGATTCGTCAATCGCGGATGGTCCGTCATGAGTTCAACACCGCGTCAAGCCAACCTCATAGGTATGCCGTGAGGAGTCGACTTGTCCATTGATGGTAGATTATGATACCGTTCGAAGTAATATCAAATCGTGGACTATTTTCCATTTCCTGGACCGATCACAACCATGAGAGCTTATGAACTCAGCGATTTGAATGAGTTTCGAATACGCTGGCACACCATTATAGGATGAAAAAAAACCATCTCATGCAGCCACGAGGTAGCAGCCATCTTGATTAAATCTAAAGAGAGAGTTAGTTATATCCCAAAACAATTTCTCAAAACTAAGTCAGACCCATTCCAAGCTACCCCTCAGGATTATAACGAGGCAAGTAAAACTACTAAGATGTGCCTAGAAAGAAGTGGTCTCTCTTACCTCTCTACTCCACTAGTTAGTACACAACGGCTTGTATGACTGTTTATGCGAAATGGAAAGTTGTGTGATCGGCCCCAACAGCATTGACGTGGACCGACATCATCTAAGGCAAGCAGTGATGAATACGTTGGCGAGACGCGTGCATCATTTCATGTCCATATGAAAAAAACATTTAGATAAGAAACTTAAAATCCAACAATGAACTCTTGATAGATATATGGTACGACGGCACAGCTGTGATGATTTTGAAGTGACTGCCAGCATCCTAGCGCAGAAATAAAAAGCAGTGAAATCTAAGTGGAAAGAAAACGAAGCGCGCAAAATTCTCGAAGGATTCTGGATTCATTTCAAAAACCCGAATGTGAACCCGATTTGGCGCCTTTTCCTAAGCTGCTTTTTGGTCTGGCTTGGTTTCGGTCGTCATCCCACGTGAACAACATACGAATGGTGTCAGACCTTTAAAAAAGGAAATGGCGAGTGGTTTTTAAAAAGATTGGAATGTATTCGTATATTAGATATTTATTAATACTATAGAGAATTCACTAAAACACATGGTTAGAGTTAAATAAGCGACGTCAAGACCCTGAAGAAGGCGAATTCGCCGGAAACGCATGCCATCGAATTTCAAGAACACATGGGTATCACCTCGCATCAGCTCAACGAGTGCATTTTTGTAAGACATAAATAAAACGATCATTCATGCGGTGGTTTATTGAAAATTAGTCACTCGGCCTATTGTAAGACCAACGAAGTTCGTCTGTTTCATCCTTCCCACTCATGACTGCAAATAGGAGAACACCAAAGATCGATAACAAAATTCTAAGAAATAAAGCATAGTAATAAAAAAAAAGGACAAAGTTCTCGGCGTTGATCAATCGCTGAGCGATGCGCCATGCATTCGACTTCATTAAGTATCGCTGGAGGTGATGTATATCTGGCCTTTACTATGACTCGCGGTGGCCTACTTATGTATCGAGCCAGTGCTGCTATCCTCCCAGACAAGTGTGGCACCAATTTGCCGACCCGGAGAGATGGAAGGTTTGCTGGGCCATGGGCGCGGGGATCGATTCCACGTTTGTGTTACAGGACGTCTCCGATCACTGCGCCATGCTCGCCCATGAAATAAAGCGTAAGGAATAAAATTTCAGCATTGATCAATTCCAATGGATGCATAATAAATTTCTCTCCATTCAGCATCATAGAGGTTCCTCAATATATGTTTAGCCTATGTAATAACTTGCCGTGGCCAACCAATGTACCAAGTTTCTTGCAGCAATATGTGGAGCTCGGAGAGTTGGAAGATTTGGTTTGCCTTGGGCGTGGGATCTAACAAATGATCTAGCAAAACGAAACAAAATAATGGTAGGATTTGAACATTCAACCGCCTCTACCCTCGTTATAACCATCGATTGACACGACGAGGCAGCAATAAAATCTCCATCCGTCCTGTTCACGCTGTAGAGTTGAGGCCTTCTATTTTTTACTGCTTCTTAACAACATAATACCGATGCTAAGCTTTGTTGTGAGAGCCGACCATTTGGGAACCCCATGGCTAGTCTAAGTATCATTATACGATGAAAGTTATTCATTCGAGACAGGCCCTACTTGTTTGCTTTTCAGTTGCTTACTTAATCAGCGAATAGAGCCATTAACCTACCAACCCCCTAGACAGACTTGTAACTTAGCGGAAACAAGGAATAGGTAAGGTAGCGGTAGAAAATTTAACAAACAACAAATTGTGCCAACTTCCTTCAAAACGTGGTGTACGGAAATCACGGCTACTTTTGACTCCAAATCAATACATCCCATCTCCGCTGGTGAATTTTATTAAATGGGGGAAAAAAATAGAACCCGAAGATCTTTGCCAATGAAAAAAAGTTCTCCTGTGATTGCGATGAAATTCTGGCTTCGAAGAGCTCACGAGGTATATTATATGGCTTTTTTTTTCATCAAATAGCCATGATTGAATAGCCAGCACTAGGCAGAATGGAAATCCATCAAGTTTTGATCTCTTCAACCATTATCGATAAGTTATCGGCAATCACACCTGGGGTTGCAGGATTTCTGTAAAGACTGCTAGATGCGAGTGCTATCGTGAGAACTCGGCTTGTGTAATGGAGAAGAGTAGGTGGACGTAAAAAAGCCTACTAGTCGGTATATAAAAGAGAGAAATTTCACCGCGAAAGGAACCTTTTGGTTGTCATGAAAACTTTAAGAAGTCGATTTATAACAACTGCCGTCGTTTTTTACGACGCTTAAGTGGGCGAGAAATACCGTTTGACTTTTTCGAAAAGAATGTGGGGAAGACTTTGAGAATGTTGTGATCTATTAATAAAGCCGTGTTAATACAACATAACGAAAGGCATGTTAGGGGCACGTGTGGCGCAGCGGTCGGGGGCGCCCTGCAACACACACGTGGAATCGGTCCTCGCGCCCATGGCCCACTAAGCCTTCCATCCCTCCAGGGTCGGCAAATTGGTACCAGACTTGTCTGGGAGGATAGCAGCACTGGCTCGATACATCGGTAGGCAACCTCAAGTCATTGCAAAGCCCAGATATGCATTCAGTTACCTCCAAAAGATGTCTAATGAAGTCGAATGCAAGGCGCATCCTTCAGGGATTGATCAATGCCGATAGCTTTATCCTTTTTATTAACGAAAGGCATAATTGAGGAAAATAATGTAGAGCTGAGGTGATCTGCTACCAGAAACAAACAGCAAGTGAATAAGACGCATGGGCGAAGTCGTTATTTCGCACAAAAAATTGGTAGTCAAATTCTGGAGTCCCATTACGAATCACAAAATCCCAAGAAAAGTAATATAGAGAGCAAAGCAGATAGAAGGGCTAATTAATAAATAGTGGAATATGTCCACGATGTTATAGATAAGGTATCACTCGCCCAAGATTAATAAGATATCACAAAGTAGTATATCCTCCAACGGCTTTCTGCCATCGTTTCATCGAGTATGAGGGACACCCTAGGTATCATGCTACGATAAACGGTGAGGGCTCATATCGCCAGCAAGGCCTCCCAAACTGGGACAAGTAGTGGCGACTTAATGAACAGTAAGAACACATTAAGTTTATGCAAGAAAAGTCTAAAGAAAGTTGGCTATCATTTCTGAACGTTCAAATTAACATATCCGTAAACGACCACATTATGAAGTGCTTCCGAAAGCCAAGCAGCAAAAACATACTGGTTCACTAGCATTCCTCTCATTCCTCACACACAAAAAAGGGCGCTGCTAAGAAGCATATTTCAAACAACGGGAAGTGTATTGACAGGAAGAGAGCAGAAGGAAAAAATTCCCTAAAAATAGGAGAGAAAAATAGCTATTCTAATGGCTACGAAACTGTACCTAACTAACTGTAACTAAACCGCTCCTCCGGATAGGTGTCGAGGGAAAACCACGCCTCCAAACGATAATTCTACCAATATTAAGGTCCTGTTTATTCTACTCTTCATTTCCAACGAAACAGGTGCGTCTATAAAGCGTTGCTTAAGAAATGCCTCTCTCGAGAAATCGGTAACAGTGATTGAAAGACCACCGAGCCTCTAAGAGCCATCTAGTTCGCAGCCGCCTGTGTGAACGTCTATATGGAACGCAAATTTGAATAATTTGCGCCACAACGGTAGAAACGGTGATTGCATGCGTTCGGGTACAGTTTATCTGATCTCTTGTAAAGCGTGCGCGGACGAACACATTGGCGAAACAGGTACACTACGCGTTGGTATAAAAGAACACCTAGCCGGTGAACTTAAAGTTAAGCCAAATACTCCAACAGGGCGCGCGGAGGACGCAGATACATAGCGGGGAAGATTTTGAAGTAGAAGGCAAGATTCTCGCACGAACTCCGAAAACTACAGCACACGAAACCCTCGTAACATTCAGGATGAATTCCAGGAACCCGCAAACGAACCGTAGGGAGGGATGCCGCCTCATAATCACGTGTGATACTGGACAGTACTTAAGACTGTTATTCTAATGTCAGAAGAACATTACGCTCCCATATGACTCTGTGAGGTTGGTCTCCACGTGACCTGCTCACTAGAAGGCTCATAGAAAGCTGTCAATGTGCAAAGGTGCCATTCTGTGTTCAATATGATTGAAATCTTGGTTCAGCATTTTCTCTATTTGATTATGGAGCCGTTTGGCTGAGTAGATTGCAGTCAGCTTAACCTTTCCAGACTCTAAAGAAGGCGAAATCAGCCGAGAAGTCACCTTGCTTGTCAAAAACGAATAGAGCAAGAACCTCGTGTTTGCCCATCAAAAAAGTAGTAAATCATTAGGTCAATTCCGAGCTTAATAGGAAGTCGGTCTTGAAAATTGCTCAGCGTTTTGTTCTTAACTCAACTCTGCACTGCAGTCTACAAAAACAACCACACCTAAACTGAATGAGAGAATACTAAAAACTAGCATTGACGGTACGGACTTATTCGACGAGTTATCTTACCAATAGTCCATTGCACCTCATTTTGTCCTGGATGTCTTCTACCAAACTGAACTTCGATAGAAGGCGTACAGATCACCAACTAAGAATTTAAACCATTTCATTGTAGAAGACCAGATAGCAACAAACATTTAGCAGAGCGCAACAAGCTACCACTGTCTACTTTGTCATCAAATACAGCGAAAAAAGAAGACCTCATAAGAAAAATGTACTGTCACTCGGGTCCCATTGCTAGCGAACTCCACGGGGAAGCGATAAGATGGGAGGTACCTTGTCAGGACCCGCATGAGTTAGTTCACAACTAGCAGGATTACAACTGCTAAGAAATAGGTGATCAAGGTCGAAGTCTTTGCAAAGATTTAAAACCTAAAATAAAACCTTCAGTTTTTGGAAGAAAATTCTCCGTATTATTCCTAATCAGAAGATTCAGTTCATTTCGATGGTGATGTACTCTGTTAATTATTGTCATTATTAACATAGCGTGATGCCTATTATTCTATTCATTCCATTTCATCTACATAGTGCATCTTCATAGAAAAATCGTGTAGGTCTCAAGGACAACTTATTCTGATTGAGACAAAACAAGCAAGAACTTTCACTTGAATTTCTCAAGCTGTCATATAAAGAGTGTTCCCACGTCATTAGCGTTGCTAGTCACCATCTACCATGGATCGGAAGAAAATTTCCGCTGTAGAAGTGGATTTCTTCCTAAGCGACCATGATTCATGGTCTAAGTTGGACTTATGGGAAAATGGCCAGATTTACTCTAAAATGAAATTTTAGGTTTTCGTTAGTTTGTTCTCTTTGACTCTTTCTCACCAGTAAACTATGCTTGTTCATGTCTCAGTGAAGAGCCGTTCAGTAAACTCTGCTCGCTGAAGAGATGACGGAGCCATCATATTTTTGGTATATTCGACTGTTCTCGACGAAAAGCTTTGCAAAGGTAACCGGTCGAACTGTGATATTGCTTAGTGCATTCACAGAAGACTTTACAATGGAAATGCTGAACTCCCTTTTCAGGTTTGTTAGCCTTGTTCAGGGATGAACATCCGCCGCACATCGTAGTTTAACAGCAAGGAGCATCCTCGTGCAAATACAAAAGGAAGAAGGAACAAGGAACAAGGAACAAGGAACAAGGAACAAGGAACAAGGTACGAAGAAGGAACAAAACGGTATAGAGTCAAGAACGTCTTCTTTGTTCTCTTCCAAGGAATTCACTTATTTACGACCTCTTTTTCGATAGCTCATTGTTTGCCGTCACTGCTTCTCCATACACCTCGACTTGTCGTTGAACATTGAGCGGATGTTCACTTCTCCAATGTTGTTTTTTTCCTTCTCATTTTCCTATCAACTGTTCATTTAATTCGCTTTGAATGGTTCCTCTATATCTTGCTTCCTCCTTTGTTTCTTTCCTCCTTCATTTCCCTGTCAGATATTCCTTGTGAAATAGTGCTTTCGATGGGAATAGCTAATGTCCCACTGCAATGCAATAATAACGAAAACTGGAACTCAACGAAAGGCGGCGAGCCATTAAAAAAGATGAAAGTGATTTACGGGCAAGAGATGCAAGAAATGAGAAGGAAAAAGATATAGGCAAACAGATAAAAGACATCGGATATTAGAAGAGCGAAGACTAAATGATTTGTAAGAGCTTATAATTGAAGAAGTTCTTAATCATTTTCTTACGGATAAACCCAGCATTCAACTTCATTCAGGCATAGAGAGGATTGAATGGTTATTTAGCCTAAACAATGACTCGTCTATAAAATGACGATTAAAAAAAGCGGCAGGATACTGTCACCAACTTATCCAACAGTAGAAATGGAGCGCTTGATTTGTGCAAGGCGTGGGACCGAATCAGCGGCTGGTCCCGAGTTCACTCCATATCACCTTAAATCATTGCGCTGCTGATAACTCAATAAGAGAATATAACAGGCGCGAAATTTTCCCATCCGATAAGTTTGGTGTAACGATTTACTATTAACTAGCACGACGATGGTTAACGACGCAGATCAACATTCGAAATGGAGGTTGATGTATCGGAAGCACTAAAAAAAGCTTATTTAAAGAAGGCGATAGACTCTCATCAATCTTCTAAAAACCTTAACCATGCACGCTTCTTGACTCCGTTTTTCCGCTTTTCGTTCTTCTCTTTTTTATGAAAACTTCGACGATAGCAAACAAATTTTATTCTTGCCAACCACATTCATTTCGTTGAAAGAAACGAATTGTACAAAAAGAATTGAGCTTTTTATTAGAAAGATAAGATGCTGGAATTTCTATGGAGTAGGACAGTCATAATAGTCACAGCGCATAAGCTTTAACATTCATCATGCGCCTTCCCATAAGTAAATACCCCTGGTGCTATAGATACAACTTAGGAAAGGGTGGTGGCACTGAGATATTTTCCCAGGAATATCGATTAATAAGCTGGCGACATTTCTCATGTCAAAAACTGGATAGAATCATTGTGTCCTGATAGATTTTGGATGTGTGAGAGGATTTCATTCGCCGAAAGTGATGGCGATCGAACCAACTAACGCCGGGACACCGGTGCTGAGCTTTTGCATTTGCCACGCCCCACAAACTCTCCATCTTCTTCATCCTCCTCCACCTCCTCCTCCTCTCTATCCCTCCCTCTCATTCTCTCCCTTTCCACTACAAAAGCAAGAACTCTACCAGTGTGTTTTGCTTCTGGGTTTTCATTAGTAGGAAGATTTTAATTCTGTATTTAAGTACTAACTACCACTTCGATGATTAGAAGACGCCTAACTGAAAAAAGTTACACAGTGGGGAAGATGCTGGAGAAATAAAAGCATCTTTTTTAAAAAGATTATAAGAGTAGTTTTACTACGAAACAGCTGCTTACAACGATCATTTGTGTCCAGTAGAAAAATTTTTAAACAATGATATCGATACCACTTTCCTTGTCGATCAAAATCGCAGGAGACTCTGTCAGCTTGGAGAAGTCCTTTACGCAAATTGAAATTTTTCCAATCCTCCGATTCATAAACACCTGTGAGCGTCTCTAGCGAAGATCTTACATCTTGCTAGAACATCCATCTTGAAATTCCTGGAAAAAAGCTTTCGAACAGCATTTGGTATGTCAGTGGGAACTGAAGACGCCTATTAAGACGCAAGCTACACCTAAACCTGTCAAGGAACCCGTTCACCTCCATAGTCGATGGTTGCTTAACAGTGAGATGAATAAAAGAAAAAGAAGGCATGATAAACGGGTCTGATCTACCCAATTTCTGACACAATTACTACCATGTGGTTGTCAGAATGGGCTTCAAAGTATTGTTGCTCGTTACAGATGATTTCATTTTCAAATTTTTCAAATTTCAAATTTCAAAAATCAAAAGGTTTTCAAATTCTTCAAATAATCCCAATCTGCCCTTCATTGCCTCATCCCGTTGCTCTTGCGCCAATGTTTGCTTATCTGCCCGGATCATTTGCCGTTTTCCACTCTTCGTCTTTTTGTGTATCACACTCACACTTCACATCTGTAGAACATCGCACTCATGATATTACAATGAAATATGGACGTATTACTTTAAATCTTGTAGGCGTTACCTTTTAAACGTTCCTAAGTATCTTGTTGCTAACTAACCTTGGAGTTCGTTTTTTTTAAACTCAGAAGTTTGACGCTTTGATTTGAATCCCCGGAGGAGAGTCAGCTAGTGGCACGGAGTTCACGAAAACAGCGAGCGGTGCCGTCAACCTGGATTCGTTTTGCTATGTGTGTCAAGGTTTCCAATAAGGCGAAATTGTTCTAACAATCAAATTTATTCCATTTCGAAAATCGTGAGACTACTTATAATCCTCACTAGAGATTACCGTTTTTCAATGCGTCCGATGCCATCATGAGATTGGGTTTATAGGTTTTCTTCACGTCTATGCGCCTCTGTAAAAAAATTCTGAAGCCGCAAACTAATCCATACACAAGATTGACACCACCACGGTGAAGTCATTATGAGACATCGAATCAAGTGGAAGAAGTGCTGGCATCCATATGTCATGCGAGGATGGGCCAGCGAAGAATAGGGGCGTCGGATAATGCGTTCAGCGTCGATCAATCCATAAGGGATTCAATCAACCATCGAATCAACACCACCTTGCACCGCAGAGGTGAATAGCACATATTTGTCCTACACAGTCACTTTTGAGCCCGCTATCTTTGCATTAAATCATTGTTCTGTCCTCCGATACTAGTCTGTACCAATTTGGCAACCATGAAAGAATGAAGGGTTTTATTAACCCTGATGGTGGGAGCAAATTAATGACCCTTGTTTCTTCCAGAGCACCCCTAACCACTACGCTGCCAGCATCCCAATGCATCTGCTGGTGATGCTTATTATAATGGCGCTCCTGTTCAGTCTCAAACTTGGCCGATCGACATCGTTTTTTGTTCCAGTGCTAGTTCTAAATCCTGAGCCTATAGCGAGAATTTCCCCTCCCAACGGTTTACCGCCTCATCGTGGCTGGGAGGTGTTCCTGGGTGTCCGACTGTGATGTACAGCGGGGGTTCGTCCCCCGGCAGGGTCTCCCAAGCTGAGAAGGAGTCCGGCTTTTCCATCAGGAAGCCTAGCTAAGAGTAAACCAATACCAGGATCCACCACCGTCTTGGTATCAAAGTCGGATGGTGGTAAATCTTCCTCTGATCTACAAGGGCTGTGACTGCCTGTCGTGATGACGACGTGGGGCAGACTTTGGGCAGGGGCCCGCACAACTAGTGATGACGGGCCGTTCAACTGTCAAGTAAGTGTAGCGAGAATTTATCATGGAAATAATATCGTGTTACTTCTCAAAACGTTTCAACTTGCAGTTTTTTGAAATGAATTCCACTTGAGAAGTAAACCAGTGGAGCGGCATGCCATAAATATGAAGACAAAACAACAGAAAGACAGAAACAGAGGTTAAGAAAAAATGAAGTGAAAGAGTGGAAAGAAGTAGAAGACATTAGAGGGAGAAAGAATGAAGCGACGATGTGTTGTGGAATTTAAGGGAAAAAGGAAGTCAGAAAAACATTCTGAATCATTTGAAAGTCGGAACACATAAGCGCCTTTCGTCTTCTAGGAGGATTCGTTAAGATTGTAGATGATTCTGTTAAAGCGAAGCTATGCCAATTCAACGAAGTCTCCTTAATCGAGCTTGTTTTGATTCTGCGAATGATCAGATGAACTAAGAAAATAAACAATGTATGGAAATCAATATAAGGACATGAATGCAAGAAAAAAAATGATTTTTAAGAAAATCGTGAGGGAAAATCGATTATGCCATTTTCCAAGTACCATGGCCAGTTCGTCAGATCGATCATCTCGCCCCAAACAATAACAAAGATATGCACCGATTAAATGACGAATCAGTGGAGAAATTCGTCCACTTTACCTCATAGGGCAGAAAATTTCGAAGAAATAGTCCAGAAACGATCAGAAGATCCGGAAAATCCACAAACGATAAAGCTCTTAAAGCCGGTGTCGTCTATATCTCCTCTAACAAAAAGCGCTTGAAGGACTGGCACTTCACGAAAAAGTGGCTTACTTTCATTGTTTGATGATATATGAACACCGTCGATGAAGAATGAGCGGAAAAGAACTCTAGACCAAACAAGCAGATGGTCGCCAATCTTACTATTGTTAATACCTTACAATATTTTCCTTACTTTTCTATTCTCTCTGGGCGCTTGTAGCACAGTGGCTAGAAGTGTGCTGAAATTCACACATGGTATTTGGTTCGAACCCGCGCCTCAAACTCACTAAGCCTTCCACCCGACCGGAGTTGGTGAATTGGTACCAGATTTGTCTGGTAGGATAGCAGCACTGGCTCGGTGCATCGGTAGACCGCTCCGGAATGATCAACAGATGTGATAGAAATAACATGTATAAAAATAAAAAAAGAAGGTTAGTAGGGTAGAAAGGATGACCACCCTAATTTCTCCCAAAATCAATAGCAAATAAACATTTATACACAAGTCTGTATATCCAATATTGTACTTTTCTAAAGTAATGTCAACCGAGAGATTCATTTCAGTAGATAAAATCTCGGAGAAAAAACTAAAAGCCATAAAGGAGAAATTTCGTGCCAGGAACAATATTTGCAAGGACTACAGGTCACTTACTAATGGAAATCCGTCAAAGATTAGACAAGATTGAATGGAAAGGTATTTTGCTAGCAGAACAAAGCCGACAAGTTTCAGTCGTTACTAGAAGATGTAGTAAAAAAGGGATTAAGGATAAAGCTCTTGGAATTACTCAATTCCTGAAAGATGCGCCATACATTCGACTTCATGAAGCATCGTTAGAGGTGACTGAAACATATCTGGCCTATACAATAACTCTCGATGGCCTACCGATTTATCGAGTCAGTGCTGCTATCCTCTCGGACATGTTTGGTACTAATTTGCTGACCCCGCATGGATGGAATGCTTGGTGAGCCAGGGGGCACAGGGTTCGAACCTATGTGTATCGCAAGGCACCTCTAACCACTACGGTACACGCGCTTATGAGTAGATTTAAAGGAAAAGAATGCACGAAGAAAGAGGGACTTTGAAGAAGTGATCTCAAATATTTCGAAAACCGACTTCCTTTCAACCTCGGTATAACAATTCAACATATATGCTTCCAATAATAAGCTAACACGAGATTGACAAGAACGGTATTCAGCAAGCGTTCCGGCGCATTTGCCCTCCTCAGAGTCGGATTGATCCCAGTTTGCACACAGTTCTTGCTTCTTCCGATATGGGATCTTCGTGATCCCATCGAGTCAAATCCAGTAGAACACCCTGCGAATGAACCATTTGATCTCAGACAGCTATCTAAGCGCACAAGCTGTGGAACCCGTCTAGGACAGCGGATAAAGGTACTTTTCAGTATATATAGAGTCTTCGGTTCAACTTCGCACCTCGGGCAAATGAAGCCTCTTCTTACTTCGGTGTCCACACTACTAAGCTGAGTTGAATAGGAAGCTAGGAACAATGGCTTGATGCAGTGCTGAGCCAGGCCAGGTTATTGTGCAGGATATATGTGTAGGATATATATATATATATATATATATATATATGCTCTCAATTTATATGCAATATATATATATATATATATATATATATATATGTGTATATATCTAACTCTTAACGCGTGCTACAAGAAAAGCAGAAGAATTAAGTGGACGGGCACCATACCTCACGTTGGACTAGGATAGCTTCGCTTCCAGATACGAGTAGTAGAAGTGATGAACATCTGTTTGATGCGCCATGGATATTGATCTTGTCATAAGGATACGATAAGTTGGCTAGGAGCGAAGTAGATAAAAGGGTAATCATGGTGCGCCTCCAAAGAAATAAGCCCACGAGCACTTCGTGGGGAATGAAACCACTATCCGTGGGAATATTCAGCTGCATGAAACAGAGGGACCCGCAGAATTTTTTCTCATCAAACTCTTATAACCAAAAAGGAAAACCCAATTATCGATTAGTGAACAGCGGGCAGTGTCCAGAACAGTTGTGGTGTGGTATTCATTTCTTTTCTCACTATAGAAATCGTTTTTACGGCTACATAGTACGAGTTATCAAACCCAGTAGAGCACGGTTAGTTTTCATCCTGTCACAAAAAGAAATATGAGTAAAATCGATTAATGGGAAAATTCCCAAAAATCGAAATGGTAGGAAATAGCACACTAAATGAGCGATTGTAATGAGACCACGAATAGATTGCCAAATTGTTGATGAGCTCAAGGGATCAACGTGATGCCTTCAAACCCTGAAGTAAAAATAAGAATTCGAATATTTGAAATAAAAATTGCAATAATCTAATCATTCGGTGGGATGCTCGAAAAAATTCTATGGATTCCGTTGCTAGGACGATGTTTGGAGGAAAATAATAGCAGAGGACTATTTCGAATCATCACATGTTCTTGATGGGCCCGTCCTGGTATCAAAGTCGCCTGGTGGCAAATCTCCCTCTGATCCACGAAAGCTGCGACTGCCTTTGCGGTGAAGACCTGGGCCAGACTTTGGCCAGGCTGACCCTCGGGACTCCAGGGAACCACAATGGCTAAACCAGCAAATCTCCCAAAAAATGGAGACAATGCTGGGGCCCGCACAACCAATGAGGACGGGCCATTCAAGTACCAAGTAAGTTAGTATCTAGGTAGGTCACCGTAGTTTGGAAGTCGTTACCTCAGTGAAAAAAGCAGCCAGATTTTCTTGTTTCGAAGCGTTCTTTTGAGGAGAAGGAAATTGATCTTAGCAAAAATGTCATAATATTATAGGACGGAATCTGAACCAATTTTCAGAAATGATTCTTAATTTTAACCGCTATTTAGTCGTTTTATAGTAATTTATTCAATGGATTACAAAATGAGTAACATATTCAGAGCTTAGCACCATAAATCGACTCCACAGAAACCTGGCAAAAAAAATTCTTACTCATTTATTTATTTGTTTATTTATTTGCTTGTTTATTTACATGACCCGTACCACATATTAAAGAAATCCCAGAACTTCTTTCTTCCATTCGACGCTTCATGTTCATTGTCCACAAAGTTATTCACAGTCAGGTGTATGTTAGGCGGCTGCTTGAAGATTCCACCTTTTCACGAGTGTCGCTGAATGCTGATTGAGTAAATTTCCCTTTAATCCTTGTATATCCCTGCTAGGATGTTGGCTCACCATCGCCACGGAAAATGCTCACCTTTCCGGATTACAGGAGCTTTTTCCAGACAGGTCCAGGGACAATCTGCTGAGCTCGAAAGGGTAGATGTTTGGTTGGCGAAGGATGCCGGATCAAACCAACGACAATGTGTGTATTTCCAGGGTACCTCTCACCATTGCGCTATAAAAGATAGAAAGGGTAAAGCTCTTGGCGTTGATCAATCCTAAGGGATGCGCCGTGCATTCGACTTCATTAAGCATCGTTTGGAGGTGACTGAGTGCATACCTGGCCTTTGCAATGACTCGCGGTGGCCTACCGATGTATCGAGCCAGTGCTGCTATCCTTCCAGACAAGTCTGGTACAAATTTGGCGACCCCGGAGGGATGAGAGGCTTGGGCGTCGTGGGCGCGGGGAGCATTAAGAAATTTTAGAAGCAATATTATCACAAATCAGTTTCACTACCTAAATATCGGCTCGAACAGGGTTTCTCCTCAGAGACCGTACTCGAGCAGCAATCGTTGAAAACCAGAATTTTTCATGTGCAAGGAAACTTCAGTTCCCTGCACCGTGACGACTTCTTTCTCAACAGTTTTCCATCATCAAGACTAGTTGATAGAATACTCATAAGTAAATAGCAAGAGAAACTGCGTACACTTGAAAAAGTAAGTGCTTTATTCTTGAGGAGATACGAGGTTGTCAATAGCAAGATTTATTCAGTACAAGAGGGCGAATGTAGTGCAGTGGTTAGAGGTGCTGTGCAATACACATGGGATCGATCTCGCGATCCAGGTTCACCAAGCCCTTCATCTCTCCGGGGTCGGCAAATTGGTACCAGATTCATCTGGGAGTATAACAGCACTAATCGATATTCGGTGGGCCACTGCGCGTCATCGCACAGGGCAAATATGCGTTCAATCTTCTCTAACGACGTTGATGAAGTCGAATGCGTGGTTCATCCCCTGAGGGATTGATCAACGTCGAGAGCTCTATTCTTTATTCAGTACAATGCTTGCGAACGTTTCGGTGGTCTCGCCTTCTTTTGGAAAGCCATGGAATTTATCCACAATCCACCCAGCCAAATCCTTTCGTAACCCCAGCGGAAAAAAAAACTTAATACATAGATCTCACTCACATAATAAACAACTTTTGAACGCCCACCGCTTTCTACATGACTAAGCTGAAACGACATGATATAAAAAAAAACTTTTATTTCGCCAACTTTTCGGCGCCTTTGGCTTCTTCAGAGCCGCGTTGATCAAGTCGATTGTTTCATGGTCGTCGTTGTCCCAGTTTGAAAGCGTTATCGCATCGAATAGAATCCGGTGGAGAGAGCATGACTCGAATGAGAAACTTCATCCGGCGGTGCCCATTTATATAGGATGGATGTGATGCAGTCGATTTCCGAAAAGCAAATCATATTGAAAAGCAGTTGACCAACATCCGTCCTCCAGGAAAAAAATACCGCCGAGTGACGTTCCCCATTCAAGCGGTGCCGCTTTGACTGGATTGTGATAGACGCGACCACGAACACTAATATCGCGACGTCGACCTGTTTGGGATCATCTATTTTTCTGTACCAACCTCGTGTCAGCTCAGTAAAATATAAAATTATTGATCATTCTTACAGAGCTTTAATGAAGGTCAGTTCTTAAGATACTCACCGCTTCGTTGCTTCTAAGTTTTCTGGTTTTTGCAGGATACCGGCCACATAGAATCTTACATGAGGAACGAATGTGCTTAATTCAGGACAACAAATTAGCCTGAAGAATGGCGCGATGTCACACGCGATCACTAGCCACCCCTCTATGTGGCTCCTGTCGGATTTTTTGAATTTCTCCAAAACCCTTCAAGAGTTTCGTTCCATGATGTTTAAGATTTTTTTGCGAAGATAGTGAATTTTATTTAAAAAACTTCTATTGCAGTGCTTTTCCTGGTTTTAAATTTCCCAACTAGGTGTTTTTTCACGCGGATCCAAGGTGGTCTACCCTTTCGTCAACTTATTTGATCCCGCATTCTTTACAAGGAATCAGGTACACAGTACCCGAGCTCATGCAGTCACCGTCCCTACTGTTAGGGTTTATGAAATTTTTTTCTTCATGCGAAGACGATTATACAAACGGTAGCGAACTAGTTGGCCCATTAGAGTGTTCGGTGGAGCAATACTCACTAACTTGGATCGGTGGATGGTCCGTTTTCACGAGTTGTGCGGGCTCCACATTTTGCTTTCGTTCCTTTGGCTTGCAATTATCGTCTATGGTGGTGGTTTGATTCGAACATGGCGGTGGGTGCAAATCTTAAACCGTGATTTGTAGAACAGCTGCAATTACGAGCACAGCTGATTAACTCTGGGTACGAACACGGCCGCCCATCGTATAGGCTGTTCTAGGGAAAGTTTGAATCCCCCCTGGAGTCCACTCTACAGTTCTTTTCGTCCATCTGTTGATTGTTTTTCTCAAGAAGTTATATGATCGGTCCATCTATGTTTCGCTATCGATGTCGCTTGGTGTCTAAGATGGGACAGATTTCGAACAGTAGAGCTTCTCATTCCGGCAAGATATTGCGTGTGCCAGTTAAGTTTCCGAAAACATCGTTCGCGCACTCTGTGAGTAGTGCGCAATATTCTTAACGTAGTTGAAGTATCAGCATACGTTTCTGCTGCATAACAAAGCGCTGAGAGGACTTCTGCATCGAAAAGGTAAGCGCGAACATTCTGGTCCTTCAGTTGATCGGTAGCGCCTTTGAGAGGCAGGAAGGCGGACCAATCTGCTCTCATTCGGTCGAATTTCTTCTTGATACGTACCAGATGGTCTCTGCAATCAGAGAACCAATCAGTTTGATCTGACCACTTTAGCACCATAAGTTTTTCATGAACTGTGTCTTCTTCCAGATGTTTTTTCTCCCTTCGTCATTGATCATCGCCTCTGCTTCATTGGTTCTTCCTGAAAAGATTACGATGTTGTCGGCGAAATGGAGGTTTGATGGCAATCAATACGTATACGTTTCTCGTACCAATCGAGTGACCTCGTCATCCACTGCAGTGCGATATTAAACAGCTCTGGCGGTGTGGTACGGTGGAAAACCGGCATTTTCCTTGTGAAGTTCCGATAACAGTCAAGGAGAATTCTTATATAGGGCGGGTCCACTCCTTGCTCGACGACCGTTGATAGGATTTCAGTCTAGCCATTGTGGATCAGAAGGAGATTTGCCACCATGCAACTTTAATACCAGGACGGTGGTGGATCCTGGTATTGGTTTACTCTTAGTTAGGCTTCCTGATGGAAATGCCGGAGTCCTTCTCAGATTGGGAGACCTTACCGGGGAGACGAATACCCCCGCTGTACATCGCAGTTCGACACCCTGGAACACCTCCCAGCCACGATGAGGCGTTGGGAGGAATTTTTGTAATTCATTATATAAATTACTACAAAACGATTAAGTAGTGGCAGAAATTAGGAATCATTTTTGAAAATGGATTCACATTCCGTCCTATAATATTATGACATTTCGCCAAGATTAATTTTCTTCTCCTCAAAAGAGGACTTCGAAACAAGGAAATCTGGCTGGTTTTCCACTGAATCAACGACTTTCAAACTATCGTGACCGACCAAGATGCTTGTTTACTTGATAGTTGAATGGCCCGTCCTCACTGGTTGTGCAGGTCCCAGTATAATCCCCCACTTTTTCGGAGAGTTGCTAGTTAAGCCGTTGTGGTTCTCTGGAGTCCCGACGTCAGCCTGGCCTTGCTAAAGTTCATTTCTTTATGGTTGACACACAATGGACCGCACTGGTTTTTCAACAACTCTCCATAATTTCTAGACAACTAAAATATTTTGTAGAGAACGAGGACGTTATCGACTTATAGGAAAGAGGTTTATCTATTGCTATAATAGTATCTACAACTTCTCTATAGTGCTCTTCTCATTCTAACTCTTATTTGAAACTCAAATCCCCAAAAAAGTTGAGGAACGATTGGAAACTCTTTCAGTCTTAAAAGCAACGGCGACATCAACAAAAATTCAGCAAACATTGTGAGACACAATAGTCTATAAATCCAACGACCGACTTTCTATTAACCTCGGCATTGATCAAGTAGTTCTTCGTATTCTTGTTGAGCAAACGCGAGGTGTTATTTTATTCTTTATTCACGAATAAGCCGACGTTTTTGGCGGATTTCGCCTTCCTCAGAGCCTGGAAAGGTCAAATTGACAGCAATCTATTCGGCCAAACACCTTCATAATTAAACAGAGAAAACGCTGAACCAAAATTTCAATTACATTGAACACAGCTTTGCACACTAACCGCTTTCTATGAGTCTTCCAGTGAGTACGTCGAGTGGAGACCAACCGCACAAAATTCAAATGGAAGCGTAATGTGCCCCTTTAGTCAGAATAATAGGCTTATGTATGGCCCAGTATCACGCGTGATAATAAGGCATTCTTCCCTGCGGTTCATTTTCGGATTTCTGGAATTGATCCAGAACGCCTCGAGAGTTTTGCGCGCTTGTGTTCGCGATTCCCGTGCCAAGATCGTGACCTGTACTTCAAAGTCCTCTGCGTTATGTCTCAGGGTCCTATGCGTGCCTAGTGGGGTATTTGGTTTACGTTTACCGACTAGATGTTCTTTTATGCGGACACAGAGTGGTCTACCCGTTTCACCAATGTATTCGTCTCCGCACGCCTTAGAGGAGATCGGATAGACTGTACCTCAGCTCATGCAATCACCGTCTCTACCATTAGGGCAAATTATGCAATTTTTTTGCGTTGCACATAGACGGTCATATAGGCGGTTACGAACTAGCTGGCGCCTAAGAGTACTCGGTGGTATTTCAACTACGTTTACCGAGTCCTCAAGACTCGCCCTTCTTAAGCAGCGTTTTATAGCTGCACTTACATCATTTGAGATGAAGGGTAGGATAAAAGGGACCTTTCTGTCGCTAGAGTTGTCGTTAAGGGGCTTAGGATTTCCCCTACACCTATCACGAGCTACAGTTTCGTAGCCATTAGAAATGGCTATTGCCCAAACGAAAATCCGGGATTCCTCTCTCTGCTCTCTTTCCGTGCACACGTTGGTTGCTGTTCGAAACATGTTTATTAAAAGAGCCCTTTTCGTGTGAGAGGAGTCAGAGGAGAGGTAATGAACCAAGAAGTTCCTACTACTTGGCTTTCGGTACCACTTTGTAATGTAGCCATTTTCTGATAGGTTAATTTGGACGTTCAGGAATGGAAGCCAGTTTTCTTTCGGTTTCTCTTGGGTAAACTTGATATACTCTGACTGTTCGTTCAACAACTCGAAACATTTGTCCATTTCCTCTTGTGTTGAGCAAGGGACAAAACAGTCATCTATATATCTGCAGTAGAGTAACGGCCCGAGATCGGTCACTCGTGCTTCCACCTTAGACATAAACGCAATAGCAAGACTTGGTGCCAGTCGCTGTCCCATTGCCAACCCTCTTATTTGAGCCTAGTAACTTCCGGACCATCTAAAGATTGAGCAGCTTAGGCATTCTTTCAAGAGTGCCATCAACTGCTCTATCTTGAAGCAATACATGTTTATTTCTCCTTCGTGTTTTATAAGGAGTTCGAATATGGCTTGCATTGCGGAGTGATTCGACACGTTTGTATAAAGGGCGGTCACGTCGAAGGACTCCATCACGTACGCGCAGTTGAGCTGCGCAGTATGTAGACGATCCAGAAACATCTGAGTATTCGTAAGATGGGCTGGAATGTTTCAACAACTGGGTAAATAATAGGGATAAAAACCATGTTATCCTATCCGTTGGCCCGTCTACACAGCTTGGTCTAACCTTAAACAATGATGCATCGGTAGACGCAACATCATCGCTGGATACTAGCTTATGAGTTTTTATAAGCAAGTACAGAACAGGGACACGTTGGTAAATCAACTTTTTAGTTGAGAGATAACTGATAGTTTTAAACCAGCAGCCCCTGCCATTTTGACCCATTCGTGGTTCAATTTTTCGGTATTTACTTTTAAACTCCTTCTCAGATGATAGGCGATAAAGTGAAGCATCAAGATGCTTTTTCGTTATCTCAACATCTGACTGATGAGAAATTACGACAAACTCTCCACCGTTCTCACTAACGGATAGTCTTATGTTTTTCAATCTTATCAGCTTTCCTACCTCTTGCATACCACGCTTTTGCACTTCAGTGAGGTTGGAGCTGTATCTTTTCGCGCGATAGTGATTAAGGACTTTGAAAGTTTCATTCGTAAACATCCGAAATTTAACATCAACTTTATTATTGGGCTCTTGTTGTCTAAAGAACGGCTGAGGAAATGGTGCTATTGGTAGGGCCCCACTTGGTGTTGTTCACACCTATTCAGCGTTTCATCTCTAGCTTTTACGTAGTCTATCTTGAAGTTCATGTAAACTACATGCGATCCTACGCAAGGTTACCTTAGAAATGGGTTCAGATGGTGAGAAACTTGACCCATGAATCCATAGATATTTTACCTTTTATTTTCTGCCGTCTATACTTCTTATAGCAGGTTATTAAGCGAAATACAACTACAAGATCAATGAGATATTTGCAAAACTCCGGACCCCAGATGTTTGCGGTGGAGAACGAACGCGCTATTGTCCTTTCCGGGGAGTAACGCGCGTTCATCACCACACCATGCGTTGACGGGTGATTGCTAACGGCACAGATCGATAGAACTAGCTGAGAGACAGGCGAAACGAAGGACCCGCATGATGTGGTGGTGAACGCGTTGCTCCCAGAAAGGACAATAGCGCGTTCGTTCCCCACCGCAAACACCTGCGGTCGGAGTTTTGCAAATATCTCAGCAATCTTGTGGTTGAATCCATAGAAATTTTTGAGCACCCCAGTGAATTAATAGATTACTGCAATTTTATTTCAAACATTCGAATTCTTTTTCTATTTCAAGGTTTGAAGCCATCGCGTTTCCCTTGAGCTCATAAACAATTTGGCAATCGTGGTCTTATCACAATTGCTTACTTAGCGTGCTGTTTCTGGCCATTTCGATTTTTGAAAGTTTTCTCACTAGTCGATTTTACTCAAATTTCTTTTTTGTGACGGAATAAAAACCAACCGTACCTCTACTGGTTTTGATCACCGCAACTGTTCTGGACATTGCTCACCTCGCTATTCACTAATCGATAACTGGGTTTTCCTTTTTGGTTATAGGTTGAAATCACCAGATGGGAATTCCCGGAACCATGTTCGCACTGTTGATTCACCAACACTACCTTCATCCCGAACTTGACGATATGCCGGGCTCCTGTCGCGACATTATTTCCACTCTTCCGCTGGGACAAAAAAAGACACAAATATCACGTTGATTCATACTAAAGTTAAAGCCTATAAAGATGCTAAAATTCTTGGGAAAAATCAATACCAGTTGTAGAAAGAGCAGACTTTGTGCTTTAAAAATATATGTTAAATAGACATAAAGAACAAATTTTCTATTTGAAAAACTACATGGCGAATTAAAACAATAAAATCGGACATTTCATATGTGCCAACCATGCAGGTATTATAAATACGTTGGTAGTGATTGATGTGGACGCGGCCTGGACATGGATTTCATTTGAAAAGTTTCTTTTTCTTCCTCTTCTAGAGGGTATTTTACAAGTAATTTACAATTACTGAAAAGTAAATCGAAAGTAGTTCGGTATCGTCTCAGCAAATATTTCTCACATCTCTTTTGAAGGAACCGAGCGCGTTATAAGTGGGTATATTCAATTCCCAGGACGACTTGTTTTTTAATCTCGGCATCGTTTCACCGAGATTGCTTCTTCTTCGGTGTGTATAATGCCAGAGCACTCATCAGACGTCGGTCTCCACGCTATCCTTGAAGCGGGCAGATCGCATCGAATTTCATATGATCGCGCTACAAGAAACAAAAACCAGGAAGATCGATATGCGGAGAAAAGGTCCCGTCACGAAATATCAGTGGTATAGTCTTTGTCGTCCACCCGTCCATTGTTCACATCGTCGACTTGTGCGATATCCTTTTCCCTCGCACGGCCCTCCTCCGTGTTCAACCAATGCGTCAAAAGAAGATCGCTGTCAACAATTGCTGCTCACCAACCGAAGTGATTTATAAGTACGAATTAAATACGTTCTACTATTACTTGGAGGAAGTTGTCCGCAATGATAAAGCCTATTACAAATTTGTTGTCAGAGAGTTCAGCGCCGGAATAGGAAAGACCAACGGGAATAAGTCGAAGTTCGAAAATCTTCGATTAGGGAGAAGAAATCAGAATGGAAAAAGTCTTGCAGGACTGTTGTCTGCAGCACACCTCTTCCATAGAAACTCGTTTTTCCACAAGAAAGAAAGCCACCGTTGGGCATGAAAGCCTCCTAATGGCATGACTCACGAGAAGATGGACCATATTATGACAAACATAAGAGGGTGACTACTAATTTACACTTTCGTAATCCCATCATTCTCTGCTGAGTACGATCACCGCCTTCTTCACGCGAGTATTCCGTTCAGCCGAAAGCTCAAAAAGAATTCATAAGACGGCCCATGAAAGAGCAGTCTAGCATATCCTATCCAAACGTGACTCGTAGATTAAAAAAACACCGGACCGATTAACTACGAGCCCCTCAACTTCCAAACTACCAACGTATTTATAATACCTGCATGGTTGGCAAATCTGAAATGTCCGATTTTATTGTTTTAATTCGCCATGTAGTCTTTCAAATAGAAAATTTGTTCTTTATGTCTATTTAACATATATTTTTAAAGCACAAAGTCTGCTCTTTTCTACAACTGGTATTGATTTTTCCCAAGAATTTTAGCATCTTTATAGGCTTTAACTTTAGTATGAATCAACGTGATATTTGTGTCTTTTTTTTGTCCCAGCGGAAGAGTGGAAATAATGTCGCGGCAGGAGCCCGGCATATCGTCAAGTTCGGGATGAAGGTAGTGTTGGTGAATCAACAGTGGGAACATAGTTCCGGGAATTCCCATCTGGTGATTCCGACCTCGAAGATAATGAAGGCCGCGAACGTCTTAATGAACTTGACGACGACGAGTTGAAAGCACTAGCAGAAGCGAATATGCGAAGAACAAATAATTGAATCACAAAATATTTCTAATAATAAAATTTAGTATGAAGAAAGTTACAGTTATTTAAAATTTGCATTTAAAACCGGACATTTGATATGTTGCAGCCTAATATCAGTGGATGGGCTTATTTTCAAACGGATGGGATTTCAAGTTGTCGTGTTGTATAATTAAGAACTATCCACGATTTAGAATCTTCAGCATATGAATATTATGATAGTGTTCTCAATCAGTAAGTAAATAGGCGACACAAAAAAAAACAGCTCGGAAAGGGCAGCAACCGTTGGAACACTGGCAGTTGAGAACTAAAACTTAGAAAGAAGATTGTATAACCACGTTAAGCTGAGGACGAATAGCTCATAAGCACAATGACTTCCTGGTTAATGCGGAGTTTAATCAAATGCCAGTCTTTGGGAATTACTCTAATGTAACAGAGGCAATAAGGCCAAAAAGTGTATCCACCTATGTTTCGGATAGCATATGGTGGCCTTTACTTCTCATTTAACTCCTAGTCAACTTGAGACGCGCCACGTAGCCTCGGACTGATCATCTCGATATCTCTTGAGTGTGAGAGAACCATGATTCTAAGCGAACAACTGCAGTTCATTCCTGACTGTTCTAGAAGGAAAAAAACAAAAGAAAAAATCGAATAGACGAAAAATTCTATTTGTTTCGGAATAAAACATTGCTCAGAAAGAATGATGAAACGAGATGGAAAGACTACATTCTCAATATGCATTGAGAAGGTGAGGAATGCGAAAAACGGTCTCGATGGAGCATCTAATTGGAATTCAACGCCTTGTGTGGGCGGAATTCCTTTAGAAGGGAGAAATGAAAACGGTGTTCCTAAGGAAACAATACGTTTACGGTAGATGGAATGTAGGAATGAATGGTTTGACAGGTTCAACACGAGCGTTGGATAAAAAGAATCCGCCAAAGGCGAGAAAAGGCAACAAAACGAAACTTGACATCGTTTTCGTCTTGGTTTCACGTCAAGTCGAACGACTGTTCAACTTGAAGGCTCAAGACGTTCATGAAAAACAACACGTAGATGATGAACGCATTCAATTGGCACGTATGTGATACTCTCATCCGCCGCTCTTGAGTGCCACCGATCTGTTAGTCTTCCACTTCCTCCGAGAGAAGAAAGAAATCTTGCTCATAACGACTCACTTTTTGGAAAAATCCATTTCTAAAATACTTCGGTAATAAAACATTCACGGTTATGACATGATTGTAGCAAACTTCAAAGCATAGGAAGCGCAATGGTTTATGATGCTGTGCAATACACACATGATCTCTGGTTCGATCTCCTCGAAAGCGTATTAAGCTCTACAGTATCCGCGAACCGATGCCAGACTTGTCGAGGAAAGGATTGCTACAATCGCACACACAGTTTGGTGATTGCCACTGTAGAGGACCTGGAAACGCTCTGGGAGAAATATCCCAGGATTGCAAAACGAATGAGTTTAACCAGCCATCAACGGCATTCAAGAAGAAGACAAAGTCCCCAAGCAGCTGATGAACCCTTGTGCAAAATTTGAAAAGTTTTGGGACTGTAACACAATGAAACGAGGGATAAAAAAATCCTACTTGCACTATATATATATATATATATATATATATATATATATATATATATATATATATATATATATATATATATATATATATATATATATGTATATATATATATATATATATAGTAGGCAGAAAAATAAAAGGTAAGACGTTATATATATATATATATATATATATATATATATATATATAATGTCTTCATATATATATTATTACATATATATACATATATATATATATATATATATATATATATAATGTCTGAGATATTTGCAAAATTCTGTTGATGGCGATGATCGGTAGAACTAGTTGAGAGACAGGCGAAACGAAGGACCCGCATGGTGTTGTGGGCGAACGCGTTACTCCCTGGAAAGGAGCGCGTTCGTTTCCCCTACAGACACCTGCGGTCCAGAGTTTTGCAAATATCTCAGCTACGTTGTGGTTATATATATATATATATATATATATATATATATATATATATATATATATATATATATATATACATATATATATATATATATATATATATATATATATATCATATGATACTGAGACAGAAGATAAAAAGTTAAAATAAATCACAAGGATGCTGAGACATGAGCGAAACTCGGAACCTCATTTGTGCTTCCAGCTCACGACTACTCTTTCCTGTGCCCCACGTGTTGTCCACTATGTCAACCCAGGCCCTCGCCTTGCCTTTCTCCCGACCAATTTTTTTAAACCCATCGGTGCTATTAACAATTACCAATCGACGGCAGTCATCTGGGAAACCAAAATCGGTAGTTCATAGCACGTGAACCCCAGTAAGGGTAATCGACGGCTCGGAGCACACCCTAGAATTCAGAGTTTTGCTCATTTCTTAGCATCACTGTGGTTACAGTTCACATAATACACTAGCGCACATCTCAGAAAATTGAACATCATATACAGAGGTTTCAAATTGCGCTTAGCACAATTAGACGTCGTAGTAGTAATCTAATTCGGCTAAATAAAAAAGGGACATTTACAGTTTCGTCCAACAATCAACGGAAAAGAGTTGTTCCCCCCTATGCCTGTGTCCAAAAAGCATATAGAACACACATGACACGCTCCTCAATGAAAAGCCACTTACAAATGAAGTTACCTACGCGACATCAAGACGACTGTGGAACCGATGGTAGGTGAGACTTCTTTATGAACTCATTTATACAGGCACAAGCTGTTGATGTGGGAAGCACTGTAACCCTCTGAGCAACCAGGAGCTATTGGAAGCTTTGCGCACGATAGAGACACATGAGGACATTAGTGGTGCTAGTTAGGGTTAGTCGATGATTAACGGAAAGAAAGTCGAGATTACACCTATTGAGAAGAAGGTACCATGAACACACTACTTTTCGCTCATAATTCCTAAAGGATGCGTCATGCATTCGACTTCATTAAACATCGTTAGAGGTAATTACATGCATATCTAGCCTATACAATCAGTCAGTCGCACTGGCCTAATGATGTACCGAGTAAGTGTTGTCGTCCTTCTAAACAGGTCTGGTACTAATTTGCCGACTCCGGAGGAATGAAAGACTTGGTGAGCTTTGGACGAGGGATCGACCTCATGTGTATTGCCGGGCGCCTTTAACCACTGCGCTATATGCGCTCTTCGTCCTATTTGTCCTAGGAAGAAAGAACAGCGACATTTTTTGTGCACTAAGATGAGCTTACTTATTATTAGAAAAAGCTGTAAGTAAACATTGTCAGAACAAGGCTGTGCAAGAATATAACGACTTTAGTAAGAGAATTAAAATACTTTACTTCATATTCAAAATACTTTATTTACTTATTTCTGAACCTATTATATTCTTTAATGTTACCAGAAAACATAGCCTCCCAACTGTTTCCCCGCCTCATTGTGGCTGGGAGGTGTTCCTGAGTGTCAAGCTGCGATGTACAACGGGGATCCATTATCCCAGCAGAGTCTCTCAAACTGAAAATAAGCCCGGCGTTTCCATCAGGAAGCCTAGCTAACAGTGAACCAACACCGGAATCCACCACCGTTCTGGTGTCAAACTACTCTCATGGTGGCAAATTTCCTCCCATCCACAAGTGCGACGACTACCTGTGGTGGTGACCACCTGGGACTTTGGCCAGTGACCTCGGGACTCCCGAGAAACATAACGGCTAAACCGGCAAAACTAAAAGTGGAGAATATGCTGGGGCCCGCACAACCAGTGAAGGCGGACCGTCCAAGTATCCAAGTAAGTAAGAAAACACAGAATATTAAATGTCTAGCTGGTCTGCGAGCAAGATTGTTGCATGTTCTAAAGAATTACCACTACACCGTTGATCTTAAAGAGATTAATGATTTCGTAAAACGATGACAAAACTTGCAACTCAAGTGGTGCTTCATCAGACTATTACACAACGATCTTTTGTTGATATCAGGAAAATGGCTTTTGTTCAGAATTTCCATTCAATCTTGTCATATGCAAGAGCTACGTAACGTGTTCTGTCCCCTCAAAAGATAAGAAGGGCACACGATTTTCCGATCGGGGTCGTTCCGCCCATTTGATCGGCAATCGTTTTAATATTTCCTGTGAAACCTATTCGCCAGAGGCTTTCTAAAAGAACAAATTTCATTCGCGTTACATTTGCTTTTTGTTCCCCTTCTTCAAGGAACATGAATATTATCACACATTTGGCGTTCTGCGTTCCTTTACTGATTCGATGAGTAAGGAAGCACAGGAAATTCGTGGAACTTTGACTAACATAAACTTACGCACTTGATACTTGATATTTGAATGACCCGTCCTCACTGGTTGTGCGGTCCCCACACAACCTCCACTTTTCAGAGACTTGCTGGCTAAGCCATCGTGTTTCCCTGGAATCCCGAGGTCAGCAAAGTCTGCGCCAGGTCGTCACAACCACAGGAAGTGGCCGCTCTTGTGGATCAGCGGAAGATTTGCCACCATGCGACTTTGATACCAGGGCGGTGGTAGATCTTGGTATTGGTTTACTCTTAGCTAGGCTTCTTAATGGAAACGCCAGACTCGTTCTCAGCTAGGGAGACCCTGCCGTGGGTACGAATCCCCCCGCTATACATCGCAGCCCGGCACCCAGGAACACCTCCCAGCCACGATGACGCGGCAAACCGTTGGGAGGGATGTCACCTATGACTACTTTATCGGACTTGTTATTTTTCCACCGTACTCCGTTTTTCTCATTTTTTCTCTAATAACTGCCCGTCTTATTTCTTCTCTCGCAAGAAGGAAAACATCTTTGTGCATAGTACGCCACAGCCGGACATAAACCACAAATCACATAAAGATCAAGCTGATGTGGTAGTAGTTAACAATTAAAACATCTTGGACGGAAGTGATTAAAAATCCCTTAGGAAGAAAAAATAAAGAGCAGCGTTATTAGGAGAACTTATAGTTGTAAGAACACCGTACATTACATCCAAGGTAACTTCGCCAATTGCAGCACAAATACTACAGTACCCATATTCGGAGTGCTTACCTACCCTTGGCTCCCAACGCTCGGTACATTCCAATTCAGGTATATTATCCAGGAAAAGAAACTGCTATCGATGGACAATCACTTAATCACAAACCATCCTGCATAAAAGGGCTTCGCTAAGTGAAGAAACTCCATCCGAGTGCTGATCCACCGGATTCGTGTCAACGGCGAAGTGCCGCACCTCGCAAGAACCGAATGAAAGTTTTAAAACAATGTCGTGTAATCCCCTGAATAGAACGGAACAACCCCCAACATTTGAGTAAATTCCACGAGCTTTGGTGTCAGCATGTCCGATATTATTCCTCAACGAAAATTCTCCAACAGGCTTTTGTTCCTCCACATAGTGAATAGATGCAGCTGTCACATGTAGCAATGCTTCACCACCTGGCCAGAAGCACCCAAGGAATGAACGGAGCCATATATCACCTACGTATAGCATGAAGCGGTCAAACGCAGAAGAAAGCCTTAACCACAAGTGGTCCACACTCCAGTGCTACCAAATTTGACGCGTGTACGATTAGTTGGACTACAAGAGATAGTGGTCATAAATGAGCAAACTAAAATTCTTAAAGGACTGAAAATGAAACGACCTAGGAAGCGGTACAAAAAATGACACTGTAGCAAAGGAAAAACGAATGGTGTATCATAGTGACAAAATATTGAGGAGGTCCGTTTCAATTCTGTAGTACTAGGTCGACGGAAAAAAATACTATCACTCCCCAACACGATTTAAATTCGTCGCTTAAGCAAAAATTGAAAAACTCCTGCAAGACCTAAGAGGGTAAAGCAATTTGTTCAAAAAATCTTTACAAGAACAATAATACAACACAAACAACGCGCATTGAAACACCATCGCATCCCGCGTACACAAACAGCTCGCTATTCGGCATATGAGCCTCGGTCATAAAAGCAGAATGAAAGAGTAGGCAAGTACTAACATAAAAGTGACTACAAAATTAAGAAGCCCATTTTCGTCAAAAAACGCCTAGTCGACCAATATCCGACGAAATTTGTCGCCAACTGTTGCCAGGTAGTTGGACTGTAGTGCTCGTTCCAAGTCGGCTAGCTGGGCTACAGAAACAGCCAACTGTGGAGCATGACCCTCGAAAGTAGTCACTGAAACAGTTGCCATCTTATTCCATGACTTCAAAAAAAAACAAAAGAAAACAGAACCAGAAGCAAGAACAAGCGCACTGAACTAAGAGAAACTGATGTTTACTTGACACTCATTTTCAATTCTATTTAAACAGAACGATATATTCATAGCAAACGATATATTCATCATTATCATTTATTACTGCTAATTTTACTAAACAATAGTAATGGTCTAGGATAAAGCTCTTGGCGTTGAACAATCTGTGATGGATGCGCCATGCATTCGACTTCACTAAGCATCGTTAGAGGTGATTAAACACATATCTGGCATATAAAAATAACTCGTGGCGGCCTAACGATGTATCGAGTCACTGCTGCTATCCTCCTAAACAGATCTCATAGCAATTTGTCCAGCCCGGCAAGATGGAAGGCTTGGTGAGCATGTGGCGCGGGATCAAACCAAGTTGCATTGCAGGGCGCCTCTAACCACTGCGCTACAGGCGCTCCTACTTTACGAAATACTACTACTAATTGTCGCTTCAAAACAAACAAAAGTGGAGCGTCAGATGCTTGTATTACTTTCTCATGCAGGGATTAAACCGGATTCTAAGTCTTTTTAGTGGCCTTGCAGTCACAGGAATGGCAAGATTGCGGTGTTGCTGTCACGCAAAGCGGTACGCTGAAGTGGTAGTGTGCATAAGGGTCGGATATATATGAATGTCTTATAGATGGTAGATGATTTTGCAAAAGGATCACCAATACAGCGTGTTTTATTCGTTGGTCTAATGATACAGGAGCTCACTATTTGGTTCCACTACAACGACTCCCAAAACCGCATTCCTGTAAGATGGACAGCATCGGTTTGCAACTTTGTCGACCAAGTTTCGGCAAAGAGTGTGAATATTTCCTGCTCGGAAGCCAAAATGAATATAGAGGGTTCTTCCCGTGGTGAACCCAGCTCCTGTTTCTACACCTTTCGCAGAAAGTCCTGTCAATGCAGCTGAAGTAGAAGAGATTCATAGATGCCGACTCACACTGGTTGTGATAGTTGAAAGTGCAGATAGGCTAATAACGGGAGTTGGGGTTCCGAACGACGGCAATATGAGCGACGCGAAGTACCTTTTCCAAATCACGTGTATTCCATTCTAGCATAGCTCTTCGATAAATGTGACTTAAACTTCACATGGAAACGATATTCGCAGCTAGTTTCGCCCTTGTCGCAGCACTTCAACAAGAATTAGATCGCCTATTTGCTGGTACTACACTGCAGGAGTTCTGCGCTTATGTTCCTGATGATGTTTCTTCAACACTTTACTGGTGCAAAGGATATATCCTTGAAGCCCACTTGTTTGCTAATGCTCTAGGATAAGCACCAACAAGTTAAGAATCAATTTGGAAGGGAAAGAAAAAGAAATCAATGCGAGAATTAACGAACACTTTTGTTTCAACTTAGCAAACATGGATACTTACCATTCATTCGCTTCGATCCATAAACAATTTTTCCGTCAAATTCGTCGACAGGGATCTCGAACGCAGAATCGACTATTGATATCGTTTGCCCAAGATGTTCCTCAATATCTGCCAGTAGCTAAAACAAACACCAATGTAAGCTTACTACGTAGATTCATATGTATATTATGTTTTGTTGCAAAATTGTCATGGAAATAATTGTAACGTCTGACATACACAAGCTCTGTTCTCTTTAAGTTGGCAAAACATTCTGTTGACAAAGAAAACTTCTAAAATAATCAAATTAGGAGGTTATCATAAACATAGTGCTTGTGTCAAACCTTCCGCTCATTGTACCAAAGAGTGCATCCACCCTGTGAAACATCGTTCGTGTTTCGGCAATCTGGATTTCGGCATGAATGGTACCACACTTTTTCTTCATGAGTTGAAACCAGTGAGATTGAAAGACCCATTCTAAAACAAATAATCATGAAATGCTTCATGTTATTGTTATCAGAAGAGGAAAAACAAAAAATAATGGACAAGTTAGTAAAGAAGAAAAAAAGCACACAACATTATTACTTTCCATAAAAAAAGGATAAAGCTCTCGACGTTGATCAATCCCTGAGGGATGTGCCGTGCATTCGACTTCATTAAGTATCGTTGGAGGTTACTGAATACATATCTGGCCTTTACAATGACTCGCGGTGGCCTACCGATGTATCGAGCCAGTGCTGCTTTCCTTGCAGACAAGTCTGGTCCCAATTTGCCGACCCCGCAGGGATGGAAGGCTCGGTGAGCCATGGGCTCGGGGATCGATTCCACGTGTGTCGCAGTGGCGCTTCCAACCACTGCCCCACACGCGCCCATTATTTCCCATATTAATAGAAATAGTGGACATTAGCAGAGTATTTACGCACTTAATAAACGGGTATATGGAAGGCACATCTTCACTATCCATTCACAGTCAAGCACAATTCCAACTCATCTCGTCCCCTCATGACCTCTATGGAGTCAATCTATTTTGCATATGCTGCTTGAGGACACTCCGTTATCCATAATCCTTTTCCAACTCAATTTAACTGACTAGAGTGTACAAAAAACATGTCCCCCCATATTGCAAGTGGTCTCTATAGATGCTCACTTATGCCCCGCTCAAGCGTTCAAAGTCGTCGACTCCTCTCGTCACATGACAAAGTATACCACAAGTATGCAAATAATGTATACCAGCAACATTACGTTCGAACTTTCTATGAAAAAAAAATAAGAAGGTCCTTCTTTTGAACACATCTGTGTGCGAGCAACACGGCCTATGAACACATTTGATGGTAATAAAATACATAGAATTTAAACAGCTAATTCCACAACAATCAACACATACCTTTCTGCTCTACCAACACGTCCAATACGATGTACATATTGTGCAGCTTCATCAGGTAACGTAACATTTATCACTAAAAAGGCCCACAAATATTAACTAGCAACATAAACAAATGAAATCTCTACGAATCTTCAAAACAGGTTAATAGCTCAAATGTCGAGGTATTTTAGCTCCAAAACCGACATGTATAGCAGGTTCCTCTGTCTGGTCTGAACTGCGCAGCAAAAGTTCACCCGAGAAAATTCTCCTAATTATTAGGTGTAAAGGATAGCTTCTCATTGATTCACGTCTAGCACAACACCTGCGTTGCACAAGTCATCGATAGAATACAAGAAGTATTCCAAAGCTCTGCAAAATCTTTGCAGAAAAAACCAATGGTTGAAAAGAATATGCACCGCAGTCAATGCGCACCGTCCACTCTGGGTATCCATGTGTGCTCTGTTATCAGTAGGTATGGTCATTTATCTGCTAAGTAAATATGCATATTTCACAAATACGGATCCAACTACAAGCAATTACTTCTCAGCTCCTGCAGATTTTTTGCTTAATAGATGCAAATTTTCCTCATACTACCCAGTAAATACCTATTTTCTAGAGCCTACAGACTTTCCTTCTGTATCGACGCTCGTGTTTGGAATATCGAAGCGATGGAAGTCAAGATTGTGCTATTATTTGAGGGTGGCATACTTGCGTTAATAAACAAAAAAAATTTCGCCACAATTTCTCATGAACTCGAACTTAAAATAGGTTTAAATTTAAAGAAATATTTGGAAAAAAACAATCATACAACTACGGCAACGCGGCAAGCCTCTTCTGTACTACTTCCAAACTCTCAGCTTCTCAACTACGATGGCGAAAAAAATTATCAGCAGTTATCAAAAACCAGCATATGACTTTATGATTTAAAAGTCTGCATCCGTACATCATAGGCAAACACACTCCAATTCTATTCCGCAGTTTTTTTCAAACACTGAAAGAGTAGATCGCAGTAGTGGGAATACTGAAAATCCAGTTCCGACAACAATAGGTCAGTAGATTATTAATGAATGGCATATTGCGAAAAATTCCCTCAGAACATTCTTGCAATAATGTCTACTATAACAGTAAAATGTTGAAATGATACTTACAAAACGGAACTCCAGTAATGTCAATACCACGAGCGGCGACGTCTGTGCAGACCAGGAAGGGAATCTTCTTTTCCTAGATTTTAAAAGAACGTTTAAAATTGAATTGACGATTTACAAGTTCTAAAAATTTCAAACATCGACAGCTACGAAATTCAAGCATTCTGTGCTATTGCTCGATTTTCCCTTATAGAAGCACAAAAGGCCGCCAGTTCGACCCAATGCCTCTGGGCAACCAAGCTCTACGTCTCACCGGGATTGGCAAAATGAAACCAGAGTTATGTTGGAAGATAAACACACTGAATGATCGTTCGTTAGGCCGCCGGAAGTCATTATATGAACCAATGTGAATTCAACTATCTAAACGATGCTTAAAGAAGTTAAATGTATGGCGCATCAAACAGAGATCGATAAACGCCGGAAAAGATAGATATTTTTTAGATTCGACATTTCTGCAGGTTCACATGGACCTAAGAATTTTCAGTTAACCACTTCTTGAGCAACCAACCACAAATCTCCCTCATAGAGTAAACAGGAGACTAGTAACGAGACTACATTGCGCGTTCCAAAGTGGGATAGAGAAAGAAGCGTAGAGCAAAAAGGAATCTTTTGCTTCTCATGGATCCATGATATGGTGTTCCCGTTTCTGCCCCGCCGATTTCGCACATATCCTATGTGATGAGGTAAAAAAGTAAATGCATGGCAGCGTCGGCGTATTCTGGTTTATGCAAATTGTGTTCTACCAGTCAATTCGGCCAAAACCCTGTCACCAAGTGACTGCAAGGTGGTTTGGAGTTGCAATAAGCTTCTCCTCTATTTTGGGAGAGACTGTCAAGCGAACCGTGAACATATCCAGCATTCATGTTCAGAGCTCAGTAAGTTATAAGTGTGTATCAAAACTCAACAAGTATGGAGAGCTTGATAAAAATCTCAGAGCCATGATAGGCTATTTAAATCTGGACGGAAGAAGGCAATGGGTCTGCACCTATGACGCACGTTCACTTGCATTTGAGCCCTGCATACAGGGACCTCTTCATATTTGCCCGAAAAATTACGTACGATGTCATAGGCCTGGCTGAAACGAGAGGATGCCACCCACTCAACGCCGTGCGCCGTTGGCGTTCTCATCAACACGAGTTTGGCCATGAAGGTCGATCGATTCATTCGAACAACTAACAAGCCGGATCGGTCGTTCACTCGGACGGGACGATATTCGTCGTCCACGCACCAACATTAAGCCAAGACGTACACGAAGTCGAAGCGCTCTGCATGGACTTGGCTAATTTCTATAGCGAAGACCATATGTTTTTTAAGACCACTAATGGAGACTTTAGCGCTAAGACTGGCCTCAGGCCTCGTCTGAAGAACGCGACGTTAAGACACACGGCTAAGAATGGAACGAGCAGGGTGAGCGGATGAGTTTATTATGACGATCAAGACCATAAATGCTAACTCTCAATTTCAGAACTCCGATGGATGTTGGAGTTTTCAAGTGGAGAGCACCATGACGAAGTAGACAACATTATGGTATATCGAAGGATTTGCCCAAGCGATGTCGTTGTTCTCGCAAAATTCTACATGAGATCAAACCATCGCCTCCTGCGTGCAAAATTTCATTTCTCGTGGAAAGCAAAAAAGGCCGCCAAATTCAAAAAACGAAGTCCGAAACCAAGACAAACTGGGATTTCTTCAGCTCATTAGTCGGCTGTTGTTAAGGTACTGCTCCCGATAACATCGACGAGGAATATGACTGGCTCATTCAACATCTTCACGTTAGCACTATGAAAGCTAAGAGTTCAAAAACCACAAAGAGACATTTGTACCCAGAAGCACTCGAGTTGATACACCAGCGTAGATTCGCACCAGATGCAGGCAACCGCAAAGTAACGTCCGAACTAGCAAAACAATGCAGACAGGCGATGAAAGAAAATCTTAGAGAAGAGCAGCAGTAATGGTCGAAGCTGCAGAGGCTGGAAAAAGCATTTGCAAAGCCCACCGAAACATCGCCAATTATAAGACCAAGACGATTGCACTCCCACGCCCAGACGGAACAGTTACAGCGTCCAGAAAAGCAGTGGAGAAAATCATTCACGAATACTACTCAGACCTCTTCAGTAGCCACATCGTCCTGCCCTAATGTGAAGTAAAGTAGGATGGATATGTCGTACCACCTATTCTCCCTTCCGAAATCCGACATACCACTTCGTCGGCGAAAAATCGAACAGCACCAGGTCCGGACAGGATAAGACCAGAACACCTGAAGAACATTCCCCCAGTCCTCGTAAACACACTGGCTCGGCTCTTCACACGTTATCTGTCTGAATGCAAAGTTCCTACTCAGTGGAAGACCAGCAAGACTGTGTTATTGTTCAAGAACGGTGACCTACACGATATCCACGTGACACGTTGATGCTAAGAGTATTTTGTATAAGATATAGACGAAATATCTTATATACAAAATATGTAATAAGATAAAAACATTTATGTATAAAATAAGACGCAACTGAATAAGAGGATCCAAAGATCCGACCCACATCAACGAAAAGAAATCAAAGACGCCTGTCGAAGATAAGGTGAGCCGGACACGTAATGCGTCTGAACGACAACCGATCTACAACAGCCTTTAGCTATTGGGTTCCTGGTGATGTCAAACGCACGGTAGGAAGATCACCCACCCGATGGTCGGAGTCTTTCACGAAAACCCGGGAAGAAATAGACGATTTTCTACGAGTTCTTAAAGTGAGCAGAACCCACTGGACTACTACTGGAAGCGACAGGGAGAAATGGAATGTTTCTTGGCGCTACCCTTAGTCACTCGACGATCAACGGGACGACAAGTGATGCAGGTGAAGTGGATACATTAAGTCGGAGGTATTTGAATCTAATAACTCCAAAGCATGGTGAAGAAAACAGGAAGCATGAAAAAAAAATTGAAAAAAAGACCAAAGACCTTGAAATCTGCGAGAGCTTGTGATCGTTCTTTTGGAGATCGATCTCCATGGAGACAGGCAGCACGATAATCTACATTTACATTAAATAATTTGTAGATGATAGGAATATCAATAGATAAATAAGATATGTGCAGTTTAATACAAAACACTCAGAAAACATAAGCAACGTACTGTTCTTCCGCAGATACGTTTCCATTTGGTCACATTGTTGTTTTGTTCGACAGAATATTATACACTGCTCCATTTTCAACGCTTCGATAGCCTGAACTACGTTGTTGAATGATCAACAGAATACTTCTCGCACTCAGTACACTATCTACCTAGCAGTTCCCAAGATCGACTTTCTGTTAACCTCGGCACTGGATTATAAATTTGTTGTTCTCTTTCTTACAGCAATCGCGAGGTTGTTATTTAGCACACCTTTACTTCCTTACAAATATAACACATACAACACAACGGTAGCTGACGTTTCGGCAGTATCGCCTTCTTCAGAGCCTGGAAGGGTAGTCTAACGTAGCCTGTCTACCTAGCGTTCATCGATTTAAATCCAAGGATACTTTAATACTCGGACGGCCCGTCCTCACCAATTGTGCGTTCCTCAGCACCTTCTCCATTTTTCGGAGTTTTGCTGGTTTAGCCATTGTGGTTCCTGGGAGTTCTGAGATCAGCAAGGCCACAGTCTGCCCCAGGTCGTCATCACCACAGGCAGTTGCCGCCCTTGTGGATAAGAGGGAGATTAGCCACCATGCGATTAGTTTCATATCAGGACGGTGGTGGATCCTGGTACTATTTTACTCTTAGCTGGGCTTCTTGATGGAAACGCCGGACTCCCTTTCAGCTTGGGAGACTCTGCCAGAGGGGATGAATCCCCCCGCTTTACACGGCAACCCGACACTCAGGAACACCTCCCACCCACGATGAGGGGGACAAACTGTTAGGAGGTATCCAAGAGTACAGTTGTAGAAAGATCGGATTACGATGCAACCACTAAGTCCTAAAAAGACTTCACTAATGACTTTACTTACATGTTTCGTAGGAAACTGTAGGCAGAGAAACTCCATATGCGCTTTAGAAGTCAACGCATCTCATACCTTAAGCACGTAACATCCCTTGAGAATTTTCGTTCCTAATGATATTGTATTTTTCTCTGTAGTATTAAAACGAATGTTGTCACGCTCGTGGACATAGTCGTGCTGAAATACTAATTTCATTAGAATCTGAGAAATTATTAGACACAAGACAAGGAAAGGAGGCACGAATGCATTAGGCACATTACAGCAATAGAACGAAGAATGCTCTTGGGCAGTGAGACAAACTAGAAGTTTAGAATCTACTTGTAAGGAGTTCTTCCCGTGCATGATACGAATCCACTGTTTATCCCCAACAGCATCCACCATACAAACAACGTGATGTACTGTCTCCGCCACGCTGTCCATTCCTTTTAAATCAATCCACTGCGGGAAATTCATATATTTGTCCTGCATACCGTGTTTTGAGGCTTTTACTAAAACTACTGAGAATAACCAAACAATGTTTTCTTCACCGCAAACTGAGTAATCTTTTGGTTGTGTAACGTGGCCGAACAAGCAATAACTTGGACACGCATGCCATTCGACGCCACGGTTGGAACTCGTTTAAACAGTCGCTCTAGTTGCGATGTGAATGATGAAAGGATTTGATCCTGAAAAATTGGAAATACTGAACAAAAGCAAGCTAAAGAAACAATTCTGGACAGCTTATTCTACATCCTTAAACGAAAGCCACAACGAACTTGTATCTTGACACTTCACAGAAACCCATTCTGTAGTACGGTGGTCCAACTTAAAGTTTATGACAGTTTAACTAAGAATTACAGCACATACAATACCTACTATAACTTCAGAGATTACGTTAAGGTGTGCGGAAGATTATCAGCTGAGGCCCGTAAGCTATTTGAAGCAGGATGTGTCCCACTTAATTGTTCAAATTAACCATGCTAAAAGCCCTACGATTTGTGAATAGAAACATAAAAGACGAAGCTCTTGACGTTGATGGATGCCTGAGGAACGCACTGTGCATTCGACTTTACTAAACATTATTAGAGGTGATTGAATGTATATCTGTTTCATCTAATGACTCGCGGTTGCCTGCCGATGTTTCGAGCCAATGCTGTTACCCTGCCAAGCATGTCTGGTAGCAATTGGCCGATACTTTAGAAGTTACATGATTTTATAGTATTATTTGGATTTTGGAATCTATGAACAAATCGTAGTCTTAAAAAGACGTTGAAGATGAACTGCTCATACCCAATATCTTTTAGCACTCACTGCTTCATCAATAACAATGAAATTGAGTTCACTCATGGATAATTTATTCGTTTCAACCATGTCCAGCACACGGCCAACACCACCTGTTACTATGTCAACACCTTTATTCAGCTCAGACAGAATTTGTGCCATATTAGCACCAGCAGCCAAGGAGACACATCTGAAATATTCTCAATCCTAGTGATTTCGCAATATTGTAAAGTCAAGCACAACTCTTCATCGTTCTTCTTTTCTACACACTTTTACACACATATTGTGCAGTGATATTTGTCGAAGTAGAAAATGAACGCAAAATCGTACCGAATCTTTGGAATGTCCACATGCTTGGAGAACTTCACAAGGTTTTCATGAGTCTGTTCAATCAGTTCCTTAGTGGGTTCGAGTACAATACAAACAGGAGCACCTGTTGCTTCATTTCTGTTGCTTTGGACATCCACTTCACGCCACTTGATAAGTGAATCAGGTGCCTCGGATACCGCAACAAATCCCCGAAATTAATGTTGTTAAGTATAGTGACTTTAGAATTGAGAAAATATCAGTCAAAACGCTTTTATTTGACTCTTTTACCGCTTTGGGTGGAAATGCGAATGGGGTGGCACCAAAGTTAAGCTCCAGGGATGAGTTCTGCACTAGTACAGCTGGATGGAGTGCGCAATGTGGACTTGAAAACTCTGGGTCCAATCGGAAGGCAATCTCAAATTCCTTGCCATTTTTTTGACCACCTAAAATTTTAGTACAAACACAAAAGTACAAATTTCATGAGCACCACCAGATAAGTAATAGGTAAAATTTTACTCAACTAACCATATTCTTCCATTATCAAGATCCAGATAACATCCTAAGACGTCACCAGTACTGAAGGATTCTCCATATTTCTCAAACTTCCTCTGCGTGCTCTTCATACCAGTTCCACCAAAGCCAAAACTCTTATAATCCGTCCCTCAAAAGCAAAAAAATATTTATATTACTGGGAAACCAAAGACTTGAAAGTTTAGCCTTAGCGAAGAGAAATAATATACCTAAGTCTAGTGATGCACTTGCTGCGGACCACCCAATGCGACATAAGCCGTCACGTGTAATTTTCACTTCGTAGTAGTACTTTCCTCAAAGCAACACTCCAAGTAGAGTACGTATTAGTGCGAAATAAACAGAATATCGACCTAACATTCTTTTACCTTTACTATGTACACCGCCCATGCATCTTGAGCCAAACCAAGCTTTCGGCACGCGACTCTCGCATGTCAACCCATCCTGAGACAATGCAAGCCCCATATCGCGATCCATTAGATTTAGGCGCCAACCTAGAACTCAAAAAAACAATACAACCAAGATGATGCAGAGATATAAGCAGAACTCGGAATCTCGAGTGCGCTTCGAACCCGCGATCACGCTTATTAGGGACTCAGGTGTTACCCACCACACCTACAGAAGTCTTTGCTTTGCCTTTCTCACAGACATGTTCTCATTCTGTCGGTGCCATCAGCAACCACTACACTGAACCCAGTTAAGCTGAAGCTGCAGCCATAATTGCAATGTTTACACCTTTATTTACTTCCTTTGTTCTTTTTCCTGGCAAAAAGGCAGAGCAAAGGCCTCGGATGGTGATGGATATAGGAGCTGTGGCTGAGGTTCCGAGCTTTATTCAAATCTTAGGAATCTCGTGGTTGTATTTCGGATTCATTGTACCCTGCCATGAGAAGAAAAAAAGAAGAGACAGTTAGTAAAAGTTAGATCATTACGATCTAAAAAACAATACTCTAATTGAACGGAAAACGTTAAGGTACAGGATTTGTTTTTCCCATAGAGGGACTTTCAAGACACTGACCAAGTTCGAGATCTCTCAACTTTTAAAACGAAATATTTTAAAAAGATGGAATAAACTAAAGCTATCTGGAGAACCAGACCTCGTCACTGGCACATACAAGGCCGCAAAAAAGGAGAAATTAGGTCTACAAAGAACAAAAATAAGCGCCTAACATAAGATACTAGCATACTTGTATTCCCAACAGATAGTGGATTTGCCGCATCTTTGCGCCTCTCCCAGACGATTTGTACAACGGGCAATGAAAACGCTCCGGTTTTACCACTACCTGTTTCGGCAGCCTCAAATTCATTTCAGTTTTAGAGTGAATTAACTACATGGTTGAACTTCACAATGGTGACATGAGGCGTCATAAATGGAAAGATTGCAAATTTAAAGTAATAACGTACTATGAGTACATCACCTCCACCAAGGATCGCCGGAATTGCATCACATTGGATTGGTGTTGGTAATCTTAACATTTATTTATGGCTAGTAGGAAGAAAGAAGCTATAACAGTTAGCATTATACGTGCTATAAGCGATAAAAAGAATAAAGCTCCCGGCGTTAACAAGTCCCTGAGGGTCACGCATTCCACTTCTTTAAGCGTTGTTAGAGGTGAATTAATCGATATCTGACCTATACAATGCCTTGCGATGGCCCAGTATCGAGCCAGTGTTGCTACTCTCCCAGACAAGTCTGGTAACAATCTGCCGACCCCGTGGGGATGGAAGGCTTGACGAGCCTGGGGCGCTGGGATCGACCGCATGTGTATTGCAGGGCTCCGACCACTGCGCCATACACGCCCCATGGGTTCTATAAACAAGGATAAAGCTCTTGGCGTTGATCAATCCCTGAGGGATGCGCCATGCATTCGACTTCATTAAGTGTCGTTGGAGGTGACTGAATGCATATTTGGCCTTTACAATGACTCGCGGTGGCTTGCTGATGTATCGAGCCAGTGCTGCTATCCTCCCAGACAAGTCTGGTACCAGTTTGTCGACCACGGAGGGATGGAAGGCTTGGTGGGCCATGGGTGCGGGGATCGACTCCACGTGTGTGTCGCTGTAGCGCCTCCAACCACTGAGCCACACGCGCCCTTATGGGTGCTATATACAACTTGATTATAATTCTTCTAAAGAAGTAAGCTATCTACACTTCTGCACAAAAAAAGCAATAAAAGAGAGTAACGTACTCCCATCCCAATTCGGAAACTGCATTACCGAGTTCAGGGATAACACCCAGCTCTTCAAACGCCGTCATCACTCACTGAAACTTCATGTTCGACCTAAGGCAGTTATGTAATGAAGAAAACCATACTCACTGGATGCGATAATAACAGATAACAGCATGTAGTTAATAGAACTCTAACCACAAACTATCCAAGAAGGGTAGAACCTTTTATTACATGGTATAGAAGACTAAGAAAAGAAGAAAAGAGTGATATAGAGCTTCACGGAAACAACGAAACAGTACCGCTCACAGTGGAAAGAATATTCCTAGATAGGACTTACATAAGTGAGAACCTGAAAATCACTTAAAATATTGCTCATAGACGAATCAATGTTGCCTCAGCTTCTTCCAGCCTGTTCCCAATCACGTAGAAGATTAGCAAGTTGCTCCCGTATTCTACAAAGACGTCTCTTCTCAGCTAGAAGCACGTCAGCCATTTTTTTCAGGCACTCGTCCTCTAGCTAAAAGCTGTGAAGCGCTTGATCTATTAGCATTTATCGCCTAGAAAATTGTGATATTATCACATTTCAAATAATCACCATTATCTTCCGAAGAACACGGGCCCTACGGGCTGTTTTAGTGTCCGGCCTATTTGTGGCTTTTGTTCGCTCTTTGTCACACATAGCTCCACTGTAAGTGAAACTTCACATGTATTAACGCAAGTTCTACCATTTACATGGAAATATCTGAGGACAACAGAACAATAGAACAACAGAAAATCCACTGCAAATGCCACTAGATAAAGGTAGAGACGCATAATTACTTGAATATCTAAAACTACTTCTTCTCCTTAGTATGAAAACATAAGTAGGGTTGCTTGGAAACCTAGATGCCTATTTTAGTCCTACTGAACTCCACACCGATATTCAATCATATTCTTGTACGAAGAAAACAGAGTTCGACACTATACTTCTGCTATCGCTGTGTAAAACACCTAATCACATTCCCATAAAAGCATAGTCTGATCGAAAACGAATTCATGAATGTGGACCACGGCAAGGAAAATAGTACGTTCATTTCAATATCTGTACATTCAGGATACGTCCATGCCAATGCCTAAAGAGCTTTAGAGAACTTTCAATACTTACGCATAACGTAAAACATCCATCACGCGAGATCTTAGCAAATTGCAATATTAGCAATAACAAAATAGTAACAATAACAATGAGAAAGCGGATTTCACCAATACAACGAAAAACATATTTTGCATGAAAATGAAGAACCACATCAACTTCGATAAAGGAAGCACCACATAGGTGTAAAACAACATAGTCACTAACTGTACGTCCCTATTTAGCGCAAAATACTGTCTAGTTTCCTCTTTTTCGCTACTGAGGCCTCCGCGTCACTTTGCTGTTCACCTTGTTCACGTTTCATTATAATTTGTGCTTGTCTTGCTCGTTCTGCTCGAGGACCGCTGACTATATAGCTACGAATGGCGTATGGAGTAAAATGAAAATCTTGTTTAAGATAGCCGTTCAACAGTGCTTCACACAAGGCAGCTTCAACTAAGAACTGCAAAATCGACATGGAAATGTTGAAAAAATTAAAAAATGCACCAAATTAAACTACTATGAAAAGAGCTGACCTTCGATCCAAGATGTTCTTTGACAGTTAATTCAACGAGTCTCGCCCCAGTGATACGATTCGATCCACGGTCAGAAGATTTTTGCTGAAGTAAAAAACCTTAAAAAGGAGATATATTCAACACATTCGTGACCTCGAAAGTAGGCAAACGATGCGAAACTAATGGCTCCGCTTTCAAATTTAAACCAACATATCTCACCTCACTGTGAATATTATTAATTTCAATGGGAACTATTAGAATGTATAAATCTTTCTCTTTAGGATAGCACTTCTACACTACCAAAAAAATTCTGATTTTCTGGAGCTCACGAGATATACTTTTTGTATTTTATTGCTTCGAAACTCATATTTCGAACATGAAAGCAAATAAACAGGGAGATTTCGTCGCTCAGGATAAAATGGTATTACTCAATGTACCGTTTTGTGTTTGCAACTGCAGTTCCTCCATTGGGAATTCTAAAAACTTAAATTTCACCATAAACTTCTCGGAGGAAACACTACATGTGTAATCAATTCAGTAAAGCAAAACTCTCTTCTTTAAATGTATGAGATTCTGAACTTCTGAAGGACTACAATGATGGAGAAGTTATCTCCTGTTGCCCTTCAACGCGAATGTGTTGAAGAACGCGTCATGTGAATGCTACATAAAGTATTTCCAACAGCAAATAAATACTGCAGCATTTCTTCTACCTCATGAATGATTTTAAGCATAGCCCGGATGACAGATGTAATGTCCACTTCCAGAATTTTCGACGGTTTTGCGCACACATCACAAGCTTTCGGACACAGGCTATTTGTCCATGCCTCTTCAAAGTGATCGACCAGATGCTTACGGCGGCATACTCCTGGCTAGAAAGTTCAAAAAACTTCTTGAAGATCTTAAAAATAGCCTTATAAGACATGAACATTCATGTATAAAAAGTTATACTTCGTAAATGTAGCTTGCTTACAAAAAGAAACGGAGGAACGAAACCACAAACTTCAAAGGACTAAAGCAAACCGTGCACGCGTAGCGGACCATGGCGTACAGGTTTCTGATGCCAGTACGCTCTGTGCAAATCATTGTACTCTGCCGAAAGACATCGGATAAGCGGTAGTAGAGGATACATACGGCAGGCAAACCATCGCGACCGGCTCGTCCACTTTCCTAATGCTAACATGTAGTGGGGAAATTAGAGATTACGAAACTTTTATGTAAAAAAAAGCTTCGCAGTGGAGACCAATTATGAACAACAGAAGAACGACAGTTAGTGAAACAAACCTGAAAGTAGTTCTCAACAGATTTGGGTAATGCATGATGTATGACGAAACGCACATCCGGTTTATCAATACCCATGCCTAAAAAGTTTCAGAATAAAAAGAAAATTTACTAGGATGTAGATAGCAATAAAATGACAACCGCCCAATAACACACCAAACGCCACCGTTGCGACAATGACATTGTACTTCCCGGCCACCCATTTCTCATGAACAGACGTACGTTGTAAAGAGCCCATATCTGCGTGATAGAATGCAGCACGAACACCGCATTCTCTATATAGTCCATGATACGCTATGAGCTGAATTTGAAAAAACAAAAAACGAAGAGCTACAAACTAAGTGAGAAAACCACGTTTTCCAGCCCATAAACATAAGCAACTTTAATACCAAGTCTTTGGGTTCGTGCAAGGCTTATCGTTAATGAATCATTCTTCAATAAATCCTGGTTCTTAGTATATAGGAAGGAACACTCTGCCACGACTACCCTCAGCGTTAAATGAAGAATACAAATGTCAAGTATTAAGCGTAAAGCAAACCGTAGCTGTGTCGTCACCTCTTCGCAATCTTTCCTTGAAAAGCAGTACACAATACCCGACTGCTCAGAGAATCTAGCCTTTATCAACCTAGCCAGCTCAGTACCAAGCTGCCCATCTGGCTTTTGTAAGACCTCATAAAATAAATTCGTACGGTTAAGACATGCTTTGAAAACCACAGCATCTGGAAAGGAAAAAATAATAATTCCAGCAGAAGTAACTCGGTTTTAAGGAAGAAAATTCTCGAAAATACAGCGGAATAAATCTGGGACAAAAAGTTCTACTTTCTTATCTCCCACCAACTTTTTATCTTTTAATTACGTCATCGAATCTTCTCTTCATATTACTACTCTGCTCCATCATGAAGGCAAGCCGTTTACTGGAAGTTTTGACTACGACACTCAGTTTGTTATTGCGCTCCCTGGTTGTGATTCAAAAGACTAAAGTGCTCAGCATTAATCGGAAAACTCAGTTGATGGTTGATTCAGCATTTGCAGTCTCCGTTAAAATTTGAGTGCAACAAAACTACTACCTTTTAAGAACAAGAAAGAGCCGCGACTGGAAGTGACGACCTTAGAATCTCTAATCACGAGTACCTCTATAAAGGCAGTTAGAAGAAAATCTCATCACAAGAATTTTAGTCGAACATTACCATGAAATTAGTTTTTTATCTTATTTGATCCGTTTTCACGTCTAGTGTGCGGATCCCAGCACTTCTCACATCCAATTCATTTCCTCGCATCCATCATCCACGACGGTTTTCCAAGTTTTACGTATGGCTTCGGCTGCTGCTTGAGGATTTTCATTCCATCGTGAATACCATAGAATGCTGGTCGAGCAGTTCTCCCTGAAGTCCTGAGACAGCCGGGCTGGAGCGTTCCTAATTGGATTGCAGAGAATGATTTTTTTTTCCCCTGAGAAGTCCGGTACCAATTTCCCGACCCCAGAGCGATGACAGGCTTGGTTGGTCGGGAGCGCAATCGAACTAGCACCATGCTCACGATGACGGACATCACTAACACTGCGCTATCCACCGCATATATATAAAATGTGCAATATGTCCCAAAAAACAACTGCATTGTCAAGTCGTTCATCGACGTAGTCAATTCAATCACACTAATGGAGAATAACATTGCATGTAAAGTAAAATGAAATCTTCGTCTTTCTGACGCCTTTTCGCACACCGCCGAAGTAATCTGACCGAGGAGAAACGATGATTCGTGACTTCATGAAGGAGAAAAAATATGACAACCAATACACTGGCTGAACACACTCAGCTCATGGAAAAAAACGGGACAAGGTAGAATGATCCGTCTATTAACGAGAGTGATCTCATCCTATTCCCACCTCTTCATTTTAAGATTTTAATTGTGCTTAAAACGTTTAGTAAACATAGCAAAAACTACTCTGAGAAAAACTGTGGAAAGCGCTGCTACCACTAACCGCAAAAAGCTTACTTGGAATATCCAGCATGTTCTTCACATCCGAAAGCACGCTGGCTGTCGCGGTTGCTGTCAATCCGAGAATGGGCACATTTGGGAATTGACGCTTCAGAATATTAAGAAACTTGTAATCAGGTCGAAAATCATGACCCCACTGTGAACAGCAATGGACTTCGTCAATGGCAAACGCCTGAAGAAGAAATAATCTATGGATAGAAAAATTCAAGCCGCTGCTATCTTCCAGATACGATATCAAAACGGTTGTTCTCACCGACTAAAACAATACGTACCTTCAAAGCTCCAACCTCAGCTGATTTTTCTAATCTATTCATCAACCTTTTACTTTTAGCTAACTTTTCCGGCGTTATATAAAGAAGTCTGACAGGCGAACCGTTCTGAACAATCTGAGACTCGATCCTCTTCACCTGTAAACAAAACATAAAATTGGGGTAGAAAAAAATGGACGAAGAAGAACGTAGTTTTGTGGTCTATGGACGAAACCTCTTCGATCTCTACTCACATCCTCCTTCGACGTTGACTGGTTGAGAGCTTCAGCTCCGACGCCAAGCTTTCGCAAGCCTGCGAGTTGATCCTCAATGAGCGATATCAAAGGAGAGATGACAACTACCAGACCTGTAAAAAAAAGAACTCATATGATTGTCATTTTTTTAGAGAAAAACTTCAGCTGAAACATCGTTTTCATACTACCTTTCATAGCAACAGCCGGAAGCTGATAGCACAAGCTTTTCCCTGCTCCAGTACTCATGACTACAAGGGTATCTACGCTCGACATTACGGCGTTTATAACTTCTCGTTGAAGTGGTCGAAATGACGAAATGTGGAAGACCTATAGTTGTAGATAATATTAGACAAAATAGAGAAAACAAACTACAGAACACGGAGAATAAAACCAAGAAACACCAAACACATCAATACTGAACCAATCTCAAACTATTATCCTGGGCAAAACCCCAGACGGGAAAGCAAAGCGAAAGCACATAGAAATTACAACCATAGTGATGTTGAGATATTTAAAAAATTTGACCTCAAGCCGGATTCGAACCCGTGACTACCCTTTCCGGGGGCTCACGTCTTAAGCAATGCACCACTGCTTTTATACACGGAAATTAAAGAAAATCTTCATACAGGACTACAAAAAAAATCGTCCTCAATCCAGGGAGATTTCAAAAGTAGTTACTCAGGGACTTGCTTAAATATTGACGGTTGTGAGGCTCGCTATCAAAGAGTACATATAGTTTCAATACCATTCAGAACTGATTTCGTCTCTAAAATCACCTTGGAAAGTATAGAATCCACTTCATTCGACCAAGGAAAGGTGCCATCAAACTGAGTACTTGCAATCTTTTCGTTCCGTTGAGCACTGCGAATCTCCAACGCTAACTCGATCTGTAAAGCAACTTCAGGAAAATAAGGGTAGTTTCGAATTCTAAGGCCGTCAATATATGGTGTTATTCAAGAGACCAAACAGAAATAATCGTAACTACAATAAGTAAGACGCTCATATAGATAAACCTTCTGCATGATATTAATTCTATGTCCTCCCAATTGTTTACCGCCTCACCGTGGCCGGGAGGTGTTCCTGGGTGTTGGGTGCGATGTACGGTGGGGAATTCATCCTCCAGCAAGCCTTCGCAAGTGAGAACGAGTCCAGTGTTTCCATCAGAAAGCCAAGCTAAGAGTAAACCAATACCAGGATTCATCATCGTACTTTATGAAGTTAGCCACATGGTGGAAAATCCCTCTCTGATTCACAAGGGCGGCAGTGATGTAGTGATGATGACCTGGGGCAAACTTTGGCTAGGCTGACCTCGGGAGTCCAGCGAAACGCAATGGCCAAACCAGCAAGACTCCGAAGAAAGGGAAATTATGCTGAGTCCGCATAACCAATGAAGAAGGGCCATCCAAGTAATTCTCGGTAGAAACAATTATTCCTGTGCTGGGACCTTCTTTGAAGCTATTAAATGAGCATAAACACCTACTCGAGAAAACGTTGAAATATACAAAGCCATTAGTGCCGACGTCTAACTCTGTGCGGACCGCTCATGGGAACACACCCAACACACGTTTTTTTAAATTTGCCAAGTTTTAGAGGAAAAAAAATTCTCGATAACTAGAGAATTTAGGTGGTTGAGAACATGAAAGTATTAGACAAGAGACTTTGTCACACTGTTCCATGGGTTTTTTATGCATTAAATATTTACGATATGTTGTTAATGACCATCACACGTAAACAATGGTGTCAGGATTTGGGAGTGCTTTACAGTTCATGTTGAGAGTGCTTCTGTACTTTCTACACGCGTTCATTCCACACGACTACCATTATCCATTAAAAGAACTCAGACTGAAACACCATTCTATATATATCTATATATATACATATCAGCCAAGCTACATGTCAACAGGATTATTCGAACAAAAGAGCATTTTGTGCACTCTAAGTGCAGAATAGAGTTTTTCGGGCAACGCCCACCATAAAATCTGTGTTAAATAAACCACCGGATGAATGCAAAAAGTGCAGCAAAAACGTTGCACACAGTAAAATAACAGGACAAACAAAGGACAAAGCTCTCTGCGTCGATCAATCCCTGAGAGATGCGCCATGCATTCGACCTCATTCGGCATCGTTGGAGGCCAATGAATGGATATCTGGCCTTTAAAATTGACTCGCGCTGGCCTACCGATGTATCAAGCAAGTGCTGCTATCCTCCTAGACAAGTCTGGTACCGGTTTGCCCAACCCGGAGGGATGAAGGGATTAGTGAGCCTAGGGCGAGGGGATCGATCCCAGGTGCATTGCAGGGCGCCTCCGAGCACTGCGCTTCACGTGCCCCCCTTCACAGTAAAATAAACAGAAGGAAAGAAATGAGTCACACACGACTCGAATCGTCACCATTACGTTAAGAAGACCTTGAAGTCCAATGAATCCTAACTTATACCAATACCAAACCACTCATTAGCGATCACAAAGCAAATTTGGACAGCAATGTGTGACAAACACCGTTCGCCTTTCACATTTTCACGTTGCCAAAATCCCATGTTAAGGCGAAATCGAGCCATACAGAAAAGTATTATGGATCTCTAGTCACCTTGTTGACCCATTTCGACTACATTCTTTTCTCAAACGAATTCAGAATGTCATCGACATGGCTACCAACTGCTCGCGAGCTTTTGCAGATAGCAGAGCGAATGAATAGTAAGACACCCACCTCACCTCAGCTCTTCTCGTTTCCAGTTCCTCGTTCCGTTCAATCAGCTCGGCAATTTTACGTCGATTACACTCAATTTCCTCGATGATTTCCGCCAATTCCGTAGTCTCTCGCTCCGAGTACCCATTTGCCGAATTCAAAGACATATATACTCTAAAGATAACTTTAAATAAAAAAGAAACAACAGGAAAACGAAGGTTTTGGTCAAAAGTATCAGAAATTTGAATGCTTGAGAACTCAGACAGTTTTCGGATTGACGTTGAGCGTGGTATCGCACTAGCGCGCGTTTGAATTCTTTGCTAAGGGTCTTCCTCAGAATGGCGTAAATTTGGAAAAGAGCTTATACCGATGAACCAGGTTCTATTCGATTTCATAAACACGAAGTTTCCAAGTAGTTCGTTGAAAGAAAAGCGTTATCCACAGCAGTTATACAACACCACTGTCGCTGGTTATTCAGTTTGCAGTAACGTCTTCACCAACGCAAATAGGTGGACTCATCGAAGGATTTCTAGGTTCTTTTAATTACGCTGTGCCAGACCTCTGCGAGTAACCATTTGCTATCTTGTCCTCAAAAGAAAGGTGAAATAAAGGTCCTCTGGCCAGAAGAGAAAATTTCATGCTCTTCGTCTCTGTGCGACAGCTTCGAAGTCCAATGGGTTGCGGAACAGAGCTAAGGAATCTCTCGTTATATAACCACAATGACGCTGAGATACTTGCAAAACTCCGAAAGGCAGGTGTTTGCGGTGAGGATCAAACCCACTATTACACTTTCCGGGGACTAACGCGTTCACCCCCCACACCATCGGGACTTTCGTCTCGCCTTCTTCTCAGCCGTCTTTTTCGCCTATAGCTGCTATCAGCAATCACTCGTCCCTCGTTATAAATGTATATGTGAACTTACATGGAAAAGGTATACATCAAGCCAACAAACCAAAGTCAGATACAACCACAATGTTGCTGAGATATTTGCAAAACTCCGGACCACAGGTGTCTAAGGTGGGGAACGAACGCGCTATTGTCCTTTCTGCGGAGTAACGCGTTCACTACCACACCACGCGGGTCCTTCGTTTCGCCTGTCTCTCAGCTGGCTCTATCGACCAGAGATCTGTGATTCAGAGTTTTGCAAATATCTCAGCAACATTGTGGTTGTATTTCGCTTAGTACCCTGCCGTGAAAATTGTAGTAGGCAGAAAATAAAAAAGTAAAACAAAGTCAGATAGTTCACTCACTAAATTCGCTTGTTTCTCAGTGGGAAGAATTATTTGTTTGAGACCGTGGAACCGTTGATCCCCTCTTGCTTTCCACTACCCCGAGGACTTGCGGGGAATCCACAATGAAAGGAAATCGTGGGAAGATAAAAGCAGTGCGACAATGAGAACTTTTTTTTCATTTCAGTCGCGCTCATCGTCCACAATGGTCTTCGAACATGTCGCGTGCTGCTTCAGCTTCTGCCTGGGATTTCGCCTTCGTTATGAATGTCGGAAAGTGCTGGTCGAGTCAAATCTCCTTGCGGTCATAGAGATAGCCGGGCTGGGGCGTTACCACGTGGACTGGAGAAGAGCATGAGCATTGGCGGGAGGGGGAGGGGGGTGGGGACCGAACTAGAGCCTTTGCTTCCTGATCAACGGCGTCACTAACCACCACGCAATCGCCACCCCGAAGACGAGAATTGTACATATCAAGTTCCTGTAAACTCTATAAAAACCCTGTAGAACTCCAATGTTCGACTTTTTAATTAACCTTAGCATTGATCACGCACATTTTGTCTACTTGACGAGCTACTGATACGAACCAGACATTTATTTTCAACGGATTTCGCGTGCTTCGAAGCCGTTCTCCACGTTCATCATATGCACAGAAAACAGTTTCAACGCTCCATCGTCATTACAAATGATGATTAAAGGATAAAGCTCTCGGCGTTGATCAGTCCCTGAGGGATGCGCCAGGCATTCGAATTCACTAAGTATCGTTGGAGGTGACTGAATGCATATCTGGCCTCTACAACGACTCGCGGTGGCCTGTCGATGTATCGAGCCAGTGCTCCCATCCTCCCAGACAAGTGTGGTACCAAGTTGCCGAATCCGGAGGGATGGAAGGCTTGGTGAGCCTAGGGTGCAGGGATCCATCTCAATGATAATTAATTACAGGAAAAAATGAGCGAGTAATTTGACGTACTGTGAAGTTCACAACCGCAAGAAATCTCCGAAGAAGGTAAAGTCCGGTGGTTGCGAGCTAAACGGAATGTTAAAAACTTTATGTCAGCCCATTAAGAACACGGCAACATACTGGATAGAGATGATGGAATTGCGATGTATCTTGTGACTACCGTCCAATTCAACGACAAGTGATGAGAGTAGTTTTGTCAGGAACCGGGCTCTAGACATTTTTTAAAAATATGATTTGACATCAAAAGTGCCATACTGTGCGGATCTCGGCAATTCTCGCATTCGATTAGTTTGCTCGCACCGAGCATTCGCGAAGGTATTCGAACATTTTGAGTGTGAATCCGGCTTCTTTAGGATTTCTTCGCTTTGATGACGAATATCGTTGAGTACTGGTCGAGTCGATTCTCCCTTTAGCCCTGAGATAGCCGTGCTAGAGCGCTCACATACGGATGGCAATTAATGGGCTACTTGATGAGCTTGCCCTAAGCAAGTCCGGTACCCATTTCACGGGTCCGTAGGGATGGGAGACTTGCTGCACCATCAGCGGCTTCAAGGCCTAGGTGGGTTGTCGTCAGCGTTCACGAAAGAAAAAACGCGAGTATACCGAAGCCAGTACAAGGAGTAAAGCGTCAGAAGCGGACCATCACCGTCGTCAGATATACTACGAAGCGCTGTACAACAATGACGGGCTGGCGACTATATCGCCACAACATCATGACAAGAAATCGAATGAAATTATTCTGCACAGATTTCTGCTTTCTCATAACGCATTTATCAAACAATTACCGACACGTAATAGTAGCAGGAATAAAGTAGCAATGAGCATTGCTTATTAACACTTTTTTTTGCACCGAAAAGCTACTGAGACGTGGTTCAAAATTACTGTCAAGTCACTTTGCTTAGCACGTTTCGATAAGTTGCTGTTCACTCCTCCCAGTTGTTTACCGCCTCATCGTGGCTGGAAGACGTTCCTGGGTGTCGGAGTACGATGTACAGCGTGGGGATTCGCCCCTCTCCCTCCGGCAGGGTCTCCCAAGCTGAGGAGTCCGGCGTTTCCATCAGGAAGCCTAGCTAAGAATAAACCTATACCAAGATCCACCACAGTCCTTGAATTAAAATGGCATGGCAAATCTCCCTCTGATCCACAAGGGCTGCGACTGCCTGTGGTGGCGAAGACCTGAGGCAGACTTAGGCCAGGCTGACTTCGAGACTCCAGGGAGCCACAATGGCTTAACCAGCAGGTCTCCGAAAAGTGCTGATTACGCTGAGGTTCGCATAACCAGTGAGGGCGTACTGTTCGAGAATCAAGTATCAGGTAAGCTGTTCGATCAGAGCGTACACACGCACTCACACTTCATTCGTGGCGAGATCTGTGGACTATACTGTATCCACAGTGTTTACGTTTTCGGCTTTTTCTACTAACTCTTACTGTTCCGGAATCTTCAAGCATCGGATCAATCCCGTTGACGGGTGATTGGTAATAACGTTGATCGATAGAACTAGCCGAGAGACAGGTGAAACGAAGCAGCCGCATGGTGTGGTGGTGAACGCGTTAGCCCGCCCACGGAAGGGTAACGACGCGTTGGTTCCCCACCGCAAACACCTGCGGTCCGAGTTTTTGCAAGTATCTCAGCACCATTGATCTTGAGATATTCGCAAAACTGAGGTTTGCGAATATCTCAAGATCATTGTGGCTGTGTGATGACTTTTTGATGATACTGGAGCGAAGAAAGTTCTCCGTACGAAGAATTATTACATGCTGAAAAGGAGCGTGCCAAATTAACGGCAGCAGAAGTTGCAAAAGTTCCAACAAGCAGGTTATATTCTCCATGCAGAACTAAACGAAAGTCCACTGGCTAAACTCTCGCGAAAAACAGTGAAAATAAAAGTGCCTCATGGGGATCATGTGACACTTGCCTTTGGAGGTAGCGAGGCCACTGAGCAGCAATCGTACGCTATGAGGAGCGAATTCACACGTTACTGGTGACCGTTCGAGTCATTCAGTCTATGACTAACGAGATTACTAAGGAATTCACCCGGTATCTCGCCAGCGGCTAACTATGTCGCCGTAGAAAGAAAATGTTCTTGTGTGTGAAAAAGGGCAATGTTCACTGGGGGGTCACCTTCCTAAAGGGGTTATTCAGGATGATAAGGACTTCGATCTTTTCCCTATATATCTGAAACCCGTACTAAAGTAAAGCTACGCACGGCAGAATTCAGCTAGTCGTGATTACCCTCTCACCCAAGATGCCTGATATGCTTAGAGTAGAAATGTACTCGACATGAAAATAATGGCCGTTTTTAATGGCCGTTTCTAACTTTAACCTAACGTCAGCCCAGGTAAAACTTTATCATTTAGAATCAAAACGTTTAACTTTTCATTTACTACCTAATATTTTTTTCCATGAAGGGGGTATTATGTGTAATAACAACCTCTTGCATGCTCATTAAGAAAGGAATTGATGACTGACCAATGCCAACGCTAATAGAATGTCGGTCATAGAATTTAGTACGAGACGGTTTATCTCTACAGCTACGACATCCTGATCCAGTTAATCGCACTTTTACATATAACGCTCTCAAGTGGAGGATGAGATGTTAGAGGCAGGCCACAATTGTCCATGTAGTTTCTCTGACACGTTAAATTCAGGATATTGGATCTGCAGGTCCTGATTGAATCTTCTAAATACCTCCTAATTCTATTCCAGAATAACAAGCAACTTGTGAACATACCGAGTACCACAAGAAGGCGTGTAGCTACATTCTCGTCTAAACCACCCAGATAAGTTCGACTTCCACTTCAGAATGGTGTAATATGCTACCACAATGAACATGCCTAGCATCCCAGGGCAAATCCCTGGGTTGCAGTCGAGCTGCACTGAGTTTGCACTAGATCGTGAAGAGAACTATGTTGTGGAGCGAATGGTCTCTTCCTGGTGTTACATCCCACCTTTCCTTTTCTTTTTTATGGGAACTCTTTCTACATAAGCAGATGTCACACAATTTGCAGATCCCAGCATTTCTTACATATTTACTGCGCTACCTTTCCGTACATCTCTCATCCCGAAAATTTTTTGAATTTGTGCATGACTTCTGCTGCTGCTACTTCAAGGTTTTGTCTTCATCATGAACGGCCTTAGATCCTGATAGAATAAATTCACCTTGAAGCACTGAGATAATTGTGCCAGAACAAATCACAATGTTCACTTTCTATTTACTGCCTATTACTATTTCTCATAGCAGGGCTCGGAATGAAATACAACCACTATGGTGCTTGCAAAATTTGGACCCCAGGCCAGAAGTGTCATAAGATTCCAGATCTTTAATCCGCCAACTTTTCTGGATCGGTGAGCTTTTCAGGAACAGGTCTAATACCAGTTTGCGGAAGTCCGAAGGATGAGAGGCTAGTTTAACCCGAGGCATCTTTATGCGTATTATTCAAAGACGCCTTTAAGCACTGCGCATCTCTCATATCTTTTTATGCGAATAATAAATAAAGGATAAAACTCTCGACGTTGATCAATCCCTGAGGGATGCGCTATGCATTCGACTTCATTGATCATCGTTTGGAAATGACTGAATGCATATCTGGCCTTTACAACGACTCGCGGTGGCCTACCGATGTAAGGAGCCAGTGCTGCTACCCTCCCAGACAAGTCTGGTACCAATTTGCCGACCCTGGAGGGATGGAAGGCTTGGTGGGCCATGGGTGCGAAAATCGATTCCACATGTGTGTTGCAAAGCGCCTCCGACCACTGCGCCACACTCGCCCCTTTTATGCGAATATGCAGATAAAATATGATTGGTCAGCAAATAAAGACTATCTACTCTTTATTTATAAAGTGAGTAGCTTTGATGAAATGAATTCAATGTTCTCAGCTGGCTCACCTAGACATACTAACGCGATTCCTCATACCTGTAAGGAAAATGTGTTTTAGAAATGAAGCTTTACAAAGTCGTTTTTTGTCTGGGTGATTACGAAGCAATGTTCATGCTTTTCCAGGATCTCCCCTTGGTTTGAAAGCTCCTTATCAGCCCTGTCTGCCACTTCCTTCCTGTAATTGCTTTCTTTGATCCGTTCTCCCTGAATGTGATGTGTATTAAAATTCGAGCTGAGGAATTCTATCAGCATCTTAGGCACTGACTCCATCCTTTAAATCACAGGTAAGTTAGAATTTACGCAATGATCAATGATTTATTCTTAATGGAATATTGATCCATTTACCTAGACGACATTTCTTTACATTTCTCGCATTTTCCCACTCTTCAGTTTCGTTTTGTAGCGGTCTTTTTTTTTGTATCATGGAGCATGTCGAGCTCATATGTCGTTGTCTGTGAACTTATCTCTTTACTGATATCCCTAATATTGGCCGAACATGATCTTCCCTGGAAAGCCAAGCTACGCCGTTCCTCTCGCTGCCGCCACAAGCAGCTTCCAACCTGTTTGGAACACACATAAGTTTGCTGTTTTACCTCGGCTTCTTCCATTGATCCAGGAACTCCTGTGACGGCAGTGCGAGTACTTCTGCTGACGCTCTAGGACGATGTAGCAAACCGATTTCGTAAAAGAATATTCAAGAAGAAATCGACGAGGAAAAAAAAACGATCACAATGGGATTAATTAGCTCTTGAACCGTTTTATGGCTTCGTGTGCCTAATACAATAACATTTTCTTGGATTATTAAACTAAAACGAGGTTGATATAAAGTTTCACCTCTCATACGTCTCGAAATCTGTGCCTCCTTCAAAACTGGGTTCATTTGAGTCGAAAAAGAATGAATATTCCTTCACTGACGAGCTACATGAGGTTCACATACAACTTTATTCGGCTAACGTTGACTTCTTCGTCTTCCTCAAAGCCGATGATCCTAGTCGCAACTCCACGTTCGTTCGACTTCTCCATTTGGTCTCTTCGTCGTCGTATCGAGTCGAATCTTCTTCATCGGAGTACCGCCCGAATGAGATAACCTCACCCCCATGATGCTACACGATGACTGCTGTTGATAGTGACTTTTCGGCGATAATAACGTCTTTTCCCCGAGCAATCTGCACTGCAGAAGTCGGGATCATTACTAGCTAGCACAGAGCATAACAATATTTCAGAAACTGACAATATTAAATATTTAAACTTTACTTTAAACCATATGTTTACTGGCTAGGTGTTCTTTTTAAACGAACGTAAAGTGGTCTACCCTCTTCGCCAATGTATTCGTCCACGCACGCTGTAAAAGACAATAAGTACGCCGTACCTGAACTCATGCAATCACCTTGTCTAGCGTATTTTGCAACTTTGCATTGTGCATAGACGGTCATATAGGCGGTTGTGAACTAGCTGGTTTCTTAGATTACTCGGTGGAATTTCAATTATCGTTACCGAATTCTTTAGACCGGCCCTTCTTAAGTAGCGTTTTATAGCTGCTCTAATTTCGTTGGAAATGAAGAGCAGAATAAACGGAACCTTATTTCCTCTAGAACTGTCGTTTGGAGGCATGACTTTTCCACTATATCCATTTTGAGGAGCTACAGTTTCGTAGCCATTCGAAATGGCTATTTGACTATCCAATTTCACGGACGACGCTTTCTTCTGTCTTCTGCACACAGAGATGGCTGTTCGAAACACGTTTCTCACAAGCGCTCTTTTTGTGTGTGAAGAGTGGAAGGAGAGTAATGAACGAGCATGTTTTTTATTAATTGGCTTTCCGTTCCACTTGGTGATATGGCCGTTTTTGGATATAATAATTTGAACGTACAGAAATGGTAAGCCAATTTCTTCCGGTTTCTCTTATGTGAATGCTAGGCACTCTGACTGTCCATTCAACAACCCAAACTATTTGTACGTATCGTCATGTATGGAACAGATACAAAAGCAATCACCTACATGTCTGCAGCATCCGGAGATCGACTACTGGTAATTCCATCCTAGCCATAAATTTGATGGCAAGACTTGGGAGCTAGTCCCTGTCCCATTTCCAGCCTTGTCATTTGTGGGAAGTACTTCGCAGTTGGGTTACATGTTTATTGTTTCCTCGTGTTGTATGAGGACCTCGCTGATGGCTTGCATTGCGAAGCTTTTCGACACGTTAGTATAAAGGGCGGTAGCGTCAAATGATTCCTCACCCAGTAAGACTCTATGCGGTAGACTCTACTCAAATAACTAGGAGGCTTACGAGGAAGAAAAACAGTGAGTCACTCGTTAATCAACAACCATCTTGCATAAAATGACACTGTTCAATGAGGTTTCTTCATTAGAGCGGTGCTCCACTCAAGAAGATTCGACTCTACTTGACCACAAACAAACCATAACGCCAGTTCGAACGACTGTGAACCGTCGACTCGGATAACCAGCTATGATTCACGCGGAGGTTAAGTGAGATTCGATCTAATAAGGGAACACGGTGAGCGTTCAAAATAAGCTGCTTATTATGCTAGGGAAAATTTATGTATTATGTTTTATGTAGGGCGCGTATGGGGCAGTGGTCGGAGGCGCCGTGCAACACACATGGGATCAATCCCTCTGCCCCCTGCCCCACCAAGCCTTCCATCTCTCTGGGGTCGGCAGATTGGTACCAGACTTGTCTGGGAGGATAGCAGCACTGGCTCGATACATCGGTAGGCCACCACGAGTCATTGTAAAGGCCAGATATGTATTCAATCACCTCCAAACGATGCTTAATGAAGTCGAATGCATTTCACATCCCACAGGAATTGACCAAAGCTGAGAACTTTGTCCTTTTTTTCATGTTTTATACGCTTAGGTTATGATGATGTTTGCTTAAGTAGATTGCCCATCAATTTAATCTTTCCAGGCTCTCACGAAGGCGAAACCGCCGAAACGTCAATCAGAATTCTACTGAAATAATCTTGTTAACATCAATATAACTTTAATGATGCTGAGATATTTGCAAAACTCTGGACCGCAGGTGCCTATGGTGGGGAACGAACGCGCTATTGTCCTTTCCGGGGAGTAGCGCGCTCACCACCACATCATGCGGGTCCTTCCTTCAAGCAGAGAGACAGGCGAAACGAAGACAAGATCAATCCCGCTGACGGGTGATTGCTGATGGCAAAAGATCAATAGAACTAGCTGAGAGACAGGCGAAACGAAGGACCCGCATGGTGTGGTGGTGAGCGCGCTACTCCCCGGAAAGGACAATAGCGCGTTCGTTCCCCACCATAGGCACTTGCGGTCCAGAGTTTTGCAAATATCTCAGCATCATTAAAGTTATATTTCGCAACGCATACCCTGCCGCTAAAAAGAGTAGGCAGCAAATAATAAGTCAAAACTTGTTAACATCGTTGCGTTTTCTCATAGAGAAAACAACGTATTGCAAGGACAGTCTACTTTACCAAAACTAGTTTAAACTGCGCTACGTTTTTCATTAGGCTTGAAACTTGCTAGTAGAACAGCGTTTTTCTCAGAAGTACTGAAGTAACTGTACCAGTGCGATTCTAGCTCGTTACCAGATTAAAGTGGAGAGGTCGAGGTACATATTTTTTTGTCATTTGCTGTGTTCGTAATAAACAAATTTTTCTTGTATTCTTGTTTATTTGTAGGACGGTAGAGGCTACTAACAGAGGCTTACACTAACTGAGTATTCCTATGGAAATGCTGAACTCTCTTGAAAAATGACACCTCGGCTGCACGTTCCATGGTTGCCCGGCATACTTGAACAGCCAGCCGTTCAGCTTAGAGTGGCAATTCATAAACAGACCACTAATTACGAAATATAACTTTAATGATGCTGAGTTATTTGCAAAACTCCGGACCGCAGGTGTCTACGGTGGGGAACGAACTCGTTATTGTCCTTTCCGGGGAGTAGTGCGCTCACCACCACACCATGCGGGTCCTTCGTTTCGCCTGTCTTTCAGCTAGTTCTATTGATCTTTTGCCATCAGCAATCACCCGTCAGCGGGGTTGATCTGTCTTCGTTTCGCCTGTCTCTCAGCTAGAAGGAAGGACCCGCATGGTGTGGTGGTGAGTGCGCTACTCCCCGGAAAGGACAATAGCGCGTTCGTTTCCCACCGTAGACACCTGCGTCCGGAGTTTTGCAAATATCTCAGCATCATTAAAGTTACATCTCGCAATATATACCCTGCCGCTAAAAAGAGTAGGCAGTAAATATTAAGTCAAAATTGAGACCACTAATTAGTTGTTGTAAGCTCTTCAGCAAGAAGCATAGTGGAAAAAAATTGTTGCACGTGCAGAGAACCTTCCACTTAAGCGAGAAATCTCGACAACGAACCGGATAGAGGTCATTAACCCGGTACATTGTGACATGAGAAATGGCCGAAATAATCACAATAGGTAGCTATTAATCTTTCTTTTTATGACATGGCACTCAAAGGATGACATCGGTTTCACGTGTGCATATTAATATCATCTGCTAGTGACTGTAAAAAACCATGCTCACCGTGTAGAACGAATATAATAGAAAACTTTCTAATGGAAGCAAAAAAAAGATTAGTAACAGATGTCTACAAAAGGTTTTCATGAACATGTCGCTAACATGGGTTATCGTGGTCCTGTTTTGGTTTTGAAAGTTTTCGGAGGTCTTTTGAAGACGAAATTGGCCTCTGTTTTGGAAGTCGCCCTGCAGTTGTTTCCCTCGAATGTTTGAAAAGAAGCTCGCTTTAAAAACACTTTAAAAAACATTTCTATTCTGAAGGCAGGAAAGCTTTAGAATTGTGCTGTCTGCTGGCAAAAAAGAACTGGTCGCGGTCACAGGAACATGGCAGTACGTCTACTTCATGATGCTCTGCTTCCGATCGCATTGAAAACACGATTGGTTTCACTTTTCGTTCAAAGTTATTCGGTGAGATAGTCAATGTTTCTATAAGCAATGAGTAGCCAATGTTTTTGATGGTTGTTCTGCCAGAGGTAACACGTATTATTATTAATGTTATCTTTACTGCTATTATTATTATTATTATTATTATTATTATTATTATTATTATTATTATTATTATTATTATTATTATTATCTGTTATAGCGCGCGTGAGGCGCTGTGGTCGGAGGCGCCCTGCAACACACATATGGGATCGGTCCTCGCGCCCGTGGCACACCAAGCTTTCCATCTCTCCGGGATTGAAAAATTGGTACCAGACTTGTCTGGGAGGACAGCAGCACTGGCTCGATAGATCGGTAAACCACCGGAAGTCACTGTAAATGCTAGATGTGCATTCAATCACCTCCAACGATACTCAATGAAGTCGAATGCATGGCGCATCCCTCAGGGGATTGATCAATGTTGAGAGCTTTATCCTTCTATTTAGCTTTTATTATTATCGTTAATACGTGGTTTTCTTTCTCAGAAATCACGAGGTTGTTATAGAGCACACGTCTAGTTCCGTTCAAAAAGAACACATACAGCGCAATGGTTGCTGACGCTTCGCCGGTATCGCCTTCTTCAGAGCCTAGAAGGGTAGACTGACACGTAATTTACTAGGTCAAACACCTCAATAGAACAAATAGAAAGAGAAAAATTTAAACGGCTATACGATCAACAGCTTCTCGAGAAACCTACCGTTTTTTTTACCTGCCTTCCACTGAAGAGGAACAGCCGCTTAAAGTCTCTTGTGGATGATCACTGCATCACCCCACATTAAAAATCAATTCTGAGATACGGGGCTGGATCTCTGGGCATTTTTCCCTGCTATTCATTCCTGGTTTCTTGGCTTCTATCCAAAAACCGTCGAGAATTTGAGTGTTGGTGTTTCGAAACGAGGATTGTGGCTTTTATATCAAAATCGTTTCCGCTATAACGTGCCTAAACTCATGCACTCACCGTCTCTGCCATAAGGGCAAATAGCCCGTATCCCAGAATTGATTTTTGATGTGGAGTGGTGCAGTGATCAACCATATGAGACTCTAAGCGGCTGTTCTTCTTCGGTAAATGGCAGGTAAGAAATGGTGGGTTTTTTTGAGAAGCTGTTGATCGTGTAATTATCGTTCAGATTTTTCCTTTCTATTTGTTCTGTTGAAGTGCTTGACCCAGTAAATTACGTGTCAGCGTATCCTTCCAGGTCTGAAGAAGGCGATACTGGCCAAACGTCAGCTACCGTTGTGTTGTATGTGCTATATTTGTGAGGAAGTAAACGTGTGTTGTGTAACAACTTCGTGATAGCTGGAAAAGAAAACGACACATAATCCAGTGTCAAGGTTAATAGGAAGCTGATCTTGGGAATTATTACTATTATTGTTATTATTACTATCGCCTCACTGTCGGTGTTCCTGGGTGTCGGACTGCGATGTACAGCGGGGGGATTCATCTCCTTGCAGAGTCTCCCAACCTGAGGAGTCCGGCGGTTCCATCAGGAAGCCTAGTTAAGAGTAAACCAATACCAGGATCCACCACCGTCCTGGTATCAAACTGTTCGCATGGCGGTGAATCCTCCTATGATCCACAAAGGCTGCGACTGCCTCTGGTGGTGAAGACCTGGAGCAGACTTTGGCCAGGCTGACCTCGGGACTCCAAAGAACCATAACGGCTTAACCAGCAAATCTCCGAAAGATGGAGATTATGCTGAGGCTCGCACAACCAGTGGGGATGGGCCATTCAAGTATCAAGTATTATTACTATTATTTTATGGTTGTATAGGAGCAATATTTAACAATGCATAAAAAATCATTTTTTAAATGAAGAGTGCTGATGTCTTAAATGTATCCACCAGTAATTTCTATTATTCCAGAAATGAGTTACCGGATTTGAATTGGCGTGGGGAAAAAATTGAAAAAAAACGGGGTATTTCTTAAAACAAAGTGCGAGACCACGTGTTTCACTGACCAATGGCGTCGTTCGGATGACAAGGAACACCCATGCACCTTGTCGTCCATGTAGAAAGTCTAATGATGTATTGAATTATCTGTTCATTGTGGCCATTAAAATTGACTAACAGAAAGGCCAATCAAGGGCATTGGTTAGTACAGTGGATAATGCGTGAGCTCCCAAAAAGGGTTATCGCGGATTCAAAGCACACCTTAGGTTCCTAGTTCTGCTTATATCTCACCATCCTTATGTTAGTCACTTTCATTCTTGATATCACCATTATAAAGCTGTTCACTTAATGATTAGTACTTTCATCTATCAGTAGAACGATTTTGTCCCCTATTGAAAAAAAGACTGTGTCGGATTTGTAATTTATGGTGTTCACAGTTAAACATTAGGCGTTTGAGTAGAACAGTGTATCGTTCACTTTGATTTCAACTCGTGACGAAAATTTTCCAAAGGGTCGAAATAATACCGTGAACGAGTTTGCGGCACAACATGTGTACGAGATTCCTCGTCTGAAGAAAGGGATTATTAGTGGTAAATTGTGACAGTTTCAAAAAAAAAGTGCGATATCTAGCCAGTAGAACTCGTCTTTTTTCAGCACGAAAATTTTGTTCAGAATCTCAAGCTTCTCCAACTTATTGCACAAGAGATGTTATCGATCAAAGCCACATTAATTGTTGCTATTGCTTAATATGCTTGCAACTCGCGCGAATACATGATACCTGAACTCGGAAGAGTTTCAGCGAAATCGTGTGAAAGCCAGCCGAGGACGAAAAAAGTGCTGCACGCTCAGAACAACTTTAATGTTACGCCCTATCGTTTAGCTCTATTGAAAGATGTCAGTGATGCTTCGTTGTTCTATCATGGTGCGAAATCTCTACATCACAGTGATATTTGTCTTCTCTGATGTCGCTACTGTAGTGTCACTGATATGCCTTGTATTTCTGATTCATGATATCAAAATGATGCATGACAACATGATTACCACATTCGAGGAGTTCAAGGTCGGTTTCAGATTTTTTAGTAAAAATTTACTAGTGGACTGAATGTAGCGCAGTGGTTAGGGATCCCCCTTTAATACACAACTGCTATGTGGTTCGACGCCGTGCCCAGTTATAAGGGAAGCCGTTCATTCATTGTGAGACTGTAAATTATTATCGGGCTATGTGATGGGTGGAAAAATCACCCTAGATTGATCCCATTCGAATCGTAATGACGATCTATATAGTATCTACGGTAGAAAACACGTGCAAATAAAATCATTTAAGTAACAGACGAAGACCGTATGAGTTTATAATTCACTGAAAACTTTTTTCTTCAGATGATGCCAGAACTGGAAAACTAACTAATTTCGCTTTCACGGGTGCGTGTGACGCAGTGGTTGGGGGGCGTCACTGCGACACCCCTGGAATCGATCCCCGCACCCATGGCGCACCAAGCTTTCCGTCCCTCCGGGGGTCGGCAACTCGGTACCAGACTTGTCTGGGAGTATAGCAACACTGGCTTGATACATCGGCTGGTCAGAGTCATTTTAAAGACCCGATATGCATACAATCACCTCCAACGATACTTAGTGAAGTCGAATGCATGGCGCATCCCTCAAGGATTGGTCAACGCTGAGAGCTCTATATCTATCTAGCTTCACTTTCAGTGTTTCAAGAACAGATGTGGAATGTTGACATTTCCAAAAAAAAGTTATTTTTTTTCAAGAGGCGAAGAACTGTTTCACTAAACATTCTAAAGAGCCGTACTGAAAACTAGACCAATACCGGCTTGTTCTTGAGACAAGAGGAGATACGATTTCCTTCGGTCAAATATTTTTTACGGACAAAAGAACAACTAAAAAAGAGTGCTTTTTAATGACTCATATACAAATCTACTACTAAATTCTAACACCAAGTCGGCTAAGATTTGTAAAGCTCCGATGCGAAATCGAACCAGACTACCTGGAGGTCAACAACATATTTCTGTTCCTGATAGTTCGCAACGTTTCCAAATCTTGACGACTGAGCTTCCAGTCGTGTGTTTTCTTGATCAATCTAAAGTGAACCTAAACGACATCAATACGCTATTATTTATTCCTTCCCGTTATCGTGCAGGGTTGATGAGCCCGAACATGTCATGCAGTGTTGTTTCGTTTTCACTACCTCTCGATTAAGATTCTTTCTGCTTACTCGTGGTTCAGTTCGATTTCACTAATGAACACGTCAGTAGAAATGAAGAAAAGGAGAAAAAATAATATGAATCTCGGAAGGATATGATCACTAATGGTCACGGGACTAAACGGCTTCCACTATTGAAATCACTCATCAACCATACCATCAGCTAATCACTAACTAACTCAACCAGATACCTTTAAAATTCATTCGTCTTCGTCGTGCACTGAAGCTGAGCAATGGGCTATATATGGTCGAGAGATGCGAAGAAGAGAACTTTTTTTTTACTATAGCGTCATTTAACGTTATTGGAATGCACAATAGCTAACGCTTCGGTCAAAGTGACACGCAATCTATTCAACCAAACATTATCATAACCTCAGTGGGTAAAAACTTCATACATAGATTTTCATTCGCGTGGCAAACAGCTTCTTTCAAAAACCCACTATCTTTTGAAAGAAGCCGTCGACTCGCAGCGTTGGCTCTCTGAGGAAGACAGAGGCATCGCAACATTAGCCGAATAGACCTTTTTTTATCAACCTCGTCTTAGCCTATCGATGAGAGGAATATTCACCGTGTTGTCCTTCGTAACCCTCCGAAATATTTGGTGGAGACCAGTCGCACGGAGTTATGGAAGTGTTTCACAGAGTAGATTGCTTGTTAATTTGATCTTCCTAAGTCCTGAAGGCGGCAAAACCGCCGAAAAAATCAGCCAATATTGGGTAAATGTTGTGATCAGCAAGCTCTTGTCTGATCAAGAGGAAAACATTAACTTATTGATCAATGCCAAGGTTAAAAGGAAGTCGGACTAGAATTTGCTACATGAATTACTGGAAAAAATACTTTCGAGTTGTAAAAGAGATCCTGTCACTGAGACAGAAGATTGTCTCAGTTAAATAAACGATATCCTACAGCTTCCAAGTACTGGACATCAGGATGCGAGTGCTACACGCCTCCCTTCGATGCAAGCTGGACAATATGTATGCTCAATGAAGAAGTTCGAGTCGAAGAAATCCTGTTGTGTTTAGTATTTGGAGGCTTACCGTTCCATTCTTTTTAAGCCTTCTAGTTAGTGTTGTATACGGACTGCAAAAAGTCTGACCTGGGTAAATAATGTGCGCAGCTGATGTAACGAACTCAGCATGAACTATGGCGCGAGGTGACGAGTAATCACAGGACGATTCACTTTAGGATTTCTGGAATTCGTACAAAACGCTTCAAGAATTTTACACGCTGATGTTTGGCATTCTTGCGCGAAGATAGTGTCTTCTCAAAATCTTCGTCATGCCTTCGTGTCCTGCGTGCCTACTAGAGTGGTCTATTTGGCTCGTAGGTTCCAAAACAAAGTGCTCTTTTGCACGGAGGCGGGTGAGTTGCCCGTTTCGCTACATGCTTCCCATATACTTCACAAGAGATTAGATACACGGAAACCGAACTTACGCAATCATGTCCTCTAGCGTTAGGACAAACTTTGTAATTCTGCCTTTCGCATAGACGGTCATGAAAACGATTAGCAACCAGCTGGCGTGTTAGAGTATTCGATGGTATTTCAATCACTGCTATCGACTTGTCTAAGCCGGACCTCTTTAAGCAACATTTTATACCTCTGCTCATCTCGTCATAACTAATGGGTAAAATAACCGAGGCCCTATTTTCATTGGATTATAGTTTGCGAGGTTTTTCCTATAAATCTATCCCGAGCAACTGTTGTGTTGTAGCCATTGGAAATGGCTAACTTTCGTGCTAATTCCAAGTATTTTTTGCTTCTGCCCTCTTCGTGTGCACACACTGGTGGCTGTTTGTAATACGATTCTCATAAGGTCAGTTTTTCTGTTTGAAGTGTCAGAAGAGAGTTAATGAACCAGTATGTTTGTGTTACTGTTTTCGGTGCCATTTCGTGATGTTACCATTTTCGGATAGGTATGTTTGAACTTTCAGTAATGGAAACCGATTTTCTCTCGCTTTCTCTTAGGTGATTTTTTATGAACTCTCTCTGTTCGTTCAGTAACTCAAAGCATTTGTCCATCTCCTCTTGTTTGGAGCAGATGACAAAACAATCATCTATATATCTGCAGTATAATAATGGTCGTAGATCAGTTAATGCTGCTTCCACCGTAGACATAAATGCAAGGGCAAGGCTTGGTGTCACTCACTGTCCCATTGCAAGCCCTCTCGTTTGGGTATTCATAATATGGGTTGGGATGTGTCTCAAGAAATGGACAAGTATTAGGTTTATAAACCAAGCTACTCTATCCGTGGGCACGTCTGCATAAATGATGATGGGTCCAACAATGAAAGTTGAGAGGTCGGTAGACGCCTTGCTCCTCAGTGACACAAATGCTAATCATCGTATTTCGTAGAAACGAATGATTTGCAATGGAACAGCAACTGGGACCAAACTTTGCCACTTTGTTCATCTCTAAACTTGAAGCAGCCGTGGTCTGTCTACAGCCACTACACTATTGTTGACATGTAAACCACTGCTTTTTTCATCTTCTCAACAGAAAATGAGAAGGGCAAATGTTTTGAATGGTCAAACCGACATTCAGAGTACATAGGTTTCCCGAGAGAGAAAGAAAGAGAGAAAGATAGAGAGAAAGACAGAAGGAGGGAGAGAGAAGCCGAAGAAATACTGGCTTCCGTTTCCGAATGTGTCCACGGTTATACGAAGACGGTTTGTGCACAGGAAGAAAGCAGAAGGAAAGATCCCTGAAACTGGTGTGAAAATTAGCCATTTCCAGTGGCTGCAGCAGAGTAGTTGCTCGGGATAGGTTTATAGAAAAAAACGATACCCAAAAACTCTTAGCCTCATGAAAATAAGGTATCGCTTATGCTGCCCTTTATTCTTAACAAACTAAACAGAGCTATAAAATATTGCTTAAAACGATTCGAATTGGAGAAATCGTTAGCGCTGATTGAAATAGCATCGAACACTTAGCTAAGAGCTAAGGTGATCAACACTAAAGCTACTTTCTAACCGTTTGCACGACTGTCTATGCGAAACACAGAACTACGATGTTTGCGCTAACGCTAGAGGAGATGATTGACTGAGTTCGCTTAGCGTGTACCTAATCTCTTGTGGAGTATATGGGGAGCACGTTGGCGAAGCGGTATAAGGTAGATTTTGCAAAAGTTCACTATCTTCGCGCAGTAGTGCAAAACACCGGTGCGTAAAATCACTGAAGCGTTTTCGATAAACTATAAAAAATCCGACAGTAAACCGCAAGGTTGTAGTCACATGCGACCTCGCGCCATACTTGGTGCTGATTTTTTAAACCTGAACCACGCACATCTCCCACTCATTGCCCTTCGTCCAGTGGTCTGTCAATCTTGTTTAGGATTACTCGAGTGAAGAGTGTGTAGACGACAGATAGCAAACAAATTTGTTGATAGTTGCCGATATGGTGGAGGTCACACAACATTCTTGGACAATAGCACGGTCATGCTGGTCTTCCACTGAGTAGGAGTCTTGCTTCTGACAGGTAACATGTGAACAGCCGAGCCAGTTTACTGATGAGGGGCTGGCGGAAAGTCCTTCGAGTGTTCAGATCTTGTGATGACCGGATTAGGTGTTGCTCGATTCTCAACTAACGAAATAACAAGTCGGATTTCAGAAGCGAGGACCTATGCGACGATATATCCATTCTCCTTCATGTCATACGAGGACAGGAGAACTTGGCTACTAAAGAGGTCGGAGTAGTAATCGCTAAACGTTTCCCTGCATTGAATTTCTGGAGGTTGTAACGTTCACTCTGCGCGTTGGAGTACAATTATCTTAATTTTGTAATTAATAAAGCCTCGGTAGTCTTTGGGAATACTTTTCCCAGCACCTGCATTTCGGATCATAACTGCTATTCTTTTCTCTTTAAGAGCTTCTTTTATCGCCTTTCTCTATTGTTCTACAAGTTCGCACGTCAGTTGGCGGGTGCCTCTAGCTCGCGCGATTCCACGCTGGCGTACCGGCCTTAGTGTTCCTGGACTGAGACGTCTCCTGGTTACTTTCGAACTCTCAGCTATCATTGCGCTAACGTGAATATGTTGAACTAGCAGAGTATATTGCTCGTTGATGTTATCGAGAATGGCACCTTCACAAGAGGACTGATAAACTGAATAAATCTCAGTTTATAGTGTTTTTGGGACTTCGTTTTGTGAAATCGGAAGCGTTTTCTCCTTTCCGCAAGAAACGAAATCTTTCAAAAAATGAGTCGATGGTCTTATTCTATGTATAATCTTGGAATAGCATAGAGATCGGTTAGGCAAAACCTTTGATTAACTATGACTTGCTGTGCCATATCCTATGATTTACTGCGTGGTCTATTTCGTTGTGGTATCCTCCATTGGTAGACCAGTGTATCAAGCGTTGAGAGCGGCGCTTCTGGGATATCGAGTTACCAATTATCTCGGACAAGGGGGCAGATAGCGCAGTAGCAGTGATGTCCGTCATCACGAACATAGTGCTAGTTCGATTACGCTCCGAGCCAATCAAGCCTCCTCATCCCTCCGGGGGTTGAGGAATTTAGTACCGGACCTTCTTGAAGAAAAAATTTTTTTCTTTCAAAAAATTTTTTTGAAAAACCACTGCGAATCCAGTTCGGAACGCTCCAGCCCGGCTATCTGAGGATTCCAGGGAGAATTTCTCGACCAGTATCCTACGAGATTCAAAATGAAATGAAAATCCTCAAGCAGCAATCGAAGCCATACATAAAAGTTGGAGGTTCCTCGTAGACAATGGATGCGAGGAAGAGAATCGAATGTGAAAAGTGGATCCACACGGTAGACGTGAAGACGGGTCATACAGAAGAAAAAAAATAATGTCAGACAGGCGCTCATGCTGCTCGTTTCATTCTAATCCGTGAGTCCCTACTGTGACGTTCTTCAGGTGCTCTTCTGGGTCCATTCCTAACGTTAAGGTCTCCAATGATGACCTTGAAGAATATTCAAATGTGGTTTTGATCCACATCTCTTTAACAGGAAACGTACGATTCGGTTTGTTAGTTGTTCGAATAAGTAAGTGTTCATCCCAAACTCGTGTTGGCAAGAACGCCAATGCCGCATTGTCCCTACTGCAGTATGTTCTAGGAAACAGTCCTTCTCCGGTGTCATAGACGACGTTACATTGGTTTCGTCTTCTCCTCTTCCCCAGTCCGATGACGATATACCTTATCCTTCTTGCCTGAACGATCAAGTGCTCTATCGAGGACACAGATGCAAATACTGGTTCATTGTAAGTACAGATCATCACCTTACTTCGAGATTTAAGCAGCCTAAGATAGCCCTGAGGTTTTGGCACCTACTTGGTACTGGTCTTGTCCAACGGCTCCTTATCGAGGGCTCTTTTGAGGTTAGCGGAATGAAGACCAATTATTTCATTGTCTTTACTGTTTGATATTTCACGTATTCCCTTCCGAGCTCTAAACATCAAAGTTGGCATACTCAAGAGTAGCTTGCCAGCCTCTTTCAGACTAGACGAAGGAGCCTATTCATTGAAAGCGAACTCCCATTCAGTTCCTTTTCACTTGATTGCAAGCTTTTGGCCGAACTGACTAGTAGAACACAATCGTTATAAAAAATACACCTAATCGCGCCTGCATGAAATTGTTCTCGTAAATACAGAAGCTATATGGCAAATCTGCGCAGCAGGAACAGCTAATCCATCCCTGGATCCACCCGCGTTTCAGGAAAGCAAAACACCACAAAACGCCACTGTTGACCGCGACCCACCATCTATCCGCCACATTGGGACGCGCCACGTTCCTCACGACTAACACTCATGAGATCCCTCTATGGAAGAAACTGGAGTGTTTAAGTGGAGCTGTTTCTTATCTGATGAGAATTTCTGTGATGAGATTTATCTGCTAAGATTATTACTATGGAAGTGTTTGACTGAGTATACTGCGTATCAATTTGACTTTTCCCGGGCTTTGAAGAAGGCGAAACTGCCGAAACGTCAGCTAGTGTAAATGAACAAATACTGTAATAACAACTTTGTGTTTGCTCATCAAGAATACAGGAAGATACATCGTATTTACAAACGGTTTGATGTGATCTCCTGATTGACTACTGTAAGGAAACTATGGTTCAAAAAGAATGATGACAGAAATAAGTCACCTGTATCACCTGCAGTCCTGTTGATCGTCGACTCGATCGAGTGACTCGAGCGAGCGCCAGTAAATCTTCCATTTTTCCCTGTCGCGAACAAGAGTAGCCCAGTGGGTTCTGCTCGCTTTAGGGACTTGTCGAGCATCATATATTTCTTCTAGCTCTTCGTGAAGAACTTTGACCATCGGGTCGGTGATCTTCCTGCAGTACGCTTGACATGCCGAGGAATTCAATCGCTATCGGCTCTTGCCCAACGGTTGTCATTCATACGCATCACATGTTCCGGCCACCTTATCTTCGTCTGTTTGGCGTAGAGAACGGCATCTTTGATTTTCCACCGTTGCCGCAGGTCGGAGCTTCGGATCCTATCCCTTACTTGTGTGATACGAGATATTCCTAGCATCGTCCCTTCGACTACGTTTTCAATAACGCTGAGTGTTCTTTCATCCTGCTTACGCATCGACCAGGTTTCTGACGCATACGCTAGGACAAGAAGTACCGTTGAGTCGAAAAGGTGGGCACGGAGTCGGGTGTTTTTTGTCCTCTTCACAACATCCTCGACGCTCTTGAAAGCTCCCCAGCGTGCTCGTTTCCTTGTGCTCAGCTGTGGAGCTAAGTCTTTCATCATATTGATTTCCCGACCTAGATAGACATAACTGGAGCATTCGGAGATATTCGTTCCGTTGAGTGTGAATGGGGCGTACGAAACCAATCCGTTCTTCATGAGCATCGTTTTTATGAGATTTAGTCGGAGACCAATCTTTCCACAGGCTTTATCAAAATCGGCAAGCATACGTTCCGCTTAGCTAATGTTTGGTGTTATAAGCACGATGTCATCAGCAATGCGAAGATGATGTGACTGCCGACCATCGATTTTCACTCCCATATTATCCCATTCCAATGTTCGTATGACGTTCTGGAGGGTCGCAGCAAATAATTTTGGCGAGATGGTATCGTCTTGATTAACCCCTGTTTTGCCGTCAATGTTAATATCGTTGTAGAATGGTGATATCTTCGTTGTTAAACTTTTTGTACAGCTCACGAAGAATCTTCATGTACTGAGTAGGGACTCCTTGTCTGTCAAGGACTTCCATGACTGTTTCTACCTCAGTTGAATTAAAGGCCTTCTGTAAATCGATGAAAGTGAGACAGAGCCGTCTTTTGTACTCTCGCGATACTTCAATGAGCCTTGTTATAGTGTGGATATGGTCCATCGTAATGAATCCTTTTCGAAATACTCCTTGCTCACATGGCTGTCCTCCGTCCAGTGTTCTGTCAATCATGTTTATGATGAGTCGAGTGAAAAGTTTGTAAAAGACAAACAGCAAACAGATTGGGCGATAGTTGCCGATATCGTGTAGGTCACCATTCTTGAACAATAACACGGTCTTGCTGGTCATCCACTGAGTAGGGACCTTGTATTCAGGCAGGTAACGTGTAAAGAGCCGAGCCAGTGTGTTTACGAGGACTGGCGGAATGTTCTTCAGGTGTTCTGGTCTTATACTGTCCGGACCTGGTTATGTTCGATTTTTCGGCGACGAAATGGGATGTCGGATTTGGGAAGGGAGAACCGGTGGTACAACATATCCATCCTCCTTTATTTCATATGACGGAAGGTGGACGTGGCTATCAAAGAGATCTGAGTACACGAATGATTTTCTCCCCTTGCCTTTCTGGACGCTGCAACTGTTCCGTCTGGACGTAAGAGATCAATCATCTTGGTCTTCTAATTGGCGAAGCTTCGGTAGGCTTTGCGAATGCTTATCCCAGCCTCTGCAACTTCGACCATTAATGCTGCTGTTCTTTCTTTAAGGTCTGCTTTTATCGCCTGTCTGCATTGTTTTGCAAGTTCGGACCTTATTTCGTGGTTACCTGCAGCTCGTGCGATTCCACGCTGGCGTATCAGCTCGAGAGTTTCTGGAGACAGACGTTTCTTGGTGACTTTCGAACTCTCAGCTTTCGTAGCGCTAACGTGAAGATGTTGAATGAGCCGATCGTATTCTTCGTCGATGTTATCGACAACGTTATCTTCCCAACAGCCGACTAATGAACTGAATATAGAGAACTTCTCTCTGGGAAAGTTCTCTATCTTATTATGTTCAATGTTTCAGGCTCAGTAGCGATTCAGGTTTGACTCCAGTAGCACACCAACGATGGCTTATCCGAAGGAGGAGGAGTAACAGTGGAACAGTTTACTACTTCCTTGCGAAACAACGAAGCCAATGACGTTGATATTTCAGGCAGTTAGATACAGTCTACTGCAGTCCAGGATAGGCGATCCAGATTGTCCACGGTTGCATACGCACGCGGCTCTCGCAGCCAATATAAGCCAGGTGCCTTCGACGGCGAAGACACACCATCACTCACCCCCACCCCCGATCGGTAGCGCGGATAATCCGCTCCTCACAACATCATTCATTATCACTCTCAATCACCACAATTCATTCACAGTCGTGCTCACTCATTCTTATTCATTCACATTCATCCTTCAGTAATCAGAAGATTATTGTATCTAGTTGCTTAGCTTGTTTACGGTGCAATGTCAGTAGTGGCGGGTGTTTCCAAATGCGTTATGTTTGCAACGCCATCGGTGGCATGTACCATTCCTCCCGCAATGTACGCCATGCGTACAAGGCCGCTGAGCGGCCAACTTATGCTGTGTATTCTGTTAAGCCGCTATAGGCTTATCAGTTTCCAGCCATTATCATATTGGCCCTTGACTCTTAGGCAATGGTGGCACCCATAGATGCTCAAACTTCACGTTGCTGACATAGCGTTATCTCCGACCAGCCGCCTGACTGTGTTCCGTAGATGACTCATCACTTACTGTACTCATTGATCCACTAAATGCACCTCATCGTTATAATGTTGAAATCTTAGCTCAGCCGAAAATACGGCCCGTCTATAACCCCCTCCACCTCAGCATACTGTCTCCTTCTCCGTCTCAGCGTACAGTTTCCTTTCTCTGCCCCCAGCATACTGTCTCCCTCAGCCGCCGCGTTGGTCGCGGAAAGACGCGACGCGGCGTCGCTCACGGCTAACCAACGGTTACTTCTTGGTAATTGTTCATTATTACTTTTAATGTAATTGTGTCAATTACTTATTAATGGTATAATAATATTCGAATGCCATTATCTCGTTGTTAGCCTCACTTCACTACTAGCCTTCGCACCTCATAGCTTTAACCGACGTCATTCCTCTATCATTACTTCTCCATCGTTACTATTATGTTATTAATGTTATATTTGTATATTAAAGGTTTAATTACCCAAGTTTGAGGCTGGTAGATCAACACAACAGCTGAAAGACCCGCATGGCTAATATTCTACACAAACCGAACCGCTAGTAACCGCCGCTAACTAACCGTTACACTGAATAAGTCCCAGTTTACGGTGGTTCTGGGACCTCGGTTTTCGAATTTAGCGGCTTTTCTCCTTTCCGCGTGAAATAGAATCTTGCAAGAAGGAGACGGTGGTTGATCCCATGTAGAATTTCGAGACAACAGCGACATCGGTTAGGCAAAACCTTCTATTCACTATGATGCGGTCTATTTCGTTATGGTACGCTCCATTGGGAGAATGCCACGTCCAGCGTTGATGGTGGGGCTTCTGGGAATTGCGAATTACTATGGATGGTCTTGGTCGCCATGATAAACTCAGAAAGCCGCTCACCCTGTTCGTTCCATTCCAATCCGTGAGTCCCAATGTGATGTTCTTCAGATGTTCTTCTTGGTCCAATCGTGACGTTGAAGTCTGCAATTATGGCCTTGAAGAATGCATGGTCTTCTCTGTAGAACTTCTCCAAGTCCATATAGAACGCTTCAACTTCCTCTTCGTCATAGTTTGATGTCGGGCCTAAACGACGAAGATTGTCAAAGCCGGTATCGATCCAAATCTTTTTAATCGTAAACGTCCGATTCGGGTTGTAAGCTGTTCAGAATGAATCGATGTTCATGGACAAACTCGTGTTGACGAGAACGCCGACGCTGCCGACTCCTCTACTGTTGCATGTTCCAAGGAACAGTTTTTCTCTGGTGTCATAGACGGCGTTGAATGGATGGCGTCGTCTCGTCTCGGCCAGGGCGATGGCGTCGTACCTTACCCTTCTTGCTCGCATGAGCAAGTCCTCTGTCGAGGACTCGGATGCAAGTGTACTTACATTGTAGGTACAGAACGTCACCTTAGTTCTTTGCAATCCTGGCAGCTTCCACTGGCCCTAAGATTTTAGCAGGCTTTCCGTACTGGTCCTACCCAACGTGGCGAACTGGGGGCTGTTTCGGGGGTCAGGGGAATGAGACCTGTTTTGTTTACTGTTTTGCATTTTGATACCCACATATAGCTTGCTGGGCTTTGAATGTGGGGGGCTAGGTATACTCACAGGTAGCTTGCCAGGCTCTCCCAGAGTGGACATGGAGCTTGTTTGTTGGAGGCGACTCCTAGCCGCCTCTCGTATACTTCCTTGTCACTTGATTGCAAGCTTTTGGCCGAATTGACTCGCAGAATACAATCCGCATAAGCGAGAACGCACCTACACACGAATGCATGAATACGCCTTGCAAATACAGAAAGTATGTGCCAAATCGGCGCAGCAGGAACAGAGAACCATCCCCGGGATCCACCAGCGTCTCAGGAAAACATTCGGTCGCTTATGGTCCGCTATTCACGCCTATCCGCCACCTGGGGACGCGCCACGTAGCCTCGCGACTAACCGGCTCGAGATCCCTCATATGAGGAAGATCCGTGGGACAGAAATAATTATCCACAAGATTTAACTGGATTTTCTAGTATTGTTTCACTAGAATTTTCTAGGCACTGCGGAGCCTGTTTCTCTTATTACATTGATCGTCCACTGTTACTCTTTATTAGTCGTTACTAAGGGGCGCGTGTGGCGCGGTAATAGGAGGCGTCCTGCAACGCATTTGAGATGGATCCCGGCACCCTAGGCTCACCAAGTCTTCCATTCCTCCGGAGTCATCAAATTGGTACCAGACTTGTCTGGCAGGATAGCAGCACTAATTCGATACATCGGCAGACCACCACGAGTCATTTTAAAGGCCAGATATGCATCCAATCACCTCCAAGCGATGCTTAATGAAATCGAATGCCTTATGTATCCCTCAGGGATTGATCAACGCCGAGAGCTCTTTTTTTTTAGCCGCATTAGAATACTTTTCAAAATTTGTTTTATGAAACATAATATAGTTTATTTTTCTTTTCGACTAGAAAGGTGTCTGCAGTTTTAATTAATTCTATTATTAACTACTTAGTATCGTTGAGAATTTGTCATGAACAGGTAATCGTACTGTTTCACTATCATCGTTTTCACTTTTAGAGTTTTGCTGACAACGCCTGGACAGCAATGGTCAACGGAAGCCAACATGCAGACCAATTTATCCTTCGAGAAAAGCGCGAAGTTCGTTCAAGTTTCACTTCCGAAGAAAGTCCAGATTGTCTAGTTGAGTCCCCCCTGGCCCAGCAGGTGATCCAGGTGTACCCGGTCTGAACGGTCCGGATGGTCTACCGGGAGCACGAGGTCAGAACGGAAAACTTCTCAAGCAATATGGTGCAGTAGGATGTTTTATATGTCCTATGGGGCCACAAGAGCCTCATGGAGTCGATGGACCGGTTGGTGACTTGGGGAAGAAATGGATGGAAAGGACGACTGGGTGCTCCAGGAAGGAATGGAGACATGGGTCCACGTGGTTCACGGGGAGAACTAGGAGCAAAAGGAACCATAGGTGAACCTGGATGACCGTGCGCTGCTGGACGTAGTGGATTCCACGGAAAAGGTGCACATGGTCCACGAGGCCAAGCAGGGCAAGGAGGATCGAGCGGTTTGTCAGGAGTTAGCGGCCATTTTGGACGTCCTGAGCGACCAGGAGCACCAGGAACCGTAGGAGCTGCTGGAATGGACGGTTCTAAAGGCCAGGATGGTACGCCAGGTCTTCGGGGTCTTCCAGGATCTCCAGAAAATGATGCCACTTATTGTCCATGTCTAATCCGATCCCATGTTTTGGCTAGCGTGTCTCTGTCTTAGGTTGGTTTTTTTATTATTGGTAACGAATTAAATGTTAATGACAATTCCATCGTAATAGCAAAGTTTTCAGCGTTACCTGGTGCCAAAAAATGACGTCATTGATTGTTACCTCTATGGCGATTTCTCAGTTCAAGATAGATGATTGAAAAATTGAAAATCTAATGAGCTTTTAAAGTGGTCCGGGATTCATCTAAACTTACGAATGTGAATTAAGTCTGTTACGTTAAGATAGAAGAGAGTGTAACAATATCATTGTAAACCAACCTTCACTTAACTTCGGTATAAATGATCAATGTACCTTGTTTCATGTGTAAGCTAATACGAGGTTGTTACCAATATTTATTCGGCTAACGTTTCGACGTCTTCATCTTTCTCATGGAGCATGGTCGCTGGTGCAGTTCTCATACGTGATCTGTTGAACAACTGCAGCTGCTAGTACAGCCGATTAACTTCGGTTACGTACACTTTCACCCAACGTGTAGATGGCCGTTCTGGAGGACACCCGCATCCACCTGTAGTCCACTCTGCAGTTCTTTTTCGTCCATCTATCGTGCGTTCTTCTCATTATATGATCGGCCCATGTCATGTTTCCTATCGATGTTTGTTCTTTAGGTCTTGAAGGGGAGATAGACTTCGATGATCAGAACTCTTCTGTTGCGTAAACGAACGCTAGGAGGTTGAGTTGAAAAAGGTGAGCGCGGAGTTTTGGGACTATTAATTTGTCGGTGCTTTATTCGAGAGGCTCGAGTGAGAATCCTGCCCTCCTTCTTCCGTCTAATGCACCCTTCCGCTCAAGTCACATGTACGAGGTGGCCTCTATAACAAAAAAACAGTCCAGTTTCATTTGTTTGCCTTTAACAGTAAGTTGTTTATGAACTGGGACTTCTTACGATTTATGCGAACTTCAATCTCTTTAACCACTTCGTTGATCTCATTGATTATCATCTCTGCTTCAACGATACTTCATGAAAAGATGGTGTCGTCGGCTAAATCAAGGTTTGATAAGAACTTTCCATCAATACGTGTGCGTTTCTCTTCCGAATCCAATGACTTCATTATTCACTGCAATGTGGCAGTGAACAGCTTTCGTGATTTGGTGTCACCTTGTCGAACTACTTTTCCTATGTTAATGGTAGGAGGCGAAAGGAAAAGCGGTACTTTCGTGGTGCACTTCCAGTAACAGTCAAATAGAGTTCTTAAGTAGGACGGGTCCACTCCTTGATCGACGAGCGCTGTTAGTTGCATTCGTTTCGACACTGTCAAACGCTTTTTTCATACCGAACAAAAATTAGGGGCTAGGGGACGGTGGTATTCCCGACAAACTTCAGTGACACTGAACACTGTTTCGATGTTGTTTATGCAGCAAAATCCTCAGAATCCCTGCTTATTGAACAGATTATGCTTCATCCAATGTGGATATTCGCAACAGGATAATCTTCTTGAGGAGGTTGTAGAGTATACTCCATAAGCACATCGTGCGATAGTTACGAACATCCCTTCGGTCACGTTTCTTGGACAGGATGATCGTGAGAGAAGTGCTGCATAGCGGGATTTCTTCCTTCTGAAAGCAGGATATCACATGGTTTGCGAGAGGTACACGCAAATTGTTCCCTTTAGCACAAAGAAAGCCGACGGGGGATATCATCGGGTTCTTGAACGGTGTCTTTTTTTCATGCGTTCTATTGCCTTTCGAACCTCAGTGGGGAGAAATCGAGGTGGTTTTATGCAGCAGGGATTACAGAGTTAGGGATGAAGATTGTTGAACACTAAAGGTTGGTGTGGAACTTTCCTCTTATCGACTCCATATCATGGCGAAAAATTTTAATGATCGCATCTTCGTTCGTAAGGACTGGCAGCGCTATGTGGTACTCGCACGAGTCCCGAATTTAAAGCGGTTCCCAGGATCGACTTTCTATTAACCTCGGCATTGGAATATGAATGCGTCGTTTTCTTGTTCAGCAATCGCGAGGTTGTTAAACAGCATACATTTACTTCCATACAAAAACACAATACAATACAACAGTAGCTGACGTTTCGGCAGTATCGCCTTCTTCAGAGCCTGGAAGGGTATACTGACATACAATTTACTAGGCCAAACGCTTCAATGACACTTACAAAAGACGAAAAACTCTATGGTAATTACATGGTCAACAGCTTCTCGAAAAAACTCACCGCTTTTTTACGTGCACTTCCCATGACGAGGATTAGAACAGCTGATTATGGTCGCATATGGTTGATGACTGCACCATCCCACATCAGAAATTGATGCGAACATACGGGGTCAGGTCGCGTATGACCTCTGGGCATTCATCCCTGCTATTCATTGTAGGGTTTTTTGGCATTTATCCAAAAGAGCCTCAAGAAGTTTTCGCGCTGGTGTTCTAGTCTCCTGCGCAAGGATATTGACTTTTACTTCAAAATCGTCCCCGCTGTGCTTTTGTATCCTATGCGTGCCTAGTGGGGTACTTTGTCTTAGTTTTCGTTTGCCATCTAGATGTTCTTTTATACGGATACACAAAGACCTGCCCGTTTCGCCAGTATATTCATCTCCGCAATTATTACACGAGATCAGGTATAACGTACCTGAACTCATGCAATCACCGTCCCTGCCGTCAGGGCAGATTACGCAATTTGTTGTTTCGCATAGACGGTCATACAGGCGGTTACGAACTAACTGACGGCGTAGAGTAGCCGGTGGTATTTCAACTATCGCTACCGATTCCTCTAGACCTGCCCTTCTTAAGCATCGTTTAATAGCTACGCTTACTTCATCGCTAATAAAGGGCAACATAAACGGCACTTTCTTTTGCCCAAGTGTTTCTGCTTGGGCGCGTCGCTCTCCTTCTAAACTTATCTCGTGCGGTAACTATTTCGTAGCCATTGGAGATGGCCATTTGCCGAGCCAAGTCGTGCGATTCTTCCTTTAGTTCACTGGTTGTGCACACAGAGGTGGCTGTTCGAAACATGTTTCTCACAAGCGCCCTCTTTGTGTGTGAAGGGTGGGAAGAAAAGAAATGAACGAGGATGTTCTTGTTACTTGGCATTCGGCACCACTTTGTCATGTAACCGCTACTTAATAGGTTTATTTGAACGTTTAAAAACGGAAGCAAGTTTTTTCTCGGTTTCTCCCGCGTGAATTTTATGTGCTCAGACTGCTCATTCAATGATGCAAAACATTTCCCGACCTCCTCCTCATTAGAGAAGATGACAAAACAGTCATCAATATCTACAGTAGAGTAGCGGCCGGAGACCGAGAACGGGGGCTTCTATCTTTGACATAAACGCAATGGCAAGCCTTGGTGCCAGACCTTGTCCTAGTGCCAACTCTCTTATTTGCGCATAGTATTTGCCAGACAATCTGAAAGTGGAGCAGTTTAGGCACTCCTTTAGAGAGCCATTAGCTGCTGAATGGACAAGCCATGCATATTTATTCTTCCTTCATGTTTAACAAGAAGTTCGAAGATGGCTTGCATTGCGGAGTCATTCGATACGTTGGTGTACAACGCAGTAACGTCGAAGGACTCCATCACGTACGCGTTATTAGGAGACGCGTTACGTAGACGTTCTAGGAACATTTGGGTGTTTGTGAGGTGAGCTGGAATATGGTTAAGCAACTGGGTAAGTATTAGGCTTAAAACCAGGTTATTCTATCCGTTGGCCCGTCTACACAGCTGATGATGGGTCTAACCTTAAATGATGACGGATTGGTTGACGCAAGATCATCAGGTGATACCAACTTATGTGTTTTAATAAGTAGGTATAGGACGGGACATGTTGGTGTATCGATTTTAAAGTGCGAAATAACCGATGGTTTTAAGCCTGCAGCCTTTGCCACACTGACCCATTGATTGTTTAGCTTTCGGTATTGACTTTTGTATTCCTTTTTCAGAGGATGGGCGATAGAGGGTAGCATCACTAAGATGTTCCTCTGTTATCTCAACATCCAGCTGGCGAGGAATAACTACGAACTCTCCCCCCTTATCACTAACAGACAATCTTATTCTTTTTGAGTTTATTAATTCTCTAATTTCTCGCATGCCACATTTTTGTGCGGCTGTAAGGTTAGAGATAAACTTTCTATCGCGGTAATGATTAAGGGTCTTGAGAACGCCGTCCGAAAACATGCGGAATTTTTATGTCAACTCCGTCGTTAGGGTCCTGCTGTCTAAAAAACGTTTTAGGGAAAGGAGATGGTGGTAGTGACGCCGCCCTTAAAGAAAGTCTCGTTTATGTTGCTTTTTATTAGCGATGAAGTAAGCATAGCGATTAAACGATGCTTAAGAAGGGCAGGTCTAGAGGAATCGGTAGCGATAGTTGAAATACCACCGACTACTCTACGTCGTCAGTTAGTTCGTAACCGCCTGTATGACCGTCTGTGTGAAACAACAAATTGCGTAATTTGTCCTGACGGCAGGGACGGTGATTGCATGAGTTCAGGTACGATATACCTGATCTCTTGTAATAATTGCGGAGATGAATATACTGGCGAAACGGGCGAGGCCTTTGTGTATCCGTATAAAAGAACACCTAGATGGCAAACGAAAACTAAGACAAAGTACCCCACTAGGCACGCATAGGATACAAAAGCACAGCGGGGACGATTTTGAAGTAAAAGTCAATATCCTTGCGCAGGAGACTAGAACACCAGCGCGAAAACTTCTTGAGGCTTTTTGGATAAATGCCAAAAAACCCTACAATGAATAGCAGGGATGAATGCCCAGAGGTCATACGCGACCTGACCCCCGTATGTTCGCATCAATTTCTGATGTGGGATGGTGCAGTCATCAACCTTATGCGACCATAATCAGCTGTTCTAATCTTCCTCATGGGAAGGCACGTAAAAAAGCGGTGAGTTTTTCGAGAAGCTGTTGACCATGTAATTACCATAGAGTTTTTCGTCTTTTTGTGTCATTGAAGCGTTTGGCCTAGTAAATTGTATGTCAGTATACCCTTCCAGGCTCTGAAGAAGGCGATACTGCCGAAACGTCAGCTACTGTTGTATTGTATTGTGTTTTTGTATGGAAGTAAATGTATGCTGTTTAACAACCTCGCGATTGCTGAACAAGAAAACGACGCATTAAAGCGGTTCTTTTTTTGTGCTGCTTTTAACAGTTTCCTCTGCCTATAGTAATGTAGGGAGCGTGTGGTGCAGTGATCGGAGGCGCCCTGCGACACACACATGTGAACGTTCCCTGCGCCCGTGGCTCACCAAACCTTCCATCTCTCTGGGGTCGGCATATTGGTACCAGATTTGTCTGGGAGGGATGGTAATAGTACTGGCTCGATACATCGGTAGGCCACCGTCAGCTCCAAACGATGCTTAATAAAGTCGAGTGCATGGCGCATCCCTCATGGATTGATCAATGCCGGGAAATTTATTTTTCTATTTGTCCTTTATAGTAATGCAAATTTTGCTTTGAAGCTCTTCTACAACTGGCATTTATTACTAGCCATGTTAAGCGTGTTACAGTAGGATCAAACTCCAGTTTTCTTTTCTTGCCGAGCAACTCCTTAATAGTAATGGAAATGCGACGTGATCTTCTTTCTTGAGGAACCGAGCGAAATTCGACACAACTTTTGAGTCCTTTAGCAAGCAACTCGTAGTCTTTAGTCGAATCCTCCTCAGTATGACAAGACAAATCCCAAATTGATAACCCTTTAAACGTTGGCGGTCCATAAATTCATCGTTATCTTCCCGTAATCGTAGTCCACCAAATCACAGATAGTGAGTCTTGCTATGCCAGCAGAAACAAGACAGATTCTCCTATGGGCGTCCTTTATACCGCAACTGTTTCAAAACTCAAAAGCGCGCCTTCGCGAAGCTGTTTTTGAAAACATGGATCGTTCTGGGATAAATGACTATTATTCTCAATTACTCAATTAAACTGGCTTTTCATATTTAACCTCAGCGTGTATATCAAACATGTTTCTTTGTATTGTTCAGCTAACAAGAGATCGTGATGTAACTTTTATATAAGCACTTAAATGCGAGGTTGCTGCACTCAAAAGGATTCAATTTGATGCTACTACGATCACCAACAACTCAAGGAGGAACGACTGTGGGCCATCGACTTGGATCATCGGCTCTAAAAAAGAAGAAGACGTCGGAACGTCAACCGAATAAAATTTATGTAACAACCTCGTATAAACTGATATAAAGTGCTCACTAGACGTGAAAATTGATTTTATCCGGAAATTACCAACGAATATCACAAGGCTGATCTACAGATACACACATTGTAGATGAAAATGACGTTGCTTATAAACTAGTAAAACACCACAAAAAATTTTTTCTAACTACTCCAGTGAAATTATTCTGCCATAACATATGCTAGTGGGTAGAGCAGTGGTATTAATGGTGTCCCTTACGAGTTAGGCCTTGGTCCGACTGCTGACCGGGTTCACCAAGTCTCCCGTCTACCCGAAGTGAGGATATTGGTTTTAGACATATCTAGGACCAACTTACTCCAGTCCGGCTATGCAAAAAAAGTGTCGGATTAAAAGCATTTGCTCCACTACTAATGCAATTAAAAACTGACACGGAGCGAACATTTAGTTCCGGGCTCTGAGCATAGAGGATCGTTTCCTTCAGTGAATGTTGGATAATGTAAACCTCTCGTCTGAGAAAATGGTTCCGGATCGCTTACCGGCACCTTCGTCAAGATCACTTCTCTCTCTATCTGATCATATCCATCAGCTTATCATCTTCATAAATCACCATCAACAAGAATGCGTAAAAATTTGTTTTACTATTTTGACTTATTATTTACTGCCTACTCTTTTTAGCGGCAGGTTATGCGTTGCGAAATATAACTTTAATGATGCTGAGATATTTGCAAAACTCTGGACCGCAGGTGCCTATGGTGGGGAACGAACGCGCTATTGTCCTTTCCGGGGAGTAGCGCGTTCACCACCACACCATGCGGGTCCTTCGTTTCGCCTGTCTCTCAGCTAGTTCTATCGATCTTCTGCCGTCAGCAATCACCCGTCAACGGGATTGATCTGGGGAGCCCAAATCGGCATTGAACCCAGTTAAGCTGAGGGCTATAGTTATAATCACAATTTTGACTTATTATTTACTGCCTACTCTTTTTTAGCGGCAGGTTATGCGTTGCGAAATATAACTTTAATGATGCTGAGATATTTGCAAAACTCTGGACCGCAGGTGCCTATGGTGGGGAACGAACGCGCTATTGTCCTTTCCGGGGAGTAGCGCGTTCACCACCACACCATGCGGGTCCTTCGTTTCGCCTGTCTCTCAGCTAGTTCTATCGATCTTCTGCCGTCAGCAATCACCCGTCAACGGGATTGATCTGGGGAGCCCAAATCGGCATTGAACCCAGTTAAGCTGAGGCTATAGTTATAATCACAATTTTGACTTATTATTTACTGCCTACTCTTTTTTAGCGGCAGGTTATGCGTTGCGAAATATAACTTTAATGATGCTGAGATATTTGCAAAACTCTGGACCGCAGGTGCCTATGGTGGGGAACGAACGCGCTATTGTCCTTTCCGGGGAGTAGCGCGTTCACCACCACACCATGCGGGTCCTTCGTTTCGCCTGTCTCTCAGCTAGTTTTCTATCGACCAGTGCCATCAACAATCACCCGTCAACAGGATTGATCTGGGGAGCTCAAATCGGCATTGAACCCCCGTCAAGTTGAGGCTGTAGTCGAGAATCACAGTGTTAACTCTTTATTTACTGCCTTTTATAGTTTACATCACATTTTGCATTTTAGATCAGTGATGGCACTGATTCATTGAAAGCTAACTAAGAGACATGCGAAACGAAGCACCCGCGTGGTGGTGGTGAACGCGCTAGCCCTAGGAAATGGTAATAGCGCATTCGTTCCCCACCGTAGACACCTGCTGTCCGGAGTTTTGCAAATATCTCAGCAACATTGTGGTTGTGCCACACATTCGTCAGATAGATGTCTCATCGGACTTTCCAACTTCTCGGTTTTGAAACTGTCACGGAGAAAAGAAGTTCTTACTAATTACTACTATAACTGTTATATATCTATGCAATTCTGAAGGAAGTAATTTTTAATAAGAATATATGGCCAGTGTATATTATTTCTACTGACGCTTTCCATGCTAAACTTAAAAATTCACTTCAGAGTACAAAAAATATTGTCCACTTCGAGAAACAATGAAGGTTCACAAATGAAGATCTAATGCTTTCATGAGTGGAATGTTTTCCCTGAACTACACACTGTGTCGGCATGAAATATAAATATAAAAAAAGTTTTACAGACGACAAAGATGAATGGATGTAAATAACTCCAGCTCAACGCTACCCAAGCTAGTATTCTGATGCGTGGGCAAGTTCTCAACTTGAGTAATCCTTCTGAGTGGATGGGCTGATAAGACCCTAATTTCACGTCCAAGAACATCCACCATGACACTTTGGTAGTGAACCGATAGTGGTAAACGGTAGATGAATATATGTTTATCCCATAAATAAAGCGTAGCTCAAAGCCACGAGTATTTGGGCTCTAATATATACTCGACTATGCCCAATTCTACTCGGCGGTCGTGGTTTCTTGTAAATTGCTAAGTGTAGAGAATAGCTCTCCATTCACTACGTACAACGTCTGTGTTGGACGAGGTATATCAACTGAATACAAAAACTGTAGGAAAAAAAACTCTTCACATCAAAATAAGCCCGGAAAATAGCACGATTTAGCACCACTGCAAATAGTCCACTTCATAAAAACATACACGCAGTGACATCAATCCCTACTGTAGTCTATGGCTTAAGACAACTAGCAGGTGAAGAAAATTTAATCAACCGTGATTATTTCCGTTTCCGTAGGAAACAAGTTCTCCGGAAAACCTGCTTTCTCACGGTCCTCTGTACTTTTACCATAAAAGAACAGAAGCGTTATTCTTGATTTGTCTCAGATAGTTTACTTCTTGTAGAACAACAAATTTCTGCAATGTTAAGGTAAAAACCACGGAATTAATTGCACTTGTGAAGCACAAAGTAAAATCACGGCAAAATTGTGCTCTCTTGCGGACTACTGTCGCTTGGTACGTCAGGAATAACCTAATAGGAATACCAACGTCCACCCGAGAAAAGAAAATGTCAGACAAGATCAGAAATATTTAGTTAATCAACAGTAATGACCAAATTCTAATTTGTCTTCATGCCTTCGGTCTCTTTCGTTTGTTCCACTATATTTTCTTTCTCATCTTTCAATTCCGGATACTCTTTGACTATACGTGGACCGTAAAGTAGAACATATGCACAGTGCCAGTCACCACCACCAGATAACTTCAAAATCTGAAAGAGGAGAACTATCACATTCACATTAACGAGATCCATACATCTTATTACTGCAAATACCACATGGAATAAATTTTTTACTCCCTAACACCCTAGCTCCGAAAGCAAACTTGTAGATGCGACCGAGGTGCATCTGATTTGCACCACCACTCGGAAAAAGGCTAGTAAGGAGGTCAACAGACAGTACAGTCTTGTTCACCACGGCTTCTCTAACATACAGGAAAACTGCAGTGAGTCGAATAAAGATGAGTTGATCGATTCAAAAGGAAGCCATACAGCAAAAGTGCTTTGTTTTAAAAGAAGGGCGTAAGAAAAGAAAAAACGGGAGGACTCTCAAAGTCCTTGAAATTTTCATCTCATTACACTTTTATTGTACGTTTATCCTAGTTTTACATGTACGCACATTTATGAAAAAAAAACTCATAAAGACAAAACTTCATTGTGATTACGTCCCTATCAATATGAAGAATGGACTACATCTTGTATAAGTGTTGGTTCCATCGTTAAGTACAGTAAACATCAATCATAGACATTAAGATCCATTAATTAAAAAATTGTAAAACTAAAATTGGTCCGTGACTGTTCCTATCGCGCAACGTCATGATAATGTCTGGCTATGGAAACAGATTAAGCGAAGACCAGAGGCAAGTCCAAGTCCCGATCGGCCCGTGCCGGTTTGCAGTTCCCCGTTGGTGCCTTCAAAGTATGCTTTGCAAAGGCAACTATGCCGGTCGTATTGGAGGTGGAGCTCCAGTCTACTTGACAGCCGTACTCGAGTACCTCTGCGCTGAGGCACTGGAATCGGATGGCAATGCCGCCCGTGAGAACAAGAAGACTCGCATCAACCCTCGCCATCTCCAACTCACTGTGCGCAACGATGAGGAGCTCAACAAGTTACTTTCAGGAATTTTAGTCCCAACGGTTTACCACCTCATCGTGCTTGGCAGGTGTTCCTGGGTGTCGGGCTGCGATGCACACCGGGAGGGAATTCATACCCCGGCCGGGTCTCCCATGTTGAGAAGGTTGGCGTTTGCACCAGCAAGACCAGCTAAAAGTAAACCAATACCAGGATCCATCAACGTCCTGGTATCAAACTGTTCGCATGGTGGGAAATCTCCCTCTGATTCATAAGGGCGGCGACTCCCCTGTGGTGATGACGACCTGGGACAGACCTTGGCTAAGCTGACCTCGGTATTCCAAGGAATCGCAATGGCTAAACCAACAAAACGCTCAAACATGGGAATTTTGCTGGAACTCGCACAACCAGTGAGGACGGGTCATCCAAGCATCCAAGTAAATAAAAGTAAAATTCAAAATAAGAATGCGATCTCATCTGTTACAGTAGAGATACGGGTACAAAATTTCTTGAAAAAAGCATTCTAGATTAAAGCAGGTTACTTCACGGCGCCCAATTATAAATGGTGACTAGGACACTCATATTTTACATCCTTGTCTACAATACAAAACCTCTATATCATTTAGTAACTACCATCCCTATAAATGCTTCTGATCCAACAAACTTCATTGTAGAACTCCAAATTTTTACACTCATTACAACAAAGCATTCGAATTAACCAAGAAAGAATCCCATGCAACATTAAATTCTGTTCCATTACATCAGTTCAATTGTCACATATCAATGTGATATGCATAAATTGAAATTAAGCTTGATTCCAAAAGAAATAAATGACAATGTAAGGTAACAATATCATCCTAATTGCCAACAAACCCCTAAAATACCTGCATAGTGAGAAACCAATGAAAGAAAGCCATGTTGGCTTAAAAAGAAGATATATCTCTCGATGATGACTAATCATTAAGATATGCGTCATGTGTTCAACTTCATCAAGCACCGCTACATATCGTCGAATGCATAATTCTCTATAAAAAAGGATAAAGTCTCGACGTTGATCAATCCATGAGGGATGCGCCATGCATTCGACTTCATTAAGCGTCGCCTGGAGGTAACTGAATGCATATCTGGCCTTTACAATAACTCGCAGTGGACTATCGATGTATCGAGCCAGTTTATTTTAGTTTGCTATCCTCCCAGACAAGTCGTACCAATTTGCCGACCACCCAAGCTAGATCTTGTCAACTACCATGTGCGTATCCCAGAACACTTCTAATCAATGCGCCCCACTAACTTCGTGTTCTCGTTACTACTACGGCACTTGTAGCGCAATAGTTAAAGTTACATTGCAATATTGTTGAATAGGTTTCTGGATTCGGTCCAGTTGGTCTGCAGCGCGGGATCGAACAAAACGTAAATGTGTATACTGCAAGGCACCTCGAACTGCTGCTCTATAGGTTCCAAATACATGTTATATGACAAGGATTATAGTCAGAGAAATACAAACATGACGGTGTCAAGTTAAGTGAAGTACATTCGCTAAGGCTTTGAATGCAGATGTGCTGTGTAAAGACTTCTGAGAAGGAGTCAATGGGGAATTCAGTGGTTTATTCTTCCAAAAAAGAAAAAATAAATAAATAAAATAAAATAAAACAAAATAAAAAACTCGAAACTCAATTCGACACAAGTAGAGGACTTGGGTAATGAGACCTCACTCATTTACATTACACTAAATCATTTCACCACGTTACATAAACTCTACCATTGAATAGCCCAAATACGAGAAACACTCGCACTTGCTATTGAGCACAAAAGATTTTCTGTTTGATAGCAAAATTCTAAAATTCACCCCAAGTGAGAAAAACTAATTCGTTCTTGCGTTGCATATCACGATTAAACTACTCTAGCAATGTCTCTGATTCAAATAAAAGACTAAGAAACAAGCAAAAAATATGTAAATAAAACGTTAAAAAAAATGACTACGTGCACCAATTACCAAGTGCAAGATGTTCACTGAGAAACACTATTTGACAATAATACCTAGGAACAACGCTGCCAAGAGTGCTATTTTTTAACTACCATATCCATAGTGAAGTCCTAGTACAAAACTTGAAATATTGTACCTTCCTACAGTTTTTTGCGAAACGGACTCCGACTAGTCAATATCACCAAGGTTATTCAGAGAAACATTAGAATTTCAAAAAAAGAACACCTGATCTGAAGTAACTGACGTAACGTGGTCGTCATCACACATTGCCCACTTGTCCTCATCCATTCGCACCCAAGCAACATAATGGCCAGAATTTGAGGAGCGACCTTTGTGAGTTATTACAGCCTACAAAAATACTGAAAGCATCAACACTGTCACAAACTGAAAACTCAAGAATGCAAAAATTGGCCCTATATACACTATAACTAGTGGTGACAGGAAAAAGAGAATCAAGATCAAACCTTCAGCTCGTAAAAACCAGAATTGTTGCTACCTTCGTCATCAGAAAATGAGAACGGTAATGGAATCCCATCGTCTTCCACAGTCTAATGGAAAAAAAAGGTAAGAAAAATATGGTGAATTATGGTGAACTAACTATTTAACCACTCATAGAAAGAGACAAAGCTGCTTTATCTTCTTAATGTTTACAAACAACCAAATAATTTGGAAGTTCTTTAAATCCCTAAAATATCACCAGCAGCTACAACAAAATAAAAGCCAGAAAGTCCAATCAACCTACTTTCGGATCTGTGCCTTCCACTTTTTGCTTCCGCATACGTTCAATTTTTGCGTCCTCTTCTTTCTAAACATTTACAATGAAAATCCACATGAATATGGTCGTTCTCAAAACTAAATGTTTAACAACTTTTACGTGAAAACTACTTTAACAGCATCTCGCTGTGGAATCAGCTTCTCTTGGAGGTCCGGTGTGCATATGTCATGAAGATCGAGGATCATCGGGAATTTGACGTCTTTCAAAATTTTTGCGTTCACCTACATAAAAGACTTTTATTTTGCTGTCAGCACATTTTCGTTCCTACAGTTCTGTAGTAGTTTGAAAAAAGAAGCTTCTGTTAATCTTTTTCAAATTTTGAAAAAATCTAGACACTTCCTTAGTTAAAGTTCTGCGCTAATCCAATTTTTGCATGATTTTCCAATCAGAAAAAAATATGTAGATGAATGAAGCACTGTCTAAAGTCCTACTTCCTGCCTATTATTTTTCATGACAGGCCACTATGTGAAATACAACCACAATGATGCTATGACTTGAACATAACTCGGAACCCAAAGTGAACTTCGAAAACGCGACATTACCAAGGCTCACATACCACCCACTACACCACCAAGGTGCACGCTTTGCCATTCTTTCAGCCGGTTCTTTTCTTTTTTAACCATAACGGTTCTTTCAGCAATCAACCGTAAACGGGAATGATCTGGGAAACGAAAAAAATAATAAGCAGTAAATCGAAAGTTAACCACTGTGAATTCGACTGCAGCATTAGTTTAACTGAGTTCAATGCCGGTTTGTGCTCCCCAGATCACTCTCGCTGATGGGTGATTGCTGAAAGCACCGTTCGGAAAAAGAAAAGGAAAACTGGCTGAGAGAAAGGCAAAGCAAGGACTTCATGGTGCACTGGGTAACATGTGTGATTCCGGAAACGGTCCTTGGGTGTCCAAATCTAGCCAGGGGTTCCGAGTTTTGCAAACATCTCAGCATCACTGTGGTTAAATGGAGTCTTGTTTCATTTACCTGGTTCGTTTCTTTGTAGAAAAAACGGACCATTTGTACAGATACATAAGCTGGAAGCCGATCAATAAGAACCTGAAGCAAAGTCATAAAAAGAACCTTCATCTAAATATTCAGAACAAATGAGCAAACTTAGTTGAAAACTCTGTGAATACTGAGTATTAGTGTTATCCATATTACAATATTACTTAACTATACGGACTTTTCAAATCACGACGACACAAAGCACGAACATATATTTCAGCTCTAGGTTGTTTCAGCTCCCTCATCACTCACATTTCGTTCCCACTTGGCATTTCGACCGAGAATCGCGCTTGTTTTCTCTATCTCTCCAGAGAGTTTCTCTTTGATTCCACTTTGAATATACCTCACTTCTGGTGACAGGAAACAAGAAAGCTAAAAAAGAAAATGAAAACACGATATTGTACGCTTAACTGAATCATTTGCTTTACAAATAACGTAAAATGCAAACAATTAGAGCACTTTCTAAAACCAGTACATAAAATTAATGGAACCTGATAAAACTCTTCGGTTGTGCTCTGAACCGGCTCATCGTCGCATTCAAGACATTTCTGCCTCACTTGATACCGTCCGCGGAAAAACTCGCGTATATCCATGCCGATATGCTCTAAGAAAAGTAACGATGCATGACGTGCTAGTTAGCAATGGCTGCGTTCGTTGGAAAAAAAAATTTGGTGCCGACCGGTTAACTATAGGAACAAAATCGAACTACCCTTGTTCGCCGAGAGTGCACTCAGCAACATTCTTTGAATCTCGGAAAAGCATTCATTGGCGTCCTGTTGTTCCAGATGGCCATGCTCATCCCTAGAGCTGAACTGAGGCAATATGCTATGCAGTGCCTAGAAAACATTAATAGATCGGGACGTTAGAGAATAGAAAAAAGAAGAGTTGAAATGTTGGACTGACGGTAGCGAAAAATGTGACGCTTCTTGTGAAAAGTGGGAAAATTGGCGGTACAGTACAATAATGTACAATAATTAAACCGACACCAAACTTCTGTTGTGGAGCTTGACTATTCAGTATAATTTAATGATTAAGACCTTCAGTTGTCCTAACCACTAGAAATTTATACAAACGAAGTTACTAGTACAAAACTAAGTCAGTAATTGGAACTGCACAGCTCTTCGCGAATGTAACAGTATAAAGTACTAAGCGATCGACTTGAAGAATAAATAAAGGATAAAGGCCTCGGAGCTGATCAATCGCTGAGGGGTGCGCCATGCATTCCAATTCATTAAGCATCGTTTGGAGGCAATTAAATGCATATCTGGTCTTTACAATGATTCGCAGTGGCCTATCGATGTATCGACCCAGTGCTACTATCCTCCCAGACAAGTCTGGTACTAATATGGTGAGCCCGGAGAGTTTGGTGGGACTGGGGGGCGGGAATCGATCTCATGTGTATTGCAAGGCGTCTCCGAACACTGCGCCACACGCGCCCTTCACTTGAACAATGGGAAAACAATTCCCCTAGTAAGCTAAGGCGAAGAAAGAATAAGCTCTCGGCATTGATCAATTCCTGAAAGATGCGCCATGTCAACAAGCAACGTAAGGGATGATTGAATATATGTCTGGCATATACAATGATTTGTGGTGGCCTTCTGATATATCAAGTCAGTGCCACTATCACCCTAGATAAGCTTGATACAAATGTGCAGACCTATGACGGAAGGAAAGCCTAGTGAGCCCCGGGCGCGGGTAGCCACCACCACGTGTGTATTCCAAAACACCTCTAGTCACTGCTCTGTATGCGTTCCTGTATAACAAGTTAGTGTGTCGAGAAAAGCTGGTAAGACGAGGTTTATAGCGGAGACGGTGCTACTTTCATCCAATACATAGGCACAGGAGTACTGAAAGGAACAACAGGAAAAACCCTTGGATGCTACTCTGTGGACTAACAGACGGATGTCGGCGATGCGAATGATCATCGACCGTGAATCGTGAACTACGTAGCACTTTCCAGACTTCAAATTGAGTGTTAAACGAAATCTTCAGGGACAACGCCTTGTGACGCAAATGGCTCTGCTGCGATGTCTCTATATCTAAGTCGCCTGGGATGTAGAGTTATTTTCCATATGCATATAATGAAAAAGGGCGCGTGTGGCGCAGTGGTTGGAGGAGCCGCTGCAGCACACACATGGAATCGAACCCCCGCGCCCCCCATGGCCCACCAAGCCTTACATCCCTCCAGGGTCGGCAAATTGGTACCAGACTTGTCTGGGAGGATAGCAGCACTGGCTCGATACATCGGTAGGCCACCACGAGTCACTGTAAAGGCCAGATATGCATTCAATCACCTCCAATGATACTTAATGAAGTCGAATACATGGCGCATCCCTCAGGGGATTGATCAACGCCGAGAGCTTTAGAGCCAGCTTTATGCATATAATGACATACATGAGTAGGTGTTTCTGCGCCTATGAAGGATGAATCCCGCAATTTGATTCGGCAAAAAGTTTGCAATCAAGTGATTGGGAAGTATGTTGGGATGTGTGGAGTGGGGGGCTTGCAGACCTACTTCATAACTAAGGTTTATGTCTATCTTAGAGTAGCAATGTAAGTTAATCATGAGCACAGCCATCAGCCAATGCAGAGCACGACGAGCTACATGTCACCACCTTTTCGCCAGAAACAGAGTGAGGGAACTGCGCAATTCTGGTGAGCGAGAAGGAGAAAAACATCTTCTACACTCCAGCCGAAAAACAAAACCTGCTGAAAGCCACCTTTGTGAACATTCTAAACATGAAATGGTAGAAAAAGGCATACTTGGAGCATAAAAAATGGAACGAGGGGCTCGTCAATTCGACGTGGGTTGTCTAGCATTTCGTAGACACTCTTCACTGCCATCACCATTCTTTGATTTGCGTCAGGATTTTGAATCCCCTGATTAAAACGCCGAAGACCATCCTTGAGCTCCGGTATGGTCTAAACTATGAAGGAAATAGGGAAGACATAATGAAGAGTTCGCGGAAAATGAGTCTGTAACGTAACTATGTTATCAGTATCAGAAGCAACTAAGAGTGGAAACCAATTTTGAGCATACCGTCAAGGACCACTGACCTTGAAACTTTGTAAAACAGAATTCATGTAGCAAGTATTCCCTAAATTCTTCAGACCACTGGGCAGCCGTATGGTATTGCTGTCACTCCGCACTGAATCATTACGTTCTTCTTCTTGTTCTGTTTTCGGTGGCGGAGGAACGGCATCAGCACTTCCCATCATCATTATCATTGCTCCTTCAACTACTGTTATTCCATTCCACGTGTCGTCGTTCAACGTTCTTCCCTGAAAAATAGGCAGTTAAACAAAACAATGCGTCCTTTGAGAAACAGGTCCTTTAGTTTAAGACCTTAAGTCACTAAGGGCTCTAATAAGGAAAGCATACTTCACAGAAAAAATATCGTTAGATGATATTTTAATTATTGCAGCCCACTGTTATCACGAAAGAAAACCCATATCCTAATCTGCTCATAAAAGGAGGTACTGAGGTCATTGTAGTCTTTAACACAGAATGAAATGTAACCTTCTCTTTTAAAGGACTTTCCACTTAATTACGCATGCTTTTAAGGGCATCGGTATTAAACAAGGAAATGAATGAACAAACCACCAACTTTAATCATAACTTTTTGCCGATCCGGAGGCACACCGGTAAGAGCGAACAGCTGCGACTTGAAGACGAGTGGCGATTCGTCAAAATCAAGTAGAACACTGTACTTCTCCTTACCCCATTTAACATTCACGTTTGGCATTCTACGTGGTCAAACAAAGAAGTACTGAAATCGGACATGTTAGGAGGGTCCAAAGAGATAAAAAACTCAAGACGAAGTGTGAAAAAAGAAAAAAACAACTTGGACGGTCCAAAAAACTACACATTTTCTAGTACTTAGAAGAATGCTAGTATTGTTTCCTAAGATTCAAATATTCTTGCCGATGCTAATACAGAAACGGTCGCAGTTACACTACATGCTTTTGAATTCACGCGTAAGCAATATGTGGTATACTAACTACTTGGGTGGTAAAAGAATGAAGGAAAAAGCTCTCGGCGTTGATCAATCTCTGAGGGATGCGCCATACATTCGCATTAAGCATCGTTTGGAGGTGATTGAAAGCATACCTGTCTTTTATTCGCGGTGGCCTGCCGATGTATCGAACCAGTGCTGCTATCCTCCCAGACAAGTGTGGTAACAATTTGCCGACCACGGAGGGATGGAAGGCTTGGTGGGCCATGGGCCTGGGGAACGTTCACATGTGTGTGTCGCAGAGCGCCTCCGAATCACTGCTCCTCACGCGTCAATTGGGTAATATTTCTTCAATAATCGTCTCTACCTGAAATCGGTTTCTATTCATTCTGTTTGACTTTTTTATTCACTGCCTATTAGTATTTTCCACGGCAGTGTACGATGTGAAATAGTACCACCATAGGGCTAAGATATTCGCAAAGCTTGGATCTCGGGGCAAACCGGCGACTGAACTTTCCGGAAGTTCGGGTTTCACTCGCTGCATCACTGAGGCCCTTGCTTTGTATTTCTCTCAGCTAATTTTTTTCTACGCTAGCGGTGCCATCTCTGTATTGTTCCAATTTTAGTACATGTTCAGTCTTGAACATCGGCTTTACCGCCTCATCGTGGCTAGGAGGTATTCTTGGGTGTCGGACTGCGATCTACAGTGGGGGGATTCGTCCCTCCAGCAGGGTCTCCCATGCTGCGAAGGAGTCCGGCGTTTCCATCGTGAACCCCAGCTAAGAGGAAACCAATACCAGGATCCACCACCGCCTGGTATCAAAGTCGCATGGTGGCAAATCTTCCTCTGATCTACAAGGGCTGCGACTGTCTGTAGTGGTGGAGACCTGGGGCAGACTTTGGCCAGGCTGACCTCGGTATTCCGGGTGAGCCACAATGGCTTAACCAGCAAACCTCTGAAAAATGGTGATTTTGCCGGGGTCCGCACGACCAGTGACGAAGAGCCGTTCACCACCAGAATAACAGGCTTATATACTGCCCAATATCACGCGTGATAATGGGGCATTCTTCCCTGCGGTTCATTTGCGGGTTCTTTGACTTTTGATTGTGGGTTTGTTCCTTCCAAGATTTTGAAGTAGGGGTTACGATCCTTGCGCAGGGATAGAGAACACAAGCGCGCAAAACTCTCGAGGCGTTCTGGATTAATTCCAAGAATCCGAAAATGAACCGCGGGGAGGGATGCTTCATTATCACGCGAGATATTGGGCAGTACATGAGCTTGTTATTCTGGTGGGATGGACACACTACGATTCCATGTGAACTCTGCGCGGTTGGTCTCCACGTGACATATTTAGTGGAAGACTCGTAGGAAACGGTGACTGTGCAAAGACTCTGTGTTCAATGTGATTGAAATTTTGGTTCAGCACTTTCTCTGTTTGGTTATGGAGGTGTTTGGCCGTGTAGATTGCAGTCAACTTGACCTTTCGAGGCTCTGATGAAGGCGAAATCCGCCGAAACGTCAGCTTGTGCGTAAATAAAGAAATAAAACAACACCTCGTGTTTGCTAAACAGAAGCAGAAAGAGTTATTCAATACACTATTCAACTATATTCATATGTTTATATTATATTTTATATATTCGATATTCAGCTCACTTTGCCTACCAGGGCGCGTGTGGCGCAGTGGTTGGAGACGCCACTACGACACACACGTGGAATCGATCCCCGCGCCCATGGCCCACCAAGCCTTCCATCGCTCCGGCTTCGGCAAATTGGTATCAGACTTGTCTGTGAGGATAGCAGCTCGATACATCGGTAGGCCACCGCGAGTCATTGTAAAGGCCAGATATGCATTCAATCACCTCCAAGCGACATTTAATGAAGTCGAATGCATTGCGCATCCCTCAGGGATTGATCAACGTCGAGACTTTATCCTTTTTTATAGAGAATTATGCATTCGACGATGGGTAGCGGTGCTTGATGAAGTAATTTTTTCCCTTACTCAGCACGTATAAGGCCAAAACGCTTTCTACAGACGCCGATCTTCACGGTCATATAGAAGCCGCAGTTCGCATTAAAGTTTTTGACATGCACTACAAGAAACAAAAATGAGGAAGACCGACATACGTCAACGGTACAACGGAGCGCTTGTCATCGGCGGAGATGAGAGCTTGTCACGAAATGTCGGTGGTGTAGGCTTTGTCGTCCACCCATTTTCCACCTCGTCGACTCGTCCGATATCCTCTTCCCTACCATGGCCGTGCGTCTTTCGTCCTCAAATGACTCGTCATAAGATTCATCAATTGCTGCTCACCGACCAGTGCAGCTGGTGGGTACGAACTGGATGCCTTCTAATATCGCATAGGAAAAAATTATCCGCAATGATAAGGCGTACTACAAATTTGTTGTCGGAGACTGTAATGCCAGAATGGGAAAGGACAGTGAGAGTGAATATAGGATCGAAAATTTTGGATTAGGAGCAAGAAATGGGAATGGAAACCGTTTTGCACTACTGCTGTCTGCAGCACACCTCTCCCATGGAAACTCGATTGTCCAGAAGATGAAAAGCCGCTGCTGGACATGCAAATCTCCTAACGGCACACTAGTACGGAGATCGACCATATTCTGCCAAGCAGAAGATGATACCTACTTGGCACATCGCTAGTCCCGTCATTCTGTACTGGTTCCGATCACCGCCTTCTTCGCGCGCAGATTGGATTCATCCATAAGCTGGAAAAGAATTTATGTCATCGACCACGAGGAAAAAAAGTCTGGTTTTATATGAGGAGAACATTTTGAACAAAGTCCTATCCAAACGTGACCGCCAGATTAAAGAAGACCCGACCGAAGACTACGAGCTGTTTGTCGAACGATTGAAAAGTTGTGCAGAATTCGCCTCAATTCCTCAACTAAGAAGATCGAATGACATCTCCATTACCACTAAGGAATTGCTTAAGAAAAAACTGAAGCTCGATCCTGCTGCAACAAGTTTAACACTGCTAGTAATAAATGCCAGCTGCAGAAGAACGTTGCAGGGAGATCCACGACGGTACAGGCAGAAGAAACTACTGGAAGTAGCAAAGAAAAGACCCAGTCTGAAAAAAAATCGTAAGGGATTGTGCAGTTATCACCTTGCGTTTTCAGGTTTGAAGAACGAAGAGGAGATTAACAAAACTTTCCACCATAATACGAAGTTAATATCGGAAACATTCTGCACCAACGCTTTCCGTTCCACAATCCACGTGCACTACCCTATGATCCCAGCTGGAGAAAAACATCCTGGAATTTATTTGTCTAAGGTTCGGATTAGGGCGCGTGTGCTGCAGTTGTTGAAGGCGCCACTGCGACACACACGTGGAATCAATCCCCGCGCCCATGGCCCACCAAGCCTTCCATCCCTCCGGGATCGGCAAATTGGCACCAGACTTCTCCGGGAGTATAGGAGCACTGGTTTGATATATCGGTGGGCCACCTTGAGTCATTGTAAAATGCCAGATATGCATTTAGTCACCTCCAGCGACACTTAATGAAGTCGAATGCATGGCGCATCCCTCAGGCATTGATCAACGTCGAGAGCTTTATCCTTTTTTAAGGTTTGAATTGCTACAGAAAGCATGAAAAAAAGGCGCAGCTCCAGGATACGATGATATCACCGCCGAATTCCTCTGGAAGCCACATTTTATGTGTACTTCTCGCAAACCATTTGACAGCCTGCCTTCAAAAGAAAAAAATCCCAGACCAGTGGAGGACGCCGTGCATTGCCAACTGCCCAAGAAAGGTGACCGAAGATTTCTTCGTAACTACCACGCAATATGCTTGTTTGTTTTACCTTACAACCTCTCCACAAAGATTATCCTGTCGCACATATCAAAGACACTGGATGGGGTGTAACGAATTGAGCAAGCAGAATTTCGACAAGGATTTTGCCGCATGTACCACATCCAAACTGTGTCCAGAGTCTTTGTCGAGAATACCACCTGCCTTTAGTCATAGCCTTGTCGACCATGGAAAAAGCGTTTGACAGTGTCGAAAGAATGCAATCCTATCAACAGTGCTCGTTGACCAAGAGTGGACACGTCCTACATAAGAAGTCTATCTGACCGTTATCGGAACTGCACTACGAAAATACGGCTTATCTATCCGCCTCTTACCATACCCATAGGGAAAATAAGTTCGACAGGGCGACACAATTTCGCCAAAGCTGTTTAGTGCCGCACTTCAGTATATAATGAAGTTACTCGATTGGAATGAGAAAGGCATACGTATTGATTGAGAATTTCTATCAATTCTTCGTTTCTCTGACGATATCGCTATCTTCGCAAGAAGTAACAGCGAAACAGAAACGATGAAATTGAACTGAATGATTCGCTGATTGTGGAGACCACCTTTTATGTATACCTTGAGCGAATAATGAACATGGAGAACAACACCAAAAGAAATTAGACACAAAAAGGAGAGATGCTTGGGTCGTATTCGGGCCTCTCAAAGAGGCCACCGACCGAATGAAGGACTCAAAACTTCGCGCTCACCTTTTTCGATTCAACGGTCCTCCCAGCGCTCTGTTATGCTGCGGAGACGTGAGTTGATACTTCAAATACGTCAAGAATGCTTCGCACAATTCACAGAGCGCTTGAGCGATATCCTCTGAGATATAACCGGTACCACAATATTCAGCCGGAATGCGAAGCTCTGATCTTCGAAACTTATTCCATCTTCGGGATCTATGATAATATACATCGATAGCGAAGCACGGATGGAGCCGGTCACATAGAAGAACAGACGACAGAAAAGAACTGTAGAGTGGACTCCACGAGGATGTTTGCGTCCACCAAGACGCCTGCTTACACCTTTGGCTGACGTGCTCGTAACCAAAGTTTATCAGCTGTACTCGTAGCTGCGGTTATTTTACAGATCACGGTATGAGACTCGCAGCCACTGCCATGGACGATGATTACGAGGCAAATGTGTTGGTGTTCTCACAGCTCGGGAAGACGGGCCGTTCAAGTATCCAAGTACCCAAGTACATGTAAGCAATTGGTATTAAATCTGTTTATTTAAATCTTCTACGGACTTTTACGTAATGGGCGCGTGTGGCGTAGTGGTTGGAGGCGCCACTGCGACACACACGTGGAATCGATCCCCGCGCCCATGGCCCACCAAGCCTTCCATCCTTCCAAGGTCGGCAAATTTACACCATACTTGTCTGGGAGGATAGCAGCACTGGCTCGATACATCGGTAGGACACCGCGAGTCATTGTAAAGGCAAAGATATGCATTCAGTCACCTCCAACGATACTTAGTGAAGTCGAATGCATGGCGCATTCCTCAGGGATTGATCATCGCCGAGAGCTATCCTTTAACCTTTACTTTTACGTAAGCAAACATTACTTCGGTGAGTACCCATGGTCGACTTTCTATTAACCTCGGCATTGTATTATGAATTCGTCGCTTTCTGTTTCAGCAATCGCGAGGTTGTTAAACAGCATACGTTTACTTCCATACAATAACGCACATACAAAACAACTGTAGCTGACGTTTCGGCAGAGTCGCCTTCTTCAGAGCCTAGAAGAGTACACTAATACGCAACTTACTAAGTCAAACGCCTCAATAGCACAAACAGAAAGATGAAAATCTGCACGATAATTACAAGATCTACGGCTTATACTATCTACGGATCTTGCAACTCCAACCATTGTCAACAAATTGGTCAGGTTTTCGCTGTCTTCGTGTTATTCAGTCAACCTCTACTCTGATTTATAGGTACTATCCAAATTACTACCCTCCGACATATCTCGGCTATTACGATGGCCGACCTGAGAGTATTGCTCAGTTAGAGAATGATTACCGTTTTGCTAAAGGAGGACATTATCTCTACAACAGGTAACGTATTAGAAGAAGTCAGTAGAGAGTTATTTTTTGATGAAAGATACAATTAAGAGAAGTTATACTACGTTTAACGAACTTTTGCTGCTTTTCGATATTACTGATTCTCATCTTGTATTGTTTTCAGTTTTCCTTGCAAATCGTCATAATAAATATGTATGTACCAACTTAAAGTGATATTTATCACTGGGAAAACGAAATAACGTAGTTCCATGCTTTCGCTGGCAAAACAAGGAAACCTACGATTCTGCAGTACTCTGCGGCAAACTGCAACAATAACCTTCTTTGATGCTTCTGTCTCTCTGAAAAAGTGCCGTAGTGGGATCCAAGGCTTCGTGTTTTTGTTTCTCAACGACAGAATTGGGATGGATTACCTCAGATATTTGGTCTCATTTTCAATAAACTAGAAAATAATAAACAGCCAGATGTTCATTGGCTTCCATGTTTTGCATTCGTTTGCTTGAACAGCTGTTGATTGTCATCATCTCGTTTTTGTGACGATATCTTCACCGACATGGCTTACCGTGTGGATCGTAGCATTTCTCACATTCGATTCAATTCCTCGTATCTATCATCCCTGAAGGTATTCGAACTTTTCCGTACGAGGTCGGCTGATCCTTAAGGTTTGTCGTCTTCCCTGAAGCTTTGGGATAGTCGTGCTTGGACGCTCCCACTTGAATTGGACGGAGTGAGTTGATGCCTTATACAAACCTGGAACCCACTTTTCCAGTTCGAGGCGTGAGAGGCCCTAGTGAGTCGAGGCGGTGTTGAGCCAGTACCCTGCTCGCGATGAGCGGTACCACTACCACTAGATTATCTCTGCCCTCTGCGTTATTACGAATAGTCATTTCTTAAATCCAACACTTGGTTTGTGATTATCTATTCATAAACAAAGTTGCTTGAGGAAGAACACAATGAAGCAAACGTTTCAAAATATTATTTGAAAGGATGGAAATGACAGCGAAAAAAGTAAAAGTAAAAAGAATGCAAAAAATAGAGTTCATTACAGAGCCGATAACATCGTCAACATCGGACTTCAGCAAACGTATTTGCCCACTTGTCTTCACGATCTCTTCTATTGTGTAAGAGCGGCGAATCCATCACCATATCAGCACTACTACGCCGAGCGACACGCGCCCCTACGGAAGTCTCGTGCTCAAAGTCATAACTCCGATGACGAAAACCACGAATAGTAGAAAAATCTCATGATGACATCGATTATATAGTCTACATTTATATATGTGAAAATAGTCGGATTGTTAACTATTTTCTTATGTACATAAGTTCCAATCATATTTTTTATGTGGGAAGATGTAATAGGGTACTGTAGTTGAAGTCTATATAAGGCAGTTGTCTTTTTACCTGTTATCAAATGATTACGTGTGTTTAGTGTCAAAAGAGTCCAAATTATTGTTTATGCATGAGGAACATTCACTGTTTAACTTGTTACTTGAGGCTTATGAAGAGTATGGCACCATTACTTCTACTTCAGTTGAGCAACGTGTAAATACGTCCTACCAATGACTTCAACAGTGACTGTATAATGGCGGTTCAGCTCCTTGACCAACATGTCGGTGTTCGATTTGATGGAACAACAGAATAAAAAAGATAAAGGAAAAAGCTCTTGGCGTTGATCAATCCTTTAGGGATGCGCCATGCATTCAACTTCATTAAGCATCGTTTGGAGGTGATTAAATACATTTCTGGCCTTTACAATGACTTGCGGTGATCCGCCGATGTATCGAGCAAGTGCTGCTGTCCTCCCAGACAACTCTGGTACCAATTTGCCGACACCGGAGCGGTGGAAGGCTTGATGAGCCACGGAAACGTGGATCGATTCCACGTGTGTGTTGCAGGGCGCCTCCGACCACTGCGCTACACGGGCGAACAAGACAATGGGGCAACAAAATGCGACCAAAACTGTTAAGCGCGCCTCTACGGTTGCATACGAATTCACTCCATTGAGATAACAAAAATGGAACTTGTTGATGAACGATTTTCCTCGAAGCTTCGTTCTACCGACGACACTGCTCTCTTATCTAGTGTTATCTCAAAAACAGTACGAATGGTTATTTCAGCGAAGCACAGAGAATGTCGGATTGCGAATAGTTCGCAAGAAACTCGAGTCCATAGAGAAAGTCTGGATAAAGAACGAATCATTTTCTCTTTTTTGGATCAGTGAATAGAGAAATCACACCCTATACATATCTGGAATATTAAGTAAATAGAAATAACGATTTGAGAAAAACTCCGTAGACGACAAGAAACTGCACGAACCGGGTTCAGATCTCTGACGGAGGCCATTGAGTAGCTTAGCGATCCTGACACTGGTCCTGTGCTCCCACCAATTTTTTATATTTTTGCATGACCCGTCTCCGAATATACTATGCTGCTTCCGGCACTTTTTGCACTCTATTTCTTTCTCTCGCATTCATCATCCATGGAAGTCTTTGAACTTTTTTATGTGTGAGTTCCGCTGCTGCTTGACGGTTGTTGCCTTGTTCACGAATGTCGATAAATGTTATTCGAGTCGATTCTCCCTAGAATCTCGGGATAGCTGGGATAGAGCTTTCATGCGTGGATTTGAAGGGATTCTCTCCCTTATATTGCCAATAAATTTTTTCCATATCTGTGCTGCGAGGAAAAGCATGGACTTATATTTCCACCATCCTAAGAGTTGCATATAGAAGACAGGACAGGGCACATGGGCGACATTTTCTGGACATAATGAAGCAGTGAACTTAATGCCAACTAGGTTTTCATTACCCACGATCGACTTTCTATTAACCTCGGCATTGGATTATGAAATCGTCGTTTTCTCTCTCAGCAATTCCTCGGTGGAAGACAGGTGAAAAGAGCGGTGGGTTTTTTCGAGAAGCCGTAAATTTCGCAATTATAGTGCAGATTTTCATCTTTCTGTTTGTGCTATTGAAGCGTTTGACCTAGTAAGTTGCGTATTAGTGTACCCTTCCAGGCTCTGAAGAAGGCGATTCTGCCGAAACGTCAGCTACGATTGTGTTGTATGTGTGTTATTGTATGGAAGTAGACGTATGCTGTTTGACAACCTCGCGATTGCTGAGAGAGAAAACGACGACTTCGGTGAGCGTCTTTTATTTTTATATCACCAAAGATCTCTTTTATTCCGGCGTCTGGCTTGTAGCGTAAAGAAACATTATTTAAATATATGGAAATTGCTGAAGGTTTTAATGCATACATTACTGTGTTTTGCTTACTTTAATGCATAACAATTATCACAGTTTCAATGAATCAGCAATTGTTGAGACCTCCGAGCATATGGCTGTGTACATCTGTATTTTGCTCAAACGCGTCATTTGCTGGGGCTCCGGTTCATCTAACATTCAACCTATATGCAAGCTGCAAACCCACCATTTAGCCAACATGCCGTTTGCTCAACAGAATTTCCTCACTGGGGGTTTCGCTAATCCAGTGTCAGAGGGTGCCATGCAATCCCACTGCGACAGTCGTTGGGGGGGGGGAATCATGTGGATTATTTCGATATTACACTAATAGATTTTGAGAGAGTTGCAACCTTGTGAGAGAGGGTTTCCTCCAGCGTAGCAGGAGGAGCATGGAAACGTTGAATACCATTTGAGATTAGATAACACTAGTGAGTAATGAACCTTTCTCAGTGCATCACAATTCGATATCATCCCAGAGAATCCGATCTCTTCAGACCCATTTGTCAATTCAACCGGTTTCGTAAAGAAGGCTTTCAAAGTCCTTCAACTGTTCGAGAAAACCACAGTAAATCCCAGTTATATAAATTTTATTTGTTTCTAGTAACATCAGTTCCATAAACATAAATCCATTCACATTCCCACCGTACTCAATCATTATATGCACCAACTCTAATAGAGATGTGAGGCTTTCTAAAAATCGGAAATGATTTACTATTTTTTTTAATGGGGCGTGTGTAACGCACTACTTAGGGGGCTAGACATGGATTTGACTCCACGCCCTAGGCTCACCAAGTTCTGAGGTCGGCAAATTGGTGCCGGACTCATCTAGGAGAACAGCATTACTGACTCGATATATCGGTAGGCCATCATGAGTCTATTTAAAGGCCAAATATGCACTTAATTTTGCTCATTGAAGTCGAATGCATGGCGCATGTCTCAGGGATTGGTCGACGCCTGGAGCTTTATCCTTTTATCCTCTTTATCTTCTCAGTGGCGAACATCAGTTTTTCATCTAATTTCAATTCTGCCATAAAGATATAAGGTGAACGAGAGAAAAAAGAGCATTTAGAAGCGTAAATTCTTTGTTTTCAAGAGCCCACAAGGAATTTGAGCTTTCCAGTCCGTAACTAGCCTTGCTTTTCTCACTGTTTAGTTTATCCGCTCTAACTTCCTCTCTGTACGTGCCTTGGACCTTGGAAGTAAAGTGGACATGAAGAACAAATATAAAAGAGGAATTAGAATTAAGAAAACTCTACGGTCGCATTCGGGTCCTTCAAAGAAGCCGTCGACCAACCAGCCGACCTAAAACTCCGCGCTGACCTTTATGATTCAATAGACCTCCCAGCGCTCTGTTATGCAGCAGAAACCAAGTAAGAACATATATGCAGTCATGAACTCTGCGCTCAGCCACAGAGCGCTTGGACGATGTCGGCTGAAACATATCGGCACTCACATCAGCTAGCTGAAATGCTCAGCTGAGATCTTCGAAACTTTTTTTCATCTCCAAGACCGAGGCGAATTTTCATCGAAAGAGAAGCATAAATAGGCGGGTCACATAATAAGAAGAACAGGTGATAGATGGGCGAAAGGGAAAGTGGAGTGGATTCTAAAATGATGCAGTATCCTCTTAAAAGATATTCCAAACGATGGACAAACGTGATCGTGGCTAATGTCAACCAAATGCATTCGCAGGTGAAAACGATTATGGGAATACGTGACGGATCTCGCGAACGTTCGAGTTCGCAAGCGTCACAATGTCACGAACCCAGTCTACCAGTATGGGTGACGCTAGCGCAAGAAAAGAAAAGCGAATGGAAATTGTTCTGGGACCTGCACTATCAGTGAAGGCGTGCCAACCAAGTATCCAGGTGGTGAGTAAGTATCCTCCTCTCTTTTCTCTTTTTTCTCGTATGTTCTCTCCGTGAACCCATTGCATCCTTCTGAGTGGTTGTATTTAGAATTTCCATACCGGTAGAATTCCTTCTGTGACTCCTAATGAAATCGAGAAAGTATTGGTTACTTTTGACGTTAGCAAAGTTTCAGTGTTTATGAGTTCCAAAAATGCAAAAGATGCTACTACATTTTTTTTGCGGAAACGATGTGAATCATTGTATGGTAGTGCATCGCACAGTGCCTTTCATATTCACTATTATTTGTTCTTAGTGATTATTTAATCATTAGTGTTGAAGACAGTAAACGAAACAACAGATTTTAGCTCATTTTTATGTTCATATCGTGTTCCTGTGGCGCAGTGGTTGGAGGGGCCACTGCGACACTCACGTGCAATCGATCCCCGCGCCCATGGCCCACCGACCCTTTCATCCCTCCGGGGTCGGCAAATTGATTCCAGACTTGTCTGGGAGGATAGCAGCACTGGCTCCATACATCGGTAGGCCACCGCGAGTCATTGTAAAGGCCGAATATGCATTCAATCACCTCCAACGATACTTAATGAAGTCGAATGCACGGCGCATCTCTCGGAGATTGATCAACGCTGAGAGCTTTATAGAGCTTTTCTTACTAGTTACTGTAACGATAGACACAACTTAGTTACTAGTCAAAAACGATTGCTGTGAATTTACTGCCCTAACGTTGACAGAAAATGGGCTTTAATCGAGAAAGATACTGTTGAGTGAGCGAGGTGGAGCATTTAATGAATACTAAGCCTAAACGATAAAGCATTCGGCGTTGATCAATCATTGAGGGTTGCGCCGTGAAAGTGACTTCACCAAGCATCGTTGAAAGTGATTGCACTCATGCGTGGCTTGTACAGCTTCAAGTGAGCGCTGCCATTGACCCAGACAAGCCCGATACCAATTTGACGACTCTGAAGAGATGAAAGGCTTACTGAATCCAGCACGCGGGATGGAACCAGTGACCTCATGGGCATTGCAGAGTACCTCTAATCAATGCGCTTCACTGAATGTGAAATTATGGTGTTTCAAATAGTGCGAATTTGAGAAAATTTCACGGAAATTTGACAGCAAAACTTCTAGAAAAGTTTAGATCAATATTGTTGGTACAAACTTTTTATATAGGAATGCGAACATAGTGGGCAAAAGGAAAAGTTCGGTTATTTTAGCACAACCTTTATTTTATGGGACGAGAAGGCGTGGCCTCATGAACATCCCTACTTATTATTGCCCGTCGACATCGTCGCTGGTTACTGTGTGAAGTACTGCAAATCAGCATAGCTAAGTGTTGCTATGGTAGAACGTTCACAGGTCTTTGGTGCTTAGTAATAATACACATCTGCATTACAGTCCGCTTTCGCCCACTCAGGTGCATCCAATATAATTGAAAATGCAGGACTTCTACCCTGCCTTCAGGGCCTTTAAATTTAACTAGTATTTCCTCATTCTCTCTCGTTTTTACGTTTATGTTTTCCTATCTGCGTTCACAAGCACTTGAATTTTCTTGTTGTAAACACTTCGCTCTACTTTTACGCAGTGAGAATTCTGGTCGTTTTCAATCCTATTCGAAGCACAAATTGTCGGTATCACTTGTATCACCTGTAATCCCGTTGATCGTCGATTGACACGAGCGGGCGCCATCAAATGGAATTGTCGCGACTAATGGCAAATGGAAGTTACGTCATGGAATTTTGTGTCCAGGTAGAAATTCCCCTGTAGGGTTGTTTTTGGAAAAAATATTTTTTGATGGCTTCAAACTCTCAAATTAGTTAAATTAAACCCTAGTTTAGTATCGTAATCTTTGAATGAATTCTTCACTGAAGTTTGATACTCTTCCACAGGATGACCAGCAGACAACTGGTGATGAGATGGGAAAGTCTTTGCACGGCTTTCTGTGCTTTAGGGAAATACCAACCAGCAAATTATCAGTCGCATAAAGATTGCGCTGGGACCCTCATAATTTTTCACGACTAATGAATAACTACCACTTAACTATTCAACTATTAACGATGTTTCAGAATACAATCTCACGTATTCAGGAAGCTTTCGAGATCGTGACATTTCCTTACTATCGATGTGCGCAAATTTTCCACATAGTCATTTCCGCATTTTCGATAGCTCTAATAATTTTTTGTGTTCATGAAGTACCTGAAAACACTTATCTTCCACTACAATGTAAAGGTATGCCCTGTTTTATGTATTTAGGCCGACTTCATAATTATAGTTGATTGCTTGCATAAATCTCTGTTCAGACCTTACGAGTCTTGCAGTCCCATTTTCCACTTTTAGCTTGTCATCATAATCATCGTCAAATGATCAAGGGAAATGGTCACTTTAGAGCATTATGACGTCTACTGAAATCTTTCCATAATTCACTGAGGCAGGTTTCTGAATTGTTCCCATCTGGGAATGCGATTTGTCCACATGAGGAGCAAACATGTTCGCCACAGATTTTGAATGCAGTTATGGATGACCCGCTCTTCCGATCCTCAACTTCCATCACAGGACACTATCTATTGCTGCTTATTTTTTGCAAAACATAATCACCGCCCTGAAGATTTAGCGGCGCAGTCCAATACAAACACCAAACAGCTCTTCCATCATCGAAGCGTGGGGAAATATACATCGAAGAGAAAGATAAGCAGATACTTGGAAGCTTTCCATTCATCAAGGCTCACTAAAATATACACCGAGGCAAAGGACGAATGCACTTATCAAATAGTCAAAATTGACAAAGGATGGGCACAAAGACTAATAGAATTGACAACAAAGAAATGCAAGTGTTTACGTATCACCTTTAACGACGTTTGTTGAAGTCGAATGTGTGGCACATCAGTCAACGACTGATAAACGCCGAAGCCTTTATCTTTTAAGCCTAATCCTCCAATTTGGGTAACCATACTGCAATATTGAACCTCTATTGCATATTCCTGCTTCACACGGATGAACAACTGTCAGCCACGACAGGCGTTAAACGATGGAAGCGCTCGTCAATATCACGTTGAAGGCACGTCGTCCCCATCGGAGGACAAGTCAAGCAACCTCGTACAAATTAAGGGGTGTTTCCGTAAACAAGCACACACTGCATGAGGATACACGGATTAAACCGAAATTTGAAGTGCTGTTTGATGCCCTTTGGTGTCGCGAGTTACTAGAGGCGCCTTAGAATTTAGCTACTGGATAATGAAGTTAATTTATAGATTTTACTCTTCTCTCTCTATTTCGCATGCTTTTTACACGCCTTCGTCATGATCATCGGTCAGGTGAGAACATTTTTTCCCTTGCTCAGGTATTGCTTTTAAGAGAAAACAACAAGCAAGGAGTAAAACGAACACAAAAGGCAGTTGGGTGGTTGACTCAAACGGGTTCTAAAACGCTGCGTTTGCTCGTCATTTACTTTAGAAGTTTGATATTTATATCAGGGACTGGTATCACAGTGGTAGTAATGTCGGGCATCACGAGCACGGTGCTGGTTCGATCGCACTCTGGGTACACCAAGCCTCTTCTCTCCGGGCTCGGAAAATTGATACCGGACTTGTTTGGGAAAAATTCACTCTTTGCAATTCAAGGGGGAACGTTCTAGCACGGCTGAGAATCGACTCGACCAGCAACCAATAAAATTCACGATGAAAAAGAAAATCCTCAAGCAACAGCCAAAGCCTTGGAAGACCTTCGCGGCTGCTGGATGCGAGGAAACGAATCGAATGCGAGAAGTGCTGGGATCAACAAGTAGATGTGGAGGACGAGTCGTGTAGAAAAAAAACATTCGTTGCACAAAAGCACACACATAACTTTACAGTATCCAATTTATAGTAAACTATGGACATGGACATCGTTGAAGGAATAGTTATTAAAAGTGTTTTTATAACAGCCGGAAATTTTCGTTCACGAGATATTTCTGTGAATTTCCAAAGCCTCATTATCAAGCCAACTATAGCATAATTTATACGACTGTGATAGCTTCACTTGTTTTATGAAATGGCTCTCAAAAGTGCGCCTTTATTCCCATGGGCACCAATTAAAGCGGATGACTAAGTAGTTATATAAAAAATAAGCACCTGTTAGATTTTTTTATCTTTCCATTGTGGGAGCGTGGGATTTTGACTAGCGATACCACGGCGGCGATTCCTGATTCAGGTTTAACCCATAATGCCCAGTGTGTCTAGAGATTCATTCTTCCGCTCGAAATCATACGACTACTTCAATAATCAGTTCACGTAAAAAACAATCTGTAGACCGATCAAACTCCGTTAGAAATGCTTTAGGATGAAAATGTCAAATATATGGAAGCGGTAGCATGGCTCACATCCTGCAGAGAGGTTAATCGCACGCTCTACGTTATTGTTCAAGTTTTAGTAGAGCCCTTGGTATAGTTAGGTGCTATACAACTAGGCAGTGGAAAGAATAAAATGCGTCAAGTTTTACAGACACCACCCCTTCTTCGATAGCTTCAAGATTATCATTTTCGAAAAACAATTCTACCCTTCAACAAGGAAGGCATACAATAAGACTGGAAAATGGTAGTCAATATGTCCTAGATTTCACTTACATGGTACTTGATACTTGAACGGCTCGTCCTCACTGGTTGTGCGGTCCCAGCATAATCACCATTTTTCGGAGATTTTCTGGCTAAGCCATTGTGGTTCCCTGGAATCCCGAGGTCAGCCTGATAAGAGTCTACCCCAGATCTTCACCACCACGGACAGTTGCAGCCCTTGTGGATCAGAGTGTGATTTGCCACCATGCGACTACGATACCAGGTGGTGGATCCTGGTATTGGTTCACTCTTAGCTAGGCTTCCTGATCGAAACACCGGCCTCCTTCTCAGCTCGGGAGACCCTGCTCGGGAACGAATCCCCTGCTGTACCCGAGACCCAGGAACACCTCCCGGCCACGATGAGGCAGCAAACCGTTGGAAGCGTCCTTGTTTTTAGCTTTCTTAAAATGATTCGACGTGAGTTATCCAGAGATCTACAAAAAAATCTCGGTTAGTTTATACGTGAGCCACACTATTTCAGTGTTATCAGTTGTATCTTGGCTATTCGTACATAGAACCGTGCGATGTTCTTATTAATCCACTTTTCCATGCTTTCTTTCATATCGCATTCGCCTTTGCAATCGCGTGGATGGAAAACACACTCGTAAGTGAACTACAACCATTTTCGTCTGTTTTTTTTTGAAAAAAATAACCTATTTACCCGCACCTGACTCGCAAGAAGTTCGAAGACCTTCTTCGATGGATACCAAAAAATGAATCGAATGCAGGAAGTAATCCGCGCAGTAGATGTAAAGACGGGTACTGTAAGGTAAAAAAAAGATTCAGCTACGCGCTTTTAGCGCAGTGGACAGAGATGTCCTGCAATGCCCTGTCTTTGATTCGATCCCATATCCCGGGCTAGCAAGCTTTCCATCTTTGCCGGGTCGACAAACTGGTACCAGACTTGCTTGGAAGGATAGCAGCATTGATGTGATACATCGACAAACAAACATAAGTCATTGTATGGGTCAGTATTCAGTCACCTCCAGCGATGCTTGATTAAGTCGAATGCATGGTGCATCCCTCAAGGATTGGTCAGTACCGACCGCCATGTCCTTCATCCCCACATTTCAACTGTCTTGTTACATTTGTCTGGATTATTGTAGTAAAACTTAGGTAAGGAACCATATCTTTGCCGATCATTTATTCTACTGAAGCTTCTCTATATATGTGAGTTGATTTCTACAGTGTTTCCAAAACAGATCGTGATGGTTTTCGAAAGAAGCATAGCGCTTTTCTGCATCGATCGTTACGATGAATCCTCAAAGAGCATAGGAAATTGTTTGCTGGCTTTTACGGCGAGTTTTCCACACGTGTTTTCTTTTAAAGTATTCTATTTCTAATATAGGTGGGGTATCTCTGTGTTTAGAAGCCATTCAAGTAAGACCAAATGCTTTTCGACTGCTCTCCATTGCTTAATGCGCTCCATTATCGATTAATCACTTAATCGATTAAATTTCATTCACGGAAATTAAAACATACAAAACACAATAAAGTTGGTAAGAACTTCGAGGAATCCAAAGAAAGTTCTGGTGTGTTTACAGATATCGATATGTGTTTGTCAGTTATTGTGGGCTTACATAAACTCACGATTCGACACGCCTTCGTACTCGTTCATGCCTCGGCCGTCGAACAACGAACTTCGCGGAGATGAGATCTTCTATTTCATGTTCGCCGCTCATGTAGTAGGATCGCTTGCGATGGCATTCATCTACATCACACACTATCGCCATCGCCAAAGGTACCATCGTAGCTGATTTGGAATAATTCTTAAATTCTGCTGTAGATGCTGTCGCTTCCATCTCTGACCAAAAAATATGCATCCCTAATCTTCAAGAATACGAAGAATGGTCGATTAAAGAAAGTGTAGTTTTTTAACAGACTAATTGGACCTCCTCATCAATTATGGAAAAAACCTCTTCAGAAGAAAAAGAGATGCAATGACAAAAGAACTAGTACCTCATTTAGCCCTCGTTTCCTAATCACTCAAAAGTGTAATTTTCACCCGACAAAAAGATATAAGCAAAGACATCGTTATCGGATGCCGTAGAAGAGCCTTTATTACTTAATAGACCTATAAGAAACCTAAAGCTACTTAAATGCGAAGAACTGCTAAATTATTCCCACATTAGCCTCATGTAAGCGATTATTTAACAGTTCGAACTCATAAGTGGGGTTCGTAAGCAAAAAGCAAAAATTCACGGAAATTGTCACAACCTTTGAATTTTGTTAAGCCTTAGCCCGCCTTTTGCGAACTATGCCATTCAGATTGACACAGACTCCGAACCGTCGATTCCAAGTTTACGAGAGTCGAACCTCATCGCGTTTGCTGTTCACGCTGTCGGTTCTGCATATAACCGTCTTTCTGGTCTATCACGTAGCAATAATTTGTTTGAAGAATACGTTCAACACAATCACAACTTCCTTGCCCGTTATGGTCTCTGCTAACACTGCCATATACGTAAGCCTTTTCTATATTTCTCTCTATGCTATTCTTGATAGCAAACGACAAAAAATGGTGATGTGCTTGTTGCGCCTGTGTGCTTTCTAGTACTATTTTCTTCACAATAGCAACGTTGCCGTCTAGTTCTCCGTGGTTACTATTAATTGTGGGCAAAATGTGCTTTTCAAAAAACCGTTGCACTAGACCCGCCCCGTATTCATACATGCTATTGCAAATTCAAAAGTGGGAAGAGGCCTCATTTGCGCGCTATTTTTTGTTCGTTAAGTGTTTGTTCAGTATAGATTCGTTTGGGGAACCTACACTGAAATTTCGAGAAACACGATGACGCACGCTATCCTGTTGACCAGCAGACTTTAATGGACCCAGCACATGTTCGACGTAGTGTTCGAAATATAGGTGTACTCCTACTCCTGCAGTTGCTCTCCTGATTTGACAATGTAAGTCGGAAATTCAGCTATCACTTGCGTGATGCGGAGTACTCCTAGTTCCACCATTTCAAGCAGGTGTCCGATAACTTTCAGCGATATTTAATACTGCCTACATAATGTTCATTTCTTCCCAAATATACCTCAAGACAAAGGAGTCGACAAGTTCAGTACGACCCTAAGTGTTTTTCGTCCTCTTCCTAGCAATAAAATCCTCAGATGTTGGGGTCCTGTCACCACCACCTAATGCTGTACGATTCTTTATAAGATAGCATGTCGGATTTCGAGAGGGGGGAGCAATTGAGGTGAAGTGCTATGTCTACCTTCGCATTGAAGGTTTGAATGAAGTCTTTTGGAATTGTAAACTGCCATGAATGGTTCAGATCACCGTTTTAAACTCAGCGACAAGCTCTCTCCGTAGCTCCCAAGCGACGAGATTGATGGCATTAATTCACGTTGCTCATAAACGTTTTATTTGCTTCAAATGATGTGTGAAATAATCGAGGACATTAGTTCCAACTTTTACTCTAGTGGCACAGGGGAACTGCTGTTTCTCAAACGCGTCGACTAGTTTAACGAAGTCCTATTTGATCTCCTTCATTTACTCCATGAGGAGCTTCAGATTGTTAGGGGGCTCTTTCGTTTTTATTGCTGACGATGCTCTTCTTTCTTCTATCGATAAAAGTCATTCAGGCGATCCCTCGTTGCACTTTTTCCGGTATGAGTTCCTTAATTTTCATTCACTTCTTATTTTAGGCGATTTCCGAGTACACCTTGCTGACTCCGCTTGTCACTATACTATTCTTGACAAGAACAAAACGAGCTCGTCGATCCAACATTCTGTCGATGACTCAGGTTAGCATCCTTCCTTCCTGAGAAGCCGTTCAGACATCTGCATCTAAGCGCTCATTTTGTAGTTGGATTGTAAACAAAGATAGACGCATTTTGTAGATGAAAACATCGGGTGCTGAAGGATGGGCCATCTATTCAAGTCAGTTACAAAAGCAGTGGAAATGAACGGTAAATGAAAAGTTCCGACAATAAAGAATATTAAGCTAAATGTTAGCACAATATCTCATCCACAAATGTCTTAGTTTGCAAAACTGTAGCAAGAAAAACTCACTGTGTTTCTGAAAGCGCGCGTGTGGCGTAGTGGTCGGAAGCGCCCTGCAACACACATGTGGTCCTGTGGCTCACCAAGGCTTCCATCCCTCCGGGGTCGGCAAATTGGTACTAGACCTGTCTGGGAGGATAGCAGCACTGTCCCGATACATCAGTAGGTCACCGCGAGTCATTGTAAAGGCTAGATATGCATTCAGTGACCTCCAAACGATGCTTAATGGAGTCGAATGCATGGCGTATCCCTTAGGGATTAATCGACGCCGAAAGCTTTTAGAGCTTTATGTGTTGCTGATGGCTCTAACACGTCTTCTACATCCTTGGTTAAGGGATAGAAACAGCCAAATATTCTCTATTTTCAACTGCGAATTTCACTGCAAAATTCCAATTGCCTTGTACACAGCTTTGTAGTAAACACTTGTCGTTTTTTGCCACTAACTTCCGAAAAGATCAGAGGACACGCGCAGTGGTTCAACCGTAATCTGATCTGATCTGCACCACTTATTTCAGGTAAAAAGATCAGGCTGTTATATGTGTCATCTCGATTTCGATCCCCAAAGCTCAAATAGCCGAAGAGTTTTGTAAGCTGATGCTTCCGATTCTTGTAGGGAGTCGCTGACAAGAAAGTCTTCACCATTGCGCTTCTGTTTCCGATATTCACTTAGTAGAGTAGCTCAAAGTGGCGACAAAAGCTCAGGTTGAATATGTCATTAGGAGCTCACCGGAAGAACTTGATCATGACACGCTATCAAAACTTCTCACGAAGCACCCTCAATGCCAGAAGAGAGTGACGAAACGTCGATCTCCACGTTACTTTTGATGCCACTAATTATACCAAAAGCACCTTATTTTCTTCCAAAACGGCAATAAATGCAACTAATTACTTAATAATGATTATTATTGTTTATTACAATATTCTTGCCGTCGGTGGGCAAAAGATACACTTGCAATATCTCGGCGGTTTACGCTTTCTCGAGAGCCAATTCATCTGCCATCGTGAGCACTAAGACAATGTTCCTTCACTAGCGTGACCTTTTTTCTGCAATTTCATTCCCTGTCAAAATTAGCGTGGCGTAATCAACTGCTAGTCGTCCAATATGAAGTACTAGAGCGAAGCCAATAAATTTTCTAAAGCGAAATTCACTAGGTGAATTCGTAGCGCAATATTTATACAGGCGACTACCGTATCCTTCTTGAAAATATTTCACTCAACACCAAACTGAGGAATTTCTCAAATAATCGCACGAAAAGGTGGCAGAATCCCTCAACTAGAAAAAGAATTTGGAAAATTTTGGCAATTTGGAAAAGAACAACATGCAAGTGGATGAGAAAGGAAAAGAAGTGTGTACGACCATCCCAATGCAGGATGTTTGGCAACTCGAGATTAGGGTGATTTTTCTAGAACTAGGGCTAATTCTGTTATTTGTTGACTGTTATCTACGAATTTGGGTACAGTTGATAACTACCTTCTTTCATTGATAAGCTAACACTTGACTGTTACCAAATATTTATTCGGCTGAGGTTTCGACGCCTTCGTCTTCCCCAGAGCCGATGAGCAGAGTCGATGTCCACGAACCTTTGTACTCTCGATGTTGCGACTTCGTCGTCGTATCGAGTCGGATGTTCTCTAGTGCAAGATCGCTAGAATGTTTGGTAACAAGCTCGTTTTAGCGTATCAGTGTAACAAGGTTCATTGATCATTCAGACCGAGGCTTAATGAAAATCAGTTCGGAATGACATTGGTAAGGTCCTTCTAGATCCTGCTGCATTGACGAGCTCTTGCATCTTGTCGAATTCCCATGCCAACGAATATCTTTTTCAGCATGAGACGGTGGATTGTTCACGGTATATTCTCTGCTGACCACTAAATAAATTACATATGCGATCAACCTTCGTGTAAACTTAATTGCCATTTTCCTATTTTGTGCTTGCATCTGTATTAAGTAAATAAAGGCAAGACGATAGTTTGCACATCCGTTTGTGATGCAATACAATTATTTCAAGTTCCATTCCGTGTGACATCACGTCACTTCACGGCAATTTTCTGGATTAAAGCTTACTTTTTGCAGATGGTTGAACGGCCATTTCGCAACAGTTGTGTTTCGCCAATAAATAACCTGTTTTCATTGTTATGGTTATAATGTCCACATAGCACATAATCAGTTGGTTGTTACCACAGCCTACGAGCGGTTCAAGAAGCATTGACGGACCGTTTTTCTCTACCGCACTATGTATACTCGTTCGATTGCTGGTTAAAAACGGACGAAGACAGCAGAAGTGAGAGCAGTAAAGCCATTCTCTATACTTAATAAGGATAAAAAGGATAAAGCTGTCGGCGTTGATCAATTCCTGAGCGGTGCGTCATGCATTCGACTTCATTAAATATCGTTGGAGGTGACTTTCAGGCTTTTGCAATGACTCGCGATGGCCTACCGTTGTGTCGAGCCAGTGCTGCTATCCTCCTAGACAAGTCTGAACCGACCCCGGAGCGATGGAAGGCTTGGTGGGCCACGGGCGCGGTGATCGATTCCACGTGTGTGTCGCAGTCGCACCTCGAACCACTGCACCACACGCGCCCCCTACACTTAATACTTTAGAAAACCCTCTGTCGAACGAGTTCATTTTTCCGGAGCTACGCCCTAAACTAGGACACTTTAAAAAATACACTTTTACACGGAAATAATCCATCGAGAGTGTTTTATACATGTTATTTATTAATGAATTTATAGTGGACGCCAACTAAATTATAAATGATGTCTACTGAGGAAACATAAATGCATCAAAAACAATTGAGCAAGTCTAACTATAACGATGTACAACCTATAGCAAGCGTGTAGGAACTAGAAACTGGAACAACAAAACGAATAGTAAGTGTAACAACAAAATAACCAACTAACTATACAAACGTGCTAAGTATTAACCGTCTAAAATGTTTAGTCAAAGGAAAAAATGTTGAGAACTGTAGAAGAAACAACATCATACATTATGTGAGTTACTGAAGAACTGCGCGGTCGATCATGTGAGGCAGATGACGTTCAGCCTTCGATCAGCAACCTATCGTTATTTCTTCCAGTACCAACATGATGAATCGTTGATGGCGTACAGAGTGTATAAATGTCGTAGCTATTAAGAAATTACAAAAACAAACCCAACTTTATTCACCTGTCACCTGTATCACCCTGTAGTCCTGTTGATCATCGAGGGACTCGAGCGGGCGCCAGTAAATCTTCCAATTTTCCCTATCACGTGCAAGAGTAGCCCAGTGGGTTCTGTTCGCTCTAGGGACTGTTGAGCATCATATCTTTCTTATAGGACGTTTAACATCCCGAGGAATCCAGTCACTAACGGCTCTTGTCCATCGGTTGTCATTCATACGCATTACGTGCCTGGCCTTTCTCATCTTCGACTGTTTGACGCACAGAACAGCATCATTGATTTTTGATCGTAGGCGCAGGTCGGAGCTTCGGATCCCTTCCCTTAGTCGAGTGAAACGGGATGCTCCTAGCATCGTCCTCTCAATTTTATTAGATAAAAAAAAACTAAAATGCGGTTGCAAACCTGGCAATTGAAACTGGTACAAGGCACATGGCATGTACATTCGAGAAGTGCAACTATTTCACATCAAAAAGTAAAAATGCCAAGACCAAAACTCCCGAAGACTCTTAATTTAGCGAAAAATTACGACGCATCACCGAAAATCAGCTTTTTGGCAGGTATCAATTGGCAACGCGGTGAGTCGCTGATGAAATCATCAGTTCTGTGTAGTTGACGGAAAATTGCGCTCATTCGTTCAGCGAATCGTTGGCGGAGCGTTATGGATTAATGAGGTAGGATGCCAAGAGTGTGCTAATGAGTGCACAATGTGCCGCTGGTTTCAAACTTTTCATCAGGATGAGAAAGTTAGCGCACGTCCTTCTGCTATTGATTACAGTCAGTTGAAGGCGTTAGAGTTAGCGAATTGCTCCCACAACTGTTCCCAACATGAAAAAAGAACTCAATGTAGAGACCTCAACTTTTCCGGAGCATTTAAAAAAAAGTGGAAATCGGCGAAGGTCAACAAATGGATGATGCACAAAGTGAACAACAATCTGTGAAATAGTAGCATTGAAGTGTCGTCGGTGCTACTTCTGAACAACCAGAACAATTGCTTTCTCGATTGTGTTGTGACGTAGGATAAGGAATGGATCTTTTATGGCGACAATCACTTCAGTGGTCGCGATGAAGCTCAACAGCATTTCCGAAAGTCGAAATTGAATAGAGGAAGGTCGTGCCGACCGTTTGGTGGTTTACAGCCGGTTCGATCCATCGCACTTTTTTGAGTCCGAATGAAATGGTAGGAAAGCACTTCCAAAAGATCGACGAAGTGCACCAGACAATTGGACTTCTGCACCTGGCACTGGTCAAAAGAAAGCGAAACACCTTCGCCGCAATAACGCACGTCCACAACCCGCACCACGAAGCTATTTAGAAAAGCTGAAGAAACTGGGCAATTGAACTCTGGCATCGTACTGTGCAACTAACTGCCTCGATAACTTTCTGCGCAGAAATCTCTAAGAAACCATGCCGAGACGGATAGTGGCTTCAACGTACGTCTTCTATTGCCTGCAAATGTCCAAGATTTTAGGCAACTGGTATAAGTAAATTTGTTTCGTGTGCTCAAAATTGCGCAGATTGTATGATTGTTACATCAGTTAATAAAGTCTATTCGAGGTTAAGATATGCCATTTCAAAAAATACAGATCGAAACCAACCAAGAAAAAAAACCAGTTAATTTTCGAACAGCCGAATAATTTTACGATGTGGTTCGCCCTTGTCGCAGTGAATTGTGGATCAGATAATTAACACAAAATTCAACAAGCACTTATAGCTCAGTAATCTTGCGCTACAGTTAGTATGTGGGGAATGCCCTCAAAAAACGTCATGGACATTCCAGACAATCCACGTGGCAACTCAATTGTTCGTCAGCTACTAAAGTTTGAAAGACACCGAGAGCGAAAAGTATGACAAGGTGATGTGTTGACAAATGTCGCAGCAAGACTGCGAATACGGTAACAGAAGCCGTGGGACATGCCTGATGTAGATGGAAGAACTGGTAGACGTCAACGTTGTAATGCAGCATATAATGTTTAAAGTGTACGAATGTCAGTTGTCACAGACATCGCTGCTCAATTTTCAAACACACGATTTTTTAAAAATGTATTGAGGTGTTAAGTGGTAAATGATAAAGCTCTCGGCGTTGATCAATCCCTGAGAGATGCGCCATGCATTCGACTTCATTAAGCATCGTTAGAAGTGATTGCTTCTAGCCTTTACAATGACTCGCGGCAGCCCTACCGGTGTATCGAGCCAGTGCTGCTATCGTCCCAGACAAGTCTGGCACCAATTTACCGACCTCAGAGGGGTGGAAGGTTTGGTGGGTCATGGGCGCTGGAATCGATTCGAAGTGTGTGTCGCACTGGCTCCTCCAACTGCGCTACACGCGCCCTGTATTGAGGTGTAGCATTTTTTTAACCTCGGATTGATCAACAATACACCGTTTTCTTGATGAGCAAACACGAGATTGTTAACAGCAAGATTTCTTGAATACAATACTGAATGACGTTTCGGTGGTTTCGCCTTCTTCAGAGCGTGGAAGAGTTAAATTGCCTGGCAGTCCACTCAGTAAAAAACTACCATAACCTCAGCGGACGAAACTTACTTTCTTGGATACATGGATACCCTGTCTTCACGAGTTGTCCGGACTGCAAGACATTTTCCATTCGTTTCCTTGCTTCGTAATCGTCGTCCATAGTGTTCGTTTGATTTGAGCGTGGTGGCGGGTACGAGTCTCATCCGGTGTTCTGTAAAGCAGTTGTAGCTGCGAGTACAGCTGTTTAACGTTAATTATGAACACGTGAGCCCAACGTATGCGTAGTCGACATATGTATAGATATTCTTACGAACTGCCTTTGTTGAGCTGTTGCGAGCTTGATACAAGCTTTTTGCGATGGCTGACGTTTCGGTGATCTCACCATCTTCGGACCCCGGCCGTATTTTATGTAGTGATAGCCTTATAATTCGGTGAAATATCTGTAGTACTAATGAAGATCTAACATGAAATGAACGCCATATTGATCAGAAACCACCCACCGTGATTTTGCGAGTGGGACTACCTGTGTTGTTTACGTTGGATGGCCAGCGGGACCCACCCTGGTTAAAAATTAATTTAAAGCAAGGTGCCAGGTCACGTGTGATAGTGAATTTGGCGGTTTAGCGGCCAGAAGACGTTTATCGTGCGCTTCGCTCAGAAAATCCACACTGACTCCACCAAGCCTCTGATTCCCACTGGAATCGAGGAATTGACACCGAATTTGTCTGGAACAAGCTCATTCCCACTCACCCACACGAGAACGTTCTAGCGCAAAGACAGAACAATCCTCAAGGGCCTCCGAAGTATCATGCATATGTGTTTGAATACCTGCATGGATAATGGATTTGAGGAAATAAATCGGTTAGAAGATGTACTGGGATTCGCACTGTGATGCAAGTGGTGTTGGGTCATTTAATATATGTAACGAGAAATAAACAATTCTTCAGTACAAAAGGAGACAGATGCATAGAGGTTATGTTACAATAAAAGTTAGTCTTAATGTGTTCATGATTTGAGTCGACAGTGTCGACAAGTCGACCAATAAATGGGCCACCACTGGCACATCATAGGTCACAATTAATTTAAAGGTCAACTAGTATGCCAACCTCGCACAGGTCAACATCTGCACGTCACTCGAGTATATTGAGTAATACGAAAATGCCATGGCGACTGACTAAGAGACCATACACCTAAATCGACGTGGAACTTCTACAATTAAACTCTAACTAGACGCTTACTCCTATGGCGCAACTCAGTGCTTCAACACCAACACTCGGTCGTCATTTGACTGAACATACGAGTATGGCAATTCATACTCATTGAGCGACTGGTTCTGCAGTTATTCTCTTTGTGCTTCAATAAATCTACTACTGTAAATGCTATAATGAGTATATAGTGTACAATGGGGATTATTTGAGTTTATGATAGCCTAATAAAAGGGTGAAAGATAGAACACTGCTTTGGCAATCACGTAGATGCACTCTATGTTCGACCTCATTGAGAATCGCAAAGGTGATTTAATGCATATTTAGCCTACACAATGACTTTCTAGAGGTCACCGACATTTCATTCTAGCTTATCATAAGGCCCCTTGGCCGCACGGACTGAGATGAGTCGACATCGAAATCCTCGGGTGGTTTCACCCCCTGAAATTCCAAATGCTTTGCGCACTATGGTCTTAAACCGTGCAAAACCACTCATGCTAAACCATCTGCCTACCCTGTGAACGAACCCGAGCCATCCGGCACAGAAGCGAGGTTCGTACCATTAGACCACTTGTATACCCAGCTTCTTGGGAAGCTCACATTGGTTTATACAGGGAAGTTTCCCTATGGAATTTCACATAATTTTGAGCGATGTGCTCGTTGAGTTTACGGCACTACGGAGACAAAACTCTGGGCCGAGCCGGTGATCGAAACTGGGACCTCTCGCACCCAAAGCGTTAATCATAACTTTAGACCAATTGTACACCCGGCTTCTTGGAAGCTCACATTGGATTCCGCAGGGAAGTTTTCCCATGGGACTTCACAACATTTTGAGCGATGCCGTCGTTGAGTTCAGAGCACTACGGAGACGAAACTCTGGAGCGAGCCGGTGATCGAAATCGGGACTTTCCCACCCAAAGCGAGCATCACACCACTAGACCACTTGGCCGTGCAGATTACTTTGAGTAGACATTGAAATCCTCGGGTAGTTTACCCTTTAGAATTTCATATGTTTTGCGCACTATGGTCTTTAATTGTGCAAAAACACCCATGCTAAACCATCTGCCTACCCTGTGAACGAATCCGAGCCATCCTGCACAAAACGCGACGTTCGTACCACTAGACCACTTGTATACCCGGATTCTTAGGGAGCTCACATTGGATTCTACATGGAAGTTTTTCCATGGAATCTCACAAAACTTTGAACGATGCCGTCTTTGAGTTCTCGGCACAACGGAGACAAAACTCTGGAGCGAGCCGGTGATCGAAATCGGGACTTTCCCACCCAAAGCGAGCATCACACCACTAGACCACTTGTATACCCGTCTTCTTGGAAGCTCACTTGAAGTTTTTGCATGGAATTTCACAAAGTTTTGAGCGATACGGCCGTTGAGTTCACAACATAATGGAGACAAAACTCTGGGGCAAGCTGGTGATCGAAACCGCGACCACTCGCGCTCAAGGCGAGAATCATACGACTAGACCGGCATGGCCGTGAGGGGGTATTGTGAGTCGACATCGAAATCGTCAAGGTTTTCTGCACTGTGGAATTTCATATTTTTAGGGCATTATGATTGAAGTTAAAAGTGTTGTTAAAGTGCGCAAAGCTAATGATACAAAACCATGTGCCCACCCTGTGATTGTACCCTAGACATCTGGCAGACGAGGCGAGAAAACGTTTTCGAAAAAACCGACCGTTTTTTACTTGCCTTCCAGCCAAGAAGAACACCCGCTTAGAGTCGTATATGCTAGGTGACTGCACCACCCCACATTAAAACTCAATTCTGGGATACGGAGCTAGAGCACTTGTTATCTCTGGGCAGTGTTCCCTTCTAATCATTCTCTTATTTTTTGGGATTTATCTAAAAAGCCTCGAGAAGTTTGCCCGTTGGTGTTTTCGAATCCTGTGCGATGATAACGACGTTTACAACAAAATCGTCTCCGCTGTGCTTTTTGTATCCCATGCGTCCCATTCGCGTACCTTGTCTTACTTTTTGTTTAGCACCCTAGGTGCTCATTCGTACGGATTGATAATGGTCTGCTCGTTCCACAAGTATTATAAGAGTTCAGCTATATCGTATCCGAACATCGTATCCGAACTCATGCAGTCACCGTCTATGCTATAAAGAGAAACTACGCAATTCTTTGTTTCACATAGACGGTCATATAGGCGATTACGAACTAACTGACGACGAAGAGTATTCGTATAGTAGAGTGTTGAGGTGGCACTTCAATTATCGCTAGCGATTCCTTAGATCTGCCCTTCTTAAGCATCGCTTCATCGCTGCACTTGTTTCATCGCTAATAAAGGGCAAGAGAAACGGGATTTTGTTTCTGCCAAACCTTTCGTTTTGGGGGCGTCGCTCTCCTTTTAAACTTATTTCATGATGGCCATTGGAGATGGCTATTTCCCAAGCCAAGTTGCGCGATTCTTCCTTTATTGCACTACTTGTCCACACAGAGGTGTCTGTTCGATACATATTTCTCATAAGCGCCTTCTTTGTGTGTGAAGGGTGGGAAGAAAGGAAATGAACGAGGATGTTCTTGTTACTTGGCTTTCGGCACCACTTTGTCATGTAACCGCTACTTGATATGTTGACTTGAACGTTAGGAAATGGAATCAAGTTCTCCTTCGGTTTCTCCTGGGTGAACTTAATGTATTCAGACTGCTCGTTCAACAACTCAAAGCATTTGTCCACCTCCTCCTGTGTAGAAAAGATAATAAAACAATAATCTATGTGTCTGAAGTAAAGTAGCGGCCGGAGACCTAGAGCTGGGGCTTCTACTTAAGACAAACGCAACGGCAAGCCATGCTGCCGGTCGCTGTCCCATTGCCAACACCCTTCATGTGCGCCTACTATTTCCCAGACCATCTGAAAATCGAGCAGTTTAGGCACTCCTTTAAAAAGAGCCATAAGGTGCTGGATGGACAAGCCATGCATATTCATTCTTCCTTCATGTTCAACGAGAAGTCTGAAGATAGCTTGCATTGCCGTGTCATTCGATACGTTGGTGTAAAGCGCGGAAACGTCGAAGGACTCCATCACGTACGCGTTATTAGGAGACGCGTTACGTAGATGTTCTAGGAACATTTGGGTGATTGTGAGGTGAGCTGGAATGTAGTTAAGCAACTGGGTAAGTATTAGGCTTAGAAACCAGGTTATCCTAACCGTTTTTCCGTCTGCACGGCCGATGATGGGTCTAGCTTCGACCGATGATGGATTGGTTGACGCAAAATCATATGATACCAACTTATTTGTTTTGATAAGTATAAGATGGGACATGTTGGATATGTGAGGGGAACTTCATGTTTATCTTCTATCGCTTTGTTTTGCTTAGCCATGCTCATCATTATGCGAGCAGATCCCATAAAGCATTAGGTTTCCTGTGCGTTCTTCATAGAGTGTAAGCGAGACGTAGAAACACATTTAGACAGGACTTGTCCTGACCAGGGCAAATGGTGTTTGCATGTCTATGTCACACCGTATTTCCTAACCCTGTGGCTTTGTTTATGTTGTATTTAAGAGCTGTTGTCTTTAGGCTACAAAAGCTTAACTAAGACCCTAGGATTGCACAAGCTTAAATCTCACAGCCTTATTGAATACCGTGTTTCAAGTTCTATGGTTGCATAGCCTTATACAGCAAATTTTTATTCGTTCATGGTTTTTGCCTTCTGTTTAAAACGACGTTATTGTTCGTCTATCGTTGTTGTGATCAGGATATGGACGAGATTAGCCTCGGTGGAGACGTCATATTTTTCAGAAGCTGATCGAGTCACTGAAATTGAGCAGCTGACGTTACTCCTAACGACTAACTCTCCAAGTTTCCAACATTCTTGATGACTTGGTCAATCAAGAATAGTAACACGGATGTAGTATTCTACCGCTTGTCGCTTTTTGAAGTAGATTCCACATAATACTAAGATTATAAATATACTAGTTGTTGCTACCTATTTGTGTTGTTACTAATATTTGTTTGTGTAGCTGTAAAATCGTAGTAAAATTGAACCGTATATGTCTTGCGTAAGAAGATAGATATTAAATAAACAATGGTTGACATCCCCCCCCAACGGTCTACCGCCTCATCGTGGCTGGGAGGTGTTCCTGGGTGTCGTCTGCGATGTACAGTGAGGAGTTCTTCCACCCAACAGGGCGTCCAAAGCTGTGAATGAGGCCTCTGTTTCGCTTACGAAACCCAGCTAAGAGTAAACCAATACCAGAATGCACCACCGTTCTGGTATGAAACTAGCTGCAAGGTGGAAAATCTACCTATGATCCATAAAGGCGGCAACTGCCTGTGGTGGTGACGACCCGCGGCAGACTTTGCCCAGGCTGTCCTCGAAACTCCAGAGAACCACAATGGCTCAACCAGCAAAACTCTGAAACAATGGGAATATTGCCGAAGCCCGCATAACCAGTGAGGACGAGCCATGCAAGTATCCAAGGATTTTTCACAGAGTGATAGCGTAACAGTAATTTCCAACTCTCATTACTTTTGTACTTTTCACTTCATGTATCCAGGTAGACTCCATTTCCAGTTTTCTAAATAAAGTATACTTGATTCTTGATACTTGAACGGCCAGTCCTCACTGGTTGTGCGGGCCCCACCATAATCTCCACTTTTCGGAGACTTGCTGGTTAAGTCATTGTGGTTCCCTGGAGTTCCTAGGTCGGCCTAGCCAAAGTCTGCCCCAGGTCTTCACCACCACAGGCAATCGCAGCCCTTGCGGATCAGAGCGAGATTTGTCATCATGCGACTTTGATACCATGTCGGTAGTGGGATCCTGATATTGGTTTACTCTTAGCTAGGCTTCCTGACCACGGATCTCCCTCATATGACGATGTCGAGCCAGTTAGTCGCGAGGCTACGTGGCGCGTCCCCAAGTGGCGGATAGGGCGTGAATAGCGGACCAAAAGCGAGCGTATGTTTCCTTGAGACGCAGGTGGATCCAGGGAGTGGACTCCCTGTTTCTGCTGCGCCCATTTGGCACATACTTTTTGTATTTACGAGTCACATTTATGCACGTGTGTGTGGGTGCATTCTAGTTTATGCGGATTGTATTCTGCGAGTTAATTCCGCCAAAAGCCTGCAATCAAGTGCCAGGTATGTATATGAGAGGCGGTTAGGAGTCGCCTCCAACAAATAAGCTCTATTTTCACTCTGGGACAGACTGGCGGGCTACCAATAAGTACACCCAGCCCGCACGTTCAGAGCCCAGCAAACCATACGTGCGTATCAAAAAAGCTAAAAACAGTAAAAGAAACGGACCTCATTCCCTTGACCCCGAAAGAGCCCCCCAATTCGGCAACGTTGGATAAGCTGAGTACGAACAGGCAACTAAAATCTCAGGGCCAAAGGAAGCTGCCTGGATTACAAGGACCTACGGTGACGATCTGTACCCTACAATGCACGCACACTTGCATCCGAGTCCTCGATAGAAGACTTGCTCATGCAAGCAAGAAGGATAAAGTACGACGTCATCGGCCTGGCCGAGACGAGAAGACGCCATCCATTCAACGCCGTCTATGACACCGAAGAACTGTTCCTCGGAACATGCGACAGTAGAGGAGTTGGCGGCGTCGGCGTTCTCGTTAACACGAGTTTGTCCATGAACATCGATTCATTCGAACAATGAACAACCCGAATCGGACATTTACCATTAAAAAGACGTGGATCAATACCAGCTTTCACAATCTTCGTCTTTTACGCGCCGACATCAAACTATGACGAAGAGGTTTTATATGGCGTTGTCTAAGCGTTCTATATGCACTTGGAGAAGTCCTACAGAGAAGACCATACATTCTTCAAGGCCATCACTGAAGATTTTGACGCCAAGATTGGACCAAGAAGAACGTCTGAAGAACGTCACAATGGAACGCGCGGATTAGAATGAAACGAACAGGGTGAGCCTTTCTCTGAGTTTATCATGACGACAAAGACCATCCATAGTAACCCGCAATTCCAGAAGCCCCTATACTCAACGATGGATGTAGGGAGTCTCCCAGTGGAGAGTACCATAAAGAAATAGACCACATCATATTAAACCGAAGATTTTGCCCAAACGATGTCGCTGTTGTCCCAAAATTCTTACAAGGGATCAGACCATCGCCTCCTTTGTGCAAGATCCTACTTCTCCCACAAAGGAGAAAAAAGCCGCCAAATACAAAAAAACGAAGTCCCAAAACCACCACAAACTGGACCTTATTCAATTCACTAGGGGCCGTTGTCGATAACAGAGGCTAAGAATACGATCGGCCCATTCAACATCTTTACGTTAGCGCCATGAAAGCTGAGAGTTCGAAAGTCACCAAGAAACGTCGGTCTCCAGAAACACTCGAGCTGATACGCCAGCGTGGAATCGCATGAGCTGCACGCAACGGCGAACTAACGTCCGAACTTGCAAAACAATGCAGACAGGCGATCAAAGATCTTAAAGAGACAAGAACAGCATTAATGGTCGAAGTTGCAGAGGCTGGGAAAAGCATTCGCAAAGCCCACCGAAGCTTCGCCAATTGCGAGACCAAGATGACTGCACTCCGACGCCCAGACGAAACAGTTACAGCGTCCAAAAAGGCAATGGAGAAAATGATTCACGAATACTACTCAGACCTCTTCGATAGCCGCGTCCACCTTCCGTCATATGAAATAAAGGAGGATGGTAAAGGTAAATCCGACATACCATTTCGTCGGCGAAAAATCGAACAGCACCAGGTCCGGGCAGGATAAGACCAGAACACCTGAAGAACATTTCGCCAGTCCTCGTAAACACACTGGCTCGGCTCTTTACACGTTACCTGCCTGAATGCAAGGTCCCCACTCAGAGGAAGACTAGCAAGACCGTGCTATTGTTCAAAAAGGGTGACCTATGCGATATCGGCAACTATCTCCCAATCTGCTTGCTGTCTGTCGTCTGCAAACTTTTTCACTGGAGTCATCCTAAGCAGGATTGACAGAACACTGGAGAAAGGGATAGCGATGTGAGCAAGCAGGGTTTTGAAAAGAATTTAGTGCGATGGACCACATCCACACGGTAACAAGGCTCATTGAAGTATCGCGAGAGTACAAAAGACCGCTCTGTCTCACCTTCATCGATTTACCAAAGGCCTTTGATTCAACTGAGGTAGAAGCAGTCTTGGAAGCCCTGGATAGTCAAGGAGTCCGTGCTCAGTACACAAAAGATTCTTCGTGAGCTGTACAAAAAGTTTAACAACGAAGATATCACCATTCTACAACGATATTAACATTGACGGCAAAACAGGAGTTAAGCAAGACGATACTATCTCGCCAAAATTATTTGCCGCGACCCTCCAGAACGTCATGCGAACATTGGAATAGGATAATATGGGAGTGAAAATCGATGGTCGGCAGTTACATCATCTTCGCTTTGCTGATGACATCGTCCTTATAACACCAAACATTAGCCAAGCGGAACGTATGCTTGCCGACTTTGATAAAGCCTGTGGAAAGATTGGTCTCCGATTAAATCTCGCAAAAACGATGTTCATGAGAAACGGATTGATTTCGCATACATCATTCACGCTCAACGGAACGAATATCCCGAATGCTCCAGTTATGTCTCTCTAGGTCGGAAATCAACATGTTGAACGACTTAGCTCCAGAGCTGAGCAGAAGGAAACGAGCGGCTTGGGGGAGCTTTCAAGAACATCGGGGATGTAGTGAAGAGGACAAAGAACACCCGACTCCGTCTCCAACTTTTCGACTCAACGGTACTTTCTGGCCTAACGCATACATCAGAAACCTGGGTTGCTGCGTAAACAGGATGGAAAAATCACTCAGCGGTATTGAACGTGCAGTCGAAAGGACGATGTTAGGAGTATCCCGTGCCACGCAACTAAGGGGAAGAGATCCGAAGCTCCGACCTGCGTCAACGATCAGAAATCAAAGATGACGTTCTGTACTCCAAACATTCGAAGGTGGGCCGGACACGTAATGCGTATGAATGACAACCAATGGACAAGAGCCGTTAGTTCCTCAGGATTTTAAACGCATTACAGGAATACCATCGATCCGATGGTGAGAGTTCTTCATAAAAAGCCTAGAAGAAAGATATGATGCTGAACAGTCCCTAGAGCGAACAGAATCCACTGGGCTACTCTTGCACGCGACAGGGAAAAAATGGAAGATTTACTGGCGCCCGCTCCAGTCACTCGACGATCAACGGGATTACAGGTGATACAGGTGCCACGCTTGCTGATGGAAACGGCGGACTCGTTCTCAGCTTGGGGAGACTCTAGCAGGGAGATGAATCCCCCGCTGTACATCGCAGTCCGACACCCAGCAATACCTCCCTCCACGATGAGGCGGTAAACCGTTGAGAGCAAATCAAGTATACCTGAAACAATACTCCAAATGTAATCGAGACCTGAATAATAACAAGCGTGAGGAAACGAGATGATAGCATGGATAGCAACAACCATTTATTACATACATAACAAATTTCTAGCATGTTTTCGAACATTTCTATAAAATAGCACAATAAAGATTTGAAAGGACGCATTGGCAGTTGTTTAACATCCAAGCATTTGAGAAAGAGAGTAACTGACAATGAAAAAAAAAGAAATACTTGTTGAACATGGATAGGAAACGCAAATGATATAACGAACGATAACTGAAAAACTCAATCAATGAAGGAAAACTGTGCAGACTGCATCGCCTTGAAAACATTCACCTTGTAGCAATTTATTCAATCTTAATCCTACCATAACAGTGAAACCGAAAACATTAAGCATTAGTGCTATCCACTGGGAGCTAGAATTCTACGTAAACAGGCTTGAAGAAAACCTGAGCTATGATAACAATAGGTAAAGCGCCTGGGCATAGGTTTCATAAGAAACACAAAAAACGATGGAAGTATACCAAACGTCTACCTCAACAACTTTACAATGCCAACGCTATAAAATGCAAAGATTCCAAAGAATCGAATTTAAGAACCGATTCTTTATGACACAGGTCCAGTCCTGCCCCGATACTGGTTCGACGCCTAATCACATTACAACACTAACAGAAATTCACAATCGTGAAGGAGAGTCGAGACCTTGAAGTTCATCACTGTCCTTGTCGATCTTTTGCACACCTTTTTTCATATCTGGTCGACAGTATAGCAAACGGCACGTCACCCTTGTTAATTTATCTGAGAAATATCATAGCAATGAATTGAAACAAAACCCGACGGTGCATTATCGATAGTTCCTGATAATTTGTCGATAACTAAGGCATATGTGGAGTCGTGAAAATTATTGTTCAAGGATGGTGCTTCATTGTCAAACTTGTTTAGAACGAAAATTCGAGAAAAATTTGAGAACTAAGTTCAAATTTTCACAATTCCTAAAGCGAACGACAGAATCGTAAATAGAACAAGAACGTAACATGCGACCATCAGCACATCTTCACCGTATCTATTTCATGTAGTTCGTACTAGTTGACAAGACTGTTACAAGTCATGGTGAATTTGAAATACAAGAATATTAAACGTTCAGATAAAGTTCTCGATTAAGCTCACAGGAACAAGTTGCTATCAAACGAAATTTAACGCATGTGATTATGTTACCTCTCCAGCAAACATTTGTTAGGAGACACAATTACTTCTGTAGAGTTCATTTTGTCTTCGGCTTTTTATTCTGTCCCACAGAACTGATTCCCTACACTTCTTGCAATCAACCGAGAAATCGATTGCTTTCGATAAGTCGACAAAAGTCGATAGATCAAATTGTCCAACTTAAATGAAGTGGCGGACGACGACTGGAGAAAGCTCGATTCTGTTCCCAGGATCGACTTTCTATTAACCTCGGCATTGGAATATGAATGCGTCATTTTCTTGTTCAGCAATCACAAGGTTGTTAAACAGCATACATTTACTTCCGTAGAGAAACACAATTCAATACAACAGTAGCCGACGTTTCGGCAGTATCACCTTCTTCAGAGCCGCTTTTTACGTGACTTCCAATGAGGAAGATTAGAACAGCTGATTATCAGACAAAGGCAGATAATAGAAAGATTTCATACAAAAAGCATACACAACGCAACAGCAGCTGTCATTTCGGCAGCATAGCACTCCTCAGAGCAGGAATCAGCGACTATTCCCCATTGGAAGTCACGCAAAAAGCGGATCTGTAGAAGGCGATACTGCCGAAACGTCAGCCACTGTTGTATTGTATTGTGTTTTTCTATGGAAGTAAATGTATGCTGTTTAACAACCTCGCGATTGCTGAACAAGAAAACGACGCGCTCGATTCTGTACTTAAAATTACGCGGAAAGCTGTTTGCGATACGAGTTCATAGCCCGATCATTTGAATGGCAACTGACTGTTATCTCAATTCTATTCGCCACAAAAATCACAGTTATTGTGTGCAATGGATGGCTTCAAAAAGTACAGAAATCAACTGGACATAAGCGGCAAGAAACTTAAAATTGTGACACCACTGTGTTTATATGGCGCATCATAGTAACACACAGTAAATAATACCGCAGAGGCTACCTATACCTGAACAGCGACAGGGCAAATTCTCTTCTGCAATTCTGTAATGTTCTAAACACGGAAACCTTCTAGTTATCGAAATATTATTGCCTGATTTCGAAAGAACTATAATTCCGTAATGACACAAAATTAGGAGTCGTTCATTGCAGTAGTCGAATAAAATCAGTCCTCGATGCCGGTGTTAAATAAGTTTTGAGTTTCTTTGTTGATATTGTACTCACCATTGACCACTTGTAAGAATCTTGGAGTCTCGTCTGGGCTGACTAACGCATAAAAGAATATTAACCCACTGAACACTACAACAACACCAGTAAATGTCACCTGAAACATAAACATTCCCATAGACTTTTCCCTCTTCCATAATATAATGAGCCCAATAATAATAAGCAGCAGATAGAAGGTTATATATTATACAAACACTGCTAAGCTGTATCCTCTAACGTATTGATTATCGATGGTCTTGACAAACTCGTAGAAAAAAAGCGAAGGGCGATTGAGACTACGCAAAACAATCGGCAACGCAAAGTGCCTAGTGAAGACTATTCTGCGCCTACTTTCAAGTCCATCGCAATTTTTTGAATGACTTCTTGCAATGTCTCACTACTTTTATCGCAGATGAGAGTACGTGTATCGAGAAATTTGCAGGTTATAATTAAAAGGAACACTGGGACTTGTCCAATAACCTTTTTGGAAGTTGTTTAGTAGCTTTTTTGACAACAGTTAAGTGTGATGAGTCACAAGATGAGGTATAATAATTCCACCGTGTTTCAATAACAAAAATGAATCGACAAACAACTTACTAGCGGTTCTTCAACAAACGGAACAAGAACAAGTAGAAGACTAATAACCATAAAGAGAACAGTCAGGCCAATAGGGACCTTTATGGCATCTGCAAGCTCGTATATTACTTTACGGTATCATTCTAATTTCTCCATTATTTGGTCACTAGGAGGTGGGTAGCGCAGTGGTAGCGATGCAGTTCATCAAGAGCACGATGCTGGTTCAACTACGCACAGGATTCACCAAGCCTTTTATCCCTCCGCGGTCGATGTCTTTGTATCAAGTTGAATCTTCTTTAGTGGAGCACAGCTCGAATGAGGCAACCTCAATGGGCAGCGCTCTTTTATACGAAACGGTTGTTGTTGATAATAATTCCCCGGTGACAATAACTTGTTTTTCAACAAACAATCCATCCTGCAGGAGCCGGTATTACGTCAGCTAGCACATAGCGAATAGCAAATCAACGTTATTATTAAGGGATAGTCATACTAACAACAACCGCCCTGTATAAAACAGCGCTGACCAATGGGGTTTTCTCATTCGAACGGTGCTCTATTGAAGAAGATTCGTCTATATGAATACGAAGATGAAGACACCACATCGAAAAGACAAACCACAGTGAACCAATGATTCCGATCATCGGCTCTGAGGAAGACGAAAACGACGAAACGCTAGCCGAATAAACATCTTTATCAAACCTGTGCTAGCTCAATAATCCAAGAAGGTATTGGTTATTAATACCATGGTCAAATGAAGGCCGGTTCGAAAAATATTGGTACCAGACTTTACTGGAAACAGATCAATTGCTGCAACCCAGGTGGGAATGCTCTAGTCGACCTGTTCCAGGACTTCAGAGAAAATGGACTCAACCATCAATGGGACAATCATAAAGACGAAAATCCTCGAGCAGCAGCCGAAGCCAAATGCCAAAAGTTCGAAAACATTGTTGCATGATGGATTCAACAATATGAACTGAATGTACGAAGTGCTGGGATCCACAACATACATGAGAAGACGGGTCGTGCAAAATAAAAAAAAATCAGCATTCTTCAAGAATTGGAAGTATCGGTTGCAAGATGAACAATGATCAATTGTTACTAGACCGACTAACCTTCTGCAACAGGCAGCTTACTGTGGCGTATGTACAGTAACGCCGCTACGGTAACTGCCTTCTGTGCCCACATTACAAACGTGACGTAGTTTATCAGAGTCCCAATACCGATGAAAGACACAACAAACGCACATATCATCTACAAATTCGATTAAATTCGAGAAATCTTATGATTGCAGCTAACAAACGACCATCAACGAAGAAGTCTAATCTCTTACCTGGCCAAGAACGGCAGCTCGTGGGCTGTTCGATTTATCGCTCACACAGCTCAAAAATGTCGGCAAATGGCCTTCGCGAGCTGCGGCGTACATAAACCTTGATCCACAGAAGATATTACTGTTAAGCGTGCCGATTAGGAGTAAACCAACCATGAAAGGAATAGCATAAGAGAAGTTGCCCAACGTTTTTTGAGCAAAGTCCTAAAGATAAAGCATGCAAAATTTTCCGTAGCTAAGAACGATTTAACAACAGACTTTTATCTACTAATTACGCCCTGATTCGCCAATAGCGCAGATATCCAACCATAAGAGCTCGAACAGGGAAAAAGCTCTTAATCAAAACAAAGACTGGAACAGTTTACATAATGAAAGCGTCCTCAATTTTTTGGAAGCCTAAAGCTCGTCCTCTTCTTGTTGATACTAGTTTTTGTATATCTTAATGATTTATTTTGGAAAATTTCGCAACATTACCGAATACTGATAATACAATATGGACAACTTTCTGAAAACCATCAACACATTTAGCGAAAGCAAAAAAATTAAACAGCGCTGAAGTGACCAAAGCAGGTGTACACGTATGATAGACAAAAAAACCAGGTACCGATTCTGTTGCATGATTATATATCTCGTTAGCAAAAATGTGTAGATTTCAACTATGTTTGCCGCCCTTCGTCTTCATTACGTAGGGCCTTCTTTGTCCCATCGAATGGAATCCGATGGAGTAAGCGTCGCTCGAAAAAAAAGTTTCCTCACGCTTTGGGACCCTTTTATATGGAACGATTATTCGTCTTTTGCCGCCACCCAATACGATCTGCTTCTTTGGCGTCAAAGTATTCTGTAGTAGTCGGTATTAGACTACGTAACAAATGGCGATTATTTCTACTTCGCACAACAAAACTTACTATGCGCTAACATGTTCGCATTTGAAGATGAATATTGAAATTGAGTTTGATTTTCTAAGAATATAATACTAGTTATAAACAAACGTATGGAATCTACCCCTGGAAGTTGACAATCACGGTGAAGTGGGTAAACAAACTAACCCACAAATTACAATCGACAGATTTTCGGCTGGGAAGACATCGAAGATCGAAGACAAGGCGAGGGGCTTCGCTGGGTTAAGAAGTAGAGGGAACAAGTGGACGACATTTTGCTTACGTGTTCAGGTTCGAATACTTGAATACGACCCCCCACAGAATGGAAGTTAAAGAAAATTTTATTGATCTCCTAAAAATCACAAGTTTCCGTGTAGTAAATCTCAAGGCCGACTTTCTATTAACCTCAGCATTGATCGATAATCCACCATTTTTTCTTGATAAGGAACGAATTTGGTATTATAGCATGTCCTAGTACACAACAGCCGACATCCCAGTGGTTTCGCCTTCTTGACAGCCTGGAAAGGTCGAACTGAGACTGTAGATTGCATGTCAATTTGATCTTTCCAGGTTCTGGAGAACGCGAAACCGCCGAAACGTTAGCCATTGTGCATTAACAAGTGCTGTAATACCACTCTTTTTCGCTCATCAAGAAAAACAGTGAATTACTTCCAAAAAGTCAAAACATCGCTCAGTACTCACTGAAGCAACGGCAGTGCTATTCTTAACCTCGTCTGGAGACAGAGCCACAAAATATGAAATGTTAATAGCAACGTAAGTAAAACAGACGATCAGAATACCGGATATTAACGATAGTGGCATCGTTCTGAAAAGAATCGAACACGTATGCGATACCTAAAAAACGACAGTGAATCTGAGCCACTACTTCTTCCATAGCTTTTTTGCACTTTTAATCCTTTACGTGCAGTCCAAAAGGCCAGTACAGCGAATGGAGTTAGCAAACTATCCCACCCATCACTAAAGTGCAGTTGAAATTCTCCCAAAACCAAGCCAATTAAAAGAGAAATATGTATCTCGATAAAACCCAATTTGGGGTTAACTTTTTTGGCATTTTAGTCATAAAAACAAACCTTGTAGGCTTGTGAATTTCTGGTGTTCCGTAATTCAATATATCCCATCCAGCGTAACTCCACAGCCCTCCATAGAACGCCAATGCCAGCTTGCCTGGCGCCCAAACACTGCCCTCCATAGGGTGTTCCAAACTCTGTGTCCAGTCTAGCAGAAACATCACACTACATTCCATTATGTATATATATATATATATATATATATATATATATATATATATATGTATATGTATACAGTATGGACAAACAATTCAAAAAAAAGTTCTGTCTCACTTTCAAAGAAAAAGTAGTAGAATCCTGTAAACATTATTACAGCCATAGCCAACATTTTAGCACTGGTCACAAGTACTTGAAACGGCGCAGCAAATCGATCCAAAGAGTAAAAGTTCAATATCGTTAGAACGACAAGAAGTGCATATCCTATACTTCGTTGACCGAATTCATGCCATGCTAAGTCAACTGGTAACAACGGTGCAATGCCATTAATAATGTACTGCCCAAACGTTTGTGCTTGCACTGCAGCTGATGCAGGAAATGTTATAAATACTGATACCCACATAAAAGAAAATGCAATAGCGTCCCATCCCACGAAAACTGTGTATGCGAAATCACAACCAGGCTCTTTGATAGAAGTTCCAAGTTCGATGAAGCAAATGGCACCTGACAGTCAACTTAGCTTCAGAATTCGAGAGTGAAAAAACACAACAACAGTAATTTGGTAATGGTATTATCATATCTCCTCCCAACGGTTTACCGCCTCGTCGTGGCTCGGAGATGTTTCTGGGTGTCGGGCTTTGATGTACAGCGTGGGGATTCACCCCCGGGTAGGGTCTCCCAAGCTCAGAACGATACCGGTGTTTCCATCAGGAAGCCCGGCTAAGAGTAAACCAATACCACGATCCACCACCGTCCTGGTACTAAAGTCGCATGGTGGCAAATCTCCCATGATCCACAAGGGCAGCGACTGCCCGTCGTGGTGACGACCTGGGGGCAGACTTTTGGCCAGGCTGTCTTTGGAACTCCCGGGAACCACAATTGCTAAACCAGTAAATCTCTGAAGAATGGAAATTATGCTGGAGCCCGCACAACCAGTGAAGATGGGCCATCTAAGTATCCAAGTAAGTAAGTATCACCAAATCTCATAAATTTTTCTGTCACCTTTCATCCCTTTATCTTTAATTATATTCTGTTTAATGCTAACAGACTACTTCGTATGTTGATCTTTCTTCTATATATCATTTTTTACCTATCAGTGATATTAGTCCACATCCTATCCAGACAATAATCGATAGCCCCACGGATTGCGTGTATTTGAGTATTGATGTCGGCGTTATGAATATTCCAGATCCAATAATGTTGCCTGAAAAAACAAGCTATGCATCCTTTATTTGGCTTCGATCTGAATGTTTCCATCAATTACATAGATTACGGCGTCACTTAAAGTTTACATGACGTACTATTGTTAGTAAGAGTATGATTGACATTCTCACAACTCAGAAAGTCATCAAAAGAGCACTGCCTTCTGAAGCTCACGTTGTTATGCTAGCATACAGATGAACCACATATAACTACAAAACTATGGGTATTTGACTATTTTCGAGTCCATTCTCCTCCATAATAATATACATCTGTCTTCATAGAGGGCTCCGTAGAATTACTCCATGATAAATAGCGCCAAGGATGATATACCTACTGTTCTGATAAGGGGGAACAGATAATTCAGCAGAGTAAGAGGCTAGCATTTAGTTGGACACTGCTCGAGATTATTTCGTTGTCATTTGATAATCGACAATTGCAATGATGCAGGGATACAAAACTAAGAACCAAAGGAGAGTTCCGAACCTTCGTTTACCCTTTCCGTGGTGGGCTAAGGTGTTACTCAATGGACCATCGACGCCCTTGCTTTGCCTTTCTCTCAGCCAGTTTTTTTTACTCTAACAGTGCTATCAGCTATCACTCGCCAGTGGGAGTGATCTGTGGACAAATCAGCATTGAAGCCAGTTAGGATGAAGCTGCCCATGCCTCAAAACGGTGACTCGAGTGAAAATGGTACCGAAAGCCAAGTAACAAAAACATACGGGTTCACTACCTCTCCTCTCACCTTTCACACATCAAAAGAGCATTTGTGAGAAAACATGTTTGTACAGCCACCAGTGAGTGTGAGGGTAGAGAGGACAGGGAGGAATCCCAGGAAGTGGTGCGAAAAATAGCCATTTCCAATGGCTTCGAAATGGTAGCTACTTCGAATAGGTTTATAGGAAATAAAAACGACCCAAAACGATAACTTCAGTGAAAGTAGGGTCCCGTTTATTCTGCTCTTCATTTAAGCGAAACAATGCAGATATAAAACGATGCTTAAGAAGAGTTGGTTTAGATAAGTCGGTAGTATCGATTGAAATACCACCGAAAACTCTAAGACTTCAGCTAGTTCGTAACCGTTTGCTTGACCGTCCATGCGAAACACGCAGTTGCATAATTTGCTCTAGCAGGAGAGACGGCGACTACACGAGTTAGGGTACAGTGTGCCGTATCTCTTGTAAAGCACGTAAGAAGTCGCAATCGTCTCACAAGAATCTAAAATTTCAGCGCGTAAAGTCTTGAAGCGTTTTAGATGAACTTCAAAGATTCAAAAATGAAACACAGGAGGAGTGCTTCGTGAATAAATGTCATCTCGCACCATACCTGAGATCGACTTTTTTGATCCAAGCCACGCACATTTCTCACCCATGTAAGACTTTGTGCGGCTGGTCCTGAATAACAACTGGAGGACTTAAGAGCAACAAGACGGTAAGTATTTAGGAGAAGCTGTTCACTATGCGAATAAACATTATTAAGTCTGGTCTGCTGAGATTATAACAGCGTTTGACTAGGTGGATTGAGTGTCAGTTTCACTCTTTCAGGCTCTGAAGAAAACGAAACCGCCGAAACACCAGCCAGAATTCTATTAAGTAAACCCAGCTGTTAACAACCTCGTGTTTGCTCACCAAGAAAACAATGCACCGTCCGATACGCTTGTTGGTATACTTTAAAAACTGTTTACGAAGACTATCCTGCGATTATCAAAAACCTTGGATGAGGAAGAGTAAGTTGGGTAAGCAGGACTCCGACAGGGATTCTGTTGCACGGACGGCATGCAAACCGTCTCACGGGCCATAAAAGTCTGCCAAGAGTACCACCTGCCTCTTATTCTAATCTTTATCGACTATGCGAGTGTTTGACAGCGCTGAAACGAATGCAAACTTCTCAGTGTTCGTCGACCAAGGAATGGGGATCCATCCTACATACGAACACTAGCAGACTGTTATCGGAAATGGAGCACAGCTTTTCATCAACTCCTCTCCATACCCATAGAAAAAAAAAGTTCGACAAGGCAAAGCAGTATAATCGAAGCTGTTTACTGCCGCATTGGAATTGGATAGTCATTCTATTGGGACGAGAACGGGATGCGTATTGATGGAAAATTCCTATCAAATCTTCATTTCGAAAAATGACATCGTATCTTTTCGAGGAGTACCAGTGAAGCAGATACAATGCTTAGTGAACTCAACAAAGTGGTGAAAAAAGATTAGACGGCGCACAAATAGCACGAAGACCAGTTCATGAAGAACCCATGGAGCGAAGTGAACAAATCCAACTAGGTGGTTCTCTGATTTCAAAAATCACCTCGTAAATGTACCTTTGGACGGTCAACGAAGATGGAAAACAACGTAAAGGAGGAATTAGACAAAAGAAGCGGACCAGCACGAAGAGCAATAGAGCCTCTCAAAGAAGCCACCGACCAACTAATGGACCCGAAGGTGCGGCATCGACTTGGTTTGATACTTCAACCATGTCAAAAACCCTAGGCACCAACAAAGCTCTTAAACAATGCCTTCAGAAATTTAACAGGCACTCACAACGTCCGGTCAGAATGCGCAGTTCAGATCTCCGCAAGCTATCCCATCTTTTACATCCAAGAGAATACATATCGATAGCAAAACACGGATGTACCAGTCAGACAATGGAAGGAATGGATGATAGATGGACGAAAAGGAACAGTGGAGTGAACTCCAAGAGAATGTAAGCATACTACTGGACGAACACACCCGAACTATAGCCGGACATATTCATGGCTAACGTCAACCATTTGCATATGCACTTAATTTCACTAATCTGGAATGCGCCTCGCCAACGTCACCATGTTTGAAGGACACCGCCACTACGGACCACGCTAGCACGAGAAAGAAATGGAGGGGGAATGTGTTGAGCCCGCATCACCAGTGAAGACGGACTATCCAAGCATTTAAGTATATGTCATATGTATAGCTACGACTACAGTGTTTTAACTTCTATTTACTGTCCATTATTTTTCAATGCTGGGTATTATGCGAAGTACAATCACAAGGAGGCTGAGATTTGAGCAAAACTCAGGACCTCAATTGAGCTTCATACCCGCAACTACACTATCTGCAATTCAATCTTACCTACAACATAACAAGTACAGGCTAAGAAGCCCATTTTATTGTCAGATGGATCATCCATGACATCAGGCAATCCTTACAGCCTGAAATACGAAAAAAAATTAGGATGGATTTTATTTACCATTTAAGCGTATACATGAAAGATAAAAATGAAAAAATTGGAGCAAAAAAACAACTGTAAACCGCCTACATTGTACGCACATATATATCCAACGGTTTACCGCCCAGCCGTGGCTGGGAGGCGTTGATGGGGTGAAGAGCCGCGATGTACAGCGGGAGGATTTATTCCTCCAGCAGGGTCCCCCAAGCTGAGGAGTCCGGGGTTTCCAGAAGAAAGTCCAGCTAAGTGTAAACCAATACGAGGATCCTCCACTGTCCTGGTTGGCGGTGATTTGGCTAGGATGATCTCGGGACTCCAAGCATCCATAAGCTGGCATTAGTTTAGCCTCAGTTGGGCTTCCTAGTGGAAACGCCGGAATACTTACAGGCATGGAAGGCCAGCCCAATACCAAACAACACCTTCCAGCCACGATGAGGCAGTAAACCGTTGGGATATATATATAGGCCCGTTTCTTTTAGTGTTAAGCTTTTTGATACCCATGTATAGGTTGCCGAGCTCTGAACGTGGGGGCTGGGTATGCTCATGAGTAGTTTGCCAGTGTCTCCCACACAGAACATGTGGATTATTTGTTGGACGCGACTTCTAGCCGTCTCCCATATAATTTCCTGTCACTTGATTGTAGGCTTTTGGCTGAAGACTCGTAGAATACAGCCAGAATAAACGAGAACGCACCCACACACGTTTGCATGAATACGCTTCGCAAATACTGAACGCATGTGCCAAATCGGCGCAGCAGAAACAGGGAGTACATCTCCTGGATCCATCTACGTCTCAGAGAACCAATGGTCGCTTTTGGTCCGCTATTCAACCCCTATCCGAAACGTGGGGATGCGCCACATAGTGTCGTGACTAACTGGCTCGAGATCCGTCATACGAGGGAGATCCGTGGAGCGGCTTGGAGAGTTTTCAAGAGCAGAGAGGTGGTGAAGAGAATAAAGAACACCCGACTCCATGCCCACCTTTTCGACTCAACGGTACTTCCTGCATTAATGTACGCCTTGGTCGCTGCGTAAGCAGGATGAAAGATCAGTTAGCGTTAATGAACGCGCAGTCGAAGGAATGATGCTAGAAGTACCCCGTGTCACACAAGTAAGGGAAGGGATGCGAATCTCCGACCTGCGTCAACGACCAGTCAACGATGCCGTTCTGTACGCCAGAGTGCAAGATAAGGTACGCCTGCCACGTAACGCGTATGAACGACAACCGATGGAGAAGAGCCGTTGGCGATTGGATACCTTATTGTCAAATGTACTGCTGGAAGACCACCCATCCGATGGTCAGGGGTTCTGCACGAAAAGCCAAGAAGAAAGGTATGATGCTCAACGAGCCCCAAGAGTGAGCAGAACCCACTGTGCTATTCTTGCACGCGACAGAGGAAAATGGAAGATTTACTGGCGCACGTTCACACTGACGATAAACGAGACTAAGGTGATACAGGTGACACCAAGAGCGCGTGTAGCGCAGTGGTTGTAAGCATTCTGCAACACACATGAGATCGATCCTCGTGCCCTAGGCTCACCAAGCCTTCTATCCCTCCGGGGTCGGCAAATTGGTATCAGATTTGTCTGCGAAAATAGCAACACTGACTCGATATATCAGTAGGCCGCCACGAGTTAATAGCCCAGATATGCGTTTAGTCACTTCCAACGATGGTTAATGAAGGCGAATGCATGGAGCATTCCTTAGCGATTGATCAACGCCGAGAGCTTTATCCTCTCATTATATATATATATATATATATATATATATATATATATATATATATATATATATACAGACAAGTATATATATATACGCATATGTTTATACATATATACATACATAGGCACATGTACATATTAGGTTGTTCAAAAAGAAATGAGCATTTCTAACTACACTACTTAAAATGCCATAGCTTGTTTTAAACAAAACTTTATTATCTTTTTATTTGCTGCTTATTGTAATTTTTTCATGGCAGGGTATTACGTGTGAAAAATCAAATAAAAACCATTTCAATTTACACATGTTTGTCAACAAGAATAAAGTCCCAGTTGCATAAAATTCTAAAGTTCTGGAAGCGGTGAATTCGTTGAATGCATTTTTTGCGTCATCGTGGTTGGTGAAGCATTTCTCGCGCAAAAAGTTATCAAGGTGTTTGAAGAAGTGATATCCGATAGGCAAGAGGTCTGATGAATATGGCAGATGAGGCTAGTCCAACTCGTTCAACTTCTGCAGCGTTGGTTCCGCAACGCGAGGTCGGGCGTTCTCGTGGAGATGGATTCGCGCTTTTCTGTTGACTAACGCCGGTCGTTGTTGTTGGATTTTACGGTGCATTTCGTCGATTTGTTGGCAATACTTCTCTGCCGTAATCGTTTCGCCCGGATTCAAAAACCTGTGATGAATCAGTGCGGCCGCAGACCACCAAACAGTCACCATAACCTTTTTGGTGCAATTTCGGCTTTGGGAATTGCTGTACAGCTTGATCGCAATCCAACTATTGAGCTGAATGTCGACGGTTATCGTACAGAATTCACTTCTCGCACGTCAACAATTCCAGCAAGAAAAGGGTCGTTTTTGTTGCGCAGAGTAAGAGCAGACGACAATTCAAAATGGCGATTTCTTCGATTATCGTTGAATTCGTGCGGCATCAACTTGTCGGACTTTTTTGTCCTACTTGTGCGATTCAAGCGAGTGGAAATTGTTCCTGTGCTTACGTCAAGCTGTTCTGCAAGCTCTCGAACAGTTGTTCTCGTGTTTGTTTCCAGTTCCTTCAATTCGTCGTCGTCAAGTGCACTGGCACGTCTGCGGTGTTCCTTATCTTCAAGGTCGAAGTCATTTAATCGGAATTTCCGTAACAATGTTTGCACTGTTGATTCACCAACACTACCTTTACCCCCCAACCTTCATTAATGTTTCGAGCCGTCTCTGCTACACTACGACCGAGTTGAAGTCATAGAAGAAAAATTTGACGAAAGCTCGTTTTTGAAGTCTAAAATTCCAAATCTCGAAGCTGGTAGAAAGAAAATCTAAATTCCGACAAAATATAAAGAAATATTTGCAACGAACATAAAACCAGCTTTTCTGATGATATATGAAACGTCCATTTATTTTTGAACAACCTAATACATATATACCACACATCCTATCCGAAGTCTGATTCTTAGGTTTGTTACATTAACTACTTAATACCACGGTTACATGAGAGTAAAACAGAAACCTAATCATGCACTGGCCGTTGTTATCATAATATTCTACCGACAGATAACGACGGACAACTCGCTAACAATATCGTTCTCGCGTTCTGAGGGGATTGTTCTCGAAAAGGCGCTGAGAATACCGGCTATAGTTCTCGATATTCTTGTTGAGCAAACACGAGGTGTTAATTTATTCTTTATTCCGTTAAAGCTGACGTTTCGGCGGATTTCGCCTTCTTCAGAGCCTGGAAGGGCAGATTGATGGGCAATTTACTATGTCAAACGCTCCATAGCACATACACCTTGTGTTTGCTCAACAAGAATATCGAGAACTATTTGATCAATGCCGAGTTTAATAGAAAGTCGGTTGTGGGAATATCAGCTATGTTGATCAAAACTGGCTATTTCCCACTTTTCTGGTGATTCCTCTCACCATCAATAAGAAATTTCAAGAGAAAAAAAGGAATGAAGAATGAAAACAACTGAATGTGCAAAACTTTTGATAAGGATACATGTGTGGGATTTTTGAGGAAAACCTACTCCTTTCCAGTGAATATTTCGACAAGAATGAAAGTCGGTATGTATCAGCTAACGGTCGATTTGGATGCGAAAACATGTGCTGAACACAGTCTTATGGAAAACAAGTCTTGTTAACATTTCGAAAAAATACTAACAAATAAACCCAAATTTTCTCTAAACGAAGCAAACATGGTACTACGGATGCCTCAACAGTTCAAATCAAGCACAAGATTGTAAGTCGCTGACGTCATCAATGGATATCATGCCCGATGAGAGAAGTGCAACGAACAACCGACGTGGCCCACATCGAACGAGGGTTTGTTCTTTATCAGATTAAGGAATACTGCCAGATTTTGACAGAGTATGAGATAGTGGCACCGTTAACAATCGAGTCTTTTGAGCAAGTACTAATAAACTTCATTCATACCCGCCGTAACTGAGAACTGCTTACTGGGTTCAGCTGGCTTGAGAGACACGAACAACATCGTTTTGTTATGACGTCTTTTTCCTAACTTTGTGAGAAGATAATCGCTACTAGCTCAACGAGAACGAGGTTCGGGCTCAGATCTACATAGATTTAATCTTCGTCTGGATTCCGAACAGAAACATCAAATTCGTTAGCACTGGTGGTTCTGATAAGGAATAAACTCCAGTTGTCGATCGCAGCACGACAAAATGGACGCCACATTCACAATGAAGCGATAAACTACTAGAGGAGACACTATGTTCAAAAGATAAAACACCTGCCGGCGCTATCGAAAGTGCAGCAAAGAACTTTGATAAGAAGAGAATCTCATATCGTTTAAATGAAACAAAAGGACAACAAACACCTCACTCCACTTTACATTTCTTCTTCCTCAAACCTCTGGAACCGTCTTTTCCTTAACAATAATAACATTAAAGTATTTCAGACACTGCATATATGCCAAAGTTTCCAACATCAGGTGAGCTGCACATGGCATGCGTCCTAACGAAAATCAGTAGACAAGAACCATTAGCGAATGGGTAAATAAAATAGAGCTCACGGCGTTGATATCTGAGAGATGCGCCATGCATTCGACTTCATGAAGCGTCGTTAAAAGTGATTGAATGCATGTCTGACCTATACAATGTAATTCGGTAGTCTAGCGATGTACCGAGTCAGTGCTGCTGCCCTCCCAGACAAGTCTGGTACCAATTTACCGACTCCGAAGGGATGGAAGGCTTGGTGAGCCTGAGAGGCGAGGTCGAGCCTATGTGTATTGCAGGACATTTCTAACCACTGCGCTACAAGAAAGGCCAGGTGAAAGACAAGAAACTGGCAAAGCCGCATGTTGTAGTCCTCAGCACGATCTCAAAAACCAGCTTTCTCTGCACTATTAAAGATCAGCTGAGCTGAAGTCGACTGTTCAGTGTTACGGAGAGATTTATGCGAAACTGTGACAGGAACAGAGTTCACAACTCAGGAGTAATGTCTGTGTTGACAGAAGACTATGGAATCTGACGAATCTTTGAGTTCTAACTCTTCGGTTCCTGTAATGGATAAACAGAAGAAGAGTTTCGTTATCCTCAATCCATTGAAAATTGCATGCAGAGAATTAACAATGCGCGGAAAATAACTAATATAAGATAAAGAATAAAAGGATAAAGCGTTCGACGTTGACCAATCCCCAATGGATGCGCCACGTATTCGACTTCATTAAGCATCGTCAGAGGTGACTGGATGCATATCTGGCCTTTAGATTGACCCGCGGTTGCTTACCGATGTATCGAGTTAGTGCCGCTATCCTCCCAAAAAACTCTGTCATTAATCTACGGACTCCGAAAGGATGGACGGCATGGTGAGTCTTGGGAGGTGGGATTGAATCTATGTGCATTGCAAGGGACCTCTAACTACTGATCCACACGCGCCCTTCTAGCAGAAGGATATGAACAGAAGTCGCAGGAAGGATGTATTTCCACTTTTCAATGTTAAGGAAATGACCGTTCAATGTAACGATAATGATATGAAGTGTTCAGCACAGTCTTATTGGTCAATGTGTTAACAGAACTACAATACAACAATACTGAGTCCATCCTTCATCGGAGATAGTGATTAAAGCCTCTCAAATGTTATCATCTAACACAAATGACCAGCTTTAGGAACAAAAGGGCAGTCACAACCAAAATACTTGGTACTGATACTAATCAGAGATTTTTCATTAGGCGAAGTGAACGGTCAAAGAACACTTTCGTTGGCTATGCCACCCAGAATGATAACAGTTAACAGATTGTTGGTAAAGAAACCGTTCTGGTAAAGAAACCGTTCAAGTAAGAACGTACGGAAAACAAGATCTGATCGATATCGATATGGAACATCATCACAGCAAGTCACATCAGTAGTTAAAAGAAAAAATTTATTCCACGTCGACAAACTCTAAAGGTGAATTCGATCTCGGCTCCGGATCTTTGACATTGCGTTGACCATTCGACGCTATCTCTGCTAAACTGCGAAGCAAACTATTCCGAAAAGCTAAAATAGGGATGAAAGTACTTCGGGAAATGAAAATAACTACAAACTCTTAATCACTGTCGTAGAGACCGTATACCAATCATATCCTCTACTCACAATAGACCCAAAACATAAGTTCCGCAACACTGAATGATAGTCGGAAGAATATACAGATAGCGTTCTTCGTCGTATATTGCAAATTTCGCACAAGAATTGAGCTTTGCCACTTGTAACAAAGTACTTTATACGACATAGCGGTAATCAATAGACATCAATATACATTTCCTCTGTAGGGTAAAAACCAAGTACATTCGATTCCGTTTTTGGATATTCTGAGAAGGTATACTATGAACTGTTATATGATAGCTGTAGGAGGACAAAGCAAAGTATGAAAGTGAATGTGTTAAACGCAATGATGCATTTCAGTGAACATCCAAATTCAGTAGGATAACGATAACTAGACCTGTTCACAGACTATCGTAGCAAGACGCGATATCAAATATAAAGAATGTTCTGGAAACTACTCAAGAGCACCGCTTTTTCTCCAAACGTACCAATATTCACTTAATCTCATAGTAATACTACCACATCTCCAAAGCTGTAACACCATCAAGCTAATGTTGAACAGTTTCGAAGCGAATTAGTAGTACTCGATTCACTACATAGAAACATTTTTGAAAACCTGTAGTAGAAAACAGTAGCATCGGAAATTTTCTAACCATATTCCAGCTCGACGGTGATCCACGAAATATGCAGCTGTCATCTAATCTTGAGGAGTTTTATAGATGCAAGAGCTACATAGATGCAATGGATTATGAACATGAATAGCATAGGGCACATGAATAGTACAGGGCACGTTTCTAGGAAGCAATGAATGCAACTCTTAGGGTAATACACTAACGTATTGTACACAAACAATCAAACAGAAAGGATGCCATTTAAAAAGAGTCTTCACATCCTTGAAAATATCACAGATCTGAAAGAAATTCCAATCCATGTGCTGCGCAAGTCAATGAAGCCAATGCAAGTTTATACAGAAAGTACACTACTAAGTACTAAGCTAGCAATGTAGCTACATTGCTAAAACGACCAAGTGAACAGTTTATAAACAATTATTTTCAAATTTCCAGAAAGTTTCTTTTAACTACATCTACCTTCAAGCGCAATTACACCTTTCCCTTAGCAAATCCCACCTCAATACTATTGTTATTATTACTATTATTGTCATGATTATTATTAAAACAACACGAACTTCTAAATGTATATTTGGCTTTGGCCGAATCATTACAATACAACATGTCTGCAAGCTTTATCTGCTCACCCCACAGCCTCTATCTATCTCCCATATTCAATTATTCTTCATTTTAGCGCAAAAACTTTCCTAAAATTGTTCCTTGGTAAGTTGTCGGATGAATATTCTGCGAAAAATGCCTATTCCATCGCAGTACCAACCATACTAAGGATGAATTCGAATTATTCTGAACATCGAAAATCCAAATAATACTTAATTACTATTGTCAAGATTTTATCGACACCCAGCGCTAATGAGCTGCGACTTCGAGTGGTAAAAGATTCTCAGTTAGAAAATAGAAAACTATTCTCACTATGCCATGATCGAAACAAATTTAGCGGCCTAATAGGTAGCGGTGCTATAGAATTACCACGATATAAATACGTATCAATACGTACTTGTAGGCAAGTGTATGATATAAATGATAAGTAATACCACGCTAAAACATCAACACTTACCAAAATTTAACGCCAAAAGTAACACTCGCTTGCAAGTTAATCATCTTGTCTTCCAGAAAGGATCAATGGTATTCAACGGATCATTAGGATCCAGCTTTGGTAATGGAGTGTCTCCACCGCTACGGATATGTTCATGAAGCAGGCGCTTCTCCAGACGAGTTTTATCACACGGTCCAAGTTCGAACTTCGTAGGATCTGTTATGTCCGATAGCGGCAGTATACGAGAAGTCTGCAAGCAATCGCCATTTAATAATTAACCAAAAAAATATGACAACAGAAGAGAAAACTGTAACTTTCTAAAAAATTTTTTGTACCAATCAAAGGTCAAACCATTTGTTTTTATTTTTATTTTACATGACATCTTTCACATCTGCGTGAAGAACAGCATTTCTTGCACTTTGTTCGTCCCCAGGCAACCACTACCCATGAAAACTTTCGAACTTTTCGTGTGTGAGTTCGGCTGCTGCCTGAGGATTTTCATCTTTGTTATTAGTGTCGTTGAATGACGGTCGAGTCCGATCTCCATGAAGTTTTGGGATCGTCCAGATACACCGTTCCTACGTGAGTTGTAGAGAGTAAGCTGATCCCAAACGAGTATGGTACCAATTCCGCGACCGCAGAAGGATGAGCAGGCCTGGTGAGAACAAAGGGGGATCGAACTTGCAGCGTTTCATTAACGCCATCACTATTTCTGGGTAGCCATCCTAGCAAGGTCAAATTATACCACTTGTATGCAGGAAATAAAGGAATAAAAACCATATGCGTCACATTCGATACTCCATGGGAACTCACTTGTGGAGGAATCCATGAAACTGGTGTCCAACACACCCTTTCGGTGAAACAAAATAAGTGGCTAAGCAAAATTTCCGTACTTGTCATAAAAATTTCTACAAAACTCACTGATTGTTCAGTTTTCGTACAAGTACTATGAGTGTCTTGGTATTGAATAGGCATTACAGCGGCGGCAGGGCGTGAAACCTGAAATGTCGCTTAAAATATAGTACTGATGTAAACCAATTTTCATTTAACTTCGTTATGCATGATCAATGTACCTTGTTTCAGTGATAATCTAACACGAGGTTTCTAGCCATGAAGAAGACTAAGATGTCGAGACTTTAGCCAAATAAATATGTGGTAATAACCTCGTGTTAGCGTATCAATGAATTAAGGTGCATAAAATATAATGTACATACTGCATTCCGTTCAAAGACAAATTCTCTTATAATGTTTGTTAGAAAAAGAATTTTTGTCTCCAACATTTATAAAAAGCAAGCTGAGGGCAAAGACGTTTTAAAAGACGCCGAAACACTCGATATTCTGCTCGAAATGCAATTAATTGAGAACAAACTTTAAGATGAAAGACAAAACTTTCCCGTAACATGTCGTTTGGGACAATTTTTAAACCCAAAGTTCCTAAAGTTGTTTAGTGCAGAATTCCAGAAACGAGTTGTTTTTTCGAGAGAGTTTTGGTTGTGGATAGCAACACTGCGCTGTCCAGAAATCATTCCAGTATTCAGAAAACATGGTATTTTCAACGAATTGATGAGACAAGCTACTTGCACGTACACTGGAATGGCTTCTTGTTTCCCTGTACTGTTCGACCAGCTCTAATTCTTGACATTTCAAATTCTAATTCTCGACTTTACATGTTCTTATGACAATGGTGTAATATTTCTCAAACTCAGAGAGTATCGACCAATGTAAAAAGAGTACCAGGTTCATGCAAAAGAAGAAACTTCCAATAAAGACTGTTCCCCAAAACACCACAGTTTCACCTTTCACAGTAAACTATGCAATTTCGGGAAAGCGGTGCTCTTCAAAAATTCTAAATCCTGGTTTGTTTCAATGAGAATAACAATTTTCACTGGTTTTCAAAAAGTAAAAAAACCTGGCATTGCTGTGATATTAAAAATCAGCATCTGTTAAAATTTTCCAGAAGTTAAAAAATCTACCAGATGAAGCGCATATCTTTGCTAATGATAAATACCACTTATCGACCATTGATCGGTGCCCACAAGCACCTACGATCCGATCCAATGCTCAATGCTAAGATAAGTCCTAACCTGAGTTGGTTGTGGCATAGAAATTCCTTGTGGCGTAGTCTGCTGGGCATATTGACTTATTCCAGATTCCTGGACTAAAGCCACTTGACTTTGTTCACCTAGATTACCAACAGTGTCAGGCAGGCGATGAATAGCAGATAGTGTTAACGTCTCAGATGAAGATGATGACGATGGTGCACATGTTTGTAGTAAATCTAAAACGGTTGCGTTAGCGGCATTGCAGAAAAGGAATAATACGAGTGATACACACGTACTCGCAACAGGAATGTCATGAAAGGATAAAACGCAGTATGCCATGATCTACCGTCAAAGTTATACCACATTCAAGAGTAAACAATGTGGAAAACGTTTTTGCTGTCATAGAATAGAAAGTTTACTCTGATTTTGCACGGATTTTGAAGATGGAATCATCGCAGGCGGCAGATTGTTGTTCTCAGGTAACCCGTCCAGAAGATCCTAAAAATCCTACCGTTCTTATATTCGTACATGAATTCCTTCACGAATGAGAAATTGGAGAGAGAACTGCTCGAGAAACTCACCACATTAGGGATATTTTTATGAGGTGTTTGCAAAGCCTTTGCAAAGACTTGAAGCTAAAACATAGCACTAGAAACTAACTAACTGCAATTTCCTCAGTGAAATACCAACACAACTAAGTACGAAAACAGTTTCGAACACGAAATCGGTGATTGAAAAACCAACCACATTAGGCGCATTTTTATCACTTGCCTGGAATGGCTGCGGATGGTCTTGGAGCTAAAAGACAGCGTTGAAATCAAAGGCTAAGATAGTAAGAGTTAGCACAATAGATACTTCAAACGTTTAGGAATCAACTAACCAAATGACTTTGTTGGAATTGTTGTAGTTGAACAGGAGGGACTGGTAAATTTCCTGACACTAGTGTATTGACGGAAACTCCTGCATGCCACGGCGACTGCATCTAAAATCCGCAATTATTAACACCGATTTCCACTCCTACTCCTACTCGAAGTTACAGTAGAAAAAGACTCACCACATTTTGCACCACCTTAGAATGCCATGGCGAAATAGTGGAAGCTGGCATGGATGCGAACTGAGGCGGCTGTTGAATTAAATGTGACGTTTGGGTCAATGGAGGTATGCTATGCTGTAATGCCTATAATCGTACTAATTAATACAGCGTTACGCTACACAGCTATAATTTTCTGAAAAAATTTGTACCAGCAACCATTTCAGTACTTCTGACAAACAACCACGTAAATTCACCTGCTTCTCTAACATTGTTTTGCTCATCGGTTGAGCTTGTGGCATACTATTATTTCCTGAATTGACGGATTCATGTCCTTGCTGGTAGGTCACCGGTGCATGTTGATTCACTTGTAATCCAGTGACCATGTGCACACCAATTTCAGGATTACGTTCAAGTAAGGAAGTACTGGATAGAGCAGAGCTTGGCAGCACGCTAGTCGCTAAGTTTGCAGTACCATTCTTAGGTAATATCAACTGATCAGGTGGTAATTGTGCCTGCTGCTGAGGAAGGCATGAAGTCCATGGATGAGTAACGGAATTCTTCAGACTGATCTCGGAAGTATTCTGAGAGTGTTGGTCGAATCCCTGTACCGGCAAAACTGCTGAAAAAATTGTAAAGATGAGGCTACTCTGAGAACACCGCAGAAATGCAGTTTCCAGTAAAACGAAGATTAGAACCATTTTGAGTCAAAGAAACTGGAGCTCCTGGAAGTGTTGGGCAAAGTCCTAAAAATTGCCCATGGAAGTATTCCGGTTGACGTTGTGAGGGAGTAGACGAAGTTCCAATGACTTGGTGCTGTTCAGTATTGAATGAAGGATGCGATGCGTGAGAAGTTGGTATTTGTGAGGTGTCTTGGTGCTGGAAACCAACTCAGAATAGATCCACGCATAAAGAACAACTATCTATTGCCATATATAGTCATTAAACATTCGAGAAGCTTCGGAAAAACTTACTTGGAGATGTGCGGTTTGCAAATAAGCGTTTACTGATGCAATAGGAGTGACCACGCTAGGAGTTGATAAATTGTCAGCTCCAAGATTCCGGTTATATTGCTGCTGTGCATAAGATGTAGGTACAAGCACGGTCGAAGTCGAATGAGGTGTTACGGGCAACACGTGTGTGTGCTTCGATTGTGGCTGCATAGGCTGTTGGAAGTTAGGTTGCAGATGTTGAGGGAGAGGTGAAGTAAAATTTTTAGGGATGGTTCCGGCGCAATGAGGCTTCCCATCAAAAGGTTGGTTAGCAAACAGTGGCTGAGGAAGTGCAACAGACGCAAGTCCAGATTCACCATTAAGATGCGGAGAAAAATGTGTTGTGAACTCTGATACATTCACCGATGCAGTAGTTGGTGGATGTTGAGCCGAACCTGCACCACTGTTGTGCAAATCTTGTTGCTGCATAACTGGATTACCGTAACAAGCAGATGATGGTGTTAGAGTTGGAGGTGATGTGTGATAGGTAGATGGTACAACTGGTGGAGTAAATGGAGCAGGTGGTTCCATATCAACTGTCATTTTGTTACGGTAGTACTTCATGTAGTCTCCCAAGCGAGGACGGTCAGCTACAAAGAAGATTTAAAATTAAAAAAAAACAAATTGTGAAATACAACCACAAGATTGCTGACATATTTGCAAAAGTCCGGACCGCAGGTGTCTCTTTTTTTGTGAAGTTTCGCGACAGAAACAAAACGTCTCCCTCACCTTTGGGAACATTTTTGTCTCCAGGAAAATTGGTATTAGGTAGTGTGCCAATTGCAAAGTCAGCTAAAGCCTCACGCGCATCATTAGCTCGCTTAAATGCTGCTATTTTCTCCTCTTGTGATCTTTTCTCTGCTTCACGACGATGTTTTTCAGCTCCAACTGAAAATACGAATTAATGAAAAAGGAAAGGACACACCAAAGTTCTTGTTAGAAAATTGAAAGAAAAACATACAATCCATAAGGCAATCTGAAGCGAAGAGAAAAAACGCGCAAAAAAAACGACCTTACATGCTGTTTCAATTCCCTCAACGGCGACTGCTAGCTTGTTCACGCGATCCAACAGCTTCACATAAAAACTAAACCGAGTAAAAAAGAATTCCGAGTCACATGAATGAAAAGAAATTCCCATACTATGAAGAACAACGGAGCTAGAATAAGAGAACCAGAGTAGCGGGCTACCTAATAGCTAATATAAAACTGTTCGTTTGGTGAGTGCATACCAAAAAATAACAAAAACAATACCATAAAAAAAAGCTATCACTTACTTTCGTCCATCCTCCACCTTACTGCAAACATCACAATAAACATCATAAGCCGTGACCAGTGTCATTATGTGTTCCGAACGCCTGAGTTGCAAAAATTAGTTAAAATGTGTATTAAATGAACATCCAGTATTATCAACTAATTATTAAGCCAAACACATGTACTGGTCATTCTTATAGATATCTTTTTCTGCACATTCTATAATTTAAAACTGAGAGTAACTTACGTGTTCAACATGGCCTTGATTTTCTTTCTGAATTCAGAAAAATCAGCATTGGCTTCTGTAAGCGCCGAAAGGATCTTTTCTTGAGCATCAAGGTTAGCATCAATATATTTTTTGGTGCTTTCGTGCTTTTTCAGCTCAACAATATACGTCTCCTAAAAATCTTTTAACTTATTCGCCAAATTTCCAGTTCCTCGACAACAGCCCACCACTTTCCAACAACCAGAGTACTAGATACTTTGGAAATAAGAAGTTTACAAAAGAAACTTTGTACTAGCGCTGAAAGGTATACATGGCTTTTTCAAAATATTTTTATTTTAAACTTTTCTGGATCAAAGACGAGTGACTGTGATATAAATTTAAAAAGGAACACTTGGGAATACCACCATATCAAAGTGGACGAAATTATACTCCAATATCCAAGATAGCCTGGACGAAAGTGAATGAGGAAAAACTTTCTATACGCACAGAAAAAAACTGCATTACGGTAGTACAAAGGGTTTTCTTCTTGTTTTCGAAAGCTGGAAAATTCGAACTTTTTTAATTTTCGGATGACGAAGTTCACGGCAAGCTGAAATACGTCTGAAGCTGAAATAAAGCGAGCACCGCTAAGCCCAATCTATTATGTATGAAATGAAATCTGTTATACTGCTCAAAGAATGTTGAAATAATATTACAGCTTTACAATACTGTCAAAATGACGTCCATAGTACAACTAACCTTATGGTCCGAATCTCTTTCTGAGAGCAACTTTTTCGCTATATTATCATTATTGATCTCTTCTGTGAGTCTCTGTACTAGCGAACTGCGTTGTGTTTGCATCTCTCGTGTCTTCTCAAGCAAGCGTCGAAGAGCCTCACCTTCTGGTGTGGAACCGGCATTGATAGGTGGACCAGAGAGCTTGTTTCTAAGCTCAGAAATAGGAAGGCTAAGCAAATGGAGGTTCGTAGTGTGAGCAGCGATTGCTTTGTGCAACTCCACATTGTTGGACCTCGCCTTCTGATGGTGCTCTGTGAGCCTGTCTAATTCCTTTTTAACCGCCTTATAACCCTCATCTTCCGTAATTTGGGGAAGGTCTACATCATTCATACGCCCTGTTAGTTCACCAAGTTTTGTATCCGCTTCACGAGCAAGGTCACTAACCCTCTGTAAGTTTTCAAGCAGCTTCGGTATAGCATCTGGCTGAGCTGTTAGAGCTGCATTTCTCTCAAGCAACATATCGGGAAAATTAAGAGTTGCTGAATCCACTTCCAAGTCAATTTCATCTATGCGCAGAGAAACCAGGAAGGCATTCAATTCATCATCCTTTCTACTGATTCGTTCTAGCACTTCACGTTTCAGTCTATCCTTCTCCTCCTCGTATTCAGACACAGCTTTTATAACCCCTGCAGGGAGTAAAGCGCCAAACAAGTCCTCGCCCCCTACAGATATGTCGAGTGGATCGAAAGAAAGAGGCCGTACCTTGCAAAGACCCTCTAGTTTTTCACAAAGCTCTTGCGAACCCGGAACTCGGTCATGGAAGATGAATTCATTCTCTTTCTTCGCATTATTTAACCTGGAATTTATACCGGATCTGTAAGGAACTTAACTACAAAAAAATAAAACGAAGCTAGAACTTAAGGAGCAATGGTGAAAAATAAACCGAAATCTGGAAAAGTATTGTAACTGTTACACTTTAGGACCGGCTATAAAGCATACTTTGTAATGACAACGTCAGCGAGGAAGGATATGGACGCCTTCATCGACTCTCGATCCTCCTTTTCCGCTAGCTTCATAATTGAGTTTAGATGATCATCTGCTAATTTATAGTAGCCGTACCTTCAAAGATGACAGATTTCTGGCACAACTATAATCGACTCAAAGCTATCGACGTTCTCCTCTTACGGACTATACATATTAAATATAATTGTGATTCACAGAAGCGTAAAAGCAATTTCGAAAATGTGTTTTCAATGCACTAGAGCAGAAAAGCATTTCAACCTCGTCCCCATCTTTTTATCCTCATCTGCTTGACATCCCATGTGGATCATCGCTATGCAGCCGTACATCTCACTTTTAATCGCGCACGTTCTTGTCCATAACTGCAGTGAAATAGTACGGGAAAGAAAATCGACCATCACCAGTCATTGTTGTCAAACAACAAGTAGGTACGGAACCTAACCTTGAATTTCTTTGAGGAAACATAGTCGCAGAGATTAGAATTCTCAAGATGACGCAAACATTCCTGATATCTGTCGCGTAGGTGTACGGCAAGTTTGGTGACGACTACATTGCTACGATGATCTATCAAACTCTTTTCTAACAAACATTCCTGAGCTTGACCCTAGAAATAGGACAATAGAAGGAAATTTCTTTGTATCTTTGATTACAACGCTCCTTACTGTTTCACTGTAAATAGGTAAAGAGTGGATAGTGCAGATGATAAGATTATGAAAAAAAATTCAACAACAAGAAATCATACCAAAAAGAACTTTGATGAAGAACGTTAGTAACTCCTTGTCAAAATCAATGGAAGCATATTTCGAAGCGTTCAAACTGTCGCGAAGATGCTGTAGTGGCCACGCTGCGTATTGAAAATGCATGAATGCGTTTTTGATGCTCTGAACAAAAAAATGAGCAAACAATCGAAATCGAATACTTCAGAACAAATGGAGAAAACGGCTGTATCATTAAAAACTCATACAAAATATTTTTTAACAAACATCTTCATTTTCCCTGGTTTCGTTTATGGCGATATTCGCGTGTACAGCGCCAATGTTGTACATGACACAAGCCAGTTCAAAACCTATGTCATCATAGGTAGCTGAATGAGCAATATCCATTGCCCTATCATACCTAGAAATAAAACCGAGTTACAACTACAACAATATAGAGAAATTTGCAAACTCCGGATCGCATGCGTGGATCGAACCTCGTTACTACCCTCTCCAGGGGTTAACGTGTTCATCACCACACCATGCGTGTCCCTCGTTTCGACTTTCTCTCAGCCGTGTTTTATAGTCAAAAAGGTGACTACATTGTGATTTATACCGCAGGTTCAGCTTAACTAGGTTCAATGCCGATTTGTGCTCCACAGCCCCCGCTGACCAATGATTGCCCAAATGTCTCAGTACCACTGAAGTTGCATTTCAAATCATACCCCACCACAAAAAAAAAGAATAGGCAGTGCAAAAAAGGTGATTACACTGTGAAAACCGAGTTGCTCCACGCATACGAAAAACACCAGCAGAATGCTGCAAAATATTTAGAATAAAATGAACAGCTAAGTAACTACGATGAAGCATAAAGAGAAAATCCTTTGGTGTTCAGGTCAGTTCGTTATAGACGTGCAACACATCCGACTTGTTCCGGCATCGCGGAATTAATGCATACTTAACCTAATCCGCCTCGGGCACCGTTCTTCATGGCTTGTCCAATCGAATACGAGCAAATTCTTGTCGGCTGTAGACTTTCTAATTTTTGCCAATGAAAAAATCTTCTCTCAACAATTTGAGGACTTGTGGGGTTCCGAACGTGAGAGGATTGTATAAGAGAGTTCCGTCCATCGTTTTATAGGTACGACTGATATCTACGCTACTATTTACTATGTGCTATTATGGTCCGTATTTCAAACGCATTGCAATCAGCATTTGGAAGTATTTAGCAGTCTATGTTGAATGTATTTCGGCATTTTCACATCCATACACTCTATACAATAATCATACCGAGAAAGGAGAAGCAACAATAAATTAAAACGATGCCGAAACATTTGCATTTGCAAAACTTGGACCCCGGGCCAACTTCGAACCGTTAATTACTCATTTCGAGAGCTCATGTTTTACCCACTGCACCACTAAAACTTTTCATTTGCCTTTCTCTCAACCAGTTTTTTTTTACCGTAGAGGCTCTGTTAGCAATCATTCCACAATGGGATTGATCTTGTGAGCACAAATCGGCATTGAAAGCGTTAAGCCGTGGATCCAGAGATAGTCGCCATGTTTTACTTTTTTACTTACTGCCACTTATGTTTCATTGCAGTGTTTCATGTGAAACACAACCATAATGATGGTGGGAGATTTGTAAAACTTTAACGGATGGGTACCACATAATACCTTCCCAAGAAAAAATAACGGGTAGTAGGTAAGAAGTTAAACGTAACAATAAATTGCTATTCAAATTACCACCCAGTAAACGTTCTCGAAAAAAAGGTATTTTTGTAAACCATTAAGCGTAGAAAGTAGCCTTTCTGGTCTTACACCTCCCAATTCTATCTGCTTTCGACTAGCTATCGAATGAATGTACATAGTGCGGTAAAAAAAATCTACGAAGCCCACCAAATCGAATAGGGACACTGTAGTGTCCATAGCGTCGCTTCGTACAAACCGCTATGGACACTAGAGGGGCCATACGGGGGAGGAATGGGTTAACCCATACGACGACTGTGGAAGGTTATCGACCTATCAGATCACTGCCTTTGTCTTCTCACACTAGCCTGCTTCTACTTTAGTGACTCCGGAGTACTGGATTGAAACAACGACCACTGTGTGATCAAGGACCTCTACCCAGTGTAGGAGACGCCCACAAAGAGGGAAGTGGTTATGGTAGCAAATACTTGAAGAACATGAACGTACCAACAGTACAAAACCTTTATGGAGTCGCCTTCTTCCATAGGAAAGCGGTTCTTCATCATCAACAACTGAGCATAATAACGCTTCAGTACACAAGCAGTCTCGACATCGGCATAAGAACTGCTTAGAGTCTGGAAAACACTCAATGTTCAATGCAAAAAAATGGAAAAAGAGGAGTTAATAATGAAACGACAAACGACATAAGTTCAACATAGCCGATCAATACCTATCATTTTCCTCTCAACATTACTTCGAAGCAAAGTGCCAAAAGTCTGTACGATAGAAGAGAGTGCAAACGACAAACCAACCTGCTTCATATTCATGATTTCCGTAATAGCACCGTCATATTTACTTGGATCGTCTTTATAATGAAATAAAATATATTCTTTAATCCTCAAACGGAAATCCTCGTCGTATTGATTCGCTGGAACTTTCGGCTCTGGATACAACATTGGTACACGAGGTATGCCCTCCATCTTAGCGACCTGATATCTTCCTCAGGAAGAGTGATTGAAGCTTCTGTAACAGAATAAGGCAACTTTTCGAGTAGCAGTGGTACCTCAGGGCATAAGTAATACTGAAGGTACACGAATACGAGTAAAAAGGGCTAGTGACACAGGAACGTAGTCCAACCAGTTCACAAGACCATAAAAAGAAAACGAGAAATCTACCAAAGCATCAGAAGCTTCTACGGCTATAGGGGATCCCTAACGTCTAATTTCACGTGGTGGACGCAATTGCGGCAAGAATATTACGGCTGAAACGTGCTGGTCGCTTTTGTTGTGGTCCGTTTGTGTTTCTTTACGATCACTTCAGAAGTTGTCTGTTGCATTGGGACCGTATATAAATTATAAAACAGATTTCAATGTTAGGTAACTCCATGGGAAGCTCTTCTAGTTATTCCCTGGAGTGTGTTTCATCGATACTGGTCGTAGGCTTTCTCTGGGGAGCGACAAATCCATTGTTGCGACTCGGATCAAGATCCAGTCCTAGAAGAAAAGGTGAGTTATGTGTTAATAATGTGCAGCGTCGTTTCCTTGTAATGTTTAGCGTTTATTAAACAAGGAACTTTCGCCAAAACTCATGTACTTATCGTTTTTTTTTGGATTTGAAGTCCGACGAGTGGATGTCCACTCACATCTGTGAGGTAAATAGGTCTGCATGAATTGATGTCCACTCATTTCTTTCTAATTTCTTGCCACACAGTAGGTTTTTCCTGTACTTTTTGTATTCAGTCGCTAACATATCCAACGCAGACCACTGTGCTTAACTTCGGTCGACAAAGGCTATTCTGTACACTTAATTAGTTTTACTACTCCATCCCGTATCACGTATTATGGGAATCCTAGCACTTCTTTCATACGGCCCATTTCCTGTCATTTATCGTCCGCGGTTTTCGAGTTTTACATTTAGGTTCGCTTGCTTCTTCTTCTTCTTCATGTATGTCTTTGAATACTGGTCGAGTTTACTCTGTAGAATCCTGGGATAGCCGTGCTAGGGCATTCTCAGGTCATGTGGATTGGGTGAAACTTCCCGAATAGATGTAATTTTGCAACCACAAGGGATGAGAAGTTTGGTTGGCCCGGAGCACGGTCGACTTGGGGTACTGAGTGTATTAACCCATTGAACCCCCTGCCGTTTGTCATGGGTGGCTAGATCGAATACAAGCAGTTTTTCTTCGGAAGCGGGCTATCTGGTCTTTTGACAGTAGAAATCTCTTCTCACTTGCGAGGGAGCTTAAGGGGTTTCGAACATGAAAGCATTGAAGACGACACTTTCCTTTATTGTTTTTTGAGTATGACAGTAGTTTATGATTCTAGTATGGCTCTGTGCTGCAATGATTCATTGTGCAAGTACATTTCTATCAGCACTTGGAAGCATTTTGTTCCTCTTATTAAGACGATTTTGCTGTTTCCTAATTCTGCATATTCTATACACTGACCATGGTGATTAAAATGAAGTAGCAATAATTGATCCTTGGTACGTGAATGGCCTGTCCTCACTATTTATTTGGACCCCAGCATAATCTCCATTTTTCGGAAATCTGCTGGTTAAACCATTGTGGTTCTCTGGAATCCCGAGGTCAAACTTACCAAAGCCTGGCCCAGATCTTCACCACCAGAGGCAGCCGCAGCCCTGTGGATCAGAGGGAGATTTGCCACCTTGCGACTTCGATACCAGGACGGTGGTGGATCCTGGTATTGGTTTACTCTTAGCTAGGCTTCCTGATGGGAACGCTGGACTCCTCAGCTTGGGAGGCCCTGCCAGGGGGATGAATCCCCGCTGTACATCACAACGCAACACCCATGAACACCTCCCAGCCACGATGAGGCGGTAAACCGTTGGAAGGGAGCAATAAATTACAACGTTTAACTTTTAATTTGCTGCCTTTTGTTTTTTTTTCACAGCAAGGTATGCTGCTAACGACAACCACGATAATGCTGAGATATTCGCAAAACTTGGACCCCAGGTCAGATTCGAACCCGCGATTACCCTTTGTTGAGATTCACATGTTGCCCACAGAACCACTGAGGCCCTTGCATTACCTTTTTCTTAGCCAGTTTAATAAGAAAGTTAAACACTGTGATTTCGAAACTGGGAACATCGGTAGAAAACTGGTTGAGAGAAAGGCGAAACAAAGGACGTGCATGGTGTGGTGGTGATCGCGTTAGCTCCTGGAACGAGTAATAGCGTGTTTGATCACCATCGCAGACACCTGCGGTCCGGAGTTTTGTAAAAATCTCAGCATCATTGTGGTTTCATTTAACAACAAACTGTTTATCAAATTACCTGTCAGTGAACTGTCAGTGAACTTTCTCGAAAAAAAGTTTTTTGTAAGTCATTAATTGTGCATAATGGTTTTTCTGGTCTCACCCCTCCCTTTTCGATCTGCTGTCGATTAACCATCGAATGAATATACATAGTGCGATTGAATACTGTGAAATCCACTAAACCGAATATTGACACTATAGTGTCCGTACTGTCGTTTGGTTCAGAACCGCAACGGACGCTGTAATGTTCATACGGGTCGGAATGGGTTAGATATTGCTGTGTCCGAAGGCTGAAATTCGGCACGTGAGGTCATTTCTTCACTACCATAAGATGATAGGTCATTGAAGAGACCTATATGAGTACAGATGTAATATAGTTGTACACTCAACGCTAGCAAAGTTATGCTGTATGGAAAGTCTATCCGTTCACCTGTGCTTTTGCGTTTCCACATAGTGTGCCTTATTTCCAAATTGCACACTCGTAACATGCCATTGGTGGTGTAACTACAATGCTGACGTAGATTTATCTTAAAAGGATAAATAAACAAGCAATAAAGCTATCGACGTTGATCAATCCCTGAGCGATGCGCCATGCATTCGACTTCATTAAGCATCGTTGAAGGTGAGTGCATATCTGGCTTTTACAATGACTCGCGGTGACCTACCGGTGTATTGAGCCAGTTCTGCTATCTTCCCAGACAAGTCTGGTACCAATTTGCCGACCCCGGAGGGATGGAAGGCTTGGTGAGCCACGGGCGCGAGGATGGATCCCATGTGTGTGTGTGTGTGTGTGTGTGTGTGTGTGTGTGTGTGTGTGTGTGTGTGTGTGTGTGTGTGTGTGTGTGTATGTGTGTGTGTATGTGTGTGTATGTATGTATGTATGTATGTATGTATGTATGTATGTATGTGTGTCGCAAGGCGCCTTCGACCACTGCGCCACATGCGCCCCCAGATTTATGTTACAGTCCGAAATTCTTCCTTTTTAATATGAACCGTCTTCACACCTACTATGCGGATCACCACACTTCTCACATTTAATTCATTTCCTCGCATCCATCATCTACTAAGGTCTTCCAACGTTTTACGCATTGTTTCGGCTGCTGTTTGAGAATTTTCATTTCATCTTGAAAATCTTTGAATGCTGCTCAGGTCGATTTACTACTGGAGGCCTAGGATAGCCGGGCTACAGCGTTCCCAGTTGGATTGCAGAGAGTGATTTCTACCCAGACAACCGCGGTACCCACTCTCCGACCCCGGAGGGATGAGAGGTTTTGGGAGCCCGAGGCGAGATCGAACCAGAACCTTGCTCATGATGACTGACATCATTATCAGTGTGCTATCCGTCCCCTTATTCTTACAACTTGCACTTTTTGTATGGTATTTATAGTTTTTCAAACCTGCGTTCTCCACAGTTAACACATTTTCCCTACAATTTTATAACTTTGCAACCTGTATCATAACAAACTATGTGATAATGAAAAATTAGTTTTGTGTTTGCTTGTTTTCCGGTGCTGTACACGACGCTCACGATCTGTTCGTTTGTATTTGAGAATCGCTTCCTCTGGTTATAGCTTTCAAGAACTGGCGGTCTTGATGAGTTTCAAGAAAGTTATACCCTTTCGATTCTATGCTGTTCTCTTCTCAGCTTTTGAAGGACAACCTACTTGGAGGTTCTTTTTTTGCCTTTGCCATCAACATTGTTTTTAAGGATCAAAATTACATAACATAACGGTAGAGGCAATGATTGCAAGGTTACCAGAGTATGGCGGTGTACCGAATCTCGAGTAAATCATGCAGTAAGAAATACGTTGGCGAAACGGATTGGCCACTCTGTGTCCGTGTAAATGAAAACCTTAACGGTAAATCTAAAGTTAAACAAAGCACTCCACTATTCACGCGTTGGGCACAGAAACACAACGGAGACTTCGAAGTAAAAGTCACTGTTCTCACACATGAATATATAACTTCAGCGCACAAAACTCTCGAGTTCTTTAAGATAAACTCCAAAAAAATGCAGCGGGGGAAAGTGCAGTGGTTAGTGGTGCCGTCGACCAGAAAGCAAAAGTCGCTAGTTCGATCCCTGCCCCAACGCTCTCGTACAATCCACGTGGTAAGGCCTTAACCCGGCTATCTCCCACATTGCAAGAGAATTAACTCGACCAACATTTTACGGCATTAATAAAGGCGACGAAATCCTCATTCTGCACCAGGAAGGACGAATGCGAGGAAATCGAATCGAATGCAAGCTGGGTTGGGATTCCCACAACAGATGTGGTAACGGGTCATGTGAAATAGGAAAATAAACATTTGCGAAAAATCCAAGAACGAAGCGCAAGGAGGAACGCTTGTTATCACGCATGACTTCACACAATATCTGTTAGTGACTTATTGACCTAGGAGGGACATATTTCTCACCCACGTAAACTTTGTGCTGTTGGTCTTCATCAACAACAAGAACAAGTGGAGGACTCATTGATAATAGAGAGTCTTTGAAGAGGATGTTTCCAGTAACATTTACATTTGGGTGTAGCGTCTTTTTGTTGGGGTTGTGGAAATACATAGCTGAATAGATTCCAAAGCAACTTGACCTCTTCATCCTTTGAAGAAGGCGAAAACCACCCAAAAGTTAGTTATGCTAAAGTACACATTAGAGTAACAATCTCGTGTCTGCTTATCAAGAAAGTTGTAAATTATTGATCAATGCCGTGGTCAACAGAAAGTGGTTCCTAAGATTTTATAAAATTAAGATTCCATCTCGTATCTTATTTAGTTATCTAGTTAGAAAACTGAGGGAATGAAATGGCTGACTGCAGTTCTGCGAGAAATCCACTCTGATGCCGTGGTTTTTATGATTATGGTGCTGCAGCACTTATTGAAAGAAGCCTAATTTTCGATAACGAAAAAACCAGCTGTAGTTAGTGCGTATTAGAACAAAATTTCGAGATTCTCTTGCTTAACAATTTGTTCTGTGAGATTTAGATCAGAGCTTCTCAAGAACCGAAAGTCCTATTATAGGTCGTTGTGTGTTGTTACTCAATTTTAACACAGGAGATAGTAATCCCCACGACGAACTTTCTGTTAACCTCGGCATTGATCGAATAATTCACTGTTTCCTTAATGAGTAAAGACGAGATTGTTACTGTATTCTTTGTTTGTGAAGAAGCTGACATTTCGGCGGATCTCGCTTTCCTCAGAGCCTGGAAAGGTCAAGTTGGCTGCAGTCTATCTGGCGAAACATCTCCGTAACCAAACAGGGAACATACTTGACCAGAATTTCAACTGCTTTTTAAATAAAATAACTTCTTTGCACACTTACTGCTTTATGTGAGACTTCCACTGAGTATTTCACGTGGAGACCAACTGCACAGACTTCACATGGAAGCCTAATGCTCCTCTTACATTATAATATCAGCCTATAATACTGTGTGAGATCACGGGCAATTACGAGGCATTCCTATTTGCCGTTCATTTTCGGATTCTTGGAGTTTATCCACAATGCTTCTAGAGTTCGCTAGGAGATAGTGATTGTGTACTAAACTACAAAGAACTACAAGACTGTGCGTCTATCTGAATATTGTGAACAGTTTATGAGTTCAACTCTTAACGGTGTACTGCCTCATCGTGGCTGAGAGGTGTTCCTGGGTGTCGGGCTGCGATGTACACCTGGGTGATTTATCATCCCAGCGGGATCTTCTAAGCTGAGAGGGAGTCCTACGTTTCCGACGGGAAGCCCAGCTAAGAGTAAAGCAATATCAGGATCCATCAAACTTGTCGCATCGTGGCAAATCTCCCTCTGATCCACAAGGGCGGCAACTGCCTGTGGTGGAGACAAGCAGGGGGCAGACTTTGACCAGGCTGACCTCGGGTCTCTAGGGAAACAATGGCAAAACCAGCAAAACTCCAAAAAATAAAGATTATGCTGACATCTGCACAACCAGTGAGGACGGGCCGTCCAAGTGTCCAAATAAGTTATCAGTTCATTATATATGGCATTTCGAAGCTACAAAAGATGACGTTCATTGGTCACAAGAACTAGACATTCCTTAATGCGCTAACGCCTAACTAGCTGAACTAAACGCATATTTCTCCCAATGATCTACCGTAAACAGTTTTTTATAGAGGGTGAATTGTGTTATATCCATTCACTGCTCTTTATTTGTGATGTGGAAAGGGAGCAAAATAAAATATAGAATCTTAAAAATTAGATAAGACGACACTGATAAGATGACAACGTGATCGAAGAATAACCAAAAAAAGTTCTGTTTTCTTTCCAGTTGTCATATTAGGAAAGTTCAAAAAGTCGATCAAGCGTTTTATCATTTTATCAATTCGATTTGTTTTATCGTCTTAGCTCTGTTCATCGGTGGACTAATTCTAGGAGAGCTTGGTAGAAACCAAGTCGTTAGACGGAAAAGAAGTGTTGACCTTGAAAAAGCGGTGGATGGCTTAGTAACCAACGGAGAGGAAAGAGGATCCTCAACCCGCAACCAATACATTAACCAGACTTTTAAACTCTGTTTAACTTGTGTTTAAATTGTTGAGCTTACCTAAGATTGACAAATAAACTTCACTAGGCTAACGTTTCGACGTCTTCGTCCTCCTCAGAGCCGATGATCCGAGTTGATGTCCACAGTTCCTCGTAATCTTGATGTGATATCTTCACTGAAGAGGATTCGATGCGATACGATGACGAAGATATGTTGATTAGTCATACCGAGGTTTAAAGAAAATCGGTTTTTTGAAATGTGTTTGAACTATATTTCAAAACTGCCTTTTCTTTAACGTCGGTATGAATAAACAACTATAAACCATCAGCATCCTACATAAAAGGGCATCACCGAATGAGTGTGCTTCATTGGAGAGATGGTCCGCTGAGGAAGACAAAACTGGATACTAGGGCGAAGACGCCACATCGAGAGGTAGAAGAACCGTGGACTATCTACTCGGATCACTGGGTCTGATGAAGACGAAGACGCCGAAACATTAGCCGAAAATAAACGTATTTATCAACCTCGTGCAAGCTTATCAAAGAAGGAATGTATTTTAACTGTTTTTGGCGCGATAGTATCAACTAATAATTCACCATGTTCTATTTTCGCAGATTGTTTTTGTTTTTAGTATCCGTATAAAATTTCCGAACTCTTTAGCTCGAATTACCCAAATAAAGAATGAATACCTTGCGCATCATAGTTCAACGTATCCAAGGGTAAACACCAGGCACGATAAGGCGGGAAAGTAGTGGAGAAATGCTTCATTCCATTAAAATTCATCAAATCCTACCTAGCAGTAAGCTGTCAACATTTGTTGTTTGTAGATTATACGACAGGGAACTACAATTGATTTTTTTTCTTCTTGTTTGCTTGGGCCGTCATTACATCTATTGTGCAGATCCTAGCACTTGCATTCAATTCGTTTTCCTTCCATTCATCGTTCGCAAAGGTCTCCGGATATTTCACCTATTTTTTTGGCTGCTGCTTGAGGATTTCATCTTCGTTTTATGAATGTCATAATGCTTTTCGAGTCGATTCTCTTTGCAACCTTGGAAATAGCCAGGCTGAGGCGTTCCCACGTAGATTGGAGGAAAGTGTTGGGGAGAGGGTCGAACTAACTTCTTTTCTTTCTCCTCGATGGCATCACTAACTAGTGCGTTACCCCCGATCCGTATCCGATGCCAACGAAACGTGCTCACGGTGATATATCATCGTCCTTTTAAGAGGAGTAGTCCACAAATTTGCAAATATAAGTTCTAAAAAGAGCCAGCTTTATTCATATTGGTTTTGAAACTACTGCAGACGATTGCCTGTGTCATCCGTTGCCCCGTTGATTGTTGAGTGACTCAAGCGGACGCCATTAAATCTTCCAATTTTCTCTGTCGCGTGCTCTAAAGATTCGTTGAGCATCATATTTTTCTTCTAGGTTTTTCGTGAAGAACTCTGACCATTGGGTCGATAGTCTTTCTGCAGCACGTTTTGAAAAATTATAATAAGCAGCAAATAAAAAGTTAATCTAATAAAGTTTTGTTTGAAGCAAGCTATGGCATTTTAAATAGTGTGGTTAAAAGTGCTCATTTCTTTTTGAACAACCTAATATGTATATGTGCCTATGTATGTGTATATGTATAAACATATGCGTATATGTCTGTATATATATATATATATATATATATATATATATATATATATATACATATTCATATACATATACATATGTACATATACATATATACAATGAGAGGATAAAGCTCTCGGCGTTGATCAATCGCTGAGGGATGCTCCATGCATTCGACTTCATTAAGTATCGTTGGAGGTGATTGAATGCATATCTGGCGTTTATAATGACTCGCGGTGGTCTACCGATGTATCGAGCCAGTGCTACTGTCCTCCCAGACAAGTCTGGTACCAATTTTCCGACCCTGGAGGGATGGAAGGCTTGGTGAGCGTGGGGGCAGGAGGATCGATCTCATATGTGTTGCAGGGTGCTTACAACCACTCCGCTACACGCGCCCTTGGTATCACCTGTATCATCCTAGTCTCGTTTATCGTCGAGTGAACGTGCTCCAGTAAATCTTCCATTTTTCCCTGTCGCGTACAACTGTAGAGACCTGTTGAGCATCATATCTTTCTTCTAGGCTTTTTATGAAGAACTCTGACCATTGGGTCGGTGGTCTTCCCTGCGGTGCGTTTAACATACCGGGGAATCCAGTTACTAATGGCTCTTGGCCATCGGTTGTCATATTTATCTAAACAGAGTGAAGTAAATGCACCTAATTCCCCTGACTCGAATGAGCCCTCGATACGGCAGCGTTGATTAGGACGAGTACAGAAAGGCTGCTACAAATGATACTGAAACAGAACATCATTCTTCTGCTGAGTGAAGGGCTGTATAGTCCAAAACGCTCCTCAGTCTTAATGCTGTTCCCAGTTTTAAAATACTGTTTGCAGTGCAAAAATAAGTAGTGTTTTCAGATATGGTAACTTCTACAAATATGTCGCGCCAAATGTTGTCTCCTTTGAGTGATTTGACTGCTCTTTTCCTGAACTGGAGGTTTTCTCTACCGTTTATTGTAAACCAAAGCGCTTCAGTGAGTTTAAAATCTTCCCTGTTCGCCTGAACTTCTCCCTTGTTCTTTTCCAATTCAATAAGTTTCTGTGTAATCTACACCAAAATCTGTCGATTTGGTAGTCTGTCCTTTTACTTCTATAGGGCACTTTCTATACTATATGTTTTTCAGGTTATGTTTGTTTATTTGGTTTCCACTTTCCCCGTCTCCGTAATTGTTCCATGTGTTAATGCCCTCCAGTTTGTCTTCACTGCTATTGTTGGTCACTTGATTGGGGAGCGTGTCCTAAATCGTCGTAAATATGTAGGTATATTGGCTGTGTTAGTAGGTGTTCTGATAATGATGGTGTCCGATGCCAACGAAACTTCCTCGCGATGATATATCATCGAGCTTTTAAGAAGAATAATACTTAAACTGTACAAATATAGTTTTTAAAGAAGCCAGCTTTATTCATATTGCTTTGAAAGCAGTTGGAGAATGACGAGAAATTGTTTGGCGTGATTTTGATAGACCAGAGGAAGCACTGTTTCAGAGTTGTGTTATACTTACCTACTTGATGCTTGAATGACCCTTCCTCACTGGTTGTGCGGGCCCCAGCATAATCTCCATTTTTCGGAGATTTGCTGGTTAAGCCATTGTGGTTCCTTGGAATCTTGAGGTCAGCCTGGCCAAAGTCTGCCCCAAGTCTTCACCACGACAGGCAGTCGCAGCCTTTGTGGATCAGAGGGAGATTTGCCACCATACGACTTTGATACCATGACGGTAGTGGATCCTGGTATTGGTTTACCCGTAGCTAGGCTTCTTGATGGAAACGCCGGACTACTTCGCAGCTTGGGAGACCCTGCCAGGGAGATGAATCCCCCCACTGCACATCGCAGCCCGACACCCAGGATCACCTCTCAGCCACGATGAGGTGGTGAACCGTTTAGAGGGTTGTGTTATATATGATTTGTAATCTCAGCTTTTCCCACATTCCTGATACTGATGCTTTAATGGATGTTGTTAACCTCAAGCCACTTTTCTCAATTGCTCATTTAAATAAATTCTAGTAAGATCTTCTAGTTTGTTGGGGCATTAGCACTAATACCCCGTATTCAACTCGTATGCATTTCCAGAAAGTTGCGCGGTGAATGGAGACCTTAGGTACGGTATGTCCCTGTGATTAAGAAGTCATTGTATTCTTATGTAACATTTTTTCACTTGTACTTTTATGTAACATTTTCTTCACCTTGCTTAGTAACACGACGTTTTGAAATCGAGGTGTGGAATTTCTACTATAGTAATATTAACGAGTTCATCTGAACAGTGCTAAAAATAACTCTGTGTTACTCATAACAACTGCCTGCAGTTGTTAGTAACCATGGTGATCAGCTGCTCGTTGTTTCATCATTGATATCATTAGAGTACTTTGCGATATAATCTGTCGTCTTAACCGGCCATCTGATATCCAAAGTTCATAATTTTTTTTTTGCCTTTTCCCTCTAATCATCTGTTATGTGCTGTTTGAATAAACTCCATCGATTGTCCTTTTTTTTTGTTCGTACTCTCCAGCTAGAAATAACATCTCTAGCACTGTATTAAATGTATATATTTATAGTATGTATACTAACGCTGACTGAGAATTCGACTTTGCGTATTGGTTATAATCGTGTGTTTTCGTTCCATGAAAGTGTCTGACTGATTGAGACGGTTATCTCTACCATTCCATCACGCTTTTTGCTGAGTCGTTTAAGAGCCCTGAACTACATCTAACCGCATAGGGATAACTGATATGATACTGTACTCTGGAGTGCTTCCAAATTCGGGAAACAGTAATTAGGAATTTTGGCATTCTCATTACTGTAACGACTTTTTTAATGTTTTTTTTTCTCTTTTTTTCCCAGTGGAAACGCCACTGCGCCTAATTTTTTCGTCGCCGCAATGTTTAGCGAAACGTTTGTTTAAAGAATCGCATGTTGTAAATTACAAACTTAAATTGAACTGCGAAAGGAAAAGGAAGAAGAAAGGAAAGGAAGAGAAATGGGAGAGAAAGAAAAGAAAACGAAAAGAAAACTAAAGGAGGAGAACTACACTAACTAAAATGTTGAAGAAAAAAATACGCCAAATAAAGAAATGTCAACTTGACCTTTCCAGGCTCTGAGGAAGGCGAAATCCGCCGAAACGTCAGCTTGTTTGTGAATAAAGAATAAAAATAACACCTCGTGTTTGTTCAACAAGAATACGAAGAATTACTTGATCAATGCCGAGGTTAACAGAAAGTCGGACGTGGGATTTATAAAGGAGTGAATTCGGTTATATGTAGAGGATAGCTTTCCATTGACTACTTGTGGCACAAGGTTTGTGATGGAAAGGCTATCAGCTGAATGCAGAAACTGTGGCAAATAAACTCTACTACAAAGTAAAGTTGGAGAGTATATGCACTGATGTCAATGCGTGTAGTGGCGTTGTCGTTGAGTGCTTTTCTCTAAGTAGATCTTTTTCAATGTGTGGCGTAGCCTCACTCAATTCATTTTTGCCTCATGAGGAGTTTCAAATGCTAAGAAACTCCTTGTCACATGTTTGCTGTCTTCCTCGTTATCGAACTCTCCCTAGGAAGTTATTAAGCGAAATACAACCAAAAGATTGCTGAGATATTTGCAAAACTCGGGACCGCAGGTGTTTGCGGTGAGGAACGAACGCGGTATTTTCCTTTCCGGGGAGTAACGCGTTCACCACCCCACCATGCGGGTCCTTCGTTTCGCCTGTCTCTCAGCTAGTTCTGTTGATCAGTGCCGTCAGCAATCACTCGTCAACGGGATTGATCTGGGGAAGCCCACATCGGCATTGAACCCAGTTAAGCTGAGGCTGTAGTTGAAATCACAATGTTTTACCTTTTTATTTTCCGCCTACTACAATTTTCACGGCAGGGTACTAAGCGAAATACAACCACAACGTTACTGAGATATTTGCAAAACTCGGCTGATGGCGCTGATCGATGGAACTAGCTGAGAGACAGGCGAAACGAAGGACCCGCATGGTGTTGTGGTAAACGCGTTACTCCGCGGATAGGGACAATAGCGCGTTGGTTCCCCCACCGCAAACACCTGCGGTTTCTGGTTGTATTTGGCTTAAGAACCTGCCATAAAAGTATAGAAGGCGGAAAATAAAAATAAAATGTTGTGAATTCTCCTAGGAGGCTCCAGAAATGTCATCTTCAGTTTTTTGACGCGTTCGAGAGTTTTCTAATGGGTTCTATTCAGTGAGACGAGACAACTGTGAGCAGAGAATAAATCTGGCAATCGAGTTTTGGTGTTTTTGCTATGTATTTGAAAATTATTGCGCTGTAAACAGAGTTGTCTAGTTGCATTTCATTGATTTAATGGTAAGACTACAGAAACTAAACTGTTTTGTGAAAAGTGATCTCTGCAGAAACTGGATGCCTTGAAAAAGCGAAGGAACCCTGAAGTAGAGAGTAAGTTTGCTGTCCTTAGACAACCGATGGATTACCCTGTAGGTGCTAAGTATACATGGATTCCAGAGAAATGAAATTTGTTCGTATCTTGGTATCAAATAGTAAAACCCTAACTCCATACAATATTGTTCTACGTAAGTTAATACAATGCTATGCAACTTATTGAAAAAGTAAACTCCTGGCAAGGCAAAAGTCTGTGGTCCAAGAGATTTTACTTACTTACTTACTTCATACTGGAACGGCCCGTCCTCCCTAGTTATGCGGGCCCCAGCATAATCACCACTTTTTGGAGATTTGCTGGTTAAGCCATTGTGGTTCCTTGGAATCCCGAGGACAGCCTGGCCAAAGTCTTCCCCGTGTCGTAACCACGACAGGCAGTCGCTGCGCTTGTGGATCAGAGGGAGATTTGCCACCATGCAACTTTGATACCAGGACGGTGGTGGATCCTGGTATTGGTTTACTCTTAGCTAGGCTTCCTGATGGAAACGCTGGACTCCTTCTCAATTTGGGAGACCGTGCAGGTGAGACGAATCCCCACGCTGTATATCGCAGTCCGACACCCAGGAACACCTCCCAGCCACGATGAGGCGGTAAACCGTTGGGAGGAGAGATTTCACTATTGTTAGGTTATTCTAAGACCCACGATATCATAAAGGAATCTGGCCCAAAGTCTAAACACGAAGGCACATCCTCTATTCTAAGTTTTTATGAGAAGAATGTTATGCCAGTGTTTTGGTGCACAAGATCTGGCATTATCCACGATATCCTCCTACAAACAGAATTCAACAGTGATTTACTGTCAACAAATAGATGAAGCTCTGCAACGTTCCTAACTTCCAGTAGTTAAAACTGTAAAAGTTTCGTAACAATACCCAGGATTGACTTCCTAAGTAAAAGTTTAAGTAATTGAAAAACGAAGCTTCTCTTCATCCACAGTACTCGGTGAAGCCTCTGTTAACCATCTGGCACTTCTTCAAGCATCCTAACAGCTTAGTCGCCCAGAAAATCCTATGCTACCAAGTCGCTGATTAAAATCTCTTCAGAAGATTCGTACATTTGTAGATGTCTGCAATTTAACTGTAATGGAATTTCAGTCTCATTGCCAAAAATGTATTGGTTCTAGTGGATTTTTCCGTAATAATGAAGTTGTAAGCTGAGACATATGATTTATAGATTAATGTTCAACGTAGCTGCGTCTGTATTTGTTTTTTCTGCAACTGCTAAGTTATCGATCACTAAAGTATCTATGTATAACATCAATGACGCTGAGATATTTGCAAAACCCATAGTTCAGTCCAGATTCGAATCCACGATTACCCTTCCCAGGGGAATGACTTGTTACTCGCTGCACCATTGAGGCCTTTGCTTTGTCTTCCAGCCTGCTGGGGTCAGAGTTTTTGCAAATATCTCTGCATCCTTATAGTTGCATTTTTGCATAATACCCTACCGTAAATAATGGGCAGGAAATAAAGCGATTATAGATTACAGATTACATTCGACTGTAGCCTCAGCTTAACTGGGTTCAATGCCGATTTATGCTTCCCATATCAGTCCCGTTGACGTGTGGTAGCTAATGGCACCGTTAGGGTGTGGTCAACTAAAGTGTTCAAAGTGAAAAAAATTAAAAATGTACTTTAAATCACCTCTGCGATGGCACGAATGGACCTGACTGCATGAAGCATATTGCTCAACACAACGCATTATCCTGAACCCTTTGTGGTCATCCCGAATCAACTTTAGCAAATTAGTAGCAAGCTCTTCCTAATATTTTGACGGTTCATGGCAACTTTTTCCTGACTAGAGTTTCTAGTGTGTGACCTCAAATCGTTGCGTGGCTTCCGTGAGCCCTGCGCGAAGCCAGACCAGAACCGCGCTCTTGATGATCGGCACCACTTCCACTGCGCTACTCGCCACTTTATTGTAATTTTATAGAAATCTTGCCATACTTTCTCGTCTAAAGCCTTTTTTTCCCTACTGACATGTTCGCAAATGTATGCATTGGTTTCAGCATATACTTTTGTTGGTACATACATCAAACAGGGCTTCTTGATGGTTTCTTTTGTCACGTAAACTGGAGATACGTTCTGTTTCGCTTCGATAACCTTCTAGAGCTCGCGAGTGACACTAAAAATCTCGTTTTTCAGCATACCACTAAAACTTTACGCATATCAGCTGATTCGTTATCAAAGTACCATTCATGACGTTTACAGCTGAACGTCGATCATTAACTGGTGAAACACCACAATTCCTCTTGATGGCGAATGCAACTATTTTCCCGTCCCCTACTTTCAAATGAAACAGCCTCACTCTCCTTACTCGGATTCACTCCTGGCTCAGAACACGTGACCAGTCGTCACTCATCCGCCGCCTCACGAGAGACGGCCACCGGCGATTCGCGCGCGGCATTGCGGCCGCCGCAATGAGGACGATGTGCGGCGCGGCGCGCATTCGTCGATACTATCGCGCTCTCACGCGCCGTCTCGTTTAGTCGCTTGCTAGTCTTATCTGGTTAGTGTGTTTAAACTTACCTCGTATATATATATATATATATATATATATATATATATATATATATATATATATATATATGTATATATATATATATGTACTTACATAGACGTGCACGTATGTGTACAGATTATGTCCGTGTATAATGGATAAAAGGATGAAGCTCACGACGTTGATCAATCCCCCGAGTGATGCGCCATGCGTTCGATTTCATTGAGCATCTTTCGAGGTGATTAAATGCGTATTTGGCCTATATGATGACTTGCGATGGCCTACCGATGTATGGAGCCAGTGCTCCTATACTCCCAGACGAGTCTGGTACCAGTTACCGACCTCGGAGGAGTGGAAGGCTTGGTGGGGTTTAGATGCAGAGGTCGATCCCATGTGTATTGCATGGCGCCTCCCGATCACTGCGCCACATGCGCAGATCTTGTAGAAATAGTGCATGGATCTAAGTTGATAGTATGTTTGGGCAAAGTGTAGCGTTGAACTTCGAAGCGGCGTTTCATCGTCCTGATAAGTTGATCATCTCTTCTTAAATATTCAAGAATATTGCGATAAGAGCAATGGTTTCCGTTAATAGGGCAGATTTCCTCCCATAACTGAGTGTATAAAAGTTAGGTTTTTGAGGAACATTGAATAATGTTCTCACTAAAGTCCTTTTCATAAATGTTGATCATTCTACAATTTTATATTGAAAGCCTCAGATTCCCACTAGTTAGGTTTCAGATGAGTTTCTTGTACTTTTCGAACAGCCGTCCATTTCAGTTGGTTAGCTTAGATGCAGGAACTAATTCTTTGGAAGCACCGCATGCTTAGCATTTAATAGCAAGGAGGGCAAGAACTGTTATTTTACTAAGTTCATCTTTGTCTAGTGTACTAATGTTGTACCTTAGTTGCTTTGATTTTCCTTTCCTTCTTTTTTGTTTTTGTATGACCAAGAGAAAAAGCCGTTGTTCCACATTCTACTTCTACTGTGGTCGCTTCCTTTCTCGTTTAGTGCAGTTCATTTTTCAACTCTTTAAATTCATCTAGTTTAAGCAAAAATTGACCTCATTCATTTTTTTTAAATGAAGTTCAGAGCTCATAAATGAAATCGTAGTGGTTTTTAATTCACCTACAATTCCTTTTTTTTAATTGATAATCATCGACTGAAGCTCTACTAGGTACATTTCTCTCAATCATTCAAATTAGATAGGGAAAGGGAAAAAAGAAAAAGATAAAAGTAGAACGTTGTTAAATGGCAGTTTATGATTTTGTTCATCATCCTGATGAATTGCTTGGATACTTGGATGGGTCGTCTTCACTGGATGTGCGGGCCCGAGCATAATTTCCGCGTTTTTGGAGATTTGCTGGTTTAGCTGTTGTGGTTTCCTTAAGTCTCGTGGTCAGCCAAGCGAAAGTCTGCACCAGGTCGTCACCCCCCACAGGCAGTCGCCGCCCTTGCGTATCTGAGGGAGATTTGCCACCGTGCGACTAGTTTGATACCTGAACGGTGGTGGATCCTGGTATCGGTTTAATCTTAGCTGGACTTCCTGATGGAAACTCCAGAATCCTCAGCTTGGGAGATTCTGGGGGAAATCCCCCTGCTGTACTACACCTTAGCCCTACACCCAGGTACACCTCCCAGCAACGATGTGGCGGTAAACCGTTAGGAGGTCTAATGAATTGATCGTCAGAAATGCTGGACATCATCATATTTGCTCATCAGGGAACAAAGGTATTCCCATTGAAGTCGGAGTTGGGACTTACAATTTTAATTCCATAGCACTTTTGGGAGTAACCAGTTCAATTTTAGATAGTGATTGCTATTTCTCGTGAATCTTCCGTTGTATGTTGTTGTTTTTTTTACAAAAAACATACCTTCGCACTGAAACCGTGAAACTAAAATGTAGTGATTTTAGATGCCAGTCACATGGATGTCGCTATGCCGACAGTACCGAAACGACAACGAATTTCGTGGGAGCTTGAACTTCTTCGTAAGCAGTTTCGCCATAGCAGTTGTGTCGTGGTTTTGCGGAGTAGTGATGCTCCTCATGGCATTCGTCGTCTGTATGTTGAATGCGTATTTTTGTGGAAAATATTACGGTCAGAAGCCGATCTACGCTCTACAAGCGACATTTCTGGGCTTGTTGAATGGTGCATCGACAACTCTGCTGTTTTATTGGAAAGCGTCTCCACTAGGTATATTCTGTGGCTACACTTTCGTCCTGTCACTCTTCCATTTTTTCTGAATTCATCGTCACTGCTGTATCGAATCGTCGATCACTACAACCTGACTCCTTTCTACTAAATCATTCGACAGCATATTGGATTGCGGCCTTTGCAAGTTGGACGGAGTTCTTCCTGGAAGTTTACTTTACGCCGTTTCTAAAGGTGTACGCTATCAGTGGGCTTGGATTCATCATTTGTATGTGCGGTGAGGTAATTCGTAAGCTAGCAATGCTTCATGCTGGAAATGGCTTCACTCATCGGTTAGCACTCTCGAAACGTCCAGATCATCGACTGGTCACAACCGGTATCTATTCCTACCTTCGTCACCCAGGATATGCTGGTTGGTTTTTGTGGAGCATAGGTACTCAAATTATTCTTTGCAATCCTATTTGCCTCTTTTCTTACGCCTATATCACTTGGCATTTCTTCAATGAACGAATTTATGATGAAGAAAGGGACTTAATTCACTTTTTTTGGTGAGTTTTATTCCGCGATAATGTTGACTATTTTGCCGTTACGTACAAGAAAATGGCCTTTCTATAATGGAAGCCTTAATAGAAGTTTTATACTTTGCTACTTGGATGACTCGTCCTCACTAGTTGTGCGTGCCATATCATAATCTCCATTACTCCGGAGTTTTGCTGGTTTAGCCACTATGTTTCCCTGGGGTCCCAATGTCAGCCTGGCCAACGTCTGCGCCAAGTCGTCACTACTACAGGAAGTTTCCACGCTTGTGGATCAGAGGGAGATTCACCACCATGCAGCTAGTTTGATACCAGAACGATGATGACCCTGGTATTGGTTTACTCTTAGCTGGGCTTCCTAATGGAAACTCCTCATCATGGGAGACCCTGCCGGAGGAATGAATCCCCCCGCTGCACATTGCAAGACACCCATGAACACATCCCAGCCACGATGAGACGGTGAACCACTGGGAAGAATAGAAGTTTTGTAGTACTGTATTAAAATAGAAGTTTTAGTAACAAGGCTGTCAAATTTGCCAAACAGAGGCACATATTACACATTAGTCAACCGGTCCTTAATTGCTGTATCTAAAAGTGTACTGCCATCGGTTTTCTAATGAACACATTGTGGAGACTGTAGTGGATCCAAAAAAATTATTTTAGGGCAACAGTATGTTATTTATCGAAGAAATGTCTGGGTGGGTGTGCCTTTCGTCAGAGGATTTGAGGGATAGTGTTCAATTATTCGGATGACTCTATTTCCAGGTCGTTGTGTATAGTTATATTGTGCTCAGAATGAAATGATCTAACTTGCCTTTTCTAGAATTTGCGTTGAAACTGGATAATCCGACACTCTGGTGTTGCTTACTTGCTTAATATTTTCGTGGACGTTTGATTGTCATCAGGATTTGATAATAGTTTGTAATCATACATTTCAGTGGAAAGAGAAGGAGGCTCTGCAAAAGAGTACCTACTAAACTGTCATTGCTGTATTAATGGTGATCAATAGATCAACAGATGAGAGAGGTACATTAAGTAGATTAATGTGTAGTTCTTTAAATAGTTGTCAGGCAATATTTTCTGTACTACACATATTTGATAAGGCGATTGCTTCTTATGTGAGGAACTTAGTTTAGTCTAAGCGCAGACATTCTTTTCGGTGGTGACATTCACTTCCACATATTGTCGTGCTTGGCAATGTGCATAGGAGTTGCCATTAACAGCTTGGATGTGAGTCTATATGTATGGGAATTATACTCGAACCAAGAACAGCCATACACCAACAAGTACATGAAGGGTGGGTTTGGAAGATGGACTTCTTTCTCTGCTGCTCTAGAATGACTTATTACTAAGGTTCCCACTTAATGAATTCCTCATGCTCCAAACAATTCCATGCATTCATCCATTTACTGGGTTAGTATTTATTATATTATTGCCGAAAAAAAGGCGCACGTAGCGCAGTGGCCGGGAGCGCCGTGCAATACACATGCAATCGGTCGTTGGGCATCAGGTTCACCAAGCTTTCCATCCCGCCGAGGTCGGCAAATTGGTACTAGACCTGTCTAGAAAGATTGTAGAACTGGCTCGATACATCGTTAGGCCACTGCGAGTCATTGTAAAATCCAAATGTGCATTCATTCACCACCTCCAACGTTGATAAATGAAGTCGAATGCATGCGGCATCCATATGGGATTGATCGAAACCGAAAGCGTTATCCCTTATCCTTTACCGAGGTTGTGATGTCACGGCACCCTCTCGGCGTTGTCACAGCAATTTCCGACCTTTGTGCATCAGTGGGAGGTTTGCTGTCTTGCGAATAGGTTTATTTCAGAGCTAAGATAGAAGATACCTGGCCTTGATTTACTCGTGACTTGGCTTCCTGGTTTAAATCGTGATCTCCCCCAAGTCCACCGCAGTTATGCAAAAAAAACACCGTTTGCAAAGATGAGGTGGTATAGCATTGTGGGGGTACACTCATTAAACACTCACATATTCTTATATACCCGCCTTTCACATCCGCAGTTTATTTTCGTAAAAATGAAATTATTCAATGATTTATGTTTGTTTTGTTCGATGGCCTTCTGCCATCTTTCCAATAATAAATGCGTTGTAAACTTCATCGTTTATGATGATGGTGTAGGATTTTTTTTGTGGAGACTAGTTGGTGAACAAATTATTATTTTCGATGTAGAAGACGAATTGAGTGCACAAAAAGGATGAAGGGACTGTAGGGCTGTTATGCGAACAATTTCCGTTTCGATCGTTCAACATAGAGGAAAATATTTCTAAAATCATAGCAAAATGAAGAGTATTTGTACAACCACTCTATAGAGACTCTATTTGTACATCTATAGTCTTTACCAACAAGATACGAATTCTTTCCATTCTGTCGTAACGAAATTCAGCCGCTTTAGAGCCTATGAATTTTCTGAAGGTATTTTCGTAGCGGCCTGGGTGATAAAGACTTTCTGATAATTTAATCGTCATCGTTTTTTTTAAAGTGATATTCGATTTGGCAGAAGTCGAGTTAGTGTGGTTGGCGAGACGGAGTATCTTTTTCATCTCTATACTTGCTGAATCTTAGAAATGTTTTTTGTCTGACGTCTTGTCAGATATTTCCTTACAGCAAAATTATGTACTTTCTGGGTTTGTTGCCGGTTTGAGCTCCTAGATCAATCCAGTTGACGAGTGATTGCTGATGGCGCTGATCGATAGAACTGGCTGAGAGACAGGCGAAATGAAGGACCCGCATGGTGTGGTGGTGAACGCGTTAGCACCCGGAAAGGGTAACAGCGCGTTCGTTTCCCACCGTGGACACCTGCGGTCCGGTGTTTTACAAACATCTTAGCATCATTGTGGTTGTATCACACGTAATACCTTGCCATGAAAAATTGTAATAGGCAGTAAATGAAAAAGTTAAACGTTATATACTTTCTATTCAGTAATATCAGTGGCTAACGTTGCAATTCTTTTGTGGTCTTTTTCGTTTTCTGGACCGAAAACTTTGCTGTAATTTAACCAGAGCTGAAGATACTTGCTTGGTTACTCGGATTACCCGTCCACGCTGATTGTGCGGGTTCCAGCATAATTCCCTTTTTTCGGAGCTTTGCTGGTTTTACTTTAATTTTATGGTTCCCTAGAGTCTCGGAGGTCAGCTTAGCCAAAGTCTGCTCCATGTCGTCACCAACACAGGCAGTCGCCACCCCTGTGGATCAGAGGGAGATTAGCCATCATGCGATTAGGATACCTGGACGCTGGTGCATCCTGGTATTGGTTTACTCTTAGCTATGCTTGCTGATGGAAACGCCGGACTCCTTCTCAGCTTGAGACACCCTGCTAGGGGCATGAATCTCTCCCACGTATATCGCAGCCCAACACCCAGGAATTCCTCCCAGCCACAATGAGGTGGTAAACCATTCGGAGGAGATCGGAAGATATGGTGAATAATTCCATAGCCGAAGTATAAAAGTGATTTCAGCAACATTTTTTATGCAAATTTGACTTGGAGGGGTGGATCTTGAGCGGAGCGTTGTCAATTGTTGCACAGTGTTCATTTCTAGTCCCCATGTCACACTGCGATACACAAACAGACAGTTTTTGTTTCACAAAAGAAACACAGAACGCTCTCAACGTGCCACGAGTTTGCATGTTTTCCTTCAGCCGACGTAGCATCCATTTATCAGCCTTTTCGACTTTTCAGTTCGACTGTGTGTCATAACGTGTTTTCTCCATGCGTAGCTCTTCCGTAGATTCAGAAACGGCTCTGCATGAAACTGCAGAACTTTTTTAGAACTTCACTTCTTCACCTATTCATCATTCATGAGGGCGCGTTCTTTTCTGTCTTCGAAGCTCAGATGCCTACAACTGAGATTATGGAGATAGTGTCGTAGTTTGTGTTCATAAACAGAGTCTTCACGTTTCTCAGCGTTAATGTTGATAACTATTTCTAAGGCCCTACATGAGCATCTGAATCTAAAAGAAGCCTCTTGAATTTTTTTTCTTTTTTTTTCTTTATTTTCATCCCTTCTTTCTGGTGTGAATTAAGTGCGAACACAGTAGAATACACTAGTTTAAAATGCCACGAAATAATAAAGCTTTCTTTAAAAAGAGTCGACAGAGCTTGCTAAAACGTGACGGAAATTATTATTCGACTGCGTTCACCGCTGTAGCTACTAAAGATTGCAGCGTAGAGTTGTGTTTAGTTTGTTCTTTTACCGTTTAACTTCCTCTTCTACAAAGTTAAATGGACACCTTTACTTAGCAAAGTTTCCGATTTTTTAAAAATTTTTCGGAAAAACAAATGGCTTTTCGTGCTATCTCTGGTGGTTTTTTGTCTATTGTAGAAGACATGTTGAAGTCCTTAGAATCCATAAGGAAGTTGGTAACTGTGCTTTATTTCAACAGTTGTGAATATGTCGACTTTTTGCTTAGCTTTATTTAATTTTTCTTCATTTTATATTCAATGCTTTATCTTTTTCTGTGTGTTGACTTTGTCGTGTGTTTTCCATCCTTATACTTAGCTGTGCCCGGTTTCTGATGAGTTTGAAATATGAGACAAAAATCGTTTTCTCATATTCTGAGCAGCTGTGCAAACCAGAACCGCCCTTCAGAAGGGCGTGCTTAATTTAGAATTTGACTTGGGATTAATTTTTGGACGTCGAACCTGTGTAGCAGTTCATTTCATCTCCACAACCTTTCTAAAATGTTTCTTTTTTATCGTGTTTATTGGAAAGTTTTAAGCTCATTGTGTTTTCCGTAAGTGGATCCTATCGTGTTGTGAATGGAATTACAATAGATAAGTTTGTATACTCTCTTGTGGCAGGTGGGAAGAAGTTCTTATACGTTTGCTGCGATTACACAAAACATGTCCATTCATGGGAATAGTGATTCACTCTTTTCTCAATGAGCAAATATGAAGTTGGTATTAGAGCGTTTATTAGTACACAATAGCTGACATCTCAGTGGTTTCGCCTTCTTCAGAGCCCGGAACGGTCAAATTTAGATCGTAGCTAGCATTTCATTTTGATCGTTCTAGGCTCAGAAGAAGGCGAAACTACCGAAACGTCAGCTGTAGCTGTACTAATAAGCACTCTAATACCAACCTCGTGTTTGCTCATCTAGAAAAAATAGTGAATTATTGATGAGTGCGTATGTTAATCGGAAATCGGTCATGGGATTTGGTACATAAAGAGTAGTGATTTTTAAGAAGTCAATAATATTTTATTTGGCACCCGAATGGTTTTGGGGGAGGGGAGGGGGGTGGTGGGCGAGGCGTGGTCGAGGCGTGCCGCCTGATAGCGTTCGTCCCGCCCCATAGTCGCAGTGTGTGAGGGCTGCCGGGCTGGCGTGCGGGCGGTTGTGCGACGACGATGTCTGCTTCGCTCGCTCTGTGGACTTCGTCAGTTCGAGTTTCCGTTAGCAATCCTAAGTTGGTGTTGGTAGCGTTTGCAGTTTGTAGCTTATTCGATTCGCCGTTTCTTTTTTTGTGAGTTTTTAGGAAAAAGTTTCTGTACTGTGTTTGCTTTACTAACCGTCTTTATATAAATTTGTGCTTTTATCTAGGTCTGCGGGACTGCTATGACATCTTTTTTGCAACACATAAAGTACTGCCTCATAAATCTTCAAGAATGTGGCTGCTGCTCCTTTAATTGCTTGTTGTTTCGTCAGATTGTTTTCGTTCTTTATATTATCGAAAGTTGATTCCTTTCTACATGGGCGGTCCTAGTGCTGCATAACACTGTACTTTACCTTGGCCTGTTCTAAACGATGTTTGTTGGGTGAATGTCTATTTTCACTCACTGGATTCGCAATGGCCTTTTTTTCCGTCGACGACATGACATTATTTGGATTACATGCTGATTGTTGTTTTCGTGCATTGTGTTCGAGAGAATTTGTTCTTTTAGACGCGTCCTCGCATCTTTCACCTGACATTCTTGGATGTTGGAATTTTTACAACTTTTTATAGACATCGATCTTCCGAAGACCGGTGATCTTCTCAGCGTCCACAGCACACTCTTCGCTACTTTCCGTTTCATATCAAAGTCCTCATCCCGTCTATTCCGTCTTGCACGCTCCGAGGGAGAGAGCGTGTATGGACGTCGCGTTTGGCTGTCCCTACTTGCACAACAAAGATTCAGTCAGAAGAATCTAAAGAGGCTTCCATACCACCCTCAACGGGAACTGTAAGTGTTTTTTTTTCTTATTTAATTAGCTAATACTTTCCTTTTGGTTATGACTATATCATTCAATAGGAATAAACAAAAAATTTTTGAGTTTCGTCAATATTGTGGTGAGACGATACTTATGCTTAGTATTAGTGTTCTTAAAATATCCATACTGCCCGTGTTTTTAATTCCCTTACCTTGCTTCCTTTTATTGCTTCTATAGGCAGGAAAGTTATAGAGAAATTGATAGTCATAAGACCTAGTAGTCGTCTGGTTAGGGTTTTTTTTTCGTCTTTGTCGTCTAAACATGACAGATTGTGATCGATTCTCAACTAGATGATATTTTTTAATGTTCTAGTGGCAGAATGCGATAACTTTCAATTCACACCTTTTAATCGCCTTTACTTGATACTTAATACTTGAATGGACCGTCCTCACTGGTTGTGCGGGCCGCAGCATAATCTCCATTTTTTCGGAGATTTGCTGGTTAAGCCATTGTGGTTTGCTGGAGTCCCGAGGTCAGCCTGGCCAAAGTCTGCCCCAGTTCTTCACCACCACAGGCAGTTGCAGCCCTTGTGGATCAGAGGGGGGATTTACCATCATGCGACTTTGATACCAGGAAGGTGGTGGATCCTGGTATTGGTTTACTCTTAGCTAGGAGTCCTGATGGAAACCGTGGACTCCTTCTCAGCTTGGGAGATCCTGCCAGGGGATGAATCCTCCGCTGTACATCGCAGTCCGGCACCGAGGAAAACCTCCCAGCCACGATGAGGCGGTGAACATTTGGGAGGTAATCGCTCGCCTTTATGAGGGAAAATTTGAAGACCTTTTAGACGTAGACTTTATGTACGCCAAAGCTCAAAACAGTGAGTTGTTCATTCAGTAATTGCAAGAATAAGGCGAGAAGTAAGCCTCTGAGAACGAAAACACTCGACTTCTTGCATATACATTGATAAATCCCTATCTGTAGCCATATACATTGATGTCGCAGACACAAATGAAGGTATACTAAGTGGAGCACACCTTGTCTTCCCAGCTGTTTGTTTTTCCGCACAGGGTTTTGTTGATATACTTCTTGTATTCAATCGCTATCTTATCAAACACCGTTTGTTTCCATTCGACGAAAGGACGGCTATTTCTGATGAGGCACATACCAAAATATGTCGACCCAGGCACGTACAGTGTGCCACCACTCAATATATCTTTAAGGTCGTCATGGATTCCGAATTCCCTCGTGCAAAAACGTGAATGATTAGAAAATAAAGAGTTCCACATGTTTTTGAAAACCGGCTTCGATTTCACTTCGATGTGGATAATGTACTTTCTTTCATTAATAGGCCAGCACGACATTGTTACAAAAATTCATTCTACCAACATTTCGGCGCCTTCTTTTTCCCTGAGTTGATTTCATCCGATTCAGTTGTCTACAGTTGTTCATTCCTGCGATGTGACTCTTTGCGCTTGCGGATCTGTACTTCAAAAGGTTCCATTCGGTGCGAATACGAAGAAGCACATCGTACGAGTGAACTGTGTAGGCAGGCGACTTGTTTCAAGCTTGGTCTAAAGATGGTGAAGGCGGCGAAGTGTTAGTCGAATAAATTTCCGTAACAACCTCGTACTACCTTATAATTGAAAGTAGGTGTTCTTTACCTCCTAAGAGACATGCCATGCATTTGTCCTTATCAAGCATCCTAGAGGCAACTGTATTTGTAATATTTGTAAATTGTAAATAAACTCAATGTGAATAAATAAAAAATTGAAAAATTACTAAAAACTTAAAAGTTAAATGTAAATGAATTAAACGTATACTTGAATTATGCAATGATTGACAGAAGTCTACTGCTGTATCATATCGCGTCTTTTCCTCCCAGACGTTCTGCTGCAAATTTGCTGGCGCAAAAAGTGAGGGAGGTTGGCTAGCCCGAGAGTTTTAAAAGGACGCGAAAGAATTGAAGTATCATCAGCATATGTTGTGAAACTGACTATGAAAAGAGGCTAAAGCGTCGTGATTTTAAGGGTGGTGGATCTTCTTCGTCATGAATAAGAGGTGGAAATGTTTCAAGGGCATAGCAAGTGCATATAAAATGTAAAGAGTAGATTTGCCTGGAAAAACCACAAAAGGGAGGGAAAACTACTTGGAAAGTCCGAACACTGTATCTCTATATGTACACATACAAACAAATTGCATGCATGCATGTGTATATGTATGCGTACCTATCTATATCTGCCTATATATATATATATATATATATATATATATATATATATATATATATATATATGACATGTCATTGTAAATGACTTGTGTTTTTTTGTAGCAAGTCTCAGGGACCGAGGTTGTTTTTAACCTCGACGTTGATCAATAATACGCCGTTTTCTTGATGAGCAAACACGAGGTTGTTAACTACAAGATTTATTTAATACAATGTTGGATAATGTTCCGGCGGTTTTACTTCGCTCATAGCCAGGAAGAGTCAAGCTGACAAGCAGTCCACTCGGCCAAAAATTATCATAACCTCCGCGGAGAAAGTACATAAATGATTGTTGGCATAGTGAGCAGCTTTTAAACATTCAGAGTTTTGTTGTTCTCAAGTCCTTTAGTTATAATTGGAGACCAATCTATATCCATGAGTAGAGCCGGCCATATTTCCGACACTTACGAGGTCTTGCTGTGCTGCATAGAGAACGTAGTTGGTTCTTATAATTTAATAGGATGCCGTTTTTGTTATTGCGAAATCTGCACTAATAGCTTTGTTTCTGCTGAATATGCGGACGGTGTTAATTCTAGTTCTAGATAATGTAATCGATTTTAGAACTACACCGAAGGTGTATTATTTAGACATTATCAGTGACAATTTCGATTTATTATTGTAATTATTATCTACTTTCTCTACGTGAACTGCTTAACTGACATTTGTATTCAATCAATCGTTTGCTGCACTTTTGAGCGGCAGTTTTCCTTTCTTTGGCAAAGCAGTGTCTGGTGTTCATAGGTATTGAAAACTTTGATGGTAGAGCGATTCAGTACAGCGATTCTATAGTACCGTCTATTTTCTCTTTACTATGTATCTTCTGAGGGACCATCTAAATGAAGCATTCTGACTTTTAACATTGGGTTCATAGTTCGAGCGACAAGCTCAACTACCTGTTACACTCTGACCGGTAAACGCAGAAATTTCATTGTTGCTGTGGCGCCCTTGTCTCTGGTGTACGGTAATCGCGTCATTGATAAGGAGAGTGTGGAAAAGATGTACATCATTGATAGCAAAATGAAACCAGAGGGCTAGTAATGTGATGAGGTATAACATGGATCATGTGATAGTATTCGATTTTTCTTATAGAATTGTCGATATTAAATCAAACTTATTTTCATTACCTGGTAGAATAAGCGACAAAGTTTTCAGGCTTGAGTTAATGTCGTTATAGTCATAACTCGAATATTTGATTAAGTGCTACTTGTTTTGCTACGTCTCTATCCGATTTTCATGACGTGTAAAATTAGAGTATTACATCAAAAAGAGTTTTATTATGTGACCTATTTTTAGTATACTCCTAAATAAATAAAAAATCGAGTATTTTACTCTCATCTTTGATTACGTTCTAGTGAAGAGACGTTATTATTAGTTCGTTGAACTAATATCTTCGGTACATTACAGGTCGTGGAATTCCTGCGTACACTGTTCCGCAGCTACTCCGGACCACAACCAAGAACAAGCCAGTTCCAGTTCGATAAGAACGCCGAACCACCTTGGGATCCCGATCCACGTTGCTGAGGTGAGCTGAAGTTACTCACACGTGTTAGAAATTGGTATTAACTACTAAGAGAATGCTTGAGACGGCAGACTTTCCTTGCTTGCTGTAGTCGGCAGCTTGGTCCATTATTTTCTTCATTTTACATAATCAGAAATTGTATATTGTGATTACTACTGGTACTTCGTCCATCCTATTCGATTGTTTGCACCCATCATCCATGGTGTTCCGATTTGCTTGTGGGTTCGGCTGTTGCTTGAATATATTTGGTTTCTCTCACAAATATTGCTGAATGTGTCGAGTCGATTCTCCCTAGAATCCGGATGTAGCCGTTATGAGTTCCTGGGTCTTGTGAGTCTCAGGGAGTTTCCAAGATAAGTCAAGTACCAATATCCCGACTCTGTTTGGGTAGAAGGCTTTGTTAGTCTATTTATTAGTCATATAGATTGTATTGCGCTACGTCGTACAACATATATGTATATAATACATGAAAACTTTTGTCAACATAAGTATAATTTTGTGACGTCTAGTATTTCCGTCATTAATAACAGGTAGTATTAAATGCTCACTACTCTCACAGTTCATCGACTAAAACAGGACTTTAAAGCCATTCTTTACTCCCACGCTAGATTTGACACAGTATTGAGAACGCCGATCGGTTTTGATGCATGCATGGCTGAAGTTTATGGCGTTTACGCGCCTCCCAACTCAGTGCCAACATTTCTCAATTTATAGTGAACTTTACCAGTTGTAACAGTAATCATTAGAATCCACAGATCTTTACCCCTAAAATTGTTTTTGTTTACGGCAATCAAACTCCTGTTTTGTGAGGCTATAAATCCTTTCTTCGTGTCTTTTTTATGTTGGAGACCCCTATTTTGAAAATTGGATCAAACAATTAACATTACATAGAATGTCCCTCAAAACATCCTTAATTTTTTGTGACTACTGTGCCTGCATTAAGGATTTAAAAAAGTGCAAGTTTCGTCTCCGTTTTCGTGCATTTTTTGAATCATAAACGAATTTAAAGTGGAAATAACATTTTAGAAAATATTTTTTTGCTCTTGGGGGTAAGTCCAAAGCCTCTTCGACTAGCCTGGCAAGTCCTTAGTTTCTCTGTTGCACACGTTATAAAAAGATGATCAGCAGATGTCGAACAACCAGTTTCGTCGAGATTGTGTTAAGTAATGTTATTCAATTTATGGACATCCTCATAGTAGAGCGCTAGGATTCGACGACTCGAAAAACGCGAAGAACACTGCACTTCGTTTTCAGGGTTTTCATGAAATCCCACCACTTGATGAGTGTAATACGTCTTCGATAAGAGTTTTCTTTCCCTTCCAAGAACTTCCTAAAAGCAATGTGACCCCAGCAAAAGCCTCGAAAAGCCATCCATGCATGCTTTCTAGTCGAAATTTATTCGTAAAGATTGACGTCATTCACACGATATTTCAAATGTAATCAGAGGATTATTAGATATTTCAGGTAGAAAATTATATACCATTTAAGTTTTCGAAATTTTCATGCAAGATTGAAAAGACCAACAAGACATGGCGGAGCACATTCGTGTCCTTCTAGAGGAAATGTTCAATTGCTTTCTTGTTCGAAATGCAAGCTGCGACAGAGAAGCGGGAGAAACACTTTCTAATGTGCTCCAGATCAGAATTTCGTCTCAGACACTAAGAAACCACATATCTTGTGGGTTACTATCTATAGATCCTGTTTTTGTTATGGGCGGCTAGCACAGTGGATGTGGTGCCGATCATCACGAACACGGTGCTGGTTCGATCTCGCTCCCGGCTCACCAGGACTATCATCCTTTCGGGGTCGGGGAATTGGTGCCGGATTTGTCTGAGAAAAGTCTATTCTCTGCCATCTAAGTGGGAACGTTCTAGTCCGGTTATCTCAGAACTCAGGGAGAATGGACTCGAACAGCATGCAGCGGCATTCTTGACGAAAGGAAAATCCTCAAGCAGCATCTGAAACCACACTTAAAAAATATGAAAGACCTTCGTAAATGATGGATGCCGGGAAACGAATTTAGTGCCAGAAGTGCTGGGATCCACACAGTAGATATAAGAGATGGGTCCTATAAAACAATTGTTTTACTTCAATTAAGTTCAGTTTGAGACGCAAAATTAGTAGTAGTCAATGCTTTTGACGCGCCTTAGGGATTCTACGTGACTGGTTCAGCGAATATTATGAAACGACCAGAAAGAAAAGTGGGGTTGCTTATTTCGAACATTGTATGATAAGAGCTGCGGTGGTGAAGCGGTACTTATGACTGCTCAGTGAAAAGGTTTACTTTATCCAGAGGAATACTGAGGATTATCATTCATTAAGTATAAACCGTCTGTGACGGTTGGTTTTTGCTTTCTGTTTGAGTGCATTGGTAAGTTGTACAGTGCCTAACACATCTTGTCACCCTTGACCATTCTGCAAATAGTGGCTATAAAGTATTAACTAAATACTTACTTACTTGGATACTTGGACGGTCCGTCTTCACGAGCTGTGCGGACCCCAGCACATATGCCATTCGTTCCTTTCTCTCGTAATCGTAGCCCATGGTGGTGGTCTCGTTCGAGCATGGTAGCGCTTGCGAGTCTCGTACCGTGATCTGTAAAACAACTGCAACCGCGGGTACAGCTGTTTAACTTTGTTTGCGAACACGTCCACCCAACGTGTAGCTGGTCGTCCTAGGGGACGTTTGCATTCTCTTGGAGTCCACTCTACTGTTCTTTTCGTCCATCTGTCGTCTGTTCTTCTCATTATGTGACCGGTCCATCTATGTTTCGCTATCGATGTATATTCTCCTGGATCTCGAAGACGTGATAGATTTCGAAGGTCAGAGCTTCGCGTTCCGGCTAGATATTGAGAGTGGCGGTTATATTTCAGAAGATGTCGCTCTAGCACTCTGTGAGCAGTGCGAAGCATTCTTGACGTAGTTGAAGTATCAATCCCACGTCTCCGCAGCATAACAGAGCGCTGGGAGGACCGTAGAATCGAACAGATGAGCGCAGATTTGTCGAGGTCCTTCAGTTGGTCGGTGGCTTCTTTGAGAGGCCCGAATGCGGCTCAAGCTGCTCTCCTTCTTCTGTCTATTTCCTCCTTCATGTTGTTTTCCATGTTCATTGATCATCCCAGGTATACGTACGAGGTGGTCTCTGCAATGAGAGAGCCATCCAATTCAATTTTTTTCGCCTTCTCACCATGTGTTTTTTCTTGAACTGGGTGTTCTTTCGATTTATGTGAAGTCCGATCTTTTTCCCCCGCTTCGTTGAGCTCGTTCATCATCATCTCTGCTTCGCTAATACTTCTTGAGAAGATGACAATGTCGTCGGCAAAACGAAGGTTTGATAGGAATTTTCCATCAATAGTTATGCCTTTCTCATCCCAATCGAGTGACTTCGTTATCCATTGCAGTGCGGTATTGAACAGCTTTGGCGATATTGTGTCTCCTTGTCGAACCCCTTTTCCTGTGGGTATGGTAAGAGGTCGATGGAAAAGCTGTATTTTCGTAGTGCAGTTCCGATAACAGTTGCACAGAGTTCTTATATAGGACGGGTCCACTCCTTGGTCACGAGCACTGATAGGATTGCATCCGTTTCGACACCGTCAAACGCTTTTTTCATAGTCGACAAAGGTTAGGGACTAGAGACAAGTAGTATTCCCGACAAACTTCGATGACCCTGGACACGGTTTGGATGTGGTCCATATAGCAAAAATCCTTTCCGAAATCCTGCTTGCTCGACTGGTTGCGCCTCATCCAATGTCCTTGATATGCACAAGAGGACAATCTTCGTTAAGAGCTTGTAGAGTACACTCAACAAGCATATGGGACGATAGTTACGAAGATCCCTTCGGTCTCCTTTCTTCGCCAAGATGACCGTACGCGAGGTTCTTCACTGGTCTGGGATTTTTTCCATTTGAAGGTAGGCTGTCATATGATTTGCGAGAAGTACATGTAAATTGTGGCCTCCAGCTCTAAGGAAATCGGCGGTGATATTATGTGGTCCTGAGCTATGCCCCTTTTCATGCTTTCTATCGCAACTCGAACCTCCGACGGAAGAATTCCAGGTGGTTTTTCTCCAGCGGGGATATTAGTGTTCGGGACAAGGATTGTGGAACGGAAAAGGTTGGTGTAGAACGTTTCCGCTATTAATTCCATATCATGGCCGGAACTTTTGACGAACCCATCTTCCTTCATCAGAGCTGACAGCGGAACATTATAATCACACAAGTCCCGGCGGCCTTTTTTTTCAGACTGCTTCTTTTTCTGTACTGCTTTCCAGCAGTTTCTTCTGCTTGTACCGTTGTAGGTCTTCGTGCAAAGCTATTCTGCAGCTGGCATTTATTACTAGCCATGTCAAACGTGTTGCAGTAGGATCAAGCTTCAGTTTCCTTCTCTTTTCGAGCAACTCCTTAGTAGTGACGGAGATGCGATCCGATCTTCTTGCTTGAGGAAGTGAGGCGAATTTGGCACAGCTTTTTAGTCCTTCGACAAGCAGCTCTAATCTTCGATCAGGTCTTCTTTAATCTGCCAGTCACGTTTGGATAGGACTTCGTTCAAAATGTTCTCGTCGTATACAGCCAGACTTTTTTCCTCGTGGTCGACGAAGAGAGTTCTTTTCCAGCTTGTGGCTGAATCGAATCTTCGCGCGAAGAAGGCGGTGATCGGAACCGGTACGGAATGTCGGGACTACCGATGTGTCAAGTAGGCACCATCTTCTGTTTATCAGAATATGGTCGATCTCCGCATGAGTCATGCCGTTGGGAGACTCCCATGTCCAGCGGCGGATTTCTTTCTTGTGGAAAAAACGAGTTCACGTGGAAGAGACGTGCTGCTGACAGGAGTCCTGAGAGACGGTTTCCATTCTCATTTCTGTCTCCCTAATCCAAAATTTCCGATCCTGTATTCGCTTTCGTTGGCCTTTCCTATTCTGGCGTTGAAGTCTCCGACAACAAATTTATGATATGCTTTATCATTGCGGGTGACTTCCTCCATCCGATATTAGAACGCATTTAATTCGTACTCATCAGCTGCGTCGGTCGGTGAGTAGGAGTTGATGATAGTGATCTTCTTATGATACGACAGTTGAAGACGGAGGACGGCTATGGGAGGGGGAAAGAATCTCGTATGAGTCGACGAGATAGACAATGGACGGGTGGACGACAAAGCCTACTGCAGCCCGACATTTCGTGACGGGACCTTTTCTCCACGGATCACAAGGGTCCCTGTTGTTTAGTTGGCGTATGTCGTTCATTCTTGATTTTTGTTTCTTGTAATGCGATCACGTGAAATTTAATGCGATCTGCGGCTACGAGAAGGGCGTGAAGATCGGCGTCTTTGGAGAGTGTTCTGGCATTGTACGTGCATAATAAGAAACAATCTCGATGGTGTGTCGTGCAGTGTGTTCGTTAGATCCGGTTCCAATGACGTCCTGCGTAACCCGAGATTTTCTGGCCTTTCACCGGTCGTCTCACCGCCCGACTTTATAGACGCGAGCACCCGGTGTGCGGGGTACTGAGGCTGGCCTATTGCTGGTCGTCCAACTTGGTCCTCCCGGAGTCCTGATGTAACCTTGCAAGGGCGTATCCAGGTCTTCACCACGATGTGGATCAGAGGGAGGTCGAACAAACTCAAACTTGGGCAATTAAACCGTTAACTAAATTAGAGGGTTAAATACTCAAGATGTATGTTTTTATGGTTTTTAAGCTCCTTTTCTCTGTCAACAGTTAGTACGTGGTTATCAATTTATAGTCTTTTTTGTTATTACTTGAAAGCAGTTGCATATTCTTTTTTTTGTTGAATTCTTTTTACTGGTTGGCAACTATAGGTGGTTTCGCAGCTTCGTCACAAATTGGCAAGTACAAATTCTGCTTTCAGATCGACTTTGGCGCCAGTGGAATCGTCAGACGAGCTTTTCCCCAGTTACTTCTGCATTTATACTTTTGTCGCCGCGCGTGTGCGTGACCGCCGCTTCTGAGCGTTGCTGTCGCTGCTACACGCGTATTCTCAGCCGTACCATATCGCTTTCCGTCTTGTCGCGCGTCGCTAATCGCGTCGCGTCTCACTTAGTCGTCGCTGCGAAGTCGCTGCTGCCTCCGCCACTACCGTGCATCTGGTCATCACCTGAAGAGATCGCGCGCCGACTCGGGTCAACCCTTCACATTCCACCCTAATTCGCCAAAACTTCTTCTTGACCAGGTGAATTTCATTTGAAATGGACATGCCTTTTTAAAAAAATATTAACAGACATTGTACTGAAAGTTCGTCTTTTATATGTATTAGTTCCAAGTCGTTCAGAATTTATACCACTACCAACGTGCCGCATGGTAGAACGACGTCGCTTGCCATCTGCTTCGTACCACCCTCCATTTGAAAACGAGTGCTGGTCTCGATGTCTTTTCGCTGAACAATTAGTGATGATCATTGACGACAACAGTGACTCAGCACAGATCGCTCGTCATGTTGCAAATAAGCAGGTGCGATCCACGATCCACTTTTATTATTAGTTAATGTAGTATTAATAGTTTATTTGGGTCCTAACGTGTTTTGGTTTATCTCATTTTCTGCTTCCATTCGGTTGATTTTTTAGTCTGGTCCTGCTCCATTCTTCGTCATGGACATGCCATCAGTCATGGCCCGTGTTGACGACTGGCAGCGTCATCTGTCACGCGTCCAAGCTTATTATGCTTTAGGTTGTAACGCGGATCCTGTTCTAGCACGAATCCTCGCTGACGTTGCTCGATTAGGATTTGCTGTTTCTGATACGCAACAACTAGTTACGGTGAGTGGTAAAACGATCCATAAGTGACTAATATATATATATATATATATATATATATATATATATATATATATATATATATATATATATACGTGTGCATGAATATATACATATGTAAACATGTGTATGTTGACGTATATATATATATATATATATATATATATATATATATATATATATATATATATTTGCATGAACATATACATTAGCGTAAAATAGACTTACAAATATATAAGCACAGATGTACGTGTATACACAATAGGTAAAAGGACAAAGCTCTCAGCGTTGATCAATCCCCTGAAGGATGCGCAATGCATTCGACTTCATTATTGTTGAAGGTGATTGAATGCATATCTGGACTTTACAATGACTCGCGGTGGCCTACCGATGTATCGAGCCAGTGTTGCTATCCTCTCCCAGACAAGTCTGGTACAAATTTGCCGACCCCAGAGGGATGGAAGGCTTGGTGGGCCATGGGCGCGGAGATTGATTCCACGTGTGTGTTGCAGTGGCGCCTCCAACCACTGCGCCACACGCGCCCGTTTCTTTAGCTAGATAGACGAACAAATTTTCTTCACAGTACTTTGTTTGACCTCTATGCCAGTAAGGTTCAGTTTTCGCATGAGACAGCAGTCGTTAGTAGGTGTTCACTAAGTTGTGTTGTGAAATTAATAGTACGTAACTTGGGAACGATGGATCTAGTATTGCATTGATTGGTTTGTTTTGTTGGCAATTATTTTTTGCGTTTAAATTTCGATTTATTACTGTGGGCGGGTAAAATTTTCGGAGCGTTTATAAATTGCAGTCAAATAGTTACGGCTCTCGAGCTTGTCCCTGCGAATCGAATCATTATGGACTGTCCTCTATGGACTCGTAAAGCAATGAGGGTTGCTGGTGAATGCCGTGTTGGAACAATTGTCATAGAAAACGAAAAAGAGCTCATGGATGCTATTAGCTATGCTCCACATGCGCGGTGAGTTGTTAAAAGTGGTGTGTTTGTTTCAAATTAATGTTCTGTACAAACTCGGTGTTTGTTCATAAAGCAGTATTTTTAGTATATTACTCGCTATGTCACTAGCTGGACGCCGAAATAACAGCGATTCGCTCTGTACACGGAAAGGCGCCAGCATTGAGGAGCTTGAAGAAATACTAATAACGGCATTTGAACTTCGTGCAAATATCGTAGGAATTAGGTTAATTTTAAATTTCCGTCTCACTGGAATTTTGGTGGTACGAAACTCGTTAACAAGAGATAAGAATTTTAAAAAATGAGAGAAAACGGAAGACTTTATTCGTGTGTCATAACATTGTAACCATTTCTGAAGGTAGCGCAAAGAAGTTATTAATTCTGCATGATAAGAATATAGAATAGAACGTCGAATATAGTGATGATGAGGTAGTTGCAAAGCTCCAGACCGCAGATGAATGCGGTTGCGACCGAACGTGCTCTTACCCTTTCAGGGGCTAACGCATTCGCCACCACACCAAGCGGGTGTTTTGTTTCGCCTGTCTCTCAGCTAGGTTTGTACCTACTGCCACAAGCACTCACTCGTCAACAGGATTTATCTGAGGACTCCCAATCGGCATTGAACCCAGTTAACCTGAGGCTATAGCTAACTAGCTGAGGGACATGCGAAACGAAGGATCCGCATGGCGTGGTGATGAACGCGTTATTCTCCGGAAAGGGTAATAACGCATTGGTTCCACACCTGTCACTTGCAGTCCGGAGTTCTGCAAGTATCTCAGCATAATTATAGTTGTATTTCATATAATGCACTGGCTTTAAAAAATTATAATACGCATCAAATAAAAAAGAACATCGGGTGTTTGAAAGTAGTGTGCTGTCTTTCATATGATAGTGCCTTGCCTAGGCAAGGACTTTCTAAAATTCCGAGATGACATTTGTTTATTCAATAGTTTATGCACGGTTATTTGATATGTGTCATTTTAGTTTTCATCTTGGTTCTACTACATCGGCATGTGCTTTTTACAAGGCTCTCCATGAAGTCCGTTCATTATTCTCATTCGCTTCTCAAATCGGCCTCGAATTGGACACCATAAATCTTGGTGGTGGATTTCCGGCTAGCAATATTGATAAGGCTCAGAGATTTTCTGAGGTCAGTGTTACATAGTAGGGTTCTTTTATAAGTAAGAACTCCGAGATAATAAAGCAGTAAAACTTGAGAGTAAAAAATTTGCATATGAAATGTTCTTAGAATAGGAATTTCAGATGTGCGATGTCATCAGTACTGGTCTAGACCAACTGTTCTCAAGTGAAGAATTTCCGCGGCTTAATGTGATTGCTACACCCGGAAGTTGAGTGCTTTTAAATGTTGTTTTCGATGGTCGTCATTTCCAATAGGATGAATGAAAATGGCTCCTGATTTTCCTGCAAAACTGCAAATTAAGTTTTTGTTCAGTTCGGTGTACGTATTATTTTGGAGTAGCTCTTTTGAGTTTTAAATTTACTCCGACAACCTCTATTTTAATATCTCAGCACCACGTGTAATTGACATAGATAACTATATGTCCCTAACTATAAAGGGATTTGTTTTTATACATTATTTTAGAATCGTTCCCGAGTGGACCTAAGCATGATTTGTTGTTGTTGTTGTTTTTGAAAACAATATTCCATGACGTTGTTTTCTGGCAGTTATTGAATGCTATCATTAGTGGATCATCCATTGAAATGATTGCCTTGAAGTCACCGCTGTAAATGAAAAATTGTAATTATGATTTTAAAGGTTTTTGTCGATCATTTTATGAGTTTTAGGTATTTTGCGGCATCAGCATTTGTGTTGTGCACAAATGTGATTGGCAAGAAGGCACTTGAAGCACGTTATATTACCAAGGATGATTTCGATGATGGTGTTGGCTTCGTGTACCAAACTAACGACAGCGTCTATGGGTCGTTTGGTTGTCTTCTAATGAATTCCCAGCCGGAGTGCATACCACTTGATGTAGGCTGTCATTATTTCATTTCGCTTAGAAGTCTGGAGATAGTTGTCCTTAGTTGCTATTCGTTGTGGTATATTTTAAGGCTAGGATTAACCGTAGTTTCCGATTATTTCTAACCACTTTCGGCCATTTTTGTTCCTCGTCGATTTTAGGAAGTTTCTGATGCACCACAGCACTTCGGCACCATTCTCGGTGCTTCACTGCAACCGGGTGACGTTGCTCAGTCGCTGATACGTTGTCGCCAACTATGCGTTGGCGATTGGCTGCTCTGGAGAGATGCGGGGGCGTATACCATGCCGCTCAATGGGGAATATGCTGTGCCGCCGGTTTATTATTTCGCTGGGACCGATAAGTGGTGAGTGACATGTCATACCAGTGCTATGTGAAATTTGGAACTTGTGGCTTTTACAGGTAGAAGTAGAGAGAAACATATCTGTTAAGGTAGTGGTAAATTTGAAGTACTGTGTGGCATTTTCCTCCAGGAAGCGTATCATCGAACTGAGCAAGGTCGGATGTGACAGTCACGTTGGTAACAGTGACTCAGATGCGATGGATGCGGCGTCAGACGGAGCGAGTGACGTGGAAAGCTTAGACGAATATGACAGTGAGGATTTGACAGAATGTTTCGATCGTGTGTTCTTATATTCACAGTGACTTCTCATGTTTCACCAGGTGGTTTCACCACACTTCAAGTTGACTGGTTTGTCACTTGTGGTACAATCCTGTGAAATAAGTGCTACCGGTTTTTCGTCTCTGTTGATCGGATAACAATTGCCTCTACTCTGTGTCCTTTCATTTTCATCATATCGCCTTTTCTTTCCTGTTTGTTTCCTTCCTGTCATTTTCTTCCCTCTATGTCAAGTAATTATTTTGTATCCTTGTGTTCCTTTTTCCGTCTCTGTTGAACTGAAATGGATTACGAGGCTTTTTTTTCCGCTATCTCTCTTCCACCAATCATTCACTCATGTCTGGCTCTTTTTTCCTTGATATGTCTAGCCCGTGCACTTTGAAATTGTTTTGTGTTCTTCTTTTTGCAAGCAAGTTCTTTGTTTTCGCTTCGAATTCCTGACTTTCTCTGTGATATTGGTGAATATCCTCTGAAGATGGTTTTCCTTAGCATCAAGATACCATCGCTTTGCTACTATCCATCTGACAGCCTTCTTTCTGAAAACACTGTTTCTTTCGAATTTCGCTTTGCTTGCTAGTCTCACTTCTTTCTATTTCCTAGTATGCATATTGTATGGACTTCTGATGTGCTTCGGATGGTGTTGAAGCAGCACATTTTTGTGCTTAATGTTGATAAGAAAGGTAGTACTAGGTGAACGCAGTACATTGTTGCAGAAGCAAACTGGTGGATGTTTACAAGCATTTCTACGTTTTGTCTGGAGAGTGTAGGAACAGTCTAAGATCATGTTCAAATTTGCATGTCAAAAAAGTCCTTATGTTTCCCGGAGCGTTTTGTGTAATGTGGGAAGTGGGTGGAGAACAAAAAAAGTGCTCAGGCTGTCTCGATATATTGGTGGTATGCACAGATTGGCAGATCTAGTTGGCTAAACGCTGTGGGCAGTGTAATATTCTAGGCGACAACAAAGCAGCAAGTGTGAACCTTGCGTGCTCTTGCTGTGCTGAATATTTAGGCTATCTGTATCCTCAATACCACCAGTGAAGAACATTAAGTCAGTCGGCATGTCATTGGAGATTCCGAGAATTGAATTGTTAAGGCATTTTCGAGCGCTGTGGTTTCAGACTGTTTTGACGTCAAGTAGGTTTCGAAATGCTTCCATCAAGCTGGAGTTTCCAACCTTATTGGGACCGATGGGGTGAAATAGAACCATAATTGCATAGATCCTCAATAAGTTTTACGTCGCCACCTCACTTTCCAAGAAGAACACTATAAATTTATTATCTTATCGAATTGTAAAAGTGTGATGACGGATGGATTCTTCATGACAAGGACGACGAGTATCAGTTCGGGAGAAGTCAGGGGGTTTCCCAACTTATAACTGTGCTGAGAAAGCCGTAACTGTACAGACGTCTTCTCAATACTCCTACTGATATCAAATGGAGAAACTGAACGAAAAATGAAAAGAAGAAAGAACTAGTTTTGGTCAGCTATAAGGGTCACTGACTGGTGAGCGGTAGCGACCGTTCATAGGGTTGCAGGCCACGAACTGAGTAAGCTGGAAGGTCTAGCTATCCGGGTCATCCACTTCAGTAGCGTCGCTTAAAAATCGTTGGAAAAAATGTTTCACTTTCATCGAATACTAGAAACATTTCTTAAGAAAAAAGTGTATTAGTTAACTCAAAAATCTCATTCAGGAGTTTGGAATTAAAGGTCGACGAATTCGGGCATTTGATCTACTTACGATGAGTTAGCTTTCATCATGATGGCAAAAGTTACAAGACTGAGTGTTCTTTCCTAGTAAAAACGTTGGTTTTTATCTGAGTTATGGTGGTATTTGCAAAGCCCACCGAACGAAATCAGCTCGGATTTTCTGAAACACCTAGTAAGGTGCTTATTTGAATACATCGATGGCTCGTTTTCAAATGTGCCGTTCCCGGTACTTCTATTCGTTTCGTCGTCTTCAGTCGGCACCCATAAAGGTGGCAGGGTTCGGCTGTAGTCGTTTTCGAATAGGTTAATTTGAACGTTCGAAAATGGAAACCAGTTTTCTTTCGGTTTCTCTCGTGTAAACTTAATCTAATCTGACTTCATTCAATAACTCACATTCATCCGTTTTCTCTTGCGCGGTTCAAATGACAAAAAGAATCATCTATAAATGTTCTATAGACTAATGGCCTGAGATCGATTATTGATGCTTCCACCCTAGAGATAAATGCGATGGTAAGGCTTGGTGTCAGTCGCTATCCTATTCCCAACCCTCTGATTTTTGAGTGAGTTTTCCGGACCATTTTGAATAGTGAGTAGTTTTAGGCACTCCTTTAAGAACGCCATCTACTTCTAAATCGCGAAGCTATATATGTTTATTGCTCCTTCGTGGTCCATGAGGAGTTTCGAAGCTGGCTTACATAGTGCAGTCATTCGACACGTTTGTACAAATGGCAGCGTTTTTTTTTGTTCTGGTTATGGAAGTGTTTGGCTGGGTAGATTGCAGTCAACTTGGTCTTTCCAGATTCTAAAGAAGGCGATATCCGCCGAAACGTCACCTGCTTCAAATAAATACTATATAGTAACAACTTGATGTGTGGTAATCAAGACAATAGCGAGTTATTTATCATTGCCGAGTTTAATAGAAAGTGGGTCACAGGACTTCATATACAATGGTCTTCGTTAGTGGATTATTTTTAATATTTTCCTGTTTTACATGCTTATTATGTTCAATATGCTCTAAAATGATCCGTCATATTTGAAATATGAAGCGTACGACAGCTTAGGAGCGCGAGTAGCGCAGTGGCTAGAGGTGCCAGGCAACCCACATGGGTTCGATCCCACGCCACAAGCTCACCCTAGCCTTTCATCCCTCCTAGGTCTGAAAATTGGTGTCATACCTGTCTGCGAGAATAATAGCTCCGGTTCGATACATCGGTGGGCAAACACAAACCATCTACAGGTCAGATATGCATTCAGTCACCTTTAACGATGCTTGATAAGGTCGAATTCATGCCGCATTTCTCTGCGATTGATCAATTCGAAGTGCTTTATCTTTTTATTCTTTTTATTATAGTTCAGTTCCACAAATTGGTGATTAGCCTTTGATATTGGGATACACAACAACTTTGCCAGAGCGAATTATAAGAGATCAATTTCGGATTAGCGATGTTGAGCAACGTGTAATCATACTGAGGCAACAGAAAGGATTCCAAATTGCTACTATTGTAGAGAAAATTTTGAGGGCTAAGACGAAAACCATCCATTTTGAAAAGATGTGAGTATCGTTCTTTTTTGATAGCCAGAACAATCAGCCATCAATTTGCCAATCCTTTGAGATTTATTGAACAACTGTCGCTGTGGAACCTAGCGTGTCCAATTTTTGCGGTCACGGTTTACACCACTTTGTCTGAAGATAAAGTTCCTTTCAAGTATTTGATGAAGAGACAGTATGGAAATGACAATAATACGTAGTTTTTTCCACTTATAACCACGAAGATGCTGAGATTTGAACAGGACTGAGAAGGAACGGAAGTCAAAACATTGTGATTTCTTCCACTTATGTTCCCCTCCACCATAGACGACGATTGCAAGGGAAAGAAAAGAATGAGAAATGTGCTAGGCCCGCACATCTCGTGAGGACGGACCATCCAAGTATCCAAGTATGTTCCCTTCACTAAGTCTTAACTAGAGTATCATCTATTGGCATGCTCTCAGAGGTGGATGATCGACCAACGTGTATCTATTGGCTGCAACTATGCTCCTTGAAACGAATTCCGTTTTTCGGGAAAAAAAAATCACATGTCTGATAGTGTTGTCACTTATCGTTTGGTCAAAAGACGTGTGATGAGATTCTAGAGGGTCAAAGGGTCGTCGCTGTTTGATGGACAAACCTCGTTCTTCCTAAGTGGATCGCATTCCGATTCGAATTTGTTTTCCTACTCAACGGAACAGTAGGAGGATGAGCCCATTCTGATCCTTTTCAGAACTCCTACATTTCTTTTGGGTTTTTTTTTCTGTTGAAACCTTGCATCTAATTCCTCATATTTTCAGTCAGTAAACAAAGGGAACTTCAACGGGTCTTCCAAAAATTCAGATTTCGTTGTAATAATTAATAAAGCCTTATTCAAAGGAGAATATTTGAGGAAAAGATCTATCTCCTCTAGTTTTGCTTATGTTTCAAAGCCGCAAATAGGTAAAAGAATCTTTATTGTAAGCAGAACATCGGTTTTCAACAACATTCATTCAAGTGAATTGGCGGTGCACACTACTGTTTATAGAAACTATTTTCACTACCTTCACGATCATTTCAGTACATCTGCCCTAATTCACCGTAGGTGAGGGACGAACAAATCGTTAATACAAATTTCTGACAACCCACAACTTCAAGCATTCGGTAGAAAGATTTGCGGCGTAGAACGTTGTACAGGACAAGTTCAATTGGCCAGTGCCCCACTATAGTTCGTCCTCGTCCTTTCCGCCTTACCCCCTAGTTAAATATTTATATCTTCTAGTAACATCTGCATAACCACTCAGTCAAGCGAAAAAGCTGTTTTGTATATTTAAATCAGCAACGGACTTTATATATTCTCGTACTGGCTGAGACGAGAAGACATTGCCGATTTAATGCTGTCTATGACACCGGGAAAGAACTGTTCTTCGGAAAATGCGACAGTAGAGGAGTCGGCGCGTCGGCGTTCTCGTCAACGCCTTTAGCCATGGACATCGATTCATTTCAGCAACTAACAACCCGGATCGAACGTTTCCGCTTGAAGAGATGTGGATGAATACCGGCTTTGACAATCTTTGCCGTCTACACACCGACATCAACCTATGACGAATACGATTCATTAAGGCCACCACTGTAGATTTTAACGCTGAGAATGGACGCAGAATAACGACAGCAGAACGTCAAATTGAAAGCGATGAATTGGAATTTAACGAACATGGCGAGAAGCTGTCGGAGTTTATCATGACGACGAATAATTTTCATAGGAACTCACATTTCCAGAAGCTCTGCTGTCAACGCTGGACGTGGGAGTCTCCCAGTGTACCATGACGAAATAGACCACATCATAGTTAAATCGAAGGTTTTGCCCAAACGATGTCGCTGTTGTTCCAAAAATCGACACAGGGATCAGACTATCGCCTCTTTCGTGCAAGATTCCAGTTCTCGCAGAAATGAGAGAATTCCGTTAAATTCAAAAAGTGAACTTCCAAAACCACCCCATGAACTGGGATTTATTCAGTTCATTAGTCGGCTGTTGGGAGGATGCCGTTGTCGATAACATCGACGAAGAATATAATAGTCTCATTCAACACCTTCATGTTAGCGCTACTAAAGCTGAGAGTTCGCAAGTCATCAAGAGACGTTTTTCTCCAGAAACTCGAGCTGATGCGCCAGTGTGAAATCGCTCGAGCTGCAGGCAACCGCCAACTCACGTCCGAACTTGCAAAATAAGGCAGAGAGGCGATAAAATAAGATCTTGAAGAGAAAAGAGCTGCAGTTACGGTCGACGATACGAAGGCCGGAAAGAGCATTTGCAAAGCCCTACCGAAGCCTCGCTATTTGGGAAGCCGAGATGATTGCATTTCGACGCCCAGACGGGACAGTTACATCGTCCAGAAAGGCAATCAAGAAAATCATTCACGATTACCACTTAGATGATGGCCCACTGGTCCTGTCTCTGAATTCCGACATGCTAGTTCGTCGGTGAAGAGTCGAATAACACCTAGTCGTGAGAGGATAAGACCTAGACACCTGAAGGACATTCGAACACTCTTCATAACCATACTTGCTTGGCTGTTCATGCGTTACCAGTTAGAATTCAAATTTCGTACTCAATAGAAGATCTGCAGGACTATGCTATTGTTGAAAAAAAGGGACTCCAGGACTTCAGCAATTATCGCCTAATCTGCCTGCTCTCTATCGGCTATAAACTCTTCACTCGATAGACCACATTCACGTGATAACAAAACTCACTGAAGTATCGAGAAGGTACAAGGCAAGGCAGCGCTCTGTCTCAGTTTTATCGATTTAAAGAAAGACTTCGTTTCAGAGGAGATAGAATCAGTCGTAGAAGCCCTAGACAGCTATGGCGTCCTTACTCAGTACATAAAGATTGTTCGTGGGCTATATGAAGATTTCAGAACAAAAATATCACCATTCTATTTTAATATTGACATCGACATAAAATGAGGGCTTCGGAAAGGCCATAGCTACTTAATCCCACCTCATACCCCCCAGGATGTCACGCGAACATTGGAATGTTCTTCTATGATGCTTCAGAAGCCTTCCAACTTTCGCAGTGCTCAGATTCAATATTGGATTAATACCTCTCGGTGCAATTACAAACGAACTTTATGTTTTTATAGGAGCCAATTCCCACCGTCTCTGACTAGACCCACATAGATATTCCGCTTCTTGAACAGTTTGAGGGAGTAAAAGTCGTTGATTGTCAACTACACCATCTTCGCTTTGCTGATGATGTCGTTCCTATAACACTAAACATTAGTCAAGCAGAACGAATGCTTGCCGACTTTGATAAAGCCTGTGGAAAGATTGGTCTTCGACTGAATCTCATAGAAACGATGTTCATGAGGACGGATTGGTTACGTATGCCCCATTCACGCTCAACGAAGTGCACCAACAACATCGAGAAGTGAACATTGTGAGCGATTTAGCTGCTGGAGCTGAGCATGAGGAAGGAAGCGACTTGTAGAGCTTTCAAGAGCATCGAGGAAGTAGTGAAGAGAACCCCCGAATACACAACTCCGGTCCTATTTTTTTCAGTGTTCACGATTCTCCATGCTTTAAGGTATGTGTAGGAAACCCGATCGCTACGTAAGCAGATGAAAGGCCACTCATCTTTGGAGCAATCTCATTCGAAAGGACGATACTAGGAGTATCCCGTGTGAGCCAAGTGAAGGAGTGGATTAGAAGCACCAATTTACCCAAACGGTGAAAAATCAAAGAAGCCGATCTACACGCAAAATGTCAAAAATAAAGTGGGCCGGACATTTAATGGGTATGAACGAAAACCGGTGGTCGAGAGTCGTTAGTGGCTGGAATCCTCGGGATTCAAACATACTGCAGGAAGACCACCGACGCCATGGTCAGAGTTCTTCAGAAAAGTCCTGTAGGGAACATATGATGCTCACTAGTTCCTAAAAGCGAGCAGAAGGCTCTACATTACACTGAATGCGACGTGGAGATGTTGAAGATTTGCTGACGTCCGGTCGAGTTATTCGATGATCATTGGGGCGAAAAGTAATACAGGTAATGTCGACTTCATAGAGCGCAGTGGTTACGTGTACACCTCATTACGTAGTTTATTGTTGATACATTGCTACCTAACTCTACCATCTTTATGCTGGTCCAGTCGATTCTCCCTGCAGTCTTGAGATAGTCGGGCTGTAGCGTTTCCACTTGGCTGGCAGGGAGTTCACTTTTTCTCAGACAAGACTGGTGGCAACTTCTGGAGGCCGGAGCAATGAGAGTCTTGTGAGCTTGGAGTAGGGTCCAACCAGTATGGGTATCACTACCACTGGTCTGTCGGCCTCCTAAATATTCAAATTTGCTTTAAATCATCTCCTTTGCGACGCCACGAATGGAGCCGAATGCATGAAGCATATAACTCAACACATCACATTATCTTTTACTTCAGCAAATGTCGACCACTTTTTTTGGTTAGAGTTTCAAGTGTGTCACAGCTCCTCTCCAAATGGCTATTTAGATGTTTGGACAACCGCCGATGTGTCACACTAAATAGATATTGGACAGACGTTACTTAAGTTCTACCACCACCGTCAGAAATCTGCGATTAATACCTTGTTCACTAGTTCGCCGACGGAAAATTTTAATTTCACGAGCCATTAATCGATTCTTTCAAAGGAAGACGTAACAGAGCGTCCAAAGGGAATCACTCAAAGGGTTAAAAACATATCCCAGGATTGACTTTCTACTAACCTCGGCCTTGGAATATGAATGCGTCGTTTTCTTGTTCAGCAATCGCGGGTTGTTATACAGCATACATTTACTTGCATAGAAAAAACACAATACAATACAACAGTAGCTGACGTTTCGGCAGTATAGCCTTCTGCAGAGCCTGGAAGGGTACACTGATGTACAACTTATTAGGCAAAACGCCTCAATAACACTTACAAAAAAGACGAAAAACTCTGTGGTAATTACACGATCAACAGCTTCTCGAAAAACACCGCTTTTTACGTCACTTCCAATGAGGAAGATTAGAACAGCTGATTATAGTCGCATAAGGTTGATGACTGCACCATCCCACATCAGAAATTGATGCGAACATACGGGGTCAGGTCGCGTATGACCTCTGGGCGTTTCTTAGACAGCAGGACCGATGGAGAATTCCGCATGTTTTCGGACGGCGTTCTCAAGACGCTTAATCACTACCGCGATAGAAAGCTTATCTCTAACCTCGCAGCCGCACAAAAATGTGGCATGCGAGAAATTAGAGAATTAATAAACTCAAAAACAATAAGGTTGTCTGTTAGTGTTAAGGGGGGAGAGTTCGTAGTTATTCCTCGCCAGCTGGATGTTGAGATAAGAGAGGAACATCTTAGTGATGCTACCCTCTATCGCCCATCCTCTGAAAAGGAATACAAAAGTCAATACTGAAAGCTAAACAATCAATGGGTCAGTGTGGCAAAGGCTGCAGGTTTAAAACCATCGGTTATTTCGCACTTTAAAATCGATACACCAACATGTCCCGTCCTATACCTACTTATTAAAACACATAAGTTGGTATCACCTGATGATCTTGCGTCGACCAATTCGTCATCATTTAAGGTTAGACCCATCATCAGCTGTGTAGACGGGCCAACGGATAGAATAACCTGGTTTCTAAGCCTAATACTTACCCAGTTGCTTAACCATATTCCAGCTCACCTCACAAACACGCAAATGTTCCTAGAACGTCTACGTAACGCGTCTCCTAATAACGCGTACGTGATGGAGTCCTTCGACGTTACTGCGTTGTACACCAACGTATCGAATGACTCCGCAATGCAAGCCATCTTCGAACTTCTTGTTAAACATGAAGGAAGAATAAATATGCATGGCTTGTCCATTCAGCAGCTAATGGCTCTCCCTAAAGGAGTGCCTAAACTGCTCCACTTTCAGATTGTCTGGCAAATACTATGCGCAAATAAGAGAGTTGGCACTAGGACAAGGTCTGGCACCAAGGCTTGCCATTGCGTTTATGTCAAAGATAGAAGCCCCCGTTCTCGGTCTCCGGCCGCTACTCTACTGTAGATATTGATGACTGTTTTGTCATCTTCTCTAATGAGGAGGAGGTCGGGAAATGTTTTGCATCATTGAATGAGCAGTCTGAGCACATAAAAATTCACGCGGGAGAAACCGAGAAAAAAACTTGCTTCCGTTTTTTAAACGTTCAAATAAACCTATTAAGTAGCGGTTACATGACAAAGTGGTGCCGAATGCCAAGTAACAAGAACATCCTCGTTCATTTCTTTTTCTTCCCACCCTTCACACACAAAGAGGGCGCTTGTGAGAAACATGTTTCGAACAGCCACCTCTGTGTGCACAACCAGTGAACTAAAGGGAAGAATCGCACGACTTGGCTCGGCAAATGGCCATCTCCAATGGCTACGAAATAGTTACCGCACGAGATAAGTTTAGAAGGAGAGCGACGCGCCCAAGCGAAACACTTGGGCAAAAGAAAGTGCCGTTTATGTTGCCCTTTATTAGCGATGAAGTAAGCGTAGCTATTAAACGATGCTTAAGAAGGGCAGGTCTAGAGGAATCGGTAGCGATAGTTGAAATACCACCGGCTACTCTACGCCGTCAGTTAGTTCGTAACCGCCTGTATGACCGTCTATGCGAAACAACAAATTGCGTAATCTGCCCTGACGGCAGGGACGGTGATTGTATGAGTTCAGGTACGTTATACCTGATCTTTTGTAATAATTGCGGAGATGAATATACTGGCGAAACGGGCAGGTCTTTGTGTATCCGTATAAAAAGAACATCTAGATGGCAAACGAAAACTAAGACAAAGTACCCCACTAGGCACGCATAAGATACAAAAGCATAGCGGGGACGATTTTGAAGTAAAAGTCAATATCCTTGCACAGGAGGCTAAAACACCAGCGCGAAAACTTCCTGAGGCTCTTTGGATAAGTGCCAAAAAACCCTACAATGAATAGCAGGGATGAATGCCCAAAGGTCATACGCGAGCTGACCCCGTATGTTCGCATCAATTTCTGATGTGGGATGGTGCAGTCATCAACCTTATGCGACTATAATCAGCTGTTCTAATCTTCCTCATTGGAAGGCACGTAAAAAAGCGGTGAGTTTTTTTCGAGAAGCTGCTCTTGTAAGTGTCATTGAAGCGTTTGGCCTAGTAAATTGTATGTCAGTATACCCTTCCAGGCTCTGAAGAAGGCGATACTGCCGAAACGTCAGCTACTGTTGTATTGTATTGTGTTTTTCTATGGAAGTAAATGTATGCTGTTTAACAACCTCGTGATTGCTGAACAAGAAAACGACGCGTTAAAAACATACTTGATAAAGCTACAATGTTTGAGTTTTATTTGCTTTCTTTTCTTTTTTTTCATGGTAAGGTAAAATGCGAAACAGAAGCACAAGGATGCTGAGATATGAGTAAAACGCGGAACCTCGCTTCGTGCCCGAGGTAACTTTTTCCGGGGTCTAAAGTGCTATCGAAGGCGCGTGTGGGGCAGTGGTCGGAGGCGTCCTGCAATACACACACGGAATCGCTCCCGGCGCCTATGGCTCACAAAGCCTTCCATCCCTCAGGGGTCGGTAAATTAGTGCCAGATTTGTCTAGGAGGATAGCAGCACTGGATTGATAGATCGGTAGGCCACCGCGAGTCATTGTAAAGGCCAGGTATGCATTCAAGCACCTCCAAACGATGCTTAGAGAAGTTGAATGCATGGCGCATCCTTCAGGGGATTGATCAACGCTGAGTGCTTTTTTTTAACGTGCTATCCAACACAACAACGGAGTCCATTGCTTTGCCCTTCTACCAGTCAGTTTCTTACTGCAGCGATTAAACAGGTTAATCTAAAACAGTTTTTTACTACGCCATGAAAAAAAAATGTTAAGCAGTAAATAAAAAATTAAACACTGTGGTTCGATTGCACCTTTAGCTAAGCTGGATCCTATACTGAATTGTTCTCCCCAGGTCATTCCCGTTGACGGATGATTGCTGATAGCTTAGCTTGAGTAAAAAACAAGACTGAGAAAGAGGCAAAAAGTGGCTTCGCTTGATGTGGTGGATAGCACGCGAACCCCGGGAAAGAGCAATCGCAGGCTCGAAGCGCACCCGAGGTTCCTAGTTTTGCTCATATCTCACACCAGATAAATCGTTTTATAGTATCCTATAGTCTAATTAAAGTACTAACATTTCAGGTTTCGCATCTTCATTCCATATTGTGAATGAAGGCTGAGTGTAACGCAGTGTTTAGAATTGATCTGCAAACTGGATCAGCCGATAGTTTCAACTTGGGCCCCGGCTTCAACCAGCTTTCCATCCCTTCGGGATTCGGCACCAGACTTGCTTGTTAAAATAAGAGCACCGACCTCGTACCTCTTAGGTCACCGAAAACCATTGTATCGGTCAGATATGCCACCGCTACGACGTTTGAAGAAGTCGAATGCGTGGCGCATTTTTCATGGATTGATTAACGCCGAAGGCTTCATCGTTTATCATTTCACGATGAAGCCGCATATGAGATTCCCACCGTAGAGTGAGAAGCATGTGCGACAACTATAGATGCGAACGATCAGTTCTAATATTATTGAACCGATCCATATGGGAGAGCAGTCCTCCCATCTATTCACCTCACCCCGCTGAATGGAATGCGGTACAAAGAGTGCTTTCTCTGAGAATTTGTTCAACAAAAACATATCGATTTGTCCAAAACATCAGCACGATTCGCGCTAGCGGAGAAAAGAAGTCGAAAAACAGTGGACTTAAAATTCGATCTTCGAAAGCCATTTCATGTCTATTCAGATAAGGAGGACCACTTTAGTATTTATTCTGAGCCAAGAAAAGAAGTTGTATAGCGTATAACCGTTTCAAGACCGATAAGGGAAACGTTAAGTGAGAAAAAGGGAAATGTCTGACACAAAAAAAAGTGTCTTTCTCAAATCTTCAGAACTGATTGACTAGCTGTTACTTCTTGCAGTAACGTATCCTTTGAAGATCTGAACAATCTTGATGACAAATGACGTTTCATGGTCGCAAACTATTAGGAAGATCAGCCGGTTCGCCCAGAACTAATAGCTTGACGGATGTGAGCGAATGGCTCCGATGTTTGCTAGATTTGACAACAACACCTTGGCGACTATATACAACTGTTCACCATACGGTCATCCGGTCATGGCATAGGTCAACCTACTTCTTTATCGCTTCCAACTTAGTAAGTTGGTAGCGGACATCTCCTTATGATGGATCGGATAAAGTTTCCTCAACTGATTTCCTTAGTGTGAAGTCGTTTTTAACACCTCGACAAGTTCTTGCTGGAACACTAATTCGGTTGTATTATCTAAATGTAATTCGCTAACAGGAAGATTTTCATTCTTAGTTCTCATTTCGCTTTATTAACGTCGGTAGTATGTAGTTGGTTTAAACACACCACTTCCTCTAACTTACGCCATCATCTGTTTTTTTTTAATTGAAGAGTTTAAAAACTCTTCGTCTCTATGGAATCCTCGCTATTTCTACATAGGTGCATTGAACGACAACCTACATGTGAAGTTGTCAATCAACATAATTCGTTTAGGAAAGTAAAGGTGATTGACGTTACCAAAGCGCACAGCGACGGCTGTTTTCGTCTTATAAAAAGTCGCACTGAAGCGATCTAAGTATTTAGTGTCAATCACAAATACGATATCATGTGACCAGTTGTGGTAGACGCATGGCAGAGCAGGCAGTCGTCGAAACAGAGGAGTTTTAACGAGAGAAATGCTTAGGTACCTTAATGGTTTACTAACAGCATGGATTATGTGTATTAGATCACGATTTCCACGTAAGGACGGCACTTTATTAGTTTGGAAATTCATTCTTCTTTGCTGGAATCCTCAGATAGCCGTTCTACTGAATTCGCTGAATGTCACCAGAAGCTGTTCCGAGATCGGAACAAGATTGAAGCTTTCAGATTAGAGTTTTCTTAGAGGTTTATACTATATGTTTAAATTTAGCGGAGCCTTTAGAGAAAGAAAGAAAGAAGAGAGTGCTTCCATTTATGTTCTCGCTACCTAAGTGATCTGGTTTACGAGGCAGACTCCTGGCTCAACATTGTACCTACACTGACACAACTTTCCTCATGAAGAGAAGCTTGAGCGAATAGTTGGCGTAGACCATGGATACAGTGGCATGTAACTAACAGGTCCTTCTAAAGAAAACGCGGGATAATTCTTTAGATCCGACGTCGAATCGCTAGCTATGAACCTTTAACATGATTGTAGGCTTCTAGCCAAATAGCCTTACAAGATCACCCGTCCTGCCGAATGTAGAGTGACTCGCGGCGGTGCCAGTAAACTTTCCACTTTTTCCCACTTGCGTAGAAGTATAACTCCATAAAGTCTACTCGCTCTAGGGACTCGCTTACCTTCGTATGTTTTTTTCTACGATTTTATTGAAGAACCTTGACAATCGTATCGGGTCGATAATCTTGCTGTGTTTGACATCCCGAGGAATCCAATCACTAACGGCTCTTGTCCATGGGTTGTTGTGCATAAGCATTACGTTTGATTTTTGATCGTTGACGTAGGTCAGAGTTTCGGATCCCTTCCTCTACTTGAGTGATACGGAGTACGCCTAGCATCGTCCTTTCTACTGCGCGTTCAATAAGGCTAAGTTACCTTTCATACTGCTTACGCAGCGACCACATTTCGGACGCATACATTTAGGCAGGAAGAATAGTGGAATCAAAAACTTAGGCACGGAGTCAGATATTCTTTGTTTTTTTCACTACATCTTTGATACACTTTAACTCTCCGCAAGTCGCTCCCTTCCTCCTACTGAACTCTGGAGCTAAGTCGCTCATCATATTGACTTTCTGGGTTAAACAAACGTAGCTGAAGCACTGGAAAATATTCATTCCTTTGAACGTGAATTGGCGCCATACGGAACATATCTGATCCTCATGAACATCGTTTTCGCGAGATGTAATGGAAGACTAATCCTTCCACAAGAGTTTTCAAAGTCGGTTAACATTCGTTCTTCCTGGTTAATGCTTAGTGCTATAAGAACGATGTCATCAGCAAAGCGAATATGATGCAATTACCGACCATCCATTTACACTCTCATGTTTCACCGATTAGAACGCTCGCATTACATCCTCGAGAGCGGAGGCTAAATAACATTGGCGAGATGATATCGCACTGCCTAGCTCCTCTTTTGACGTCAGTGTTAACATCGTTGTAGAATGATGTTTTCTTGGTTGTGAAATTCTTTATACAGCTCACGAAGAATCCGAGTAGAAAGTCCCTGACTGTCCAGGGATTCCATGACTGCTTCTATCTCAACTGAGTCAAAGGCTTTCTCTAGAGTAGATGAAAGTGAGATAGAGCGGTCTTTTGTACCCTGGTGACACTTCAGTGACTCTCGTCATTGTGTGGGCGTCCTCCATCTTAGTGAACCATTTTCGAAACCCTGCTTGGTTGCATGGCTATCCTTCGTTTAGTGTTCTGCCAATCTTGTTTAGGGATGAGTCGAGTGAAAGGTTTGCAGACGACAGACAGCAAGGGGGATTGGGGGATAGTTACCGATGTCTTAGAGGTCTCCGTTTTGAACAGTAACACAGTCTTGTTGCCCCTTCATTGAATGAGAACCTTGCATCCTAACTAACAGGTAACATATGAACAGCCAGGAAAGTATGTTGTTGAGGACTGGTGGTGGGTTCCACAGGTGTTCTGGTCTTGTCGTGTCCGGGCCAGATGTTATCCGATCCGACACCAACGAAAGAGCTTGTCGCATTTAGGAAGGGAAAATCGGTGAGATGACTTGTCCATGCTCTCTATATGAGGGTATGAGAAAATGATTGTTGAAGGGATAAGAGTAGTATAGGTAGGTGATTTTCTGTCTTGCCATTTTGGAGGTCGTAAATGCCCTTTTTTGAGCGATGGAGTCGAAGTCCACAGGCGTTGCCTTCTTAATGTGAAGTTTCCGCCTTCGCATCGAGTGAAGATCATCATTGAAAGAGTAGGTTGACTAGTTATGCCGAAGTTAAAGGAAAGTCAGCTTTGAAACAGTATATCAATGACAATGATGCTGAGATATTTTCAATACTTGGACTGCAGGTTAGCTCGAATCGCGATTATTCTTTCCGGGGCCTACATGTTACGCACGGCACCACTAAGCCCCTTTGTTCTGTCTTTCTCTCAGGCAGTCTTTTCACCCCTAACGTGCCGTCAGCACTCACCCGTCAACGTGACTGATCTGGCGAGCACAAATTGACATTAAACCCAGCTAAGCTGCAGCTACGATTATTAAGTCAGTGTGCTTATCTTCGCAGGCTGGTAGTATCACTTTGCCAACCATGAACTAATGGGATCTTTGTTAGCCCAGCATGCGGAGTCAGGGCCACCGACCTTGTGTGTATCGTAGTGAACCGAGGTGCCTGTTTAATTTTAACTACCATTCTGCGATTGTAGACATTAAGTCACCAAGCATCACTAGTTTACTTGACAGGTGAACTTCAGGCAGCCGTTATTATGAGCAGGCTTTCAACACCTTTCAAGCAGTTTATCGCGTTTTCATGACTAGAAGGTGCTCCAAGACGTGTCGAACTGCAACGCGCTGAGAGAATAGTTCTCAAGGCACAGTCTCCAACTGTCTGAGTATAACAGGAGTCGATATAGCTATTTTGCCAAAAACAAGAGAAAAATGATCGATTAGGCTTGGTGGCCCACCCAATTAGTGGATTGCTAAGTGGATTCGAAGTGACTAGGAAGTGGTAATCGGTAGAAAGTATCGACGGACAAAAGATAAGATTTACAGCGGTGATCAATGATCAAGTGTGGAATGCGCAATCCATTCCACTTCATCAAGCACAGAGGTCATCGAATGAATATCTGGCATCTGCAGTGATAGGTGGCCCTACCAGTGTGTAAAAACTGTACTGCTTCCCTCCCAGACATGTCCGTTACCAATTTAAGGACCATGTACGGATGGAAAACTTGACCGACCTAGGGCCTGAAATCAAACCAACGTATATTTACAGGTCACCTCTAATCATTGCGCTACACGCAACCTCATGAAGAATATCACATCTGCTTAATTCCATCGTAAACTCGCATTTATTCTACCCTAATAAAACTCAGATTTTTGTCACCTTTTCATTTTCTTTGCCAAAGTAACACAGGAACTCCATGTATTTTTCATAGACTTTTTTCACTTAACTTTATAACGATGGCGAGTACGCAAACTTCCATGTGGAGGATGCAAGGACGACCATTCAGCAGTTGTCCACTTCATGTACACGTGAACTTTCGTTCTCACGAATACAAAAGGCGATTTCACAGTCAACAATTTTTCATTTGATTGATCTGTGGTACAAAAGAACTTTTTATTCTGCTAAAGTTTCATCGCCTTCACTTTCTTAAGAGTCGCGTTGATCAGTGTCGATGGTTTACAGTTCTTCGTTCCTCCGACGTGGGAAATTTGTTGTATCTAGTTGAATCCAGTGGAGGGAGCACCGCTCAATGAGGGACCTCCACTCGGAGGTGCTCTTTTATACAGGAAGGATATTGGTCGATTCCCAGCATCCAATATAATCTGTGTTTTGGAGCGAATCCGTTCCGTGTCAGTTGGCAGTTCACCCGCTGGCACATAGCGAAACCATCAATATCTTAAAACCCGACCTCCATTAAACCTCTACAAGAATGATCACTAATTTCCTACATGTGCATGTCTTTTTTATTTGCTGCTCATTACTTTTTCATTTACTGCCTATTACTTGTTCAATTTTCTACATAAATGAGCTGAAACACTAATGTTTCAGCGTCTTTAAGATATTTTCAAGTTACGCGCCGGCAAAAGTGAAAAATACTGAGAACCACAGGACGCATTCCCACCAAAGACCAGACCATACTGGATGACAATTCACCAAAATCCGTCTTGTTTAAAGGGCACTTTTGAAAAACATTCCCATTCGAGCAGTGTTCCCCTCCACTGCCCACTTGGCACAACGCAGCTCTGAGATGTGAAGCGCCGAAACGTTAGCCGAATAAAGATTTTGTGCTGCCTACCTCAGTGTCGTTTCAAAGCCATATAGGAGACTATTGATTATTCTTTGCTATTCTTGCCGAGGGATTAATGAAAGTCGGCTTTTAAGACTTCATGATGTTGCACCTAATCGATAGACAGTCTCCATTAACTTCTTCTCCGCTTTTTCTTCGAAAAAGCGAAACCATCTCTCTTTTTAAGTGAAATTTCAGAGACCTACTGTAATACCTAGTTGATTTGCTATGTCCTTCCTCTCGCAGGCGGACTGATTTTACTTGGTCTCGAGTAAATTATGATCGTTTTATTTATGATCTTGCAAACTGATCTTCTTAAGCTGTTGCGAGGTTGGTATAGGTCTTCGTTGTCGTTGTTGTTGTCGTTGTTGTTGGTGTTGCTCGTCGATGGTTGACGTTTTGGCGATTTCGCCTTCCTCGGAGCCGTGCTGTTACAGAGTGGGATTGCCCCTGTGCGAACCTACGCTGGGGTGCCTCGTGATACGAAGACCTACACCAATCTGGCATCAGCTTAAGAAGATCAGATTATAAGATCATATAAATAAATATATAAACTATCTATGCCGAGATATAACTTCTACATTGCTGAGATATTTGCAAAAGCTTCGGACCGCGAGGTGTCTGCGCGGGGCGAGAACGAGCGCGCTATTGTCGCTTTCCGGGGGAGTAACGCGTTCCCACCACACCACCACACCATGTGAGGTCTTTCGTTTCGCCTGTCTCTCAGCTAGTTCTATCGATCACCTGCCATCTGCAATCAGCCGTCAACAGGGATTGTTCTACGGAGCCCAAATCGGTATTGAACCCAGTTAAGCTGAGGCTATAGTTATAATCACAATCTTAACCTTTTTTAATTTCTGCCTCAATCTTTTAATGGCACGGTATGTTGCAGAAATGTAAATTCTGCCATTAAAAAGAGTAGCCAGAAAAACAAAAAGGTTAAGATATCTATGTCGAGGTTTATAGAAAGTTGGTCTTGAAATTGTGATCACTTTGTCGAAGGCGCTCGACTGAACCTGTAGTGGATGAGTTGATAAGAGTTGAAGATGGTTTAACAAAATTTTGAGTCCTCTTTTTTGTCTTCTTTTTCCTGACCTTTTTCTCTTTTGCTCTATTATCGGTGTTGTTTTTAGTAGTTGTTTAAGGCATAGTAGAAAGTTTTCAATGTTTCGACGTAGCGCTGTGCCAGACAAACCTTTCATCCCTCGTTTTTCGGCAAATTGGTGCCAGAATTGCCGGCGAAGATTCCTATAATCCACAAATCTTGGCCGCTGCCTATGGTGAAGGCATGGAAACGTCCTTATTGCGGCACTATCACAGAATTTTAAGTAGAATATATTGGACCAGAATTTTACGAAATATTCATAAGAAAGACCAAAATCATCAAGAAAAGAACTTCCCGAGCAGAAAAAAACTCGAAGACCTTCATGGGATGGTGGGTGCGAGAAATGAATTGATTGCTGAGAGTGAAGTGCTGTGATCCGCTACAATATGTGATTTCGGATCATGTAAGAAATATAGATATATCTATGATGAAAAGATGCAGTTTTGTTTGTGCATGTTTATGAAAGTTTTGCGAATTAAACAATTATTTAGTTAACGTTGTTTCCAACAGTGGTTGTCAGTGCTTTTACGTAAATTGGATTACGGTAATTTGTGAGCGCTGTGTGAGAGAAGAACTCATCTCCTTATCCTCACGTAGCCATCAGCCTTTTACTATTGGTTCCTTTACATAGGTATTGATTCAACACCTATAATAAGTACGAGTTTGTCGGGATTGTCGATTATCCTAATATTATATTAACAATATAGTGGATAATGTGTTGTGAAAAAAACCACTGCTACGACCGAATATTCGCTTTTAAATCAATATTCGATTACATTATAATTGAATTGCATCTGAGCCGTCAAACATTTTTGTGCTATTCTTCAAACGACATTGCATTTATCCTTCACATTCTCAGTTATACTTTGATCGGCTTCGAAAACCAGAAGAATACTTTGTAGGGATTTCAGTTTATCCACCAACTAACAAGCAAAGTCTATTAGGTGGAGGAGTGTTAAGGGTTTTCTGTGAATTGCATGGTCCACTTAGCAGGTGTCTTAAAGTGCGAAAATCTATGTTCTTCCATCCACTTTGCATCCATTTGATGCAACAGAAAAGAGGAGGTAGCTAGGGAAAAACACGTGAGCTTATTTTCCTTGACTTCAACTTTTAATTTATCACAGAAGTGGTCGACGTAGAGTTCACAAAAACTGTGAATTTTCCTTTCTTTTACCATATGAAATACTAATTTTGTTGAAAAAAAGAGGGATAAAGTCAAGCTTGTAGCGCCACAAAGATATAGTTCTTCTCTGATCTTTTGTATTTTCGGAATAAAGGATGTTAAAGCCACAGCACTCCATCGACGGGTTGTGAAAATGAAATGAGATGTCACATGGCTTCTTTATGTTTGTTCGTTTTCGAATCGTGAAGTTTCCATTTGTCTCGTTTCTCGTGGGAAGTCTAAAATGGAAAGGTAAAATTTCGTAAAAATTGCTTCAGATGCACAAAAGTCGCATTCAAAATGTGAAGCCTGGCTTAACACTTCGATAACGACGACCTCCCAAGAAAGTGGATTGTGTAAAGAATACATGAGGTAGACATGAGCTTAACGAGATGATTCCCACACAGGACTAGAGCTCGTTCTATGAATCTTCTTGTGCCCCACTTCTGTGTCTTGTCCTCGTCTTGCGTTGTATTCTGCTATAAGAATGTTTCAGCAGAAATTTCTGCTGAACACCGCTTTTTTCAGCAGAACTTAAAACTGATTTAGCTCGAAATGGTGTGCCGTCCAGATTATTGAGTAGCTTTTTGGAGATAGTAGCACTAGGACCACCATCCGAGATAGCAGGAACCACATGATCGGTAAAGTATACAAACCTACAATACCAACGGTTCATTACTTTATTTTCTTGCCACATTGAATAATACGGTTTTTTCACCGTTTCTTCATACTTGTTGCGTTGTTCTTAACTTCCTCAATGCAATCAGCATTTGATTTAACTTGTGGCCCATGGACTTTGGATTTTAGAACGCATAGAACAGGTGAATGACGGGATATCCTCATTCGGCATCACATCTAGTAAACTAACAAATTGCGATTTCTTATCGTTTTAGAGGGATTCGTTTTGAGGGGCTAATTGTACACGTTTCTTCTGACTGCTGCTTTCTTCGCCGGAATTTCTGAGCTGTGTTACGGCTTCTGAATCGTAGCACCTAACTCCACTATTTGAACTTCAGTGACTATCGATTGTAGTTCAGCAACAAGAGACTTGTCGTCACCACAATCTAATAGCATAGAAGAACACGTATTGATAAATGATTAGAAGAAGGATGAAAAACTATAGTCATGAAGAAAAAGTTCACAGTGACGTATTTTTTTTACGAGTTCCAGTCTTGGACACCTCATATCTAAGACTTCGGTTTACATGAATGCGTAAAGAATGCAGAAACCGTTTACCGAGACCATGACATGTTTTTTTTCTATTCCTGGTCATACTTTCCACTCTTCTTCTCTTTATGCTTACTCCCCCCTTACAATGGCTAAGTGGCTGTCAAATGGTCCCTTGATGTTATAGGAACGGTGAATTCATAATTTGAGCGTTTTTTTCTACTGTCGCAACAAATCTAAATAAGATTGATGACTGCGATGTTACGTTCGTTTGACAGCAATTGATGAGTTCCAAGTTTTTCGTTTAGAACCTGTTCACAAAAAAAAGAACTATGAAAATTTTGTAGGGCGCGTGTGGCGCATTGGTTGGAGGCGCCAGTGCGACACACGTGGAATCGATCCCGGCGCCAATGCCCCACCAAGCCTTCCATCCCTACAGGGTCGGCAAATTGGTACCAGACTTGTTCGGCAGGATAGCAGCATAGGCTCGATACATCAGTAGGCCAGGCCACCGTGAGTCATTGTAAAGGCCAGATATGCATTCACTCATCTCCAACGATACTTAATGAAGTCGAATGCATGGCGCATCCCCTCAGGCATTGGTCAACGCCGAGAGCTTTATCCTTTCTTTATCCTTTTCTGAGGATTGTGCTGGTGGTCTCTCGCTGTGCAAGTGATTTCCTATACAATTCAGTCACTAAGATATTATATTCACTGGGATCTGTAAAGACTCAATATTTGTCTCAACTTGTTAGTTTTTGACATCTTAACGTAAGCAGAGGATCTCCGGCTTTTCAGTCGCCAACATAATTCGCTACTGATGATTTTCGCTTATCTGTGATCATATTCACTCAGACGAAACTCGGCGTAATATCGTAGGAACACAAGATGCCGCTCTATGTCGCCTGCATAAGCTTACAGAAGGAATATGATTCCATCGAGATGGAAATGAGGAAGGTACTTCTAAACAGCCACTGCTTTCTCACCTGGCGCACGAAAAGTTTTCAGAAATTTTATGCTAATTTCACATCAAGAATCTAATAATACGTCGAAGGTAGGGGGATCAGATAAGCGAAAAAAGGCTCGAACAAAGCAGTGCCCTTGGCGAAATCATTCACTTTCACTATGAAGAACGTCATGTGATCCAAAAGATGGAAAGGGAATATCATGACAATGAAATGGCCCCAGTGATCGGTACCTACATCATATACGTCTTGTCAGTTATCTGGCTCAAATGTAACACCAAAGCATTAATTAGGTGGAAAAAAGTACTGTCGGAATTCGAAAGCGCGTATAGAAAGGTATGTCTTCCCTTGAATCAAAAGAACGGTTCCACAGAAACTCCTTCTTAAAATCCCTGTCATGCCCAACGGAATGAGTATATCCACAACGCAGTTCTAGGTAATGTCTGTGTCATGTAATCATCAATATGATAAACGATGTTGTTCCACAGATGTAATGTCTCGAAAAAATGCAATCATGACTTCCGGTTGTGAAGTACGGCTATGGTCAAAGATCAGCTGTTGCTGTTGCGTACGCCAAAATTTCAGTCGAATAATCGGGACATAATGGCTTTTAGCGGCAATAACAGAGGAGAGAAGGCGTTAGTGACTGGCTTCCACAAAATGTCAAGCGCATAATAGGAAGCGCAACCGTCTTTGGAGAGGAATGCAACCCCCACTTGGCGTCCTCTGAAGGCACTCAATGCTGAACGAAAATTAATGACAAGTGATATGGGTGGAAGAGATGATCTCTATGAAAGTGTCACAGTTAGATTTTATTGTATTTATGTCTGTATCCCACTGAGGAGGTGAAGCTATCATACTTGAACACTACGATCATTTTTGAGGGTACTAAGAGAATGCGCTGATGGTGATGATGAGGATCACTGACTTCTCTGAACCTGCTTTCTTCAAGTTCAGCACTTCTTGGAGGTTCTAACGGAGTTCTCATAGTTGTTCGCTTTTTAGCCTTTTTTTTTCTTTGCGTGTAACAGTCAGCTTCTTAGGAAACTTCTGTCTGTTATTTACTATAGTATTAAAAAAGTATTAGTAAAAAAAACGATAAAAGAAAAAACTTAAGAGCAGTTATGATCGAAATCTTTAAAGATACTATCGAGTGGACAAGAAAAAAAATATTACAAAAGAAACGAAAAAGAAAAAATCGAGGTAGTGTGACGCAGTAATTCATCCTTGCGGACTTTATTTCAGCTTTTCCTCCATTTCAACCAGCTTGTATAGATCTCACCTCTTTGATAGGGGCACTTCAGGCGAAACGCTCCATTTTCTCATTGTTCTATTGCGTTCGAATGGAAGCATTCAGCCACCCACATCTGTTACCATGCTTTTCTCTCATTGTCGTTATGCTATGAGGCGAGCAGAACTGCGTTCCGGACAAAGTGCACCTTCTCCAAAGCTTGTTTGCACTTGTTTTTATGCTTAGACGTTTTTTACCACATACATAACAAATCGGTAATTTCTATATAATCAATTTTTGTGAGCTCAATATGTACTCACCCTAGGGTTGATTTCGACTAATAGAGAGAAAATCACTACCTCAGGAAGAATAAAGCTCACGAAATGATAAGCTGTTTAGATTGTCTCAGTAAAAAAAAAGCAAATTTGGTTCTTCTTGGCTCGTTTTTCTTATCCCTGATAAGATTTTTGTACTCAGTTTGTCTAGTCAGAACTGACGGACCCGGATATTCTTATTGATCGAAGTAAATTTTTTACTTAACTAAAAAATTTCCTTTGCGCTTAGCAAAAATCAATGAGAACCTGAAACACATTCTGCAACGAACTTCTAACAGAATGCACTATTTGTTTTCCTCATTATCGCAGTTACATCTAAAAAACAAAAGCATGACATTATTGAATATTCGGACAGTAAATGTAAGAAGCAAATAAGATAGAAAAAAAAGAAAAAAATTGGCTAAGTGGTTAAGAATAACGCATTCATCCTAGTTCAGTATGAAAGCGGCATATTTCCGTGATTGTTCAGCGGTTCATCCTGCTTGGTGCTGCTGCGTTTATACGATTCAAAATGAAATTTTTTTCCTGAGACCGACAAATTTGGTCTAGGCTTGTCTGGACAGAGCTTCATGCGATCAACAAAGGCAATTTTCTTAGTGAAGAATTTAAGAACCTCAAGCACCGCTATCTCAGGATTTCAAACAGTATTAACTCCACCAGTATACAGTGACATTAGGAAGTCAAAGTTTTTCACGCAACAAATGAACTCACACACATATTCAAAGAACTTCGTGGATGAGGGGACTAAGAAAACGAAACAAGCGAATGAAGTGCAGGGATCCACACAATACATGAAGTCGGGGTGTATAAGTAAATAAATAAACAAAAATAAAATTGGTGTAACAGTGCAATATTTTCGAATACCCGCACTGAATCAGTGTATTGCTAAGAATTCTAGAAGAAGATGAAGAAGAAGAAGAAGAAGACAAAGAAGAAGAAGAAGAAGAAGGGAATCTCGAAAGCATGAGCTTGTTTGTTTCTTGTCTTCTAGTTTTTTCTATGCTGTCTATCGCGCTGTTAATCACATCATTTATCTTTTCCTTCACAGATACTTCTTTAAATGGTTCGTCAGGATTTTTTTGTCATTTCTTTGTTGTAAGAAATCACTTTTCTTGTCGTTTCGGTCTTCTTCCGTTCTTCATAGATTTTTAATTGATGTACGTACTGGTGGCGGACGGCAGCATCCACATATCGACTCGGATGTGTTGGGTCATTTTGTTCTTATGGCAGTTGTCTCCAAATATGTTCACCACATATCGTTTTAGCTTTTATGATAGATGTCCTCAAAATCAACAGCATCACATATTCCTACGAACATGTTTTTTCCTTTTTGAATCATAACATTGAAATGGAATATTCTTACTGCGACGAATTCGCCTATAAACTAGAATTTGTTGTCAAAATCGTCGGATAACATCTAAATGAATAATCACGTTTATGCATACCTAGAAGTACTGTTGAAGCCTTCGACTGGTGAAACATGCACGTATACGTACTTTTCCACCCTGGTTGCTATTCTGATAAAAACCTTAACTCGCAGAAAGGTCACTCTTTCTTCGAAGTGGTACTTACTGAGATTTGATGCTCGATTTTTTCTCTGGTATTCGTTAGTAGTAAGATAAAGTGTTCACGTATCTAGCGCAGTGCTCAGCGGTGCCGTACAGTACACATTCTGCTTGCTTCCCGTGTAGCGAGCCCACCAAGCTCTCCGTCCCCCCAGGCTCGACAAAAAAATGTTATGTGTTACTAGAGTTAACTGATAAGAAGCACTGACTTATTACATTGATATATTACTACAATTCATTGTATAGGCCACAGACACATACAGTGACTTCTACAACGCTACGTATAGAGCCGAATGTAAGGCACATTCCATAAAGAATAGACAATCCCAAGCGTTTCGTCCTTTATTCCTTATTATTGACTTAAAGATTGACGGCTTTTGATCAATTGCCTCTAAGCTCTTCCGTTAATGCTATAGCGACCTAACCGGGCACCGCTGGCAAATTCCCCATTGTTCTTAGTTGCGCGCCTCAAAGCTGCTTGATGTGCCGAAAAACCGCCTCGTGTCAGAGTGGCACAAGGAGTACCCCAATTTTCCATTGGGATCGGGAGTCATTTTTTTAGCGTTTTTTAGCCAAAGTGGTCTCTAAACAGCTCGTATAGTTTCTTCTTCGACAAAGAGTTTAATGGGTGCGAAAAATGACTAGCCGCTTTTGATTAATGTGTGAGAAGACTAAACTTCTAGTGTTCTTTTGTTAACGATTTCATAATTTTTTAGTGATGCATACAAATTCCTTTTCCGTTGCTCCTGGCCTTCAAATGGGCCTGCGGTCCCAAGCCATTTTTGATCTCCTGGTTTTCTTCCTTTTAGAATAGCACAATATTCGAAATATCTCACTCACAATAAGTGGAGAAGTACTGCTACAGCGCACAAAAAAGTGGTGCTCCACTAGCACACGCACGTTTGCACGTTCTATTCCGTTGTCAATCCATCCATCCCATGTACCTCTTTCTATTGCTTAGAAGATATAAGGTGGAAATTTTAAAGAAGATGTCTTCATTCTATGATTATTTGAAAGTATTCAACTCTGTGACGCGTAGTCCGGCCAATCGACAATTAACTTGAACGAGTAGCAAAGAAAATTGTCTGTGTCTCTCCACGGAACAGCGTAACAGCTCTGTCTCCTGTGCTTATCGAAAACATAGAGGCAACAGACACTTTTGTACGACACTCTTAATATTCATTGTTTTTTTTGCGAGCAAATAACTATTGATAGATCACTACGCTCTGCACCTAGTTGGGTTCTCAGATGGAGATGTGGTAGGGTGTTCTCAGCTTGAGGGCTCCCGGTTCTTTATCGCAGTTTGACACTTTGAAACGGAAAGCACTCACGATGTGAAGATGGAGTACTGACCCTATTTATTGAGTCTTTTTTAAGCGCTAGTTTAAAAAATGTTTTTTGGCCTATAACGGACGATACGCGATACATATTGTATACAGTTGTATGTGACCAGGGCTATTTGAACCCTTCAACTACAAGCAGTTATTTTAACTCATAGATTATTTATTAGCGGAGATAAAAGTTATAAGGATCTGCAAATCTCTGCCTATAAGATAAAAAGTACTCTTATACTGCTAAGATAAGGAATTCGCTTGCTTGAATCTTTTGCCCTTCACTTTCATCACAAAAGGATTTTTCACTGTTTTTTTTTCGTCAAAGCTCGTATTTCAAGTGCTAAAAGTGCTAAGCAACTGAGATTTTGTAGAAGAGTACAGGATGGTGTCCAACGATGATTCTTGATGTTTGAAATTACCATGCTTCCGTTAACAGTTTTAAAAATATAAACACTGCTTTCAATTTCCTATTCGTCTGGGCTCAAAATCGATTTGATTTAAAATCGAAACCCTTTTCTCAAAGGAATCATTTATTCACCTAAATGATAATGCAAGCCCTCTTCTATAGGGAGTATCAAGTCCTCAACTTCTCGGCTACCCCAGTTATTGGAAATTCACCAGCAGTTTCTGAAAAACGGCATCGGGCGTTAAGGGCTAAATTAGACAGGTTTGAACTGAAACTAAAGAATTATTTGATGTCATGACGATTCTTAAGGTCTAATAACGACGAACAGGAAAGGAATGACAGCATACTTGAAGAATGACATGAGTTTAATCGTATTTCCATCCAATTAAATAATTTCCAAAAACCAAGAAATCCCCACAAATAGAATAGTCCTTTAATTATCCATTTTACAGCTATCGCCAACTAGCTATCCGTTCCTATCCTCGTCTTTTTTTTCTTTTCCTATTTTCATCCGAATCATTTCATCTGCTTTATGCCAGTATTTTAACAGGAGTAAATTTTTTGGAATTAATTTATTTGGGACTGAAAACTTTCTCTTGACGCACTTCGTTGTTAAGTGGATTTACTAAATTATAGACTTACTTTTTACTTATTCAAAACTTTTGGCTTAGTTCTCAACAATCTTCGAAAAAATTGAAAATGTAATGAAAACGTGTTTTGTTAGCATCTTTGAACCATTTTCCATCGAAATTTTTTTTTCACAAGCCCTTTTTTGTCATCAATCTGGATTGGTCATCTCTTCGATCCCAAACTCTGGGCTAACCAAGCCTTCTATTAGTCAAAGGGTGGCAAACTGCTAACGGAATTGTCTGGAAGGATAGCAGCATTGACTTGATGCGTCTGTAGGCCACCGTAATCCATTGTCTGTGCCAAACATGCATTCAATCTCTAATAATGCTGGATGAGGTGATACATGGCGTATCCGTTATCGACTGATCAATGCCGAAAGTTTTATTTTTTCTAATCCTTCAAAAACCACATCGTTTGTCAGATGTAATGTCAAACATCATTAAAAAATGATCTTCTCCTGCTTAGTTACATCTTTTGGGGAACTGTTAAGACGGAACGGGACGCCGTTTGTTTGGAATATCGAGATCACGAACACCACCATGCCCCGCTTCTGCTTTTCTCCACGGCTTCACCTCAACGGTGCTTCCGGTTGTATTTTGTTACCAGGAATAATTTTTCTGGTGAATGAAATTGTTGGATTCCCATGTTCGCTCTAAACCCTAGCAATAGGACCAACTGTTTACTCTATTTCATCTCTGCTATAATTTTCCAACGCGCGCGTGTGGCGCACTGGTCGGAGGAGCATTGCAACACACACGTGGAGTCGATCCGGCCCATATGGCCCACCAAACCCTCCATTCCTTCGGGGTCAACAAAATGGTACCAGACTTCTGTGGGAGGATAGAAGCACTGGCTCGATACACCGGTAGGCCACCGCGAGTCATTGTGAAGGCCAGATAAGCATTCAGTCACTTCTAAAGACGTCTAATGAAGTCGCATGCATGGCGCATCCCTCAGGGGATTGATGAACGCCAAGAGCTTTATCCCTATCTTTTTTCTGTAATTTTTTCAACGTATGCGTCGCCTTAACGTTAGTTAGTGCAGACTTTGAAAACATCGGTCGTATCTAAGCAGAATCGTTGATAAGTAAAAATGAGCACTCACCTTTATCTAACACACTATCAAGAGAATAATACTCAAAGGATCCCATATCAATGAAGTGAGAAACAGAATCCAAAACTTCCACAATATCGACGACCAAAGCACAGGGGACGCTGTTGCATATCTCAGCACATCGAAATTCAAGTAGGCAAGCCATGTGATACGTCTAACGATAATCAATGGACAACAGCCCTGTGACACTTGGCTTCACGGGATGTCACAGCACAGGAAGACGACGGACCATACGGTCAAAATTCCTCACAGAGATCCGAGATAAAAAAAACGGTGTTCTTTGATGCTCAGAAGCGTACAGCACTGATTGTCCTACTCAGTGCACATGACGTGGCAATTGAAGGCATTACTAGAGTCTGCTCGAATCTGATGTAACGTCGCTCATAGTTGCCGATCTCGTGTAGGTCACTCTTCTTGAACAATAACATGGTCTTGCTGATCTTCCACTGAGTAGGGACCTTGCATTCAGACAGGTAACGTGTGGAGAGCCGAGCTAGTGTGTTTACGAGGAGTGACGGAAGGTTCTTCAGGTGTTCTCGTCTTATCCTGTCCGAACCTGGTGCAATTCGATTTTTCACCGACGAAATAGCATGTCGGATTTCGGAGAGGGAGAACCGGTGGCACAACATATCCATCGTCCTTTATTTCATATGACGGAATGTGGACGTGGCTATCGAAGAGGTCTGAGTAGTATTCGTGAATGATTTTTCTCCATAGCCTTTCTGGAAGCTGTAACTGTTCCGTCATGGCGTCGGCGTGCAATCACCCGGCTTTGTAATTGGCAAAATTTCGGCGGGCTTTGCGAATGTTTTTCCTAGCCTGTGTAGCTTCGACCATTGCTGCTGTTCTTCTCTCTTTGATCTTTTGTCGCATGTGTGCACTGTTTTTCAAGTCGAAACGTCATTTTGTGGTTGCTCGAGCGATTCCCACGTTGTTGGCGTATCAGCTCGAGTGTTTCTGGAGACGGACGTCTCCTCTTGGTGATTTTCAAACTCTCAATTTTTATAGTGGTAACGTATAGGTGTTGATCTAGCCGGTGCATTCCTCTTCGATGTTATTAATAACGGAATCCTTCCAACGGCCAACATATGAACTGAATAAATCTTGGTTTATGCTGATTTGGGACTTGGTATTTACAATTTGGCGGCTTTTTATCCTTTCTGTGAGGAATAAATTCCTGCCCGAAAGAGGCGATGCAGTGACTTCATGTAGAATTTTGGTACAATTGCGACATGGGTTAGGCAAAACCTTCGATTTACTATTATATGGTATAATCACTCTTCATTGGGAGATTCCCACTTCCAGCGTTCGCAGCTGGGCTTGTGGAATTGTGAGTTCCTGTGAAAAGTTTTCGTCGTCCTGATAAACTCGGACAACCGCCCACCCTACTCGTTTCATTGTAATCCGTGGGTCCTAACGTGACGTTCTTCGGAACGTTCTTCTGGAGTTAAAGTCTCTAGTGATAAAAGCTTAAAGCTTTCGGCGTTGATCAATCCCTGAGGGATGCGCCATGCATTCGACTTCATTAAGCATTGTTTGGAGGTGATTGAATGCATATCTGGCCTTTACAATGACTCGCGGTGGCTTACAGTCAGTGTTGCTATCCTCCCAGACAATTCTGATACAAATTTGCGGATCCCGGAGGTATGGAAGGCTTGGTGGGCCATGGGCGCGGAATCGATTCCACATGAGTTTTGCAGGGCGCTTCCGACCACTGCGCCACACGGGCCCTATCTCTAATGATAACCTTGAAGAATCCATGATCTTCTCTGCAGAACCTCTCCAATTGCATATATATACGCTTCTAGTTCGTCTTTTCCACAGCTTGATGTCGGTCTGCAGACAACGAAACTTATCTAGACTGGTACATTCGGGTTGTTAGTTGTTAGAATCAATCGATATTCATAGCCAAACTAGTGTTGACGAGAACGCCAACGTCGCCGACTCCTCTATTATCGCATGTTCCGATAAACAGCCCTTTTTTCGGTGGCACAGACGATGTTGAATGGGTGACGTCTTCTCATCTAAGCTAGTGTGATGAAAACGTACCTTATCCTTCTTGTCTGCATGATCAAATCCCTCTATTGAGGACCAAGGTGCAAGTGAGCGTGCATTATAGGTGCAGACCAGTCACCTTAGTCTTTGTGATTTAGACAGCCTAGAATGGCCCTGAGATTTTGGCAGCGTTTCCACACTCAAGGTTGCGTGTGGCGCAGTGGTGGAGGCGTGCTTTATCCATCCGAGGGTAGCACATTGATACCAGCCTTGTTTGGGAGGATAGCACCACCGAGTCGTACATCGGTAGGGCACTGCGAGTCATTTTAAAGATCAGATATCCATTCAATCACCTTCAACGATACTTAGAAGTCCAATGCATAGCGCATCTCTCAGGGATTGATCAACGCCGAGAGCATTTTTACCTTTTTCCGCACTCATTCTACCCAACGCTGCTGTATGGGGGCTTATTCGAGGTCAGAGAAACAAGACCCACTTGTTTTACCGCGTTTAGCGTCTAGTACCCACGTATAGCTTCCCAAACTGTGAACTTGGGGGGGGGGCTGGGTATAGTGACGGATAGCTTGCCAGGCTCTCACAGAGCAACCACGGAGCTTATTTGTTGCAGGCAACTTCTAAATGCCTCCCCATAAACTTCCCTATCACTTGACTGCAGGCCCTTTGCCGGATTCGTGGAATAGAATCCGCATAAACGAGAACACACCCACTCATGCATGCATGAGTACGCCTCATTAATACAGAATGTATGCAGCCAAATCGGCGCAGCATAAAGAGGGAGTCCATCTCCTGGATCCACCTGCGTCTCAGGGAAGCAAATGTCGCATTTGATGCGCGATGAACCCCTCTATCCGCTCCCCGTTGCCGCGCCACTAACCGACATAAGATCCGTCATTGAGGGAGACACGTAGAGAACTACGGTAGAATAAATTATTATATCTAATAAAGCGTAGCCTACTGCTGTTGCCGGAATGCTTAGGCGTTGAGCCAATTATTTTTCGCCGTCCAGATGTACCGTTGTGCTTATATCACCGAAAAACTTCAACTTACTCTGGTTCGCTGGCTTATAAAGATTATTCAAGGAGTGCATCTTTATGTTGCGATGTGTTTTCAGATGATTTTTATGAATCGAGCGAGGCAATCGATCTTTCTAGGAAACGTGTAAAAACTGACAGATCGTCAAGTGTAGTGACGATGATGACGTGATTTGATTCTCTTGCATCGATGTTGGATGAGAAACGAATGAATGCCACCCTCGTTATTCAACCACGACAAGAATTTTAGTCACACATCACTGAGTATATTCTTCATTTTATAGGTAAGAATTTCTGATGTGAATCTTACTATTACTGAGGACAAGCAGGAAAGTTTGCAGCATCGGTTATGTAGTGGGGATACACCCTAGCTTTGTCCTCCATCAAAACGAGAGGTTACTACTGTGCTTGCTCGTTTTCGACTCTTCGTTGTGGTGTTGACGGTGATATCAAAAGCTCAACGGAGCACATAAGAAGATATGTTACTTGCGAGTTGAATGGACCACGTTGGCCTAGAAGGCTTTACTGCAGCATGACTGTCATGATCACAGCGCATGAGATGACTTCAATAATGAGTTTCACCGCCGTAGGGAAGGGGTAATCAGTTCACCACAACAATACATCTCCTACTACCGGATGCAATAATAGAGCTCGCATGTAGTAAGTTCTTTCGTGTCACTGCAATGGCTGTCGAACGTTCCACGTCTCATAACGAGGAATCTCTTTGTACAACATATGTTGGAGGTCTCTGGCGTTGAGGGCGTCGTTGTCGTAGTGGTAGTTTTGATCGGATGCCCAACGCATCACAGCGACGGATTTCCTACCCCAGATATGATGGACATCGCAGATGTTGTTGTGCTCTGTGTTGCAGTACCGGTAGTGGTCATCGGACGTTCTCTTATAACGCAACGACGGTCCTGGCACTACTGAATGTCACGTAGGTCGTAGATGTTGAGGGTTTCGTTATCGCCGTCTTGATGGTGACCAAATGTTCAAAGCTTCATTGCTTTCTCCTTGTTAGCTTTTATTCTTATTGGACCTCTCATTGTAAAGTCTATAACCACAACTGTTTTACCCAAAGGTGTTCTTATCAAAAAAATCCCTCGTGGCATACTTTTTCCTTGGGAAAAAGTGGTTTGACGACTTTTGTTTCCTCAGACTACTTGAAACTAGTAACATTCGGTTTGCAAGAGTTAAATAGGGAATGCAGAAAGATACGGGTGAGTGAAGTAATCGATACCCATCTTTTCAGTATCCCTGCAATGCTGTTATTAGCAGTGATTATTATTATAAAATGGCGGCCATGCTATGAATTTAGTGGTGTTCGTCATTGTTTACGGCGAGTTTTCTTTCTTTTTTTTTCTTGTAAATACGTCATAAATTCCAACTTCAAAGAAGCAATATGTATCAACCCTATGTTAATTAGCTTTAGATTACATAAACTGAAAGATTCTTTACGAAAAAATAAACAGGAATCGGGAAATAATCTAAGAAGTGGGTAAATAAATAAAGGATAAAGCTCTCGGCGCTGATCAATCCCCGAGGGATGCGCCATACATTCGACTTCATTAAATATCGTTGGAGGTGACTGAATGCATATCTGGCCTTTACAATGACTCGCGATGGCCTACCGATGTATCGAGCCAGTGCTGCTATCCTCGCAGACAAGTCTGGTACCAATTTGTCGACGCCGGAGAGATGGAAGGCTTGGTGGGCCATGGGCACGAGGATCGTTTCCACGCGTGCGCCGCAGTGGCGCTCTCCAACTACTGCGCCACACGCGCCCCTAAGAAGTGGATATACACAGTAAATGTGCTTAAGGCCGAAATCAAAGCCTTCTTTTTCTGCAATATTTTTTGGCTATGGAGTGGTTTCCAACGCTTGTAACTGATCTAGAAAGCAAATCCGTAAAGCCTTAATGAGGGTGGAATTTTTCAAATTTAGATGTGAGAATGTTCGTATATACGTATCATATGGGGCGCTTGTAGCGTGGTGGGAACCCGCGCCTCTACCCACTAAGCTTTCCATCCCTCCGGGATCGGAAAAATTAGTACCAGACCAGTCTGAGAGGATAGCTGCACTGACTCGATACATCGGTAGGCCAACGCGAACCATAGTGCAGCCTAGATTACTATTCAATCACCTCTAACGATGCCTGATGAAGTCGAATGCATGGTGTATCCCTCAGGGATTGGTCAACGTCGAGAGCTCTATCCCTTTAATTCCTATCTTTTTATTCTTTTTATTTTTATCACATAGTTCGCTACTATGGAGCGTGTAGCGCAATGGCTAAAGGCGCATTGCAATGTATCCTTGTTTCGTTCCCACGGACCGGAATGTCTCCATTACTGGTGGACAGAAACACTTGATGCATTGGTATGCTTCAATGTAAATGAAGATAGTCGATGTACAGACCAAATATGTATTAAATCACTACTGTATTCTGATACCGACGTCCACACACGTCGCTCGTTTTGTGTATGCGTGCGTGTGTGTGGGCGTGTGTGTGTGTGTATGTATGTGTGTGTGTGTGTAAGCGTGTATGTGTGCATATGCGCTCAGCTTCTCTTTCTGCACTTAGCTTTCTCCCTTTACTGACATAGTTAGGGATGGTTTTTTTTAACCTCGAGGGTTTCTAGAACATTCTGGGGTCGTCACTACATGATTTCACAGTCCCTTGCGAATTGGGCATAGATTTTCTGACTTGCGGCTGGTGAAATCTTTTTATAACGACAGCAGTTTCGGGTCGGGAACGGTCTAGAAGGAAAGCCGTTCGAGCGATTGAGGACACTTAATTAGCCGAATCCAATAAATCATTTAAGTCGATTCATCGTTAAAAAGACCCTAAGAAGCAAGCGAAAATACCGCATCCTATAAGTGATTGTTTTTTTAATGTTAGTGATGAATTTAAAGGAAGAAGGACAAGGCTTTCAGAGTTGATCAATCCCTTTAGGGATTCACCGACTCTAATCGTAGAGGTGATCGAATTGATATTTAGCCTGTACAGAGATCTTCTAGGCCTACCGACATTATCAAGTAACTCTTTTTCTACTACCAGACAGTTCACCCATCTCGCACAGAAATGGTGCTTGATTTATGCGGAACGTGGGATCGAACAAACACCACGTTTGTATTAAGGGGCACCTGTGATTATCGCCCTAAACGCGTCCTTCTGACGAGAGTATGAAGTATACAACAAATTCTGGAATGGTTTGAAGATACCTTTGTCAAGTTAACATCAATATGCGTGAGAGGCAAAGTTCTAAAAAACATTTTATTTTTTTATTTTATATGACCCGTCGTCTCATCTACTGTGCCGATCTCAGCACTCCTTGCATTCATCACCTACAATAGTCGTCGAACATCTTGTTTCGGCTGCTGCTTGAGAATATCGTATTTTTTAAGAATGTCGTCGAATGATGGTCGAATTAGTTCTCTTTGCAGTTTGGGTGATATCTAGGCTAAGACATTCCCACGTGGACTGGAAGACAGCGTTGAGGAGTAGGTCGAACTAGCGCCTTTGCTTCCTGATGGGCGGCGTCACTAACTACTGCGTAATCATCGCTCTAAAAAAATAAGCACATCTTAATATCCTAGTATGTTCTCTGTTGTGAAGGCTGGCAAATTTATTAAAAGTTTGGTTTTTAATCTTTAAACTAACAGGTTTCTTTAGATGGTATTTGTATTGTTGCGGCAAGGAAACCCTTAAGGAAATGCAAAATGCCGATCGTCAAAGAATTTTCGAAATCGATGCTGAGGTTGGTGTGAATTTGTAGATCCCCTGACAAACGTATGTTTGTACTACAGGTGTAATGCCATAGTTTACAATGTTATTGATCGGTGACTGATTTATGTGCCAAGCCAAATAGGTTGTTTCAGAGTCTGGCTTCCTCTTCGTTTTATGAGTCGCCACGATTGTTATTGAAACGAAATTTGATCGAACTGCACTCACCTGGAGAATGTCAACCATCTTTAACGTTATTAAGTGATTAACTAAGCTAGTTATTACCTGTAAGAAAATATCTATTTATATTTAAATGAGAATAAAAATTCAACGCAGTAGACGATGAACGTTTTACTGTAATCATATTCAAAATAAATCGATTGAAATACAACTGTAATGATGAAGAGCTATTTGCAAAACTCCGGACCGCAGACATTCTGCAGCGGAGAACGAACGCGTTATTACCCTTTCCGGAGCAAACGCGTTCATCACCACACCATTCGTATCCTTGGTTTCGCAATCTTTCAGCTAGTTTTCTATCGATCAGTGCCATCAGCAATCACCGTCAACGGGGCTGATCTGGGAAACCCAAATCGATGATTGGTGAATGCTGACGGTACTGATCGATAGAAAACTAGCTGAAGGACAGGCGGAAAGAAGGACCTGCATGGCGTGCTGGTGAACGCATTAGCCCCTGGAAGGGTAACAGCGCGTTCGTTCCGCACCGCAGATCACCTGTGGTCTGGAGTTTTGCAAATATCTCAGCATCATTGCGGTTTTGTCACGCATAATACCCTACCGTAAAAAATGGTAATAGGCAGCAAATAAGAAAGTTAGCATTGTTAATCAAGTGATTTCAATGTGTAATAGTGGAACATTGGACGCAGAAAGCCTAATGATTAGAAGTGTGTTCAATATTGTGTGCAAGCTCACTGGTTCTAGTCCTCCACCGCACCAACCAAGGCTACCATACATCTGGAATCGATGATTTTCTGCGAAATCTCCCTAAAAATATTCCTTTCAACCAACTATGTTCATTGGCTGCTTGTTCTGAAGACATCGAAGCACTCTAGTAGAACCATTGTGATGCTGCTGAGATACTTGTAAAACTTGGACCCCAGCCAGATTCGAACCCGCCATTACGCTTCCCGGTGACTCACGTGTTGCCTACCGCGCCACTGAGCTCCTTGCTCTGCACTTCTCACTGCCAGTTTTTCTATCTAACGGTGCCATCAGCGATCACCTTTCAACAGATATGATATGTGGAGCACAAATCGGTACTAAGGCCAAATAGTTTGAGGCTGTAATTTAAATCACACCATCCACTTTTTGTTTACTGCCTATTATTATTTTTCACTGCATGGTGTGATGAGAAATACAATCACTATGATGCTGAGATATTTGCAAAACTTAGACCCTAGTCCAGATCCAAATTCGAACCCGTGATTACCCTATCCGTGGATAGACTATAGTCTCTCTACCTAGTCTAGTTTTCTATGTAGGACTAGTCTATCTATGAAGTCTACCAGCTGTAGAGCCATCCGAAGATTCTAAGAGGGAGCTTCGCTGCAAACTCTACTCCGCTCAACTAGCATTTGACATTCACGAGTTCAAAAAGCAAGGAAATTTTAAAAAGCAAGAAAATGGTGAAGGAAAACGAGATTTGACTGGTTCGAAACCCTCAAAAGTATTCGGGAAGTAACGTTCTCAAATCATTGTTGCTTGATAGTTGAACGGCCCGTCCTCACTGGTTATGCGGGCCCCAGCATAACCACTATTTTTTCAGAGATTTGCTGATTAAGCAATTGTGGTTCTCCTGGAATCTTGAGGCCAGCCTGGCCAATGTCTGCCCCAGGTCTTCATCACCACAGGCAGTCGCAGCCCTTGTGGATCAGAGGGAGATTTGCCGCCATGCGACTAGTATTATACCAGGACGGTGGTGATTCCTGACATTGGTTTACTGTTAGCTGTGCTCTCGGATAGAAATGTCGGAATACTTCTTAGCTTGGGTGACGCTGCGAGGGGGATGAACTCCCTGGTTGTACATCGCATCACGATGCCCAGAAACACCTCCTAGCCACGATGAGGCAGTGAACCTTAGGGAAGAATCGAGCAGAAATATTTAATGCACTGAATTTTCGTGAAACACTATATGTTTTCTATCCGATGAAACAAATGGTATTTACAAAGGACTAATGTTCTTACATGACTTTTAACAAGGCCGTTTTTTTTGTGAAAAACTCTATTTCATTCATTTTCCAATGGAATGAAGAGACGGCAAAGTCATTTTGACGAGGTGAAACGCTCTCATTTTTTCTCCAAATAATACCTGATTTCTGGAAATTTTTTAGACCAAAGACCAGTGTGAAGCACAACCATTTCTTGTTATAGCCACCGAGTATGAGCACAGGAAGTTCTTGTCGAGCAGGGATTTTGAATGAGAGCTCGTGAAATCATTAAAAACCGACTGCTGTATGCCTAGTCCACGATTTGTCATTTTTTAAGAAAACAGCTCAAAGAAAAGTACTACTCTAATTTTTTATCGCAGTGGTTATTCACTGGCGTTTTCTGCCATTGTTCGTTCATCATTAAACTAAGTACGCTTCTTGATAGCGGGCGTTGGCGCAGTGGTCGGAGGCGCCCTGCAACTCACACGTGGAATCGATCCTTGCGCCCATAGACCACCAACTCCCTCGATCCTCCCTGGGTTGGCAAATTGGTGGCAGACTTGTCTGGGAGGATAACAGCACTGGCTCGACAAGTCGGTAGGCCACCGCGAGTCATTGTAAAGGCGTGATATGCACTTAATCACCTTCTCCAAACGATGCTTAATGAAGTCGAATGCGCGGCGCATCCCTCAGGGATTGATCAACGCCGAGAGCTTTTTTCATCCTCTTACGGTTCTTGATGTGCTACCAAATACTTGATTTCACAGTGAGGAATTTAATGCGGAGTATTATATCGATTTTGAAAGAAAAAAATGTATCATGTAAATATGCACAGTGTATAGCACAGTGGTTAGCGGTGCCCCGCAACGTAAACATGAGTCACCGTTCGATCCCCTCGCAATAGTCGAACGAACTACCCATCCTTAAATTGCTATCTAAGAAGTTGCAAAGGATAAGATCAGCGACTTGATACATCGGCTGTCCCTCAGCAAGTCAGTTCACAGGCCAAATATGCATTCAGTCACTGCTATAATGTTCAGTGAAGTTGAATGCACGGCAAATCCTTAGAGATTGATCCGAGCCTAACCCATCGCCCATCCATTCCTATCACCTAACTCTTCGATCAGCCGTGTTGACATTCATTTCTATCGCAACACTTAAAACCCCAACTTAGCGAGACTATCCTCCATACCGGTTGTCGCCATTTGTGTCGCTCATTTATGATACAACGGAAATTCCGAAAATGATACAAGACAGAAATTCAGAAAATTCCTGATATCAGTGAAGTTTCGGCGTTGACGTATGTACATTTTTGTTCTGCTAACCGATAACTCGCCGATGGCTCACATTGGTTGTGTGTTTTTTGCTCTAACGCTCTGGCGACAAATGCGGAACAACGTAGAGTCGCGAGCCTTTGTTTATTCATCGCGGACACAAGTTCTTGTCATTCCGTCCCTCTCGTCTTCTGTACATCCCTCTCTCGAACGTTCGGCACACCGATACCAGCATACGTCATCGTCGAGATCGAAATCGAGTCTTTACCTCACTCTGAAATTTACTACGTGTTTCTATCTTACATGAAGCTGCATTTGCTTTTTAATTCACGTTGACATTAATTGCTAACTCCATATCACATTAAATAGCCAAGTAATGTCGTAAGTTCGTTGACGGGTGATTGATGACACTGGTCGGTAGAAAACTAGCTGAGGAACAGGCGGAACGAGAGACCTGCATGGTGTTCTGGGTGAACGCGTTAGACGCCACAAAGGGTAATTGCGCGTTCGTTCCGCACCGCAGACACCTGTGGTCCTGAGTTTTGCAAAACTGCAAAGGCCACAGTAAAAAAGTTAGAATTGTGAGTTCTGCTGAGAACTCAAACAAAGAAGTTTTAGAGTGGACACAGTATCCAAATTGGTCACAGTAGTTCCCGTTGACACTAGGTTTCTTTTGCGAAATAGCATTGCCCTCGTCGTTTTCCAATCACTAGGACACCTTGTATCCTGCTGTTAATATTTCGAAATCTTAAGCACTTTCTTAGTAAGGAGTTCCCATAAGTTCTTCACATGTTCAGATTTAATTTAGTCCAAACATGGCACTGTACGGTTATCTAAATATAAAGTAGAGACAGCAGGTCGAACATGGGAAAAGGGAACCGTTCGGACAACAAATTCATCATCCAAAACATTATAGGACCTTAGGTGGAGTTGGTTCTCACTAAGCTCGGTGTAGAAATTGTAAATGATCTTCTTTGATGCATTTATGAATGAAGCATTCATTCCATCTAGATGCCAAAGAACAATCATCTTAATCTTTCGTTGACGAAGAATCGACACTGTTGTGTATGCACTTCTTAACCCTTGTATTTTTAATCGTTATTGTTACCCTCCACGGATCTCCCTAAAATGGGGGATCTCGAGCCGGTTAGTCGCAAGGCTACGTGGCGCGTCCCCAGGTGGAGGATAGGGGGTTAATCGCTGACCAAAAGAGACCTTTGCTTCTCTAAGATGCCAATTCGGCCAAAAGCCTGCAATCAAGTGACACAGAAGTATACGGGAGGTGGTTAGAGTCGCTTCTGCAAAAAGTAAGCTCCGTGTCCACTTTGAGGGAGACTGGCAAGCTACCTGTTGAGTATACCCAGCCCCCACGTTCAGAGCCTGGCAAGCTATGCGGTATCAAAAAGCTGAACCTCAGTAAAAGAAACGAGCATCATTCCCCTGACCCCGAAAGAGCCCCCATTTCCGCAGCCTGGGTAGGACGAGTACGAAGAGGCTGCTAAAATCTCAGGGCCAATGGAAGCTGCCTGGATTTCAAAGAACTATGGTGACGATCTGTACCTACAATTCATGCAAGCTTGCATCTGGGTCCTTGATGGAACACTTGATTATGCAAGCAAGAAGCATGAGGTATGACGTCATCGGACTGGCCGAGACGACATGACGTCACCCATTCAACGCCGTCTATGACACCGGAGAAGAATTGTTCGTCGGAACATGCGGCAGTAGAGGAGTAGGCGGCGTGGGGCGTTCTCGTCAACAAGAATTTGTACATGAACACCGATTCATTCGAACAACTAACAACCCAAAACGGACGTATACAATTGAAGAGATGTGGATCAACACCGGCTTTGACAATCTTCGTCGTTAACGCGCCGACATCAAATTATGACGAAGAAGTCGAAGCATTCTATGTGGACCTGGAGAAGTTCTAACGTGGGAGTTTCCCAGGAGAGTACCATAACGAAATAGACCACACCATAGTAAACAAAAGGCTTTGCCTTACCGATGTCACTGATGGCCACCGCTTTCGTTCAATCCACTTCTCGCGGAAAGGAGAAAAAAGCCGCTAAATTGAAAAGTGAAGTTCCAAACCACCAAGAAATTGGGATTTATTCAACTCATTAGTCGGCTGTTGAGAAGATGCCGTTGTCGACAACATCGGCGAGGAATACGATCGGCTCATTCAATATCTTCACGTTGACGCTATGAAAGCTGAGCGCTCGAAACTCACCAAAGACGTCCTTCGCCAAAACACTCGAGCTGATACGCCAGCGTGGAATCGCAAGAGTTGCAGGCAACCTCCAACTAACGTTCAAATCTGCAAAAACAATGCAGACAGGCGATAAAAAGAAGATCTTAAAGAGAGAAGAGCAGCAGTAATGGTCGAAGCTGCAGAGGCTGGGAAAAGCATTCGCATAGCCCACCGAAGCTTCGCCAATTGCAAAACCAAGATGATTGCACTCCGACGCCCAGATGGAACAGTTACTGCGTCCAAAAAAGGCAAATGAGAAAATCATTCATGAATGCTGCTCAGATCTCTTCAATAGCCATGTCCTTCTTTTCCCTCATTTGAAATAAAGGAGGATGGATATGTCGTACCACCGGTTCTCGCTTCCGAAATCCGACATGCCATTTTTTTCGGTGAAAAATCGAAGAGCACCAGGTCTAGAGAGGTTAGAACCCGAACACCTGAAGAACCGTCCGTTAGTCCTCATAAACAAACTTGCTTGATCTTCACACATTACATGTGTGAATTCAAGATCGCTACTCTGTGGAGGACCAGCAAGAGCGTGCTAATGCTCAAGAAAGGTGACCTCCACGACATCGGCAACTATCTCCCAATCTGCTGCTGTCTATCATCTCCTGACTTTTCACTCTGAGTCGTCTTAAACAGGATTGACAGAACACTGGACGAAGGGGCAGCCATGTAGAGCAAGGAGGGTCTCGGGAAGGATTTAGTGCAACGAACCACATCCACACGATAGCAAGACTCATTAATGCATCGCGAGAGTACAAAAAGACCGCTCGGTCTCACTTTTCATCGATTTAAAAAGGCGTTTGACTCAGCTGAGATAGAAGCAGTCATGGAAGGCGTTGATAGTCAAGGAGTCCCTACTCAGTACATAAAGATTCTTCGTGAGCTGCACAAAGATTTCACAACCAAGATTCACCATTCTACAACGATATTAACATCGACATCAGAAGAGGGGTTAGGTAAGGCGATACCAAAATTTTTTCGTTCTCGCCAAAATTTTTTGCCGCCACCCTCCGGAACGTCATGCGAACATTTGAATGGGATAATATTGGTGTGAAACATCGATGGTCCGCAATTACACCATCTTCGCTTTGCTAATGACATCGTCATTATAACGCCAAACATTAGCCATGTGGAACGTATGCTTGCCGACTTTGATAGAGCCTGTGGAAAGGATCGGTCTTCGACTAAATCTCACAAAAACGATGTTCATGAGGAACGGATTGGTTTCGTATGCCCCATTCACGCTCAATGGAACGAATTTCTCCGAATGCTCCAGTTATATCTATCCAGGTCGGGAAATCAACATGATGAACAACTTAGCTCCAGAGTTGAGCAGAAGGAAAAGAGCGGCTTGGGGAGCTTTCAAGAGCATCGAGGATGTAGTGAAGAGGACAAAGAACACCTCGACTCCGTGCCCACCCTTTCGACTCCACGATACTTCCTCCTTAACCTACGCGTCAGAAACATGGTTGCTGCGCCTAAGCAGGATGGACGATCACTCAGCGTTCTTGAACGCGCAGTCGAAAGAACGATGCTAGAGAGTATCCCGTTTCACACAAGTAAAGGATGGGATCCGGATGCTCCGACCTGCGTCAACGATCAAAAATCAAAGATGTCTTTCTCTACGCCAAACAGTCAAAGATAAGATAGGTCGGACACGTAGCGCGGATGAACGACAACAGGTGGACAAGGGTCGTTAGTGATTAGATTCCTCGGGATTTCAAACGTACTAAGGGAAGACCACCGACCCAGTGGTCAGAGTTGTTTATGAAAAGCCTAGAAAAATGGTATGATGCTCAACGAGTCCCTAGAGCGAACAGAACCCATTGAGGTACTCTTGCACGCGACAGGGGAAAAAATGGAAGATTTACTGGCGCCCGCTCGAGTCACTCGACGATTAACGGTGCTACAGGTGATGTAGGTGATAGTACACGTCTTCACGTTTACTTTGTGGATCCTAGCACTTCTCGCATTCAACTCGTTTCCTCGCATCCATCATCCACTAAGATCTTCTAACTTTTACGCGTGGGTTCGTTCACTACTTGATGGTTTTCACTTCAGCCTGAATGTCGTAGAATACTGGTCAGGTCGATTCTACTTGGATTCGTGAGATAGCGTCCTACATGATATAACTAGAGTATTCCCACCTGAATTGTGGAGAGGAATTTTTCTTGGACAAGTCCACTACCAATTTGCCGAACCCGGAGGGACGAGAACCTCGGTAAGTCCGGAGCGGGATCGAACTAATATCATGCTCGTGATGATCGGCATCGCTGTTATTGTGCTATCCGCTCCCTATTGCATACTAGATTCAAAGCCGGAGATAGTTACCCCATCAATATGACCATCTCGACAACAGCGAAACCTTTTGTTCCGCCATCATCGCTTAGTGCAAAGACACTAATGTGACTGTGAGAAGTGAGAAAGCCCCCTATTTTTTTCAAATTTTTGTTTTACACGACCCATCTTCACAACTATGCGGCCCCCAGCACTCCTTTTCACTTGACTGATTTCCCGCATCCAACATCTTCAGTGGTCTTCCAACACTTCGCGTGTTGTTTCAGCTGCTACTTGAGGATTTCGTCTTTGCGAATGCCGTAGAATGCTGGTCGGGTCAGTTGTTCTTGCAATCTTGGAAATAGCCGGGTTAAGGCGTTCCCACGTGGAATGGAGGAGAGCGTTAGGGTGGGGATCGAACTAGCGCCTTTGCTTCCTGATCGACGGCATCACTAACCACTGTGCTATACGCACCCGAAAACCTTTATGTTTGGGTGTAAATAGACAACGAGCTCATTTATGGGCGTATGAGGTATGAAAGCGTTCATACGTTGCTCCAGCCAAAGAAGGAAAAACCACCGAAATCGCATCCAAGCGAGGAAAATCGCGCTCGAGTGCCAATAGTGCGACTCTCGACAAGGGTCATTTTATGGCGCGCGTGGGTCGTTGACCTTGGCGTGTCCATGTTCTGTCAAACCCTTGTAGACCCCGATATATCCGCATTCAGTATCGGTCCCGTCACCCTTCTGATAACGTCGATATCCCATCATCAGCGTTTTTCCATTCTAGACGTCTTCATTATTACCTCGACTACCTCTCTATTATGAAAAGATCTGACCACATTTATTCTAGATTTCGTTTCTTTTTTTTCAAAATCCTAAAATTTGATTTCGAGTTTCCCAAGATATCAGAACTCTTACTTAGTTCTAAATAGTTACTTGTAATCGCTTCTTATCTACTACCATAACAACGACTTGAATAGTTATTGATTGTCAGCTTCTTCGCGTCTTGGGGTGCAGGGTCGCCAGGATGAGGGAAAAACCGCGGTTTCTCTTTCTCGAAGTTTGCGTTGTCAAAAAAAGTCGGAATGTCAGACTCCATATATTTGCCATATCACGCATTTCGAAGCAAATACCAACACTTTGGCTTTTTTTAGTGAAAGGACGAGTACTAAAAACTCGAAAAGAGTTACGATCTGGGTGAACCATCGTAGTAGTCTCTGCTAAAGGATGAACAAAGGATAACGCTCTCAACGGTGATCAATCCCCGAGGGATGCGCCATGCATTCGACTTCATTAGGTATCGTTTGAGGTGATTGAATGCATATCTGGCCCTTCCAAGGACTCGCGATGGCCTCACCGATGTATCGAGCCAGTGCCGCTATCCTCCCAGACAAGTCCTGTACCAATTTGCCGACCCCGGAGGGATGGAAGGCTTGGTGGGCCACGGGCGCGAGGATCGATTCCACGTGTGTGCCCTCAGTGGCGCCTCCAACCACTGCGCCACACGCGCCCTTAGTCTCTGCTACTACCAGATTTTTTTTTCATGAACATTGTTTTTTTAATAAAGTGTTTAAAGCACTTACCTATTTGGATACTTGGATGGCCCGTGTTCACTGGTTGTGCGTGTCCCTGTATAATTTCCATTGTTTCGAGTTTTGCTTGCTTAGCCACTGTGGCTCCCTGGGGTCGCGCGGTTACCCAGGCGAAAGTCAGCTCCAGGTCGTCACCACCACAGGCAGTTGTCACCCCTTGTGGATTAGAGGAGATTTGCCACCATGCGACTACTATGATAGCAGGACGATGGGCGATCCTGGTATTGGTTTACGCTTTACTATTAGCTGGGCTTCCTGGTGGAAACGCTGGATTTCTTCTCAGCATGGGGAGACCGTACCAGGTGCATGAATACCCCCTGCTTTACATCGCAGCTCGACAGCAGGAAGACCTCCCAGCCACGATGAGGCGGTTAACGATTGGGAGGAAAGTGTCCGCATTAAGAGAAAAAAAAGTAGAAAATATTTGTGAGCGATAAGGATCTGATGGCATGCTAACCATATTCATTCGTTTTTTTCTATTATTTTGTATGTTTTTACTACAGCTTTGCCAAACAGGTCATCGTGTGCAGTTGAGTTGTGCAGTTTTTTTCAGTATCCGTTTCTGATTTCAGTATTTGTTCCCTGTTATTCTACTTTATAAGTTTGAATGGTGAATCATTCTCCTTATATCGATGTATCCGTCAAAACGTAGGTTAAAAAGAAATTATAGTATAGATCTCGCGTGTGGCGCTGTGGTCGGAGGCGCCCTGCAACACACATGTGGGATCGGTCCCCGCACCCGTGGCTCACCAAGCGTACCATCCCCCCCTGGGCCGGTAAATTGGCACCAGACCAGTCTGAGAGCTCGGTACAACGGTAAGCCACGCGAGTCATTGTAAAGGTCGGATATGCATTCAGTCATCTCCAAACGATGCTTAATGAAGTCTAATGCTTGGCGCATACCTCAGGGATTGGTCGACAGCGAGAGCTTTAGCTTTTTTTACCTTTATTTCAGTAGGATGGAACTTAGTAGAAGTAGACTTTCAATGTGTTTTCTTAACATGGTGTTTATTCTTCGCGATTGTGTTGTTTGTTAACCAAAGCAAAGGTTTCATTGTTGAACAGGAGATACTTGTACTACCTGCTATCCTCATTTATGTTACCTACAATTTGGTTAATCGTCGATGAGGGCAAACATATCCCAGTAGGCTCCCTATTCTTTAGTCTGTCGTGCACAGGTGCTGCTCACTAAGCTCCTATACTTTTACTGTTTCTGGAGAGACAGTTCAGCCTAAGCTTAAGCCTAATATCAGTCCGTCACGGCACTACTACAATCCAGTTGTATGTTAAAGTAAGTATATTCTGGTTTGATGGGCCTTTAGCACCGCACTCTATCTACCTTTTCTGGAGAAGCGCCACGTAGCCTGGCGACAAAGTGGAGAACTCTTAAAGGACAAGGAGAAAAAGTGAGAGAGAAGTTAGTGTGAATATACTCGTATGAAGATTGTCATATTTTCGCGTTTGTCGTGCAAGCAGAGTGAAGTGGGTAGCTTTAGCTCATGACTAGAACAAATAGGCACTTTGCTAGAGGCGCTTTGAGGCTCCCCGTACGTGTTCTATGAAGTTATGGGAATAGTTAGTCGTTTATGGCACTATACTTTGCCAGACGCAACGACCCATCTATGCCCAACAAAAGGCTCTTATTGCGGATATGTCAGGCAGGCATCGTCGACGAATAGATCTCCTAGTTCCATTACGAATATCACAGAGATCAATCAGTGACCTTCATTTCACACTTGTCGAACCCCATCTCCGCTGGGTTCCTAATCCCACATCTGGCAGATTGCCCTTTCCGCGTCTGGTACGTGTTTGCGGAAGGCGTGGCATGGTTGAGGTGCCGGTGAATTGCTCGGCTATCGATTCGCAGCGTGCGCGTCAAATGCACCATTCCTTTGAATGCTCCGTACTCGGTTCAAATGGGTTTGTCCATTACTAATAACAAAGTTCGACATTCTTCTGAGCTATGGGGACAGTTAACATCATAACTTACTAGTACAGTGCTGTTTCTAGTTTGTAGAAGAAGTAGTTTTTTTTTGTTAAACTTCGGCAAGGCTACAGTGTTGAGATTTAGCTTCAGGCGTGAGTTAAATGTGCTTTATGTGTAGTTGCAGAGCAAGCAACAAAATGAAGTCCAGCAGGCAGCTCAAACGACGGTATTTTTTAGCTTGGTTTCCCAAGAAACTGCTCGTGACACTTTGTATATGTGGGGTTTTACTACTGGTTACGTGGCTTACAGATTGTCCGCCGCTTTCGAAATAGGTCTTTGAAGAATTCTTTCTAGTACCTTATTGTACTCTGAACTACTTTACATTTGTCCATCTTGTAATTGTTCTCCTTCCTCTCCCATTCGCTTTCCCACTCTCTTTTGTTGTTGTTGTTGTTGATTTGCTGACGATTGGATCAAATTTTAAAGCCTCTTTGTTCCTTAGTTGTTCTTTTCGTACCATCCTGACTCAGAAGAAGAACACCTGGAGCAAGCTGCTCAACAAGATAGTTTGTATTTGACCACGCAAATTAAATTCAAATCATTAGCTTTTGTTCATATTTCAGTAATCTTTCTCGTGGTATGTTGAATACGAATCAGGGTTTTCGCTTTGGGTCCTTCCTGTTTCTCATCTAACCACTCATACTCTATCTACCGAAGCTGCGTGTAAAACGCCATTTCAAATGACCACTGCCTTCGCCCCCAAATCGCGACATTTCGTTTCGTCTTGGTTTCATTGGTCTTTTAATAGATTGGACCGTTTTTTTATTAGTTCGTCATGTTAAGTTATAAAATCACCTACCATCTGTTTGGATGACGAGTACTGATGTGAATTATAGGCGTGAGTAGAGAACTATCCAGTTTACTCATTCCTGTCCACTCATTGATTTACCAGTTGTTACGAGAGAGATGTCGGAATCCTTAAGGTCCTATGGTTGGCTAAACAGCTTTAGGACTGTTAGCGTTTTAACAGAATACCTACTAGTTCTTTTTCCTTTGTATACTAAGTGTTATTTTACGATATTATACGATTGTCGAATACGATTATTCTCCCTATCGAACTGAACATTCTGAACTTTTTATCTGCCTTTGCTGTCCTTTCTTTCTTTCTTCCTTTCTTTCTTTCTTTCTCTCTTTCTTTCGTTCTTTCCTCCTTTCTTTTACTGTGGAGCACAATGAGACAAAAAAATTGCCCTTGGCGGGAATTTACGCGTTAAACCCCGTGCGACCGACTTCCTTAGGGGCCACATGGGTTTATCGATCGCGTTGCGTCGCAGGCACTTGTTCTTCTGATGGAATTTCGAAAACAGCTGTGTTTGTCACTGTATCCTTTATGTATAAGAGCTCTGGTCCTTCTTCAAAGGGGGGTCTTCCTACACTGAGTTCGTTTTTGCTAAGGGTCTGTTCTCAGTTTTTACATGAATGCTTTTTAGCTCTTCTAGAAACATCAGCAGTTTTGTGGCTTTAGAATCTTGATTTTCCCGGCAAGTCCTAGCTGCCGGTGTTTGTTCGTTTTTTCCATATCGCTGACCAACGCTCGTGTTTTTTGAGGACAGTAGAAGTTTTCATCCAGTTGACAAGTGTATTAACCCAAATTTCGTTGTGTACTTATTTGTTGATGCAATCCATGGTAATGTCTGTTAGCCTGATTAGTGGACAGAGAACATCTCTGCTACTCGCTAGTGGAACCTAAGTTCACTTAGAAACGTGGCCAGTGGAAAGAAAGGCTGAATATTATCTCGTAGGTTTTCTTGTGGAGTATTTTGTTATGAATTACATGTTGAAGGAAGCCTCGATTTATTAGTAAGAACGTCCAACTTTTAAGGAGATTGAGGTCAAGATTACTTTTGGGCCACCTATGGCAGTGGTTTTGCTGACCCCATCATTGATTTGTGTATGTGTCGTGTTTTCAATCATACGTGGTGAAGTTTAAAAGACTAGGTGGTCTATGAATATTGGGTTCTACAACAGAGATCTGTTCTCAACATTGTTGTAAAAACGAATGAAATCTGAAAAGCTTCAGACGATCAGGTGCTCCAATCAGAAATCTGACCCAATCCATACCGTTCCGTGTACGCTGGATAATGAGAATTGCACATTTTTGCACCTAGTATGCTACTAATGTATTGTCTGGAAGTCGATTGTCGTACCGATCACTGTTGTTTTGGAGGAAATCACTGATTTTTCATGTTCAAGTTCTTGTGGAAACAAGTATTGATCGTTGGACTGTTTAGAAGGAAATACCCGCTTTTTTTCATGTTGAATTTCCTTTGGAAACGTGTTGATCGTTTGACTTTCATGTTATCCACTTATGCGCATAGCCTATCCGTCCATTTATCATTGCCAGTGCTTCCGAGTGCTCTCCATTTCTCGTCGCTGTTAGTCACCTTTCGTCATTCCACTTGGTTATGCCTACACTTTTCATATCCAGCATTATCGATTACCCAGTTTGTGTCATTTCTAAAAGTTTACGTTATATACTCACCGTCACTTGGACCACAGCACCAGTGTTTCGTGATTTCTTGACGTAACACTATTGATCGGCAGTTTTTTGCCGGTAAAACGTTGTGTGGAAACTCGTGGATTTGATGTAATGTACGCTGCACTTTGCTTTGGATCTTTTAACTCAAAGCAATGATTGTTAGCTTGCACTTTGTTAAAAGTCTGGACATTTCATGGATGTATGGATTTTCTGTACGAAGCTTATTCATCCAGGTATCATTTATCTATTGATTTATACGTTTTTCGTTTTGTTCTAGTTTAATTTTTTTCGTGATAGAACTTTTCGAATTGGAACGATATGTTTTTCGCGTTATGTTTCTGTTGTTTCTGTTGTTTCTGCTCCCCTTTTGTTCGTTATCTGACAGCCATGTGTTGTCCTCCCTTCCAACACAGCTGAACACCATTTTTTGTTCTCGTAATAAGCGACATATCTTAAGAATTTGTGGTGTGGTAGCGCTAAATTAGGTGAAATATCTGTAGACTGATGAAATCTCCTCAAGGTTTGGCTCTTTACGTTGTGTCGTTTCTTACACGGCTTTTTTTTCTGTTTCGTCTTTGTACTGTTTAATTACAGAATCATGTTTTAGTTGCTTTTCAGGTGACCAGCCGTCATAATGTCCACTCGCAAGACGAAAACTACACGTTCGTCGGGTCCAATTCGGGCTGAGTCCGGTTTCGGCTTCGCGACTGGTGAAGACTCATTGTAGGTTTCGTTTCTGATAGTGTTTGTTCTTTTCTATTTTGTTATTTACATTGTTGAGTTTTGGAATTTTAAGCCAATCGATACTCGAGAACACTCGTTCGCAGGAGAAGGAACAACTTACTGGACTTAACAGTCGCCTAGCTACATACATAGATGTAAGAGCTTTTTGCTCAACTTTAGAGAGCATTCTAGTATTGAATAGGTGGTATTTATCGAGTAGTAGAGAAATTTAGAAAATGCCACCATTGAATTCTTCCTAGTTAGACATTGTGTTAGGGAAAAGATATAAGGAATTGAATTGGGCAATGTTTGGAAAGGGTCAAATGTGTAACGATAGTGATGGTTTCTAGATAAAGATTTCTTAGAAATTGTTGTTTTTATATTTTATGTCTGCATAAACATATTGTTTCCATTAGGATTCTCGATGTTCCCAACTATGATTCCGAATTTCATCCCACGTCTTTTTTACTTCAATGTGTTCCGATTTTCTTTACAGAAAGTGCGTCAGCTAGAAGCCGAAAATAATCGTCTGACGGTACAGATCAAAGATATTGAAATAATCGAAAAAAAGGAGAGAAACAATTTAGCGGAACGTTTCGAAGCTGAGCGTGTGAGTGTCATCTTTAAATCCGCTGGTGCTTCAGTCTTTAGAAATCGGTCCTTTTGGTTCCGGAAGCTGATTACTCCTACAAACGTTTCATTGATGTACTTGAGTGGCATTCTCCATTTTCACCTGATTTGCTTGTTTTTTGTGCAGGCACGTCTTCGCCAAGCTTTGGAGGATGCTCGTGAGCAAGCAGCCAAGTATGCCGTTGAACGTGACTCAGCTCAAGCTGAACATGAGCGCCTTGCTTCAAAAGTTGGAAAATTGGAGAGGGATTTGAAGAAGGTAAGCAAACTGATATTTGAAAGTACGTAATTTTTCTCTTTTATGACGTCTTTACAATGTTCATCGAGAGTTTTAGTCTGAAGATGAGCGCTTGTCGGCGTTATCACTAGCAGAGTCAAGCACAGCAAAGCAGAAGACATTGCAGAACAAGCTGGACAAGGCGGTAACTCAGGTGGATGTAAGTTATTCTCGCATATGATTAGGTTGCTCACCTCTGTTGGGGTAATTTACGATAGTACTTCACCAATTTCAGGATATGGAAAAAGAGCTTGCGCGTTTACGTATGCAACTAGCCGCTTTGCAAAAGAATCTTGAGGATGAAAGTGTGTTGCGCGCTGCAGCAAACGCGAAAATTCAAGCTCTTACCGAGGACTTGGAGTTTCTTAAAAAGCAACATAAATCGGTATGTAAAGATGAAGAGTTCTAGGTATATGCTACAGGCAAATGTACCAATTCACTCAGTCGTCTACATCATTTCATTCTAGGCCCTTGAAGAGGTGCGCCATAAGCGACAAGTAGATATGACAACATATGCGAAGCAGATCAATGAGGAGTATCAATCTAAGCTCCAAGATCAACTTGCTGAGATGCGTGCACGTTTTCAAGCACAGCTTGCTGCTAACAAGAGCGCATTTGAAGAGTCCTATAAAAACAAGCTCAATGATGCCCGTGAAAGAGCTGAAGCGGCTCATGACGAGGCCGCTCGAATGCGAGTTCGCGTGCATGAGCTGGAAAAGAGCGGTAGTACACATGACGCTGTGGTCAGCTACAAGCCATCAGAAAATTGTTATCAATAATGTTCAGTATAACATCCATCGCAGCGGACATCTTATTTTAGATTGATAATCTGCGCCGGGAATTGGCGGACTTGAAGGAGGATATGGATGCTGCTAGAAGGTCGTGGCAAGAAAGACTTGATGGAAAGGATCTCCGTATCGCCGAGTTGAACCGTGAGATTCAACGTATGATGGACGAGTTCCACGATTTGCTTGATGTCAAAATTCAACTAGACACCGAACTCAATACTTATCGAATGCTACTTGAGGTATGTAGTAGCGCTGTTTTTAATTTCAACACAAATGATTAACATCGCTTTATTTCATGTGCGTCTGCTGAGTTCATTTCTTTCTCAAAGCTGTCTCAATCTGTGAAACTAATATAGTATTGAAGTCATGACGTTCAATAAATTTGTAGATCATTATGAAATTTCTATGGATAGCTATTAATTTCAGTCCGAGGAAACTCGTCTCAATATTTCCGGTGGGGTATCACGTGATAACAGTGCGACATCACATCATGTCTCATTCGCATCTGGAACTGGTCAGTTTCTTATGCTCCTGTCTTACCAGACTACTAGATTTTTTCCTTTTGTAGTAGGCAGGTATGTTCATGTTGTCATGTATGATTTTATATTCGTCGAATATCTCAATTTACTGCTAAGTTTTACCTTTTATTTGCTGCCTACTACAATTTTCAGGCAGGGTACTAAGCGAAGTACAACCACAACGTTGCTGAGATATTTGCAAACCTCTGGACCGCAGGTGTCTGTGGTGGGGAACGAACGCGTTATTGTCTTTGCCGGGGAGTGGCGCGTTCACCACCACACCATGCGGGTACTTCGTTTCGCCTAGCGTTTCCTGGCACTGATCGATGGAACTAGCTGAGAGAAAGGCGAAACGAAGGACCCGCATGGTGTGGTGGTGAACGCGTTACTACCCGGAAAGGACAATAGCGCGTTCGTTCCCCCATCATATACGCCTTCAGTCCAGAGTTTTGCAAATATCTCAGCAACGTTGTGGTTGTATTACTGCTAAGTTTTAGAAATTTCCAGGTAGTTCTCAGCGTGGTGCGAAGAGGGCAAGAATTGAATGGAATGGTGATGATGACTTAGATTTTCATCGTCTCAGCCAGAGAGTAAGTTAGTGGAACAATTCTCGAAGAGTGAAAATGGACGTAGGTTTGTATGGACAGCAGTTATTCGCGGAACTTCAGATGCAAAAGCATGTTGATGGACCAGTAGGCATTGATGAAATAGATCCAAATGGACAGTGGGTGCGCATTGCTAACAGTACGGACGAGGAAGTCAGTATTGCACACTGGAAGCTTCTAGTTCGTGCTGGTGGTAAAGAGGTAAGCTGAACGTCATCAATCTTTCTATTTTGTGACTTTATTCTGTCAATGGAGCGCGTGCAACACAGTGTTTAGAACTGCTCTGCAATACAGATGTGGTAATAGATACCAGGCAGTTCGAACTAGATCGTTGGGTGTAGCAAAACTATTCTCTTGATTTGAAAATTGGTACCAAATTAGTTCCGTAGGACAAAAGTACCGACCTGGTAAATCGATAGGCTCATGAAAGTCATTGTCCGGGCGAGATATGCGTTCGTCCGTAACGTTTTACGAGATGCATGCTTTACTGTTACACTTTTCACGCATTGCTTGATTAGCTTTATTGGATTTAGTAGTTCCTAAACAACATTTTCCGTTCTATGGACGTTTTAGTTGTTTGACATTGGGAATGGTGAAGGTGAAGTTTCCCCTCATGAACCTCAATAGAATGAACAATCACATCCTTGTTACATTAACCAGTTTTTTAGGGCAGTAAATATGACATTGGCCTTTGCCATGACCAGTATTTCCAACTGTTAAATGTATTGGATAGCATGCAACATATTCGTCGCAGATAGATCTGTTACCTTCGTTGTAACGAATCAGACTGAAGCGTGCATAGTTATGGTTCATCGCATGGCATTCCACGCTGCGCTTATGAGGGTATGACACATGGATCGTTGACTGAAATGAACAGAGTGTGAAAATACAACTTGTGTTGTTTTGCCTTTCAACTATGATAAAGTTAAAGGATAGAGGACAAAGCTCTTAGCTTTGATCAGTCTCTAAGGGATGCGTCATACATCCGATTTCGTTAAGCAACGTTAGAGGTGATTGGATGCATATCTGGTCTGCACAATGATTCGCGATGCCTTCCAATGTTTCAAATCAGTACTTCTATCTTCGCAAACAGACCTGGTATCAATTCACCGAACCCAATGGATGGAAGGCTTGGTGAGCCCAGGGCGCGGGGTCGAGCCAACAACCACATGTATTGCAAGAACCGCTAACCACTGCGCCATATATCTTGCTTTAAAAATATGATAAAAGGTATAATGACAATTAATGAGATCGTTTTTGAAATCTTTTTAAGGTATCCTACCAGTTTAATACACGCATGAAACTTGATCCCCATGGCCACGTTACAGTTTATTCCGCAGATTCTGGTGAAAAACATCGGCCACCCACCGATTTTGTGATGAAGAAGCAGAGTGTAAGTTATAGGTAGAACTAAGAATTAGTTCGTTTAGTTTCCTAAGTGTTTTTCCTGGGAAAAGTATGTGTTGTAGTGGCCTATTGGCGACAATCCATCTGTACGCCTCGAGGATCACGAAGGAGATTTGAGGTCCTCAGTTACATTCGAATCCGATGAGTCCACCGACCCCTCGGATCCAGCCGAGCGGTGTTCTGTCATGTAAAACGCCGGCAATAGTGCGTCGTTTATTATTCGCACTTTTTTTTGTTGTTTTTAGTGTTCAAAGGTATGGAGCACCGTACTTCTTGTTTCCTAATGTTTTTTTTAGTTGAGGTTGAGATAGTCCATGTGCACCTCGTCCTTTCTTTTTCCAAACGTACGATATCTCTTTAATGTCATCTCATACCTAATGATTAGCCAAGTGTTACTTCACAGGCATCGTTTTTGTTGTTTGTATTGTCGTTTGAAGACGTTCCATACGTCGTGGTGAGGTTTCTTAGGTATAATGAACGACGGACATCTGAAACAATTTGCGCTTGAATGTATGGAGTAAGGTGTCCTAATAACATCTCATCATCGAGTGTTTGAATATACCGCCGTCAGTACTGCCGAAGAAGCGGTTCACCCGAGTATCTCGGACCTCGGAATTGTTGTTTCATTATAATCGTCTCCTGTTTTGTTCTCTTTTTGTTCGTTACCTTTGAATGTCATGCACTACTTTTATCTTCATGCGAAACACTGTCATATGATGTTGGTCTTTATTATTTAAGAATTCGATCCACCTTCATCGTTTTTCTTTCTCTTTTATCTGCAACAGTTCCACAACGCATATATGGAGTGGCATAGCTCACTGTGAAAAAGGTAAGGATGAATTTTTTATTAGTTGGTCCAATGCAGTTGTTGTTCTTAATATCTGAAAAGAGAAACTAGAAGTCAGTGCTTAAATATTATTGCTGGGATAAAACGATAAAGAAACGCTAGACGTTTGTCGATCTCTAAAGGATATGACATGCATTCGACTTCATCATCCATCGTTAGAGGTGATTCAATGCATATCTGGCTTATACAATGGTTTGAAGCCCTACCGATGTGTAAAGTAAGTGCTATGCTACTATTCTCCAGTACAAAGTAGGTACCAATTCGCCGACCTAGAGCGATGGAAGGGTGGGGGACCTCGGACGCGTGGTTGAGCCAGGGACCTCTGACGCGTGTTCGAACCAGGGACCACGTGTGTATTATGAGGCACCTTTAACTACTACGCTGACTCTGAGTTGTTCGATGTAGGAAAGTGATGAAGTTTTGCAGTAAAAAGAACAGCAAGCGTCTCTCGTAGGAATATCAATATCCATTGAGTTCCTGATGGGCGCTTCTTATGGTAATATGCACTGTGAGAGGACCACAACATGGAACGACATCTTGGAACGATTCAGTCCTATTCGATCTTGTCATCTGAGACAACATTCGCCTCGCAATCCAACAGTGAGGGAAAAAAAGAAAACTTTGGTTGGAGATAAAATGCTCCGACCAATTTGTGGTACTGTTCATCGTGAAGATGGATTATCAACATGTGGTTCTGGTTATCATCGAGAAATCACTAATCCTTTGTCCCTAGCTGTACCTGTATTCCATTTCATCTCGTTAAACCGATGTAAAATTACTTAGGTGTTACCACTCACGAATATTGCTGACCACTACTAACTGTCATGTCCCGAGCCCGAGTTCTTCTCCGGCATTACAAATGACATTTAATGAATGGCATATCCTCGTGTTCCTTGTTTCGATAATTTCGCACCTAGTCCTTTTATCCTGTATGATCAGGTGCTCTATGGAAAACTGCTTCTACCTACAATGCTGTTGACCGAGCGTTATAAGCACAAAACATCCTCATACTCCATTGAGATTCTGGCAACCTAGCAGCTCTTGGTACCATTTTTCGTGCACGTTTATGACGCTCTGCCATCCAGATCTGTTTTAGCTTTCTATTCTACTTTCTCCTTAGGAGTAGGAGAATGAGAGCTTTAACCATACCTTTTTTAGTTGCCATTTGCTTACCATTTGTTCACAAAATCAGCTAGGTCGACGTGTAGGACACAGTTGCAAGTACGCGATTGCGTCGCAATTAATCTGCACGAGATCTCATATGGGAAGGGATTTGTGAATAAACAGAAGTAAGAATAATGGTAGCAAACTGCTTGTGAACAGGGCAGCCCTTAGTTTAGGTCTCAGGTTCAATTGCACTTATTTAGTTATGTCGCACCACTTCTTAGTTATACCACATCCTTAATAGTTGCCTGATCGTTACCAGACGCTGCTGCTGGTTCTCGAAATGGTGTCTACGTCGGAGAATTCTTTTCTCCACCAGGGGTGACTAACTCAAAGGAGAGTTCAACAATTCCATTCGGGTGCGCAGCTAAGAGTAAGATTAGGCTATGGCAGAACACGAAAATCCAGCTATGGTTAGCTTGTCACAAAAACGGTAGAAATAAAGAGCAAAAACTGCAAAGTACTAAATGCTGTCCCTGAGTGAGCGAAGGTCATTGAGCAGCTCTAGTGCACAAGGGTTCCAAATACATACAGAAATTTGTACATATCTATATAAGTACATCCAAATCTGGACTATGACCGATGCAAGGCGAGGAATTAAATGGTGTGAAATCCTTGCAATATATGGGTAGATGTTTACTCGAGCTATTAAATGATAAACGGTATAAGAGATGAGATGGACAGAAAGACAGAAGTAAAAAGAAAAGTAGAGCGAGACAGATGGGTAGGCGGACAGACAGACAACTAAACAGGCAGACGAACATATAGAAAGACGGATAGATGGAAGCAAGAAAAAGCTATACATCTTTATATTCATTCAACTATATGCCAGCGACAAGTGTTCCTTCTCAACCTGCTTCGTTAGCAGATGTGTCTGTTCTTGGTCAGTCGTGGACCAAGATTTGGAAAAAACATCTATTTAATCCGACCCATGATCGGTCGAAGCTAGTGTGTTTTTGAAATGTAATGTTTAAATATGAACTCTTGTAAATCTTGTTCTTTTTCTTCAAATATGGAGCTCGGGTCGCTTGAGCAGAACCTCTTCTTAAGTGGTTTTTCGCTAGTTTAAGGAAGTATATGAAGGAAGTATAGGAAGGAAGTATATGCTCGCTAAACGATCTATTTTATAGTAGTTCAACGTTTTTCTTTTTCTTCCCAGATCTCTATGTGAAGTAGATTCACTATGCCAATGATAACTGTGGAGAAACATCATTCATGCCTTCATCTAAGATGGCCCCAAATAAATGAAATTTTGGTGTGAGTTCCAATAATGAAGCAATCAGCGGTTCTTTTTTCCCTTCTTATTTCTTAAGTAATGTGTACAGAAAATTATGCCGATTAACATGAAGGGTAAAGGATAAAGGTCTCGGTGTTGACCAGTCCATGAGTCTTGGCGGTGACCAATCCCTGAGAAATGCGCTATGCATTCGACTTCATTAAGCATCGTTGGAGGTGATTGAATGCACATCTGACCTTTACAATGACTCAAAGTGGACAACGAGTTAGTGCTGGTATCCTCCGAGACAAGCCTGGTATCAATTTGCTGACCCCGATGGGGTGGAAGGCTTGGTGAGTCTTAGGCGCGTGGATCGAACCCATGTGTATTGCATGGCGCTTCCAACCACTGCGCTAGATGCGCGCTCTCCGAGTAGCACACAAGAGGAGATTTTAGTGAATTTTTTAAAGGAATTTTAATTCTGCCGCGAATACCTATGATTTCAGAATATGTTTTTCTACTTTTCATTGCACCGTTGTTTTCCCACATTTTTTTGCAGGGACATTGCTCCATAGGCCGTGATTGGTGGGTGGGTTGTTATAACTATGCAACACGCTTCAGGTACAATAAAGTACAAAACGAAATCCCCACGGAAAAAAGATGACTACAGGTGATAACTATGATTACGAAAACCGTGATGACTATGATGATAGTGATGAAAATTTTAAAAAAAATGAGCGGAAAACTCGTCCAGGCGTGGACGAGTGTGACAATGGAGTAATTTAGGCGGAGAACTGAAATGCTTGCGGCTTAGTTACTCTGTTGCGTTGTTTTTTGTCATAAGGGTACAGTTATTAGGATGACTGTTAACGGCATACTTCTGGTGCTTTTTTTTAGGAAAATATTCCGATTGATTGTGCTTCAGTTGAAGTGTAAACCAAACAGATATTTTCACATCCATATTTTTGAGTTTTGTTCTTACAATGAATGACACGATCATCCTTTATTATTTTCCCACAGCTTTTTTTCCAAAAGGTAGGTCTGCGCTAGTGAGTGATATTCTTAAAATGTGCTTACTCTCCAAGGTTAACTGTTTGTATTGGTAGGAAGTGTTGCCGGCGCGTGCGGCGCGGTAGTTGGAGGCGCCACTGCGACACACGCGTGGAGTCGATCCCCGTGCTCATGGCCCCCACCAAGCGCTCCATCCCTCCGGGGTCGGCAAAGTGGTACCAGACTTGTCTGGGGGGGATAGCAACACTGGCTCAATACATCGGTATGCCGCCGCGAGTCATTGTAAAGGCCAGATATGCATTCAATCGCCTCCAACGATACTTAATAAAGTCGAATGCATGGCGCATCCCTCAGGGATTAATCAGCGCCGAGAGCTTTATGCTTTATCCCTTATTGGTAGGAAGTTATGAAATATGTTAATCGAAGAAAAAGGAATGGCAAATTATTCTGAACGGCGAATGCTGTCGTCGAAAAGACGGAAACTTTCTCATTCCTGAATCTGAATCGCCTTCTACACTGATGATATACTTCCACTGTGTGTAATAAGGCACGCTTCATGAATGTTTCTATCGTTCTTTTGTTTAAAAAAGCGATTTCTGCAACATACAAAGTACTACGAATTGGTCAATGGTGTGTTGCGATGCACATGGTCGTTAGTTTCACACTGCGCCTTAGACTAACCGAGTCGTCCACACCTTTGAGGTGAACAAATTGGTACTGGATTGGTTTGGGAGGACAAAAAACTGAATCGATACATGAGTAGGCCACCGCAAAGTCATTTTACATGCGAAGTGTGCATTCATTAACCTCTACGATGCTGCGATAGACTCGAATCTTTGACACAACTCTAAGGGATAGAAATTATTTATTGTTTACCCTTTATGCGTCATTATGAGAGGAGCATTTGTTGGTAACACATTCGATGGTTGAGTTCCACATTAATTCAATAATCGGATCTTCCGTGTCCACACCTACACTATCGGTGGTGGGAAACTGCTTACTGACCAGTTTACGAAACGAACACGACGGTCTGTTTATCGACCAGGTCCCTGTAAGCTACCGAGCACATCAAATCCATGGAATCTCAACAAGCTCCGTTTGTCCACGAGTGATGTTGGTGGTGTGTGCTTTTCAATGTAGACGTTGATGGAAGTTGTATGTCTTTCTTTCAGATCTCACTCATGATTTGTTACTGGTGTATAAATAGCTAGTGTACACCGTCCTGATACACCTTTTCACAGTCGAGTTATGAAACCATCCCTGTACATTGAGGTGTTGAAAGTAGCGTTAAACGACAAGCCATCATCAGCTCATACGTTGTTGTGTCATCGTTCATCTATAATCCTTGGATTGTTACATAGGATTTTTCATAATCGTCCGGAAACTTCTACGACGAGTTTTTAAGGTCTTTTTCCGCCTAGATGAGAGCTTGTTGACTGAGTTTTTTGTTCACGACTTACTTGATACTTGAACGGCCCGTCCTCACTAGTTGTGCGGGCCCCAGCATAATCACCATTTTTCGGAGATTTGCTGGTTAAGCCATTGTGGTTCCCTAGAATCCCGAAGACATGCTGACCAAAGTCTGCCCCCATTGTTCACGACTACTGCTGTAAAAGTAAAACGTAATCAAAATGTCAACAAATTCGCTCATTGCTCTATTTCATTCCAGTTATAATTGGCAAGCATTCCAATCGAATATCGCTCAAAAGCTTCACTATGTTTTTATTCTAATTACTATTAGCATATTTAATTCACTTGTTATTGATTGGTTCAAAAGGAATAAGATTTTGAAGTGAAATGAAATGCACTTTTAAAAGCATCGCTGTCTGAGCATCTAAAGTTTTACTGGAGTCACTTTGGCCTGTTTTTTACAACTCGATTTGAGTCTCACAGCGCATCAGATCACCGGTCCAGCAATTTGTGCATCCAGGTTTGCATCACTGGCCAACCATCAACTTTTGCGGATCGGAAGTAGCTTCTCTATCTTGCGACTAAATTCCTTTCAGATCGGAGGGTATTTCTTACACAAGATTTCTCTTAGTTTGGAAATATTGGTCTCGTTTTTGGGGTGTCGTTTTACTGCTAGGAGGAGTGTCCTTCGAGCTAACATCGCAAGGCGTGGTTATCCCTGAACAGGAGTAAACCAGACACCTTGGATACCGTACAGCAATACCAATCACTAAACTTCACGACTCTCGTTCTGGTGTTGTTATTACTGATAATAGTATAGCTATTGATGAGACGTTTTTTTAAAACAAAAAAACTACCACGAATTCTTTAGAAAAGCGATGTGATGGTTTTCCTTAGAGTTTGCTTTAGAAAATGAATAGTTTTAGCCATTGTAGTTCTTGAAAAGTCCATAAAACATCATGAAAAAAACATATATAAAAACAACTGTTACACCTACGGTATTCTGAAAGTTTATGAACTGTGAGGTGTCTTGATTCAGTTGATGAAGATCTCACCTGTATCACCTGTAGCCCTGTTGATCGTCGAGTGACTCGAGCGGGCGCCAGTAAATCTTCCATTTTTCCCCTGTCGCGTGGGGACTCCTCGAGCATCATATCTTTCTTCTAGGCTCTTCGTGAAGAACTCTGACCATCGGGTTGGTGGTCTTCCTGCAGTACGCTTGACATCCCGAGGAGTTCAGTCACTAACGGCTCTTCTCCATCGGTTGCCATTCATACGCACTACGTGTTCGGGCCATCTTATCTTCGTCTGTTTAGCGTAAAGAACGGCATCTTTGATTTTGGATCGTTGAGGCAGGTCGGAGCTTCGGATCCCATCCCTTTACTTGTGTGAAACGGGATACTCCTAGCATCGTTCTTTCGACTGCGCGTTCAAGAACGCTGAGTGATCGTCCATCCTGCTTAGGCAGCAACCATGTTTCTGACGCGTAGGTTAAGGAGGGAAGTATCGTGGAGTCGAAAGGGTGGGCACGGAGTCGGGTGTTCTTTGTCCTCTTCACTACATCCTCGATGCTCTTGAAAGCTCCCCAAGCCGCTCTTTTCCTTCTGCTCAACTCTGGAGCTAAGTTGTTCATCATGTTGATTTCCCGACCTGGATAGATATAACTGGAGCATTCGGAGAAATTCGTTCCATTGAGCGTGAATGGGGCATACGAAACCAATCCGTTCCTCATGAACATCGTTTTTGTGAGATTTAGTCGAAGACCGATCTTTCCACAGGCTCTATCAAAGTCGGCAAGCATACGTTCCACATGGCTAATGTTTGGCGTTATAATGACGATGTCATTAGCAAAGCGAAGATGGTGTAATTGCGGACCATCGATGTTCACACCAATATTATCCCATTCAAATGTTCGCATGACGTTCCGGAGGGTGGCGGCAAAAAATTTTGGTATCGCCTTACCTAACCCCTCTTCTGATGTCGATGTTAATATCGTTGTAGAATGGTGAATCTTGGTTGTGAAATCTTTGTGCAGCTCACGAAGAATCTTTATGTACTGAGTAGGGACTCCTTGACTTTCAAGGACTACCATGACTGTTCCTATCTCACTTGAATCAAAGACCTTCTGTAAATCGATGATAGTGGGACCGAGCGGTCTCTCACGATACTTCAATGAGCCTTGTTACCGTGTGGATGTGGTCCATCGTACTAAATCCTTTTCGAAACCCTGCTTTGTCACATGGCTGTCGTTCGTCCAATGTTCTGTCAATCCTGTTTAGGATGACCCGAGTAGAAAAGTTTGTATACGACACACAGCAAGCAGATTGGGCGATAGTTGCCGATACCGTGTAGGTCACCCTTCTGGAACAATGACACGGTCTTGCTGGTCTTCCACTGAGTAGGGGACCTTGCATTCAGAGAGGTAACGTGTGAAAAGATGTTCGGGTTTTAACCTCTCTAAACCTGGTGCTGTTCGATTTTTCACCGACGAAATGGCATGTCGGAATTCGGAAGGGAGAACCGGTGATACAACATATCCATCCTCTTTTATTTTACATGACAGAAGGTGGACGTGGCTATCGAAGAGATCTGAGTAGTGTTCGTGAACGATTTTCTCCATTGCCTTTCTGGACGCTGTAACTGTTCCGTCTGGGCATCGGAGTGCAATCATCTTTGGTCTCGTAATTAGCGAAGCTTCGGTGGGCTTTGCGAATGCTTTTGCCAGCCTCTGCAGCTTCGATCATTAATGCTGCTCTTCTCTCTTTAAGATCTTCTTTCATCGCTTGTCTGCATTGTTTTGCAAGTTCGGATGTTAGTTCGCGGTTGCCTGCCTGGAGCTCGTGCAATTCCAAGCTGGCGTATCAGCTCGAGTGTTTCTGAAGAGAGACGTCTCTTGGTGATTTTCGAACTCTCAGCTTTCATAGCGCTAACGTGAAGATGTTGAATGAGCCGATCGTATTCTTCGTCGATGTTATCGACAACGGCATCTTTCCAACAGCCAACTAATGAATTGAACAAGTCCCAGTTTCCGCTGGTTCTGGGACCTCGGATTTTTGAATTTAGCTGCTTTTTTCTCCTTTCCGCGAAAAAATAGAATCTTGCACGAAGGAGGCGGTAGTCTGATCCCGTATAGAATTATGGGACAACAGCGACATCGGTTAGGCAAAACCTGTTTACTATGATGTGGTCTATTTCGTCATGGTACTCTCCATTGGGAGACTCCCACGCCCAACGTTGAGGGTGGGACTTCTGGAATTGCGAATTGCCATGGATGGTCTCGGTCGCCATGATAAACTCAGATAGCCGCTCACCCTGTTCGTTCCATTCTAATCCATGGGTCCCAATGTGACGTTCTTCAGACGTTCTTCTTGGTCCTATCTTTGCGTTGAAATCTCCAATGATCACGTTGAAGAATGTATATCTCCTCTGTAGTGCGTCTCCAAGTTCATATAGAACGCTTCGAATTCTTCTTCGTCATAGTTTGATGTCGGCGCGTAAACGACGAAAATTTTCAAAGCCGGTATTGATCCACATCTTTTTAATCGCAAACGTCCGATCCGGGTTGTAAGCTGTTCGAATAAATCGATGTTCATGGACAAACTCGTGTTGACGAGAACGCCGACGCGCCTACTCCTCTACTGTCACATTTTTCGAGGAACAGTTCTTCTCCGGTGTCATAGACGGTGTTGAATTGGTGGCGTCTTCTCGTCTCTGCCAGACCGATGACGTCGTACCTTATCGTTCTTGCTCGCATGATCAAATCTTCTGTCGAGGATTCAGATACAAGTGTACATGCATTGTAGGTATATATCGTCACCATTGTTCTTCGCGATCCAGGCAGCTTCCATTGGCCCTGAGATTTTAACAGCCTTTCCTTACTCGTCCTACCCAACGCTGCGAAATTGGGGGGCTCTTTCGGGGTCAGGGAAATGAGGCCCGTTTCTTGTACTGTTTTGAGCTATTTGGTACCCATGTATAGCTTGCTGGGCTCTGAACGTGTTGGCTGGGTATACTCATGGGTAGCTTACCATTCTCTCTCAGAGTGGACATGGAGCTTATTTATTGGAGGTGACACCTAACCGCCTCCCATATACTACCCTGTCACTTGATTGCAGGCTTTTGGCCGAATCGACTCGTAGAATACAATCTGCTTAAGCGAGAGCGCATCCACACACGCATGCATGAATACGCCTAGCAAATACAGAAAGTATGTGCCAAATCGGCGCGGCAGAAACAGGGAGTCCATCCCATGGATCCACCTGCATCTCAGGGAAACAAACATCACTTTTGGTCCGCGACTAACGCCCTATCCGCCACCTGGGGACGCGCCACGTAGCCTCGCGACTAACCGGCTCGAGGTCCCTCATATGATGGACCTCCGTGGTACACGTGATACAGGTGATAAACTAATTTTTTTTGAGTTGATGCGAGTTTGGTATAGGTCTTCGTTGTCGTTGTTGTTGTTGTTGTTGTTGTTGTCGTTGCTATTGGTGGTGTTGGTAGATAGCTGACGTTTCGGCGATTTCGCCTTCCTCAGAGCCGTGCTGTTACGGTGGGACTCGCACAAAATATGTAGCCGCATTTGGTTGTTTACCAATGAGAATTTGGCTGCATGATTACTTTCATGTTTTGTTATATTCAAAATAAAGTTCTTCTTATTACTGTGGCGGGTTGGAAGTTGAAGCGTTTGTGATGGATCCCTTATGTCGAAGCTAATTGAATTTGAACTCACCTACTTTTCATAGTAATCTATTCAACTCTTCTCTATCAAGGATCCATAGCCAATTTCCTCAAAATAGAAACAGTGCTCTAGAGAATCATTTTCAAAGTTTTTTTGTTGCTTCAACAGACTTGCACGATATGGATCTTAGGTAGGTGTAATAGTAATCTACTAAACGTGCCCAACATTTGAAACCGTTTACTAGAGGTCTGTTAGCAAGTTATGAAATAACGGTTGGTCTTGCTTCACCGTCCTCTACCACCCAATCAACTAACTGTAAGAATTGCTACCGTCTTTAAGAATTTTGTTGGGAACCTAGCAAACCGCTTACCTCATTGTCGACAATCTAGGGAAGACTTATTATTATGATGAGCTGAAGATGATCACAGAAGCCTTATTTAGCCAACATCGCTTTGCTGACGACATCGTTGTTATCGTTGAATATTGGATATTAAGGCGGAAAGCGACTACGGGCCGATTATGACAACGTGTTAAAAAATATCGAGCTTCCGTTAGGACCGAAAAGACGTTAATTTCAAGAAATAGATCCACTTACGATGCTCCTATCGCGTTCAGTGATTGTTGGATGCTCCGGCCACAGGTATTTAGATCGAGAAATCAACATGATGAGAAACTTGGTTTCAGAACTGAACTCGAGGAAACGAGAGACTTCAAGAACTTACTTTTAGTTAGGAGCCGACCTGGAGGAAACGAAGCTTTTAAGAGCGTATAAGAACGTCGAGGAATTTTGTAGAAAACCGACAACACGCCAATGTTAACGATTCCTCAAGTGTTGAGATACGTGTCAAAAATCTGTAATTTATGCTGACAAGGTGAAAGGTTGCTAATGTGATGATCCGAGAGAGTGATAAGAGAAGCGTCTTAAACATGGAAGATAAATAGAAGGGAGAGGGGAGGAACATAGGGAAGGAGAGAGTGAAGAGAGAAGGACGGGTGGAGAAGTAGAACAGACAGAGCGGAAGGAGGGAGGAAGAGAAAAAGAAAGAGGGATAGAATCATGTGTCAGTGGTCAAAAATCGTAGATATTATAACTTTATATGGAAGTATACAAAAACATAGAATGCGTATTAACGATAATTCACAGACCAGAGGTATTAATGAAAGCAAGGTGAAGCGTTTTGCAGCGAAGACCATGGAGTTTCCCCAGAAACCATGACCAAATATTTTTGAAGACGATCACTTGAATTAATCATTGTATATAACGACAGGAAGATTAGAAACAAGCAAAAATTAGAGTCGTTATGGAATAGAAAACAGATCGCAGCATCTTAGTCTGTTAAGTGTTCGGCTCGTCTTCACATCTCTACGGTAGGCTTATTTGCCATACGCGAAGATGGGTTTTCGAGGCAGTTTGTACTTGCAGGACAAAAATGTTGTCCACCAACTGCTAGTTTTGCTGTAGTTGATGGATACCGCAAGTTTTAGGAAGCAACTGGTCGACGTGCTGGTCAACGAGCACACCCATTCTATTTTATACGCGTTCTTTCTCGAAGCTGCTTCCCTATGAAAATTGAAAATCCCAGCGTCAGCCGATCTTGGGCAAACTTTGTTCTTCTGTCGAGAGTTCACGGCGATTTCAGCGCCGAGTTTTATGGATAGCAATACCATAGAAGGATGAGAATAATACTATACTAATAATAAGAATAGTAATAACAACAATTATTATAGTGGAATTCTGCAGAAGCCTGCTTGGGTTAAACTGGAACCAAATTTCGTTGTCTTGTTGTTTGTGAGCCATCAGAGTGGAACCAAATTTCGTTTTCTACTCGTTTATGAGCCAGCGATAAAAGAACAAAGCCGACATGAACTAGTTGTTACGGCTGCTTACTTGTTCAGGAAAATAATCCCAAAAACGACGCTTACAAGCCGTTGTGTAACTCGGTCTCTTTTCTCTAGCTTCTCATTTTTTTTCCCCTGCTGAGCTAATTCTGTTCATTATTTAACTCGTCATTGCCCTCTCTTCTCAATTTTAAATACCTAAAAATTTTTGCTGGTGATGCTCAGTCCTCAGGTTAATCAGCTTAATCTTGGCATTCTTCCGATTGTCTGTTGTTCTAGCGAAGTTAATCAGTGTGCTTAAGTGAAATAATGACTGGAGCATGAAAAAAATAGGCCATATGGATTGGCAGTACTCGTGTACTATGAAGTTGGCCCTTGAGAGAATGCGAGCGTTCGTTGTTTTCTATAGAGAAAATCTATCAAGTTTCCTCCTCTAGTGAGCGTTTTCATCATCAACGCAAGCGAAAACTCGTTCTAAGCAGTGCACGATTTGTGCATTTCAATTAGGTATCAAGAATTGGATAATATTCGTTTTAAATAGCAGGATTTCGTCCTGAAGAAGTTGCTCAGTTTAGTTTCCTCCGTTTCGTGGAACCGTCCTGACCTCATTTAGCTCAGGTTAGTATTTCAGTTTAGTTCAATACTTTTTAGTGAATTAACCAGCCCCAGTATGATCTTCCCAGCTTTTTTTCCTTCGTTTACATCTCCATGTTCTTCTTCTATTTCCTCTCAATCCAATGATTAACGACCATTCGCAACCAGAAGTTGATCGCGTATACAAACATATTGCTTCAAATCGATAGTTTCTAAGGGCTCTTTACTTTGGATCTCGTGCTGATATCGGTTTAAACCATTCATTTTGTTTGCTTTTTTTCCTGTTGTTCTCTCCCATTTCAGTATTGTGTTTTTAGTCCGAATTACTCAATCTAAGTCATTTTATCCTAAACTCTTTCTCTTAAAGTATTTTCTCTATTTTGATGGAAGCTATTTCGTAACCATTCCAATAAATTTCTTAGGGCGCGTGTGGCGCACTGGTCGGAAGCGCCCTGCAACACACACGTGGAATCGATCCCCGCCCCCCATGACTAAGCAAACCTTCCATCCCTCCGGGGTCGGCAAATGGTACCGGGCTTGTTTGGGAGGAGAGCAGCACTGATTCAATATATCGTTAGGCCACCGTGAGTCATTGTAAAGGCCAGATGTGCATTGAATCACCTCCAAATGATGCTTGATGAAGTCGAATGCATGGCGCGTCCCTCAGGCTCCTTTTATAGCAATAAATTTCTCAGACATTATTATCACTTCTATTTGCACCTATTTGTTTATTTATTTATTATGTATGTGGCCAGATATTAGATACTGTGCAGATACCAGCAGTTCTATTTGATTCATTCATCGTCCTAGAAAGTCTTCGAGCTTTTTTGCATATAGGTTCGACTTGCACTTAAGGACTTTTTTGTGGACTTCGCTCTTCCTTGTGAAGGCGGCCGAATGCTGGTTGACTTGGTGTGTCAGCGCTTTCCTGGGTGTTCTTCATCATAGACAATCTCCGACCTTTGTGAAATGCAGAGAGCTTTTTTCTGACAAGTATGGTACCAATTTGTCGAACCTGAAGTGATGGGAGGCTCGTCTGATCGGGCTCGAACTAGCAACCTGTTTTGCATCATTGCACGATATCCAGTGCACTTTCCGAGCCCTGCTACTTGTGTTACTCACCGTGATTTGTCAAATCTCCTTAATTGCGTTGATATTGCCTCGCCGGAAACAAAACTTGTTTTTTTCGATTTCCTACTAAAGTGACAGATGAGCGTGTACCTTGCTTCTCTAGCCTTCGTTTCCATATTTTGGCATTTTTTTATTACAGTTAATACACCCTGAAACTCATTTTATCGGGTGGGATCAGTTGGGAAGAAAACCTAAATTTATTGCGAGACTTAGAAGCCCCGTTCACATATGTTGTGTCGCAGGGGTCCTGCAGTCTTTCCACTTGTTTTGTTGTTTTGCAAGCGTCTTCCACAAACCTGGTTAGACTCATATGCGAGTCTGGCTATGGGGATTTGTCGTCTTTCATTCTCACTAACACACTGGATACTAATTAACCGTATTTCTTCATGCAATTTCGAGGTGGCCGCACAGTACTGTTCTCTGTTCATAAAACTGTGTTAATGTGCTCCCACTTGTGGCAGAGGCAGTAACCAGCCTTTGTAAGAGCAGCAGGAAGTTTTTACCTTGCTATTAAGATTCTTCCCTGACGGTGACAATTTTTTGTTGCGATCACTTGGACGGCTGAACAATGATGACTTTTTTCAGCGTGATGTATCTGTACACAATGCTTGTATTCCTACCTTATCGTTTTTTTACACTTCAGTCATCATCTCTCTCTTCCTCATCAATTGTAGAGTTGATCGTTCATCGAGTACATTGAGCTTCAGTAAAGCTCCAATTCATTATTGTCACGTTCCGGACCAGAACTGTTGGGTGGTAATCCCGCTTGTTCGGCGGCAAAAAGGATCATCCGTCTCTTTTCGGTGTCTTCATAAAGAATTCATAACCCTCATACTGAATATCTTCTTATTGTGCGACCAAAATTATGTAACGTCATGTTACTGAGGGCTCTTTTGCTATTGTTTGACTTTCGATTTGTCAAATCACGCTTGTAGCTTAGTACTTACAGGAGTCCTGCAATGAACACATAGTCGATGGCTCTATCACACACCCAGGCTAAGCAAGTTCACCATTTCTCCGTGATAGAAAGACTAGTATATTACTTTTTCCGAAACAAGCGTTTTATAGGCTTATATAGTAATAGATACATAGATAATTGTTTTGTCATCCGTTCCACGCAAGAGGAGATGGACAAATGCTTTCAATTATTGAACGAACAGTCGAGTATATGAAATTCACCTGAGAGAAATCGAGAGGAAGCTGGTTTCTATTTCTGAACTTTAAAACTATGTTACCTGGAAACGGCTACATTACAAACTGGTACCGAAACTCAAGTGCTAAAAAACACTGTCGTTCATTGACTCTCCTCTCACCCCTCACACACCAAAAAGGCGCTTTTAAGAAACATGTTTGGAACAGCCACCAACGTGTTCACAGGAAGAGAGAACAGAGAAGAATCCTTGAAATTGGAGCGACAAACAGCCATTTCGAATGGCTGTGAAACTGTAGCTCCTCGGCAGAGGCATATAGGAAAAGCTATGCCCTTAAACAATAATTCTAGCGAGAACAAAGTCCCGTTTATCCTGAAATTTACTTCAAACGAAACTAATGCAGCTATGAAATGTTGCTTAGGAAGAGCCTATCTAGAGAATTAGATAAAAGTAATAAAAAAAACCCTCCAGATACTGTAATACACCACCTAGTTCGTAGCCGCCTATGTGCTCGTCTCTGTACAACGAAAAATTGCATAATATGCCCTAACGCTAGAGGCACTGATTGCGTTAGTTTGGGTACAGTGTGCCTAATCCCTTGTAAGGCGTGTGGGGACAAATACATTGGCGAAACGGGTAGACCGCTCTGCGTCCGCCTAAAAAGAATAACTAGTCGGTAAATTTAAATTGGAACCAAACACTCCACTAGGCACGCGTAGGAAGCAGAAACCCAACGGAGCAAATTATGAAGTAAAAGTCATTATCCTCGCACAGGAATGCGAGACATCAGCGCGTAAAGCTCTTGAAGCGTTTTGGATTAAATCTAAAAATCCAAAAATGAACCACAGAGACGAGTGTGTTGTTATCACACCTGACTTCGCTCCGTACCTCAGCTGATTCAATGACCTTTGCCAAGCAAATTCCTTGTCCATTTATTACTCTGTGCACCTGCTCTCCAGCAATTAATTGGAATTCTTATAAAGAATAAAACGGTGGGTGTTTAAAAGAAGTTGTTTATTATGCGAATGCAAATTTATGTGTTAAGTCTTGTCTGTTAAGGTTATGAAAGTGTTTGGCTGAATAGATCGCATGTCATTTTGACCCTTCCAGGCTCTGAAGAAGACGAAACCGCTGAAAACTCAGCTATTGTGTAGAAAAGTAGCAAAACTCCCAGCTTAGAAATAGTGGTGTGCAATAGCTCCTTGTTTCTTTTGTCCCACCATCGGCACTTGTCGCCCCGTTAATCGTCCTATAACCAGACTAGTTCGCTGATAGCATCGGTAGAGAAAAAACAAAGTTGGGAGAAGGATGAAGCGAAGGTTTCGTTTGTGTGGTCGGTGGCACGTGAGACCCAGGTAAGACCAATCGCAGGGGCCCAGCTGAGGTTCCGAATTTTGCTCATATCTCAACATCCTCGTAGTTGTATTATCTCTTGGTGGGATATTATGAGGCGTTAGAAGAATTCGAAAACTCCTCAGTTTTTTCTTATCATACCTGACTTTACCAAATTCATGAAAAATTCCTTTATTGTTTGCCTCTGTAATTTTCTCACTGTTCTACAGATAAACTGGTTCTAAATATTTCAGCGGACGAAAAGTGATGACATTTCATCTTTTTTACATGCTGGAGTCTCTTTGGTCCAAATAAGCTCCGCCTCTTAGAAATCTTCCGCTCAAGCTAACCACAGTAAGGGCGTGACTTCAGCTTGTGACATCTCGTCCACCACACTACACTTTAACTGCTTAGTAGTCATTTTTTTATTTTGGTCGAACTCTATTTCTATTCGCATCCGGACAACTTCATCATCCTTCCTTTTTTCTGCTATCTCCGCTTTCAAATGTTTTTGAGAATGGTATCTTCAGTGTACTCTTAAGTAATTTTTCATTGCTTCGTCCATGACCTCTTGTTTTTAAGTTTAACAGATGCTTGTCAAAAGCTTACCCTTTCCCAGTGACCATCGGGTTTGTGTTAATCTTCATTGTGGTTCAACGAATTTTAAAAAAGCCTAGCGAAAGTTGATCGTCAATTTGGTCCACCGTATTTGAAAAAGATTGGGAATTCATTGAAAAAGCTTAGGTGCAGGAAAAAAGCATTCCGTAGAAGGATGAGATTTTCCTTCATTCAGCCAAAGTGTGGCATTGTAAACACACTGTCGCTGGTTCGGCCACTCCTCAGGCTAACCAAGCCTTGCACCCTACTGAGGTCGCTAAATTGGCACCGACTGGCATGGGAAAATCTTCCTCTGATTCCCAAAAAAACATATGAGTGCTTGTGTGATGAAGACTTGGGGATGCTGCCGTGTAGCTACACCGGCTTTCCAACTTTATCAGCATTTAAAGACATTCATGAAGAGCTGAAGACGTTCGTTGATGGCGGATGTTAGGCAACAAAGCAAATAAAATAGGTGGTTGTGTCTGCCCAATACGTGAAATCGGATCGTGTAAAGAAAAATTGACGAGCATCTTTAATAACGACTCAGAAATTCTAACTCAGCTATCTCAAGACCGCAGAACCCAAACTACGACGTAGTGCAACCTTTTGAAGAGGGTTCAGTCACATGCAGCGAGTTGGAATGTCTCCCTAGAAGTTAAATTCTTCATAGGATAAAAAAAACCGCAAGTAAAGTGATTACTTGCAAAAGACAGAGAAAAGTGCGATGTTGTTTTTTTTTATTCTTAAAAATTGCTTTGAATTATTAGAATCTTAGCAAGTCTTTGAATGAAATCAATTGCAATAAGCGCTATATACTCTGGCCCGAGTCGAGTGTAATGTTTCAATCCAGATTTTCACCAAACAGTGCATCTTCGACAGAAAGAGCTAATTGTGTTTTTTTAGAGAATCAGGTGAGTGTTGCTGCTTTTTTTTGTCACAGAACTTTGCCGTTGTAACAAAATTCCCTTAGTGAAGAAAGTTGTTCCGCCTAGAGTGAGGAACGGCCACTGATGAAGGATGGCTTCGTTGATTTAAGAACAACATGCTTAAATACGTAAGAGGTTGCGAATGTATACTAACATGGATATGCATTTAATAGAACTACCTGTGAATGCCTATATGGTCTGTTCTCATTTGCCAAACAGGCATTCGTATCGGGTCAACGAGGGCCAGACAACTGCTGGCTATGTTGTTTGATCTTCTGCTGAATTCCTGAAACAACTACATTAGAGAGATCTCATGTCTTTAAAGACACTTTTTTTGCTTTTATTGGTTACCTAAATCGTTTTCCGTTGTGAAATCAACACAGTTTCAACCCAGCCAAGCACTAGTACTCAAATCTTTATTTCATTTTATTTTAGGCAACATCTACTGTGCGGATCCAGCACTCTGCATTGGATTCGTTTTCTCGTATACATCATCCACGGAGGCCTTCGAACTATTTGGCTGCTGTTTGAAGATCGTCGTCTTCTTTGTGAATGTCATCGGGTGCTGGTTTAGTTCATATTTCCAGGAGTGCTGGGACAGCTGGGCTAGAGCGTCCCCAGTTGGATTGGACGAAGTGAACTGGTCCCAAACAGTCCAGTTCTAGTTTTAAAATCCCGGAGAAGTGAGAGGCCTGGTAAGTGGAGAGGGATTGAACCAGTATCGTGCTGGTGACGAACTATGATCACTACCACTGCACTAACCACCTCCTGTTACTAGATGAGAGAACAAGTCTTATGATATGTCGGAGCTCATTTCTCCGTGAAATGGACTTTCTTATCAGTATGGGTGACAATGGTTACTCAAAAGTGAAGATAAATTTGTTGTCGAAGGTTTCCGAAATTTTTTCCGACCATGCATTTTCCAATTTCCCAAGGAAAGGGTTGCTGTAAAACGTAGGAGTTTTAGAAGAGGATCAATTTGCTAATATTGTCCTAATATCTTTGTATGTTCAGGAAAGAAATAGCATTCTTAATGGTACAACCGCATTACGACGAAGTGAAGATATATGTCGAAATGAGATGCTCAGCAAGAAGTTCGTAAATCTTGCAGGGCTACCCAAAGACGATGAGGAGGTCGATATTTGTGTCCGGCAACCCAGTATAGAACAAATCTATACCTCTGTATGGCCCTATGACCTGCCTACGTTTTCTTTCTCGTTAGAACTGAGTGAAACGAAAGATCACCGTTCCAAAATCGCAATGCACTTTGTGTGCCGTGATCTAGTGGATCTCACATGCTGTTATAGGGAGGAGGAAGGGAGACTCTATTGACTCAATGATTAGTGGGAGTACAAAGGATACGGGTGATTCATCGACCAATTTTGACCACTTTCAAATGGATTTGTCCGTCTAAACACTTTTTTCCCAGCTATTAAACCAGTCGTTGCATTTATGTACGATCTCGTAGAACAATAGCAAGGATCGTTGATGAGAAGGTGGTCCAATCGGTTGAACTTCCCTTAGCTGGTGCCCATTGGAAATGCGCTTTGTGGACATCGAGAGGGTATACTGGTATTCCACTGATGTTCTTGTGTTAGTAGCAACCACATTTCAATCAACTTGCGCTGAACGAAAGCGTAGTCCACGAAATGCTTAATGATACATGAGACTGCTTCTCAACTTTCATGAAACAGAATCTTCAGAGTTGAGTATTCAGGTATCTACGTTGAAGAGGAACATTGAATGATTAGTCTTCACCTGGGAGAATGGCGACGCGTATTGGGTTCTTACAGAAAAAGATAAGAATGTGAAACAACAGATAGGAGCACGAGTAATTCAAAACTACCTGAGCTGAAAGTGAAGCTTATTGCCCTCATTCGTCTTGCGTCTATCATGTCCTGCAAAGGTGGTGATTTATTGACTCTCACTTGTTGCTAAACATTCGGAAGCAACACCACCAGTTGACCTGGATGCCACGGCTGTTTCAAAGATTTCTTAACAAGCGCCATACCCACTTTTGTTATTCAAATCGGGCTTTGTTATAACGTTCTCCAATATTCGTTACGAACCATGTAGTCCTAGTATTTTACTGTAAAAATTGTGAACTCTGTGCTAAAAAGTTGAAGAAAATATTTGATGGAATTCCCAAGATCGACTTTCTGTTAATCTTGAGATAATTCACTGTTTTTTCGTCGATAAGCAAACGCGAGGTTGATATCGCAGAATTTATTAGTATACAATAGCTGATGTTTCGGCGGTTTCGCCCTCTTCAGAGCCCTGGAAGGGCCAAATTGACATGCAATCTACTCAGCCAAGTACTTTCATTACCTTAGCAGATAAGACTTAACACATAAATTTTTACATAAAAAGATAAGGTCTCGTTCATCTTGCCCCTCGTCTTGGACGAAATAACTGAAGCTATTAAACGTTGCTTAAAAAGGTCCTCTCTAGAGAATTTCATAAAAGTGATAGAAATACCACCAAACACCAGCTAATTCGTACCAGCTTCTGTACAACGAAAAATTGCATAATATGTCCTAACGCTAGAGACGGTGACTGCATGAGTTCGAGTACGGTGTACCCAATCTCTTGTAAAGCGTGTGAGGACGAATACATTGGCGAAACGGATAGAGCGCTCTGGGTCCTCTTAAAAGAACACCCAATCGGTAAATCTAAATTAAAACCAAGCACCAGCCATATGCGGCTATAATTGGCTGTTCTAATCCTCCTTAGTGGAAGTCACGTTAAAAGCGCCTCTGAAGAAGGCGATAATCCCGAAATGTCAGCTACTCCTGCATTGTGTGTTTTTGTATGGAAGTAAATGTCTGCTATATAACAACCTCGCGATTGCTGAACAAAGAGCGCATTTTTGAAACCAAACACTCCATTAGGCGCCGATAGGGACACAGAAACACAACGGAGAAGATCTTGAAGTAGAAGTCACTATCCTCGCGCAGGAATTCAAGACATCAGCGAGTAAAACTCCTGAAGCGTTCTGGATTAATTCCAAAAATCCAAGAATGAACCGCCGCAAGGAGTGTCTTGTTACTATGCGTGACCTCGCGCCATGCCTCAGGCTGATTCAGTGACCTGATCGAGGCAAATTCCTCGCCCATGTATTGCCCTGTACGGCTGCTCTCCATCGATTAGTAAGAATACTTTCCGGGAATAAAAGTGTGTGTGATTAAAAGAAGCTGTTTATTATGCGAATGCAAATTTATTTGTTAAGTCTTATCTGCTGAGGTTATGAAAGTGTTTGGCTGAGTAGATCGCACGTCAATTTAACCTTTCCAGGCTCTGAAAAAGGCTAAATCGCCGAAACATCAGCTATTGCATACTGATAAATTCTAAGATATCAACCTTGTGTTTGCTTATCGAAGAAAAACAGCGAATCTGATGGAATCTTTCTCGGTGGTGTGCATACTTATTGTGTCGTGGCGATGTTCATCGTAGTCAAACAGCTCTATCGTAACAAGTTCGTCCATCCGAACAAAGCTTTAAGTATGTTTAAGATACGGTATCAAACGGAATGGAAAGTGGAAAGCAACCACTTCTGTTTAACATGTACGGCATGGAAATCTCTGAGAGAAGTTGTTGAAGTGCACAGATTGAATGCGGACTCTGTTGAGTTTATTATCGGATCGTCTTCTACACCGTTTGCTTTGATGTCTTTCTGAATTTAATACGGATAACGCCGGTATTTTTTAGCCAGGAAACGAAGTCGTCTCCGTGGGGTCATAGCGCGTAGAGACTGCAGGCCGTTCTTTTATTGTTTGATAAATAGAAGCGGCTTCTACACAACAGATCCAGCTTTTCAGTGTTTTTTATGAATTCGATTTTCAACCTTTTTTCTTCCCGTTTGCCAGTTTCGTAGGATGCCGCTGTTTCTTCCATGTGACTATTACGAAAGAGAAAGTTGAAGTGAGCGTCTTAGTCATTTGAAGGTTGTTTGGACGGCGGGGGTAGAACTTTCCATATGTGGTTCTGATTTGAGACCATCAAGTTCAAAAACCACCTAGAGTAATCATTTACACTGTATAACTCTTATCTAGTGCCCATTATTTTGTCATGGCGAGGTATTACTTGAAACACAACCGCAATAGTGCTGAGATGATGTTTTACTTTTTATTTTCTGCCTTCTATAATTCTTAAAGCAGTGTATTAAGCTAACTACAGCCACAAGATTGCTGAGATATTTGCAAAACTTCGGACCGCAGGTGTCTGCGGTGGGGAACGAACGCGCTGTTGTCCTTTCCGGGGAGTAGCGCGTTCATCACCACACCATGCAGGTCCTTCGTTTCTCCTGTCTCTCAGCTAGTCCCAACGATCAGTGCCTTCAGCAATCACCCGTCAACGGGATTGATCTGGAGAGCCCAAATTGGCAATGAACCCAGTTAAGCTGAAGCTGTAGTTATAATAATCGTCGATAATTATAATCGATAGAACTAGCTGAGAGTCAGGTGAAACGAAGGACCCGCATGGTGTGGTGGTGAACGCGTTACTCCTTGGAAAGGACAATAGCGCGTTCATTCCCCACCGCAGACATCTGCGGTCCGAGTAGTGCTGAGATATTCGCAAAACTTGTACTCTAAGCAGGATTGAACCCGCGATGACCTTTTCCGAGGGCTTACATGTTACCCATTGCATCACTGCCGCTCCTCGTTCGCCCTTTCTTTTATCCAGTCGTTTACCCTTAAAGTGCCATGGGCAATCATCCGTCAACAGGAATGATCTGGGAAGCACAAATGAACGCTAAACCCATTTAGTTCAACGAGTTTGTTGTTTCTCAGAACCGAAATGATTTTATATTATGATGGTTATCTTTTGCTACTTACTACTAGCTACAGTAATCTCCCTGCAGTTCATTCCGTACCTTTTGATCCCGTTGCAGATTGTCTCCTTCCCTATCGAATATTCAGGAATTTCATTCAATATAGTGCTCTCTAATCACTGTATCATCGAACTTCTGTTTGATACCAGCGTGATACTCATCTCTTCAGTATTCTCTTCTCGTTTTTCTTAATGATATTTGCTCTTCTTTCAAAAACGTCTTTTGCTTTCATAGTTATGCGGCATCTTGTCGATGTTATCAGAGATATTCCATCACAATTCGGCAACGTCGTATCGTGTGATGGCCCAACTTTAGTGTCGGCAAAACAACCATTACCTTTTTTTCCAGAATTCGTGTGTTTTGAACCTACCTGTTATTTTGGCATTTTTCCTGCCTGTTCTTCTATTTTCAAGAAGTGTTTACACTTTCTTAGGTTGTTCATAGGGCGCGTGTAGCGGAATGGTCGGAGGCGCCCTGCAAAACACACGTGGAATCGATTCCCGCGCCCACGGCCCACCAAGCCTTCGATGCATCCGGAGTCAGCAAATTGGTACATCAGTAGGCCGTCACGAGTTATTGTATAGCCCCAGATATGCGTTCAATCACCTCCAAACGATGCTTAATGAAATCGAATGCATGGCGCATCACTTAGGGATAGATCAATGCCGAGAGCTTTTTTTCATCCTTTTAGGTTGTTGAAAATCCATTCTCATATATAAAATTTTAAGACATAATCCGCTTAAAGATTTTCACTACATGTGGTTTTCTTAAAATATGTGCCTGGTTTTCGGTAGAAAATTGCTACTGAAGTGATTCTGGATTTAGAGAAGCATAGAGTTCCCTTGTGAAACATTAGAGAAAGGAAATCTGAGTCTTGTTTCCCAATTTTTTTTGAGAAACTCTATAGCACGTAACTAAGATGGTGCTGAGATATTTGCAAAACTCCGGACCGCAAGTGTCTGCGGTGGGGAATGAACGCGCTATTGTCCTTTCCTGGGAGTAACGCGTTCACCACCACACCATGCGGGTCCTTCGTTTCGCCTGTCTCTCAGCTAGTTCTATCGATCAGCGCCATCAGCAACCACTCGTCAACAGGATTGATCTAGGGAGCACAAATCGGCAACGAACCTACTTAAGCTGAGGTTGAAGTTGAAATCACAATCTTAACCTTTTTATTTACTGCCTACTATAAATTTCTATAGTAGGCATATAGATCTATATCATATTGTTTTAGAGTTTTAAACTATAACAAAATTTCACAGCATGGCAAGGATTTTCTTTTCTTTGCCATGCAATAGATGATCCACTTCGGCGCGTGCCAAGCTGCTTGGGAAACGTAAGATATCACCCACTTGCCCAGGTATGGGGGACCTGTCCACTTATTTGCCAACGAGTTTCAACTTGTGTCAGCACACATATTTCTCGTCTTTTCTTCTCGCCTTTCCTCTCATGGAGACTGTTAGCTGAGTAAAGTTAAACTAAAACTAATATGTAATCCGTCTGCTCGTTTAATGACGACCACGGAAGTTGGCGCCTTTTTTTTCACAAGCAACAATCAATCAGTAAGCATTGCACACTGCTAAAAATAAACCGATAGATCACGGAGATTGCTCTTTTTTTAGTTCAAGAAGTTTTCTCCTTATATAAATATTTTTTTGTTTGAAGCTGAAACGAAGGCAAATATTTTTTTTCTCTTGTATGTAAGTTAACTGAGAGTTGTAGTCTCTTATTGGGATCCATCATGCACTATTTGGCTGGGCCCAGAGGAACCTATGGGATCATATCTAAATTTAAGCTGATGAAGTTCGATTGCTTTGCAATATAAATAAAAATATGGCAGAGATATGCTAAGGTGACTTAAAAGAAGGAAATTTCTAACGTTTTTTTCCTACTATCCCTAGAATTATGACCAGGAAATGTGCAAGCTTTTTACTCGAGTCAGTTCGCCTAGTCAGCTGATAGCTGCTGGCACATAGCCCAGCTGAATCATTCTGCCGAGAACAATCCATATATTATAAGCCACCAAGTAAGTATAGACGTCACTACGTGTCTACAGTGGCTATAATTCTATCAGTTCGACTCAGCAGATACAAACAATTCATCTCCTATGTATTCATCGCAGTTTAATGGCACTTAAGAAAGGGTAAAACCGTCAGCGTTGATGAATTAATGAGGGATGTCCCATGCATCCGACTTCACCAACCATCGTTAGAGGTGATTAAATGGATATCTGGTTTCTACAATGACTCGCGGTGGTCTACTGGTGTATCAAGTCGGTGCTGCTGCTGTCCTACCAGAGAACTCTATTAGCAATTTACCGATCCCTGCGGGATGGAAGGGTTTGGTCGGCCTGTGGCGCCCGGTCGAACCCGTATATATTGCAGAACGCTCCAACTATTGCGCTACACGCGCCTGTCCATGGTCAATTTTTTTCGTGCCGGCTGAAAAACCATGCCGGCTTTCCATGTAGCGCTAAGTAATTTCTCAACTACTCACGTCAAGTTCGCTATGCGTGGAATATTCGTTGTCAAACACCCAGTACTCAAAAGTTTTGGGTCTAACTGAACTCATAACGGTCTTCCTATGCTAGTATTCTATTTTCAGCCATATGTTTAAAAAAATACTTCTGTTCATGTTCAAGAATAGTTTATGCTTATTCTTCTTCTGCACTCTTATTCACCTCGCGTGGTTCTGAGCTAGCATCATTCCGAAGCAGTTACGCTACAAGCGTAAAATCATCTAAAGATGTCTTTTTTTGTTGGCGTTTCTAGTTTCTAATAAAAAATTTGGTCTCTATGTTTGTTGAATTTCCAGGAGAACGGTTTTGTTGGCATTTGTTTGTACAACTAGCCCAATTGGGATGATTCCGGAATCAGACATGACTCACCTTTTGAACACGCTCTAAATTGTATATTTATGAGGAAGTATTTGTTTATACTCCTCAACGGTTTACCGCTTCATGGTGGCTGGGAGGTATTCCTGGGTGTCGGGTTGCGAGGTACAGCGAGGGAATTCATCCCCCAGCAGGGTCCCCCCAAACTGAGAAGGAGTCCGGCGTTTCCATCAGGAAGCCCAGTTGAGAGTAAACAGATACCAGAATCCACCACCGTCCTGGCATCAAACTAGTCGCATGGTAGCAAATCTACGTCTGATCCACAAGAGCGGCGACTGCCTGTGGTCGTGACGACGTGGGGCGGGCAGACTTTCGCCTTGTTGACCTTGGAATTCCAGAGAACCACAATGGCTAAACCAGCAAATCTCCGTGGAAATGGAGATTATGCTGGGGCACGCAGAACCAGTGAACATGGGCCATCCAGGTATCCATGTAAGTATTTGTTTACAACTGTGTTATAGTTGTACCTAACTGTATAACCATAACTTTTAATGATGCTGAGTTATTTGCAAAACTCGGACCGCAGGTGTCTACGGTGAGGAGCGAACGTGCTATCATCCTTTCCGGGGAGTAGCGCGCTCACCACCACACTAGCCGGGTCCTTCGTTTCGCCTGTCTCTCAGCTACTTCTATTGATCTTTGCCATCTGCAATCACCCGTCAGCGGGATTGATCTGGGTAGCCCTAATAGAAGTATCTGAGAGACAGGCGGAAAGAAGGACCCGCATGGTGTGGTGGTGAGCGCGCTACTCTCCGGAAGGGATAATAGCGCGTTCGTTCCTCACCGTAGACACCTGCGGTCCGGAATTTTGCAAATATCTCAGCATCATTAAAAGTTATATTTCGCAATATATACCCTGCCGTTAAAAAAGCGTAGGCAGTAAATAATAAGTTAAAGTTGTATAACCATACTTACACGACCACCTCTGAAATCGATCAAATACTGTCAGTCAAGCCCCATGTCGCTTGCATTGATTGACTAATTTAATTATTTCTTTATACACTGAGACGCATAGAAATTCGCCTGCCACAGGTAATACTGATCCCATCGCTTCTATTCATGTCCATCCATTCGTTTCATATATTCATTCATGTTCATATCTTGTTTTACAACCGTTCGCCGCTCATGAAAATGGTCGTGTTTTGGTTCGGGTTCGGGCTCCAGTTTGGCTTCGATGGCGGTAGCAGATCTTTACCACTGCGGACCTTTGGGCATCGTTGTGGATTGGCTGCAGATTTTGTGCTTTAGAACTAGTATTCTTTCAGGACTGCGATCACATCGGCGATTTTTAAACGTTTTCATTTGAAAAATGTGCCCATGTGTGCAATAGTAAAAGTATCCGGTTGTCCTGTCTTGAGAACCTTATTAGTTGTTGAGCTAATTTGTCTGCCTCAGCGTCCTGAAGCTCATAGCCAATTAGAGCTTTTCACTAGTCCTTTTCATTCGACTCAAGCAAGATGTTTTTGTATTCATGATGTCAACACCTTTTCATACTCATGAAGTCAACAACGTGTTCCCATGACATCAACATCTATCGATTACGACTTTCAACCTCCAGTGATGGCTATCGTTCCTAGTACCTCTGACTAGTATTGCTTGTTGAAGACCATCTTCCACTTCACTGAAACCGAAAAACCGTTAAGAAGCAGTTAGCTCCCGATCTATCAAACATATTTTCGTTTTCAGTCCTCTAAATTCGCCATGAGTTCTTCTGAGTCTTTTTTTTATATTGCAAGTCTACTAGGTGGTTTTTTTTGAAAGGAAAGCTGAAGAATCTAAGCAAATATATAGAAAAATTACTGAATTCATTCACTCATGCATCAGTGGAGAAGCATGAGATATATTCTCATAGAAAGAGATAAAGCTGTCGGCGTTGATCAATGCCTAAGGGATGCGCCATGCATTTGACTTCATTAAGCATCGTTTGGAGGTGACTGAATGCAACTGGTCTTTACAATGATTCGCGGTGGCCAACCGGTCTATCGAGCCAGTGCTGCTATCCTCCCAGACAAGTCTGGTACCAATTTGCCGATCCCGAAAGGATGGAAGGCTTGGTGGCTTGGTGGGCCATGGGTGCAGGGATCGATTCCACGTGTGTGTTGCAGGGCGCCTCCGACCACTGTACCGCACGCGCCCTTATCACCACCGCTCTCATAGCATGATAATAACATAAATCAAATAAGAAGACAATCTATTGGAGGGAAGCGAAATAAGTAGAATACTAAATTGAATAGGTTGAAAAGTGAACTATTTGGTTCAACTGTTTTCAGGGGACGAATGTCCACAGCGAATTCTTTCATAGGTTTCACTATCAATACATTGACATTTCTACCCATTATTTTGCTTTTATTTTCTTAGCAAATACCATTCGTATCTACTGGCTGTCGTATTTCATTTATGGCTTTGTAGATTTGTTTAATTTTTATTTCTTTTATCGTTGTGAGGTATCTAGGACCAATAAGTCAACAAAACACCGTGTTTAAAAGTGACCAGTGGCCAGTCATGATATGCTTACATCTTTGGGATAAAACTGTGCTTCCATGCGCTTGTGGGCTTAGACTTGGATTTAGAGTTAGGGTTAGGCTTAGATTTCGTCCTCGGCTTCGGTTTACCATTCTAATGCTTTGCCTACGTCATTCTATTCGGATTTAAATTTATGACGGTAATCCTTCAGGAATTTGAATATGTTGGGTATAAACGGCACAAAAAAAGGTTGAAGCTGTCGACGCTGATCAATCCTTGAAGGATGCACCATACATTCGACTTCAGTGGCTATCGCTAGAGGTAATTGAGTGCATATCTGGTGCATAAAATAACTCGCGGTGGCCTACGGATGTATCGAGTCAGTGCTGCTATCATCCCAGACAGGTCTAGTACCACTTTGCCGACGCCAAAAGTATGAAAGGCTTGGTGAGCTTAGGGGAGCAGGATCGATCGAACCCATGTGTATTGCAGACCGCCTCTAACTACTGCGCTACACTCGAGCCTGCTCATAAACGGTATATAATTGGAATGTTAGAGATAAGATATTGAGTAGTACGGTAAAATAAGTACGGTGATTTCAAATAAGTGATTTTTGCAATAAATAAAAATTGACGACATTGTAATTTATACCATGGTTTCAGCTTAACTGAGCTCATACTGATTTGTGCTCCCCAGTCAATCCCGATCACGAGTGATTGCTGATGCCACTTATAGGTCAATAACATGGCTGAAAGACAGGCGAAACGTAAGACTCGCATGGTGTGGTGGTGAACGCGTTAGCCCTGGAAAGGATAACAGCGTGTTCGGTCTCCACTGCAGACATCAGCGGTTCGGAGTTTTGTAAATATTTCAGCAATATTATGGTTAAATACGGTGATTGTTGAAAATATCCAGCTATTAAGAAAAGACTGCCGAACTAGAAAACTGGATGGTAAAGTGGGTCAAAATAGAATAGAGAATTGCTTAATGTGTTTATTTTTCTACAAAGAAAAGGAAGATTGAGAAAACGAGCAACTAGTGTTTTCTGCGATTCGCCTGTGGCTTGTCGTCTTCTTTTACTCGATTATGTTCAAAACAACAATTTCTCTTACTCAATTATCATCCGCACTTCTGCACTGCTGACGTCGCTGGAATCAACAACAACACTACGACCAAGAATTTCAACGTAAAAGAAGGGTTTCAAACCAGGAACAGCTCACCGTCCATCATTTTATTCATTGTCTTCTGTAAAACAGTCCTTCCCGTTTAGCACGAAAAGAAGACTTTTACACAAAAAAGCTTTCTATGGTGATATGAGAGTGATGTGCACGTAGCGCAGTGGTTAGAGGTGTTCTGCAATCCACGCATGATCGTTGGTTCGTTCACCCGCCCCAGGTTCACCAAGTTTTCCATCTGCCAGGACTCTGCAAATTAGTACCTGACTTGTCTGGGAGAACGCACTAACTTATTACATCGGTAGAGCACCGGTAGTCGCCGCATAGAACAGATACGCATCCAAACACCTCTTACGGTGCTTAAGGAAGTCGAATGCATGGTGCACCTTTCAGGCATTGATCAACGTATGGTTTATATACTCTTTGGTAGTGACATCCTCATCCGCACAGCTGATCTTGATGTCTTTAATTATCACCCTTTCTTTTTCCATACTAGTGGTTAACGTTCCGATGTCAAGCCCATAAAAACTAATGGGGTTAAGGCGGTTACTACTTCCTTGATTGTTAGATCCGATTAATCGCAGGAAATGTTGTCTTCCGCCTCAGGAATTAGTGGCGGTTTTGAGAGAACCCAGGTAGTACAAGCTTCCCTCAGCTGATGAAGGCTTGTGGTTAAGAACTGGGAATTAGAACATCTTAGTTCGACAGCTTTCTTTCCAAGAGGAACTATGCTTAATCATTAATCAACTTCTCACTGGGGATGAAAGATGAAATATTCCCAAGCAGCGACCGAATTCAGATAGTAGCCTGACCTTTTTGTAGATGGTAGTTACAATGCAACGAAGCGAATAGAAGAAGTGCTGGGGCTCGCATGTTATTATACATAACGGTAGATGATTTCAATACCTAAACAAAAAGTAGTAGGTTGTTTCTTTTTTAAGAAATGTTTGGCTGAGTAGGTTGCATATCAACTCGACCTTTCCAGGCTCTGAAGAAAGCGAGACCACCGAAGCGTAAGGTATTGCATGCTAATAAATTTTGTAATATCAACCACGTGTTTGCCTGTCGAAGAAAAACAGTTAAATCGACGTCTATTTGAAGAAATTACCTGTTGAAAAAAGACATCACTTCGTCACTTAAATGTTTATTGTTTATCTTCATAAGAGACATTTAGTAAGGTAGGTATTCAATTTCTTGACCATGCCCACGCCCATGGCCCACCAAGCCTTCCATCCCTCCAGGATCGGCAAATTGGTACCAGACTTGTCTGGGAGGATAGCAGCACTGGCTCGTTACATCGGTAGGCCACCGCGAGTCATTGTAAAGACCAGGTATGCATTCAGTCACCTCCAAACGATGCTTAATAAAGTCGAATGCATGGCGCATCCCTCAGGGACTGATCAACACCGAGAGCTTTATCCTTTCAGCTTTTATCCTTTATTGCAGCTGTTGTCATTTATAACGCTTCGTTTCGTCCCCACTAGACGTGTTCGATGAATTTCATTTCGGTCTGTACGGCGACTGAATCGCTTCCACATCGGCAGCGGCTTTTTTCTGCAAATGGATTTTACCTCTGTGGTACTGTTATGATAATGACTCGTTACGTATGTGTGTATACAGTCTAATACAATCCCAGATAATTTTTTTTCCGTTGACTGTTTGGAAACTCGATAATGCCTTTTTAACACCAATTGACCACATGGGAAGAAAAATCATAAAAGTCAAGACGAAACTTTAAGGACGAAGAACAATTTTTTACAACCATCAAACGGAAATCTTAATTTTCATGCTCTTTTATCTGTAAAACACTGTTTAAACATACTTTCTTTGTTATCTATCAGAGACCAAAGACGTGTGTAACGCATAGGTTACGGTTTCCATGCAATACACGCGTGGTCTTTAGCTCGGTGGCGCGCCTTGGGCTAACCAAACATTCCGTCCCTCTGGAGACGAGAATTTGCTTTCATTTTTTTTCAGAATCACAAAAACCCTCCTCTGATACATAATTCTAAAAAGCTATTGTGTGAACCAAGTGATCTAACGACAGTGTCATCTTAGCAAAAAGAATTAGGTGAAATTGAAGTCCACAGTCTCACCCATCGGATCGTTTGACATGACTTTTTCAGTTGCTTCTTTTAATTTTTCAACACTTCTACTGTTCTTTGCACTTTCACGTTTAATGTTACAAAGAGGAAATATTAAATGAACGATCGAATAACATGTTTCGTAGTCATTTTCAAATGAAAAGACTCCACTGCATTTTTTCTTTGTCGTCGTTTCAGTCGATTCCTCTACAAAACCGGTTCGGATTACGAAATGAACTCACATAGTTCTGTTGTGGTAAACATTCTACCACTCTTCGTTAGATGCAAACCAATTTTGGAAATGCGTAAATTTTTAGGGAAATTGGCAGAAACAGCTGATTTTCTTGCATGAAACCATCTTTGTCCTGAAGTGCTAGGTTGTACGGAAATTAGTGCAGAAATCTTTGGTTTTCTTCCTGTTTACGTTTCGCAACAATTTCCTCGAATACTGTATTATCATATATCAGTGCAGAGCTTATTGTATGCACTTTAAAGGATAAAAGGATAAAGCTCTCGGCGTTGATCAATCTCGAGGGATGAGCCATGCATTCGACTTCATTAAGTATCGTTGGAGCTGACTGAATGCATATCTGGACTTTTACAATGAGTCGCGGTGGCCTACCGATGTATCGAGCCAGTGCTCCTTTCCTCCCAGACAAGTCTCGTACCAATTTGCCGACCCCGGACAGATGGAATGCTTGGTGGACCATGGGCGCGGGAATCGATTCTACGTGTGTGTTGCAGGGCGCCTCAAACCACGGCGCCACAAGCGCCCTGAAGTACACTTTAGCTCCTTACAATTGAGTTGTAATACAAGACTTGTTTTTTTCAAGGGTCAATTTCAAGGGTTAGAAATTGGGATGTCATAACAGCATTTTCTACGAAGTTTTACAAATTCAAACTGGAACGTACTCGGCGTACGCGGCACGAAACGTGAATAAGCTATGGAGCCGTGGATGTGTTGACGAACTCACAGCATTGGTTTGAAAAATTTCGTCTTGATGAATTCGCCGTTGAAGATGGGGAGTGTCGCGGAGGTGCTTGTACTCTTGATGACGATGAGTTGAAATCTTCCCCTGTAAGCAAATACGCACACAACTGTTCGAGTACATGCAGAAGGGCTCGGTGTAAACATATCAACTGCTTCTATACTTCGTACGAAGAAACGAAGACTTGAAAGCTGAGAGGGCTAGACAAGCGGATGCTGTACGAACTGGCAACAAGTCACGAGACCGAAACCACAAGGATTGCAAAAATGTGCCTTTCGACCGATAAAATTTTTTCTTAACTGAGATATGTCACTTTAAAGACAAATCTTAAATCACGCATCAGTTTCTAAATAATCTGGTACTATTCATCTCTTCATTATCGTCATTATCACTTATCATCTTTCATCACAGTCATTACTGTCACCGCATTGATTATCATATTCATCGTCACCGTCACCGTTATCATTCTTCATTCATTAGCGTTGTAATGATCATTACCACATTCACTGCGATTATCGCTGTTGTCTTAGTCATGGTCATGTAACCCTTATCATTACCACCACAACATGACCATTATCAGCATCGCCGTCGTCACTGTCGTAATAATTCTCATTATTTCCAAACCGACCGTCATTTAACCTCGGTAGTGAAATGATCAACATGTTTTTTAATTTGCTGAGCTTACACAAGGTTGTTTAATTTGTTTGTTTCGGCTAACGCTTCGACGTCTTCGTCTTCATCAGAGCCGATGATCCGTGTAGGTGGTTCACAGTTGTTCGTTATCTCGATGCGGCGTCTTCGTCGTCGTACCGAGACAGGATCTGCTTCAGTGAACACCGCACGAATGAGCCATGCACATCCGGCAGTATCCTTTTATACACAGCGGTTGTTACTGATATGACCATTTGTTTTGAAAATTATTTTGCTATTCGCTTTGTAATAGCTAACATAATAGCGATTGCTATAGGGTGAGGGTGGATTGTCCATTGAAAAGCAAACTATTATCAACGGATAGTCATATCAGTGACAACCGCTCTGTATAAAAGGGATACTGCCGGATGTACATGGCTCATTCGTGCGGTGCCCACTGAAGAAGATCCTGTCTCGGTACGACAACGAAGACGCCGTGACGAGATAACGAACAACTGTGGACCACTATTACGTATCCTCGGATGAAGACGAAGACGTCGAAACAATAGTCGAAATAAACAAGTTAATCAACCTCGTGTAAGCTCAATAAATTAGAAACATGTTGGTGAATTCTCACTATTATCGTTGTCAGAGTGATAGCCATATTCCTCGTCATCACTTTATCTCCATCATGATCATCATCTCACTGCCCCTATCATCATAGTAGTCATTCCTCACATAATCTTGGTTCATTGTCATGCTGGTCATCACCATCGCTGATATAATTTATGTATCATTCTTTACGTCATTATCATTATCGTAACGTAACTGATCTCCATCATCATCATCGTCATTCTTATAACTCCAGTCTGTAGGATTTTAAGATTAGGACTGATGTGGTGATTGTACAAAGCCTTTTTCAGACTGCGTCCCAAAGTTTTATTAAGTATATAGTCTCTAGTTCTCAGCTCTTTTCACACTCGCACTTTTCTCAAAGAATCAGCTGAGTTCTTTGTTGAATGTTTGCAAAAGAATTTGCGATCCTATCTGTAACCTTTTTTAGGAAAGAAAGAAAATCGAGCAATCTCACCTGAGAGGAAGCCAGTAACAATTTTTTTAGGTCTAGAGACCTGTAATGGTTCGACGTTTTTCACTTTCATTAATTAGTTAATTAAATTGAATCAATGAATTCAATTTAGTTTAACATGTATTTAGATAGTTGAGCTTACACGAGGTTGATATTAAGGTTTATTCGACTAACGTTTTGGCTTTTTCGTCTTCATTAGCGCCGATGATCCGAGGCGGCGGTCCACAGTTGTTCTTCATCTCGATGTGACGTCTTCGTAGTCGTACCGAGACGGATCTTCTTCAGTGAACACCGCATGAATGAGGCGTTCTCATGAGGCAAAAATTAAATTGGCTTAATTTGAAGAAATCATTGGTGAAGATGGTCGGTAGATAAAGGTTCCGCAAACGCAAAATGTTTGTGTAGGTAGACATTACTATTATTATTAGACATTATCATTATTATTTTGTATTAAGGGCACGTGTGGTGCAGTGGTCGGAACCGCCCTGCAACACATACGTGGTCCGCGCCCATGGCCCATCAAGTCCTCCATCCCTTCGGGGTCGGCAAATTGGTACCAGACTTGTCTGGGAGGATAGCAGCACTGGCTCGATACATCGGTAGGCCACCGCGAGTCATTGTCCAGATATGCATTCATCCAAACGATGCTTAATGATGTCGAATGCACGGCGCATCCCTCAGGGGATTGATCAACGCCGAGAGCTTTATCTAGATTATATAGCTGTAAGCTTCTTCTGATAGAATATAGGAACTCCTCCAAATAGAACAAACCAAGTTAAATGCTCGCTTATCAAAACTTAGCAAATAATTAAGTTATTTTTTTCCTTTGTTTTCAGTTTTATGAGAATTAAAGAATACTGCGTAGGAATAGTCTTATCACTACCTAGTCTGGCAGGGTTCTAGTTGTCTAATCCAAAATTGCAGTATTACTACTTACCTAGACAAATACTTTGAATCGTTTCCGCAACCCTGTCCATCACACCGAAAACCGGTGAGCGACCTTTTCTTTGCAGAAAATCATCAGAATCCGAGAAATCTCTGTCAGAGTATTCCCACATCGTCAACGAAGACAAATGCTGACACCGTGAGAGGATCGCTGAGAAGGCTACAGTGTTTTTAATAGATTCCTTCGAATATGAACGATTCCTGCCATCTTTTCACTTTGGTTTAGGCTTTCTTTCGGTTTGAACAATTGTCGAACTCGTTCTCAAGATTGTTAAGTCTGTTGAGGAAGGAACTAGCCCCCTCAAATATCTACACCAGAAGTACCGCCCTCCAAAAATTGGACGAAGGTTACTCCATTGAGAGATTAAGTGAAAGATTTTAGTATTTCAAATCAGTTTATAGTGGTTTTAAAAAACGAAGTTGTGTTTTACAGGTGATTTTTCATGATTCTTCCAAAATTTTATTGGGACATATTTAGGGCATTCGATAGAAGAGTTTGTACAGGTCACTAATTCAAAAATCCTTTTTAACATTGAAGTTTTTCGAATAATTTCAGATATAGAGCTTTTCCTTTTTTAAAGATGTGTTGTCTGGGTCTTGGGAAACCTTCAGGGAAGTTAAATTCGCAAATTTACTTCAATACAATCTTATCCTATTCCTCGTAGAGAACCGGTTCGGTTGAGAAACTGCTGCAAATTGGATTTGATACTCTGCTCATTTGCTTCCTTGAAAATACTTCCTCCCTCCGTTTCCACCGTTGTCTCCACTTTTTAGCCTTCTTCATGATATTTGATTTTCAACAATCTTTTTTCTAATATGCAGTAATTGTATTATCTGCCATGTTACTGCTCACCCATGCCAGTGAAATCTGCACTCACCTCCTGTCGCGTCCCAAAGTGATCTATAGACCTCGTTCGACAGACGAACACGATGAATATCGCATTTTTTTCACAATTCTAATAAACACCTCTGACAAAGGAGGCATGTGGCGCAATGGTTAGGCGTACCCTGAAATTCACACTTGGTCTTCGGTTCCATCTCACGCTGCTAGCTAATCAAGACGGGGGTCCGCATATTGGAACTAGGCTGGTATTGGAGGACAAAAACACTGAACTGTTACATTGTTAAACCTAAAATGCCTTTACTTACCTTGGCGATGAATGTTGCATATATCAGGAACGAAAAATGCCGAACACGTTATCCTCTTTTCTTTTTTTCATTGCATATCTAGATGGACCGTTCTTGCATGTGGTCCCAGTCGGAGCATTTCTTCTCATTCCGATTCTATTCGACTGTCACCAAAAGAAATGATGCATGGCTTTGGCTGAGGAGTGTTGATTTGTCGTTTTTGATCATTTGCCTTCAAAATGTTGGTCGTCGAGCATGGTCTTATCTAGAATCGCAAGATAACAATGTTTAATGTTCACTAGGGTTTCTATTGCTAGGCAGTCTATAAACTTTATGGATTGGAGTATGGTCTACTGCCGTGAGAGTAAGATTTTTTCGGTAACAACAGTGATTATATGGTTATTATATCTCTTCTATATGGGATCCCTTTGTCCCAACGATGTAGCGACTTGGAAGTCGACTTTAGATATTTCAATTAACGTTTTGAATCCACTCACCGTAGATTAAAGAATTTTGTTTTCTAATCGTTTTTTCTTCAGAAGGATTTCTAGAATTTGCAAAAACACTGGCGAAAAACATCACAATGAAATGATCTGAACTCGGCTAGGAATTGGTCAACATGTGGCCGACGAAGTATTTCTTACAGCGGCGCTGCCTGAGTTGTCGTGATCGACTACTGAGAGCAGGACGTCCACAACATGAGAGCTCCTCTTGAAAGCTATGATGAAAAACAGGAAAACAACTACAAACCAGATCATTGCTGAAAAAAAGAATGTATGCAGCGAATGCGATGCTCGGGTGCAACGGTCTTGTCGGATCGGAAATATCTGTCCTTAAAAATCGGTGTTTGGACTATTTAACATTAAGTATGAAGTTTACCTTTTATTTCAAAGACCGATTTCCCTTTAACCTCGGTGTGACAAATCAATATGTATTTAATTTACTCAGCATACATGAGGTTGGTAAACAGATTTATTTTTGACTAACGTTTCGATGTCTTCGTCTTCATCAGAGCCGATGATCAGAGTCGATGGTTCACACTCGTTCATCTTCTCGATATGGCGTCTTCATCTTCGTATCGAATCGGACCTTCCTCCGTGGAGCACCTTCGAATGAGGGCATACTCACTCGAAACGCCAGCCGCAATTTATCTATTTACCAACTTTGTGTAACCTCGACAATTTAAATAATTATTGGTTTACCTTTTTATGCTAAGAATAATCCCTTTTCCCAATCCTTCTAATAGAGCTGATTGGTCATAGATATCCCTTTGGCTTTCACATTTCATTTAAGAAGTCAATTTAACTAGATTATTTTCTCTTCGTTGTCAGACGAAATGCTTATCTCTCGTCGTTTTTTTGAGTCTCAGAACACCCACGGATTACCGAAAACGTAATCATGACAACTGAATGATGAATTGGCCGACCTTTGAACCAAAAATCCATAAAAACAGCACCAAATACTTTAACCTTAATCAATCAATTAAGATGAGTCAGATGAAAAAAAATGTTTTATATCAGTTGTCCAGACGAATTATTGACGTTGTCAAAGTTTTCGGGGAAGAGCTAACTGGTTCTCGAAAAGCAACTATTAGTATCTTATTTCCGGTCAAGAGATGACCAGTGCCATCCAGTCGGGCTATTTCACACAGTCTGCTGCTTGGTTAGCTTTAACGCCTCCGTGTGCCTGTGGAAGTCGATTTTATAAACGAAATTTTCCGTGTGATCTTTCTCTACCACAGTCTTCATTATTAAAATAGAAGCATCGGCTTTACCACCTCACTAAACCAGGCTCACTTTTTATTTATACTAGAATTATCTGGATTAAGTAAACTAATGGACCAGCTCGGCCAAGTGGGGTAGCTACAGTTGTTCCCAATTTTTTAGGATGTGCATCCACTGAACTGAAGTAATCTTGAGGCTTTTCTTTCTTTATCAACTTCGCGATGGTTGTTCGCTTTCTTGACACAGAAGGTGCTTAGTAACCGACCTCTGCGACAATTTCGAAATGCTATTCTCACGGGAATTCGATCAACATTGGCACTTCGCTGAACTTGTCCCATTTCCTTTTTTTCAAAATTCTTTGGCTAGAACTGTAGCATTTGCCGCAAACAGTTATGGTATTCTCATTACGGTAGCAACGATTGTTTCAAACTTTCGATATACCCACTGACCGAAGACAACTTCGAGCCGTTCTGTTGGATTTCATTTAGAGACTAGGTTTTGATTGAAGTTGCTTGGTTGGATACTCGGACGGCTCGTCCTCACTGGTTTGTGCGGACCCCCATCACCCCCAGCATGCTCTCCATTTTTCGGAATTTTGCTGGTTTAGCTATTGTGTTTCCCTGGAGTTCCCAGGTCAGCCTATCCAAAGCGTGCCCCCAGGTCGTCATCGCCACAGGCACTCCCCGCCCTTGTGGATCAGAGAGAGATTTGCCACCATGAGACTGTCTGATACCAGGACGGTGGTCGATCCTTAATGGTACTGGATTGAAGTTACCCGTCTTTATTACAAAGTAACCCAATATGTTATACTGGGACGTCATGCTTTGAGACTCCGGCTTTCATTTCTCCTTCGTACGTCTTACGTTATCAGTTAGTTATTAATTACCAGCGATGTCAGTATTTTAGTCACTCAGTGATTTCCATTATTGTTCATCTGACATCTGAACTTTTCGTCACCGTCGTCGTCGTCTCAGCTGCTTCGGGATGATTTTCCATAATTGTCAATATATGGAACAGTCAGTGTGTTATTGATTACGAAGAAAAATCACCAGTTTACCTGTTGTGTCAAATGACAAGAGCGCTAAACCAGTTCTTAATGACGTTAGTGACGCTGAGCATAAAAAGTCAAAACTGGCATTTCGTTTTTTCAAATGGGTTTTGCTTTCGATAAGACGACCGTCACAGATTCCATTCGTTCACAAAACCTCCTCAATCTTCATGATCTCCATTGCCACCACCAACACTACTGTTATGTGCACCTTAGAAGAAAACAATACGATATTTGGCAATACAACAATTCTTTCAGCAGTCGATAGCTAGTCATTGTTCTTATGATTATGTGAGAAAAAAATCCGAGTTCTCTGTAGTGATAATGGTAGATTATGCGGAAATGTCCTTGTTTCCCTATGTTTTTACTTACTATTCATCTGATCTCTGTTTACCCGTGGCACCATTAAAATTTCCAATCGCCCTGTCAGGCGCCAGTGCTGCCCTTTGAACTTCACCTTTCGTCGCAGGAATTCATATGTGAGGTTTTTTTTCTTGCTGGTTTTGTCATAAAGTAGACATAGACGGCTTAACCTCTACTATGGTTTGATTTTTGCTCGCAGTTAGGCTTCTGGATATAAATTTCTATAATGGAGGGTAATGCATAAAAGTATTGATCTGTTTCTAAAGAAAGCGCCACGTATAATATTTGACTTCACGAATTCGACTGCAACTCATAGAATCCATAGGTAAGTCAATGCACATTTGCTTTATACAATAACAGTGGCCTACCGATGTAATTATTCAGTGTTTTTATCTTCCAAGATTAGTCTGGTTCCAATTTGTGGACCCAGGACTGAAGGCGGTCTTGGTTAGCTAGTAGCGCGGAATCGAACCAACGACCAAGTGTGCATGGTAGGGCTAACCACTGCACTACTGAAGCTTCCAGAATCGCAGGCTTAGTGAGGAATATATGACTACGATTCCATGATGCGCGTAGCGAATCGATATTTCAAAACCGGCTTTCCCTTAACCTCGGCGTGACTAATCAATGTGTAATCTTTCATTGATAAGCTAACACGAGGTTGATAAAGAGGTTTGTTTGGCTAACGTTTCAACGTGTTCGTCTTCCTCAGAACCGACGCTCCAAGTCGATGGTCCATAGTCGTTCATTTTTTTCGATGTGATGTCTTAGTCGTCGTACCGAGCCGGATCTTTTCCAAAGTGCACCGCTCGAATGAGGCAACCTCACCCGGTGATGCAGTCTTATCCAGGACGCTTGTTGTTGCTAGTGATAATCCCAGCTGGTGATAATGACTTGTTTTTTCCAGGGTAATTCATCCTGCAGAAGTCGGTGTCACTGTCAGCTATTATAGCACTAAGTGAATCAACATTTCAGTCACTATAGACCATCGACTTGGATCATCGGCTCTGAGGAAGACGAAGGCGTCGGAACGTTACCTGAATAAACTTTTAATTAACTTCATCCTAGCTTATCAATGAAAGAATATATATTCGTTAGTGTATGAACCTTCAGTTTCGAGCAAATCAGCAGCTGAAGATGATCGAATGCTTTCTTCCTTAGGGTGAAGGTGATTAAATGGATTCTGATTTCATTGCACTTTACAAGTTTTTAGAACGATGTAAATTTGACAACATTGAAGAAAATCATTGGGAACGAAGACAACTGTTAGAATTTTGTCAGGTTTTTCTACAATTTAACACACTTCTTCCTAGTGAAAAGAGTGCAATTAGAGTAGTTTATAGTTTTTATTGGTCGTCTTTGACCTCTCACCCTGGGGTATATAATGGAAACGATGCGATTTGTCGTTCACGAGAAAATTCGTTTCAATTCAGTTCACTTATAGTCCAGTTCATTTCATTGGCCTTCCTAATTTCTTCATTCTTCCATTTTTACTGTTTTCTGTGGTTTTTACAGGTAAAAAACGCTCTCGGCGTTGATCAATCCCCTGAGGGATGCGCCATGCATTCGACTTCATTAAGTATCGTTGGAGGTGACTGAATGCATATCTGGCCTTTACAATGACTTGCGGTGGCCTACCGATGTATCGAGCCAGTGCTGCTATCCCCCCAGACAAGTTTGGTACCAATTTGCTAACCCCCGGAGGGTTGGAAGGCTTGATGGACCATGGGTGCGGGGATCAATTCCACGTGTGTGTTGCAGAGCACCTCCGACTATTGCGCCACATGCGCGTTTTTGTGGGAGAAAAGTAAATTTCATGTGCTGTATTTCATACTTTTTCGTAACCCTTCATGAAGAAATGAGGAAAACGAGTTGCTGAACGAAATATGGATCTAATTTTTTTCTAATTCAAAATTTTTCATGAGCTTCTGTGGATAGAAATAAAGTCTGCTGATTATCGTCGGATATTCTACTTTTTCTCTTTGTCTGGAGTCCTTAATATTGATCGGTCTAGAATGAATGTGGTTGTGTTTTCATTTCCACAATAAATATTGATCGGTTCCCATATCATTCCTTATCATTTTCTTCTTCTTGTTTCTTTTTTATGCCTTCATTGTTAACAAATCTCCACTTTTATCGCATTGGTCTTCCTTTTCCTTTTTTTTCATTTCATTCTTTGTCTCTTACTGTCTCATTTTTTCCCATCAAAAGCTTTCGTTGTCTTCGCGACAATTGTGAAAGTTTTGCTTTCGAAAAACTAGTTCACTTAATAGCAAGGGCGAGGAAGCCTGGGCTTAACGCTAGTTTTTCAGTCTTATCAGAGATACAAGCACAACGGTGCTGGGATATATGCAGAACTTAGACTCCAGCGCAGATTCGAGCCCACGATTACCCCTTTTTCGTGGGCTCACGTGTTACGTAGTTCACCACTGAGACCCCTGCTTTGTCTTTACCTCAGCCAGTTTTGTACCAAACGGTGCCATTTGTGCTCTCCAGATTATTCACGTTGACGAGTGACTACTGATGACACCGTTGAGTAAAAAAAATGGCTAGAAAGGCAAAGCAAGAGCGTCTCAGTGGTGCAGTGGGTAATACGTGAGCCCCGGAAAGGATAGCCGTGGGTTCGAATCCGGACTGGGATCCAGTTTTGCAAATATCTCAGCATCATTGTGGCCGTATTTCATATCAAACCGTGCCGTTAAAAAAAAATAATAGCTAGTAAACAAAAGGTTAAGCTTATCACAGTTTTACTCCACTTTCTCCTTATTTTCGTTATCATCATCATCGTCATCAACATAGTGAACCCACATGTTGCCAATTTTCTGTCACTCAACGTTTTCGTCCTCATGGCTTGGCCTATCATTATGTTGTTGTCAAGGGTTGATGCTTTGTCAACTGCGTAATCGACCACATGTCGCCCCGATGTGTGCGATCCTGCTACCAGACAGGTAAGCTCGTCCGCCTCGTCCACCTCGTCTACCCACTTGCACATCCACATCAACACTGTTACACACAATGCTATCAGTTGGCCCGTTATCATCCGACTTATCCCATTAGTCTCAACATTCATCGTTACCTCCAACTTCTTTATCATTGTCGTTGTCGTTTTTGTTGTCGTCGTCATTATTGTCGTTGTTCTTGCTATTTTGTTCCGTTAGTGTGACAGCCTTATTGGTAACGACGATGTTAGCAGAACTTCTAAGCTTGATTTCATCGCTACTATTTCAGCCGGTAACCGGTTCTAATGGTGAGATGTCCGACCTTTTTGACTCTCATTGCCGTGAAGTCAACAACGAGTGCTCGATGATTGCCTGCGCTATAGACGAGTTTTTAAGCGTTTTTGATTAAAAGAAAGCGTTAATGTACACATTTTGTTACTTTCTGTGGTAAAATCAGTGCATGTTTACGTATTCAGATGGTCTCTTTCTTTTCCTTTTCCTTTTTTCTTTCCTTTCTTTCCTCTTCCTCTTCCTCTTTTTCTTCTTCTTCCCGTTATTATTATTATTATTATTATTATTATTATCATTGTTATTATCATTATTGTTATTATTGCTATTGAGAGTTAGTGCTATGGAATGGCGCTCCCTATCGCTTAACTACCATCTTGTGACAAGATTTCCTTATAAACGACGGCTACTCTTAGTATTCGCATTTGTTTAATATCAGTTGAGTTACCAAACTGAAATGTCGACAAGATTGTTTAGAGTGTGAGTGACCCAGATGAATTATGAATCCTTTACTGTACATCACCAGCCATCCACGAATTCTCCCACTTCCAGAAGTTGGGACAACAAGCCACTTAGTAATAGGATGTGGCACGGTGAGAATCAATGGAGTAAATCACTGGCACTTTTATATATTGGTTAAAATCTCCTAAATAAATCAAAGAGTTGTCCACTTTAATTCGCCGTTTACTTCGTTGGGACAACAATCTCAGGAAAAAAACCTCATTTGCTACTCCGATCACACTTGTGAGTAACACCGGCCATGAAACACATCCGTTTCCTTATCCCAAATAAATCGTATTTTCTGTAAAATTAAAATCTGAAAATGAATGGAGACTACCGACGAAAGTCGTATTTACGTAAGGAAATGATCCCAACTACCAGAAATTATTTTTTACGTATCATTACGGTGGGGCGCACGTATCACAGTGGTCAGGGCGCCCTGCAATACGCATGGGATTGATCCTACGCCCCAGACTCACGAAGCCTTCCATTCCTCTAGAGTTGGCAAATTGGTGCCACACCTGTCTGGGAGGATAGGACGGCTGACTCGATACATCGGTAAGCCACCGTGAGCCGTTGTTAGGTCAGATACGCATTCGATCACTTCCAACGATGCTTGATGAAGTCGAGTGCATGGCAGATCCCCTCAGGGATTCAGAGCTTTATCCACTTTTTTTAACATCACAGTTGTTTTTCGTCCGCGATTTCATCTCTATTCCGGCAATTTGTTGCTTTCGAGCCGTTAATCGACCGCGACTGACTACTATTCAGCGTAATTCGTGCGATCACGTTAGTCGGGCGACCGATTTCGAAATCACCTCACATCGTGTTAGTCGTTTCGTTTAGAAGTGGTGTTAAACGGGAAGATTTCCTCCTTTTTTCTTTCTCTTTTTTTGGAAGAACGTTTTCGAAAAAATCATTGTGAGGGTTTTTTTTCGTAAATCTTCCGTATTTTTAGTCATTTTTTTGCTATTTTTACAGGCGAAACACCGCTATGATTTTTCTTTTAGTGCTACACCCAAATTCTTCCACACTTTTGCCACTGTTAAAAATTTTTCAATCTTTAGCTTTTTTAATTGTTGCCCATTACTTTTTTTGAGCAACAGATTGCCCAAGTAGAGATCTTCAAGTTGAAGAGCTGAAGATGATTTCCATGTAGAAACTCGAAAGAGAAAAGACAAAAGAAACTATGGTTTCAGTGCATTACAGTACGGTATTAGAGTCTTTAAACGTTGGGATTCTGTCTTTTTATTCTCCGATGGAAAAGAAAGTAGAGATAAATCGAGAGTAGAGGGAATTTCTTGGGGGTTGTAATGTGTCGTTTGCGAATTTTCAACCGTTTCATCGTTCTTAGTTTCTCCTGTTTTTTGTTTAAGTGAAATATCGTTGCTCTTCCGAAGATTTGAGCGAACAACCTCATACGGCGAAGTCCAAGTATTTGAAGTATTCGTAAGATTACTATGAAGGGTAACGCAAAAAAAGTCGTCTCGGCTGAGCGGAATGCACTCTCTTTCTTCGAGCATTTAAAGGAGAAAATACTTTAAAGTCGTAATTTTATTGTTAGAGAACATTTTTACACAGAGAATAACTGCAAACGAAAGGCCGTTAAAGGCCTCTCTCATAGAATGACAATCATAACCGGTTCGCTACAAAGGGATTTTCTGAGAGTCTGGGAACGGAAAAAAATATCTCAATCCTCACAAAACTTCTTAGCTCTTGTGATTTTGAATACAGCGGATATGAAAGCTTTCATACCAATTACTGATTTATTAGGGTTCATTTTAGAAAATGTAAACAGTTATAATACTGCGGTAATAAAGAAACTTTTTAAGTAATTTTTCTAATTCACTGTCTTTCTTCGATAAGCAAACACGAGGTTGATACCGTAGGATTTATCAGCACACAATAGCTGACGTTTCGGCGCTTTCGCCTTCTTCTGAGTCAGGAAAGGTCAAATTGACCTGCGTTCTACTCTGCCAAACACTTTCATAACCCAAGCAGATAAGACTTGACACATAAATTTGCGTTCGCATAATGAACAGCCTCACTCAAATACCCCACCGTTTCATGCCGTGCAAGTATTCCAATTAATTTCTGGAGAGCAGCCGCACAGAGTAACACATGGGTGAAGATTGTGCCCGAGTCAGGTCATTGAATCAGCCTGACGTGTAGCGCGAGGCCACTCGTGATAACAAGACCTCCTTGCGGCTAATTTTTTGGAATTTTGGAATTGATCCAAAACGCTTCAAGAGTTTTATGGCTGTCTTGGATTCCTCTACGAGTATGATGACTTCTACTTTAAAATGTTCTCCATTATGTTTCTGTGTCCTATGGGCGTCTAGTGGAGTGTTTGGTTTCAATTTAGATTTACCGACTAGGTATTCTTTTAAGCGGACGCAGAGCGGTCTACCCGTTTCGCCAACGTTTTCGTCCCCACACGCTTTACAAGAGATTAGGTACACTGTAACCGATCTCACGCAATCACCTTCTCTAGCGTTAATGCATATTATGCAATTTTTTCGTTATACACAGACGGTCGCATAGGCGAACTAACGTCTTAGAGTGTCCGGCGGTACTTCTATCACTTTTACCGAATTCTCTAGACCGGCCCTTTTTAAGCAACGTTTTGAAACTCCAGTTATTTTAAAGGTCAAGATGAAGGGGCCTTATTTTTTTTATAATTAAAGTGTAACTATTTAGATTTTATAGGTGGATACGTTGAACTAGACGCTCGTATGTGGAAGACCGAATTTCTTTAATATGTTTGAGATTCTAATTAACTGAAACTAAACGAATTAGTTCCTCAGAATTTATCTAAAATCTAGTATTGAAATCTTCCCTCATACCTCATGTTCTTTTCCACTGTTTATTTTTTTCGTTTCAAATGAAGGACTCTTTTTTAACTCGCTTGGTTCCTCCCATTTATTTTTCCCAGCGTTAATGAAGAGATCTGAAAATAAAATTCAGGAGACTCTAGTGATTCAATGGAGAGCCTTGGTTAGTACAAAGCTGGTGTTAAACTAACGTCCAAAAAATTTGTAAATGAAAATAGTGGTGCTGAGTCGTAATATCCTGATCGAAAACTTGGTAAACAAAACGCAGTAATTGGTTTGCGATTTGATTTCATCTATGGTAAAAACAAAAAAGTGCAGGAAAAAGTGACATGAAGAACTGTTTTGAAGAAGAAGACGTTAAGGACAATCAAAGTAATGTTGCGGTGACAAAAAAACTCTTATAGGTCTTCGAGAGCGAGACGAAACGAGTGAAATGCAAATGAAGTTGACTGGACTCGGAATAATTAAATGGTATGAAAGGTAGTGAAGACATCACGGATCACAGAATCGACAGCTGAGACAGAATTCGTTGAAAAAATAGACGCAAAAAACCCGGTGAAACCAGAACTGTAAAGATTGTGTGGAGTTGCATTCCACTTAAAAGATATACTATGAGTTCTAGTGTTAGCTTAAGAGTCCAAGAAGGTATCGATTAGTACTACAGAGGTTAAATGACAGTCGGTTTGAAAAAATATACTAAGAGTGTTTTCTTCTCTTTTCACTTCTCATCGTTTCCTATCATAAACGAGTGGTCTTCTTCACCATCGCATATGTTTTTGTTTTACCAGTTACGACGGTCGTTTAAATCAAAAAAACGACTGTTTAGGAAGTTAAAGTTGATTGATGAGAAGTCGTCGTTACTTTTTAGTGAATTTCTCGCTGACGTCAGTGTGAAATTTTTTATTGTACAGTAAGAAATCAAACATGATGTTGGGCTTTTGAAAGTTTATTGTCGCACAATATATCCATATTAATATATTAATTTCCGAGAACTACTAGCGTTTCAGTGGGGGCGCGTGTGAGACAGTGGTCGGAGGCGTCGTGCAACACACACATGGGATCGATCCCCACTCCCGTGGCTCACCAAGCCTTCCATCCCTCCAGGATCGGCAAATTGGTACCAAACTTGTCTGGGAGGATGGCAGCACTGACTCGATATATCGGTAGTCCCACGCGAGTCATTCTAAAGGCCAGATATGCATTCAGTCACTTTCGAACGATGCTTAATGAAGTCGAATGCATGGCGGATCCCTCAGGGATTGATCAACGCCGAGAGCTTTATCCTTTTTGACTTTCCACAAGTGAAAAATCGCCAATGTTCTTTCTACCAATTTATCTGAGTCCTAACTCTTAATTGTAGTTGCTTCGCCCACGCTTTTTTCATTGCTCACTGCAATCTTAGTAATAATTACATGATGTCGATGTGTTTTTTACTTGATAAGGCTTTGTACTAAATTAGTACAAACTCTGCAGTATTTCTCAAGGTATCCTTACCGTAATCATCGAGTGAGATATACTTCATACCATTATGATTAGCGATAAATCACTGTTTTCTCAAATGTTCTCTGATTCTGATTAGTTTGTGTTTTCTTTGGTGATCTGTTATGTTATGCTATTTACTAGTTCACCTACTTGTATATGAGTGTGTCTGTCTACTTCTGCTGTTATCATTCATCCATCTATGCGTCTGTCCATCCGTCTATCCATCTGTGCACCCGTCTATCTCTCTGTTCGCCCATCGGCTCATCTATCAGTTCAGGATTCTATTCACACAGACGCACAGACCTCTCTACCCTCCTTCCTGCCACTATGCACATCCGCACTGATTTGATTGGTATACTCGATGCCAATTTCACACACACGTGATGATCATCTGCTTCTCTGCCTTCACTTCTTTTTTTTAATTGTCGTTGTTTCCCTACGATCATCTCTGCTTCTCCGGCTTTCCTGTTCATCGTTGGTGACCACCACTGTCCGTCCTACGATCATCTTTTCCCTAATCATCTTCCTATCATCTAATCCAGCTACATTTCTTGCTCCAAGCTCTTTGAAATTCCTTTGTGTTTTTATTCCTTGTTGGAACTTTATTTGCCTAATTCTGTTCCTCCTGTTGTTTTCTGAGCTCGTCTGCCATCTATCCGCTAATTATCCGACTTATCCTATTCGACTAAAATCATCCTTCATTATGAAGTAATTCATAATCACCGGGAAATCGCAATCACCATATCTTCTTCAACAAAGAAAATGAATAGGGAAAATCTTTTTTCCCTTGCTAGTTGAGAATCGTTTTACTGGTGTGATACAGAAGAATGCGAAAGATTCCCTTTAGACCAGGTATTTCTACTTTACATTTTCCTCTTTAGTACACTTTTCTCTGATTTATTAAAGAATTCATTTTTTAAGCGACTCTACGACACATTTCCTTTCCGTTTTTTTTCCGGTGATTTCTTGTTGTTTTCCTAACAGCCGTCGCCATACATCTCATTGAAATCGTTTCATCTATTGTTTTTTTGTTTCTTTCTACTTTCATCCACGTTTCTCGAGCATATTTTTTTCATCTCATTTTCTCTCAGTTCAATTCTCATAGAAGTGTTTAGTTCCTTGTCGACCATTCTCTGCTCTGCCGTCGATTAGATTCTGTCACTTTACGCGTTAGTGCTCCGATGTGATGTGATTCCTATGGTTCTCTAATGTCCTGCCGTCATTAATTTTTAACACTGTAATTTCTTTTTTATTCCATAGGTTAATTCTCATCAATAGGGCCAAATGTATCTCAAAATCATCAATAAAACATTTCGTAAGTAAAATACCGATCAATAAGGCCAATCGTGTCTTAAAGTCGTCAATAATAACGTTTTTTAAGCGACGCCTTTTTTTGAGGGCGTAATAGTCTCCTCAATAGACTTAATTCCGAGTTTTTCCCATTTTAATCCTTCTTTTTCGATTTCCATGTTTCGTAGTTTTGTTAGTTCATGAAGTATAAAATCGCAAACAAATCACAGCAATGGTGTCAGTGCGAAAATTACGAGAAGTGCTTCCACTTTATTCCATCTCTTATTCTTATTATTCTTCTTCTTCTTCATCTTCTGTTTCTTCTTCTTCTTCTTCCTTCTTCTTCCCTCTTCTTCCTTCTTCTTCCTTCTTCTTCCCTTCTTCTTCCTTCTTCCTTCTTCTTCCTTCTTCTTCCTTCTTCTTCCTTCTTCTTCCTTCTTCTTCCTTCTTCTTCCTTCTTCTTCCTTCTTCTTCCTTCTTCTTCCTTCTTCTTCCTTCTTCTTCCTTCTTCTTCCTTCTTCTTCCTTCTTCTTCCTTCTTCTTCCTTCTTCTTCCTTCTTCTTCCTCTTCTTCCTTCTTCTTCCTTCTTCCTTCTTCTTCCTTCTTCTTCCTTCTTCTTCCTTCTTCTTCCTTCTTCTTCCTTCTTCTTCCTTCTTCTTCTTCTTCCTTCTTCTTCCTTCTTCTTCCTTCTTCTTCCTTCTTCTTCCTTCTTCTTCCTTCTTCTTCCTTCTTCTTCCTTCTTCTTCCTTCTTCTTCCTTCTTCTTCCTTCTTCTTCCTTCTTCTTCCTTCTTCTTCCTTCTTCTTCCTTCTTCTTCCTTCTTCTTCCTTCTTCTTCCTTCTTCTTCCTTCTTCTTCCTTCTTCTTCCTTCTTCTTCCTTCTTCTTCCTTCTTCTTCCTTCTTCTTCCTTCTTCTTCTTCCCCATTCCAGATGGCTCGACGTTAATACTACCATTCTACGGTTTCCCGTAGATTGAACGATTAGTGGTGAAATGTCACTAAAGTGTTATTTGATGCGACTCATTTTTCTTACTAGTATACAATTTTCAAGGCTAAGCAGTTTTTCAAGAAAAAAAAAGGGTTGTCTTTACGTAATATTTCCGGTGAATAAGTTCATGTGCGAGCGAGTGAGATGAACGAGATGGAGAAGAAAGGACTTTATGAGATTCCGATCTCCCTGACAACGACAACAACATCGGCCCGCGTTTTGTTCTGTGATGTGACAGTAGTGCCTAATCGTTTTTTTTCCTTCGTAAATCCTCTAACAATCCGGGATGTTGTTCAGGAATGAAGTTATTGATCCGATTGAGTCATATGAGGTCATGATAGTCGAGGTATACGTTCGTCTTTCGAAACCTATCTAACGATGCACTTTAGAAATCTACACCTGTCAGAGTGCCGTGGCTGCACAATTGTTCATTGCAGAAATCTTTTTGAGTTTTTGCACTAAAATTATTTTATACAGTACAAGCGTGCCAACAGTATACCCCCATCATGGCTGGGTGGTATTCCTGAGTGTCGTGCTGCGATGTACAGTGATGAATTCTTCCCCAGCAAGGCCTCCCAAGCTGTGAAGGAGTCCGACGTTTCCATTTAGAAGCCTAGTTAAGAGTAAACCAGTAACAGAAATCACCACCGTCTTTGTATCAAACTAGTCGCATTGTGGCAAGCACCTGTCACATGGGCGACGACTGCCTAGGGTGGTGACAACCCGAGGAAGGTTTCGGCTACGGTGATCTCAGGACTCCAGAGAACCACAATGGGCAAGCCACCAAATATTCGGGGGTGGAAATTATGTTGGGGCCCGTAGAACCAGTTAAGAGGGGTCATCGAAGTATCCAACTAAATATGTATATTACACAAATGAACACTTGCGTATTTATAGCATAGGATTCGCTACGGTGTGAAATCCCTGTGCTAGAAGTGCTTCACCTATTTAAATGCGTTGCTTTTCATCGTTATGAACGTGTTCAGGTGTTCCTTGGTGATTTCTTTTAATCATATCTTTACTTAAATGTTCTTACGAACTCCTTACGAGTTCCACTCACCACAGCACGGCTTTGAGGAAGACGAAATCGCCGAAACGTGTGCCGTCAAACAAAAACAACGACTCTAAGAACAACAACGCCAACAACAACCACGGCAACTTTTATCAATCTCGCATTAGCTCAACATGGGCATTTGCTAAGAACATAAGTGAATACATCGAATATTTATGGTTTATAGAAAGTCGGTCTTTTGAGTTATCATATCTTAACTGTTTTTGTTCGTTAGTTTCGAAACACCTTAACTGCCGTTATAGAATCGATCAGTAACGATCAATGCCTTCCTGTTTCGTAGGGTTAGTGAGGATTTTTTTACAGCACTTTTCGAAAAATCACACTAATAAGAAGCACTTATGATGTCATAGGTATCTCTGAAACCTCGCTAACTTCCTTTATTGAGGAAATCCTATCATATTGGAAATACTGGTTAAAGGAAGCACTTAATTGTTGATGAATTTGAAGAGCCTTTAATGAGGAATTCTTTTCCTCCATTCATTCATTATTTCATTCATTCTGCTCGACCAAATAACGCAAGCGTTCCCGGGTGTTTTTTCATTCACTACGACCTCATCGAATAAAGAAAAAATTGTGTTTTTTCATCTAGCTATCATCTACTTTGATTCTTCCTGGTTCCTTTAACTCTTCAGGGACCGATTCAGCTTTGGCGCTTAGATATATTTGCACTCTCACGACGGTGTGAATCCATTAGTACTGGATTTGGGACGATTTCCAACTTTTAAATCATCAATTTCAGGTAGCTGAAGTTGGAACTAAATATATTCAAGCCTCTATTTTTGCTTTTCTCAAAGAATTAGCTTAGACTCGCGTGTTTACCTAGCATGGCAACAGTAAAAGTAAATACGAATTATTCCTTGTTTGTTGTTTGCACTGATTTTAGTGACGTGCCTTGATTTCATTGAAGTCATAAAATATGTCTTTATGTATTGATTTTCTGTGGTTAATAAAATAAACGAGGTTCGAGGAGAGGTGTCTTCTTTCCAGACCTCGTTCATAACGGATGGGACGAAAGAGGCATGACAAACATGCAGAGAGAGGAGGCAGTGCCACCTTTTACGTGCTTTCCATTTTTGTCCGTGGCACTACTCTGGTCGTCTGTGCTCTGTTTGTAGTAGAATTCTCTATGTATAAAACATAAGGGAATTATTATTAAGATGATTTGCCTATGTTTCTTAACAATGAAACGGACGAGAAACCAAAAAACTGTTTTTTCCCTTTGAAACAATCACGGCTGCTTAAATTCTAGGGATTTTTTTTGCTTGTTCTTCTGTCAGTTGTATTGCTTTCATTTCACTTAGGACATACTTACTTACTTGATACTTGAATGGCCCGTCCTCACTGGTTGTGGGAGCCTCAGCATAATCTCCATTTTTCGGAGATTTGCTGGTTAAGCCATTGTGGTTCCTTGGAATCTTGAGGTCAGCCTGGCCAAAGTCTGCCCCAAGTCTTCACCATGACAGGCAGTCGCAGCCTTTGTGGATCAGAGGGAGATTTGCCACCATACGACTTTGATACCATGACGGTGGTGGATCCTGGTATTGGTTTACTCTTAGCTAGGCTTCCTGATGGAAACGCCCTACTCCTTCTCATCTTGGGAGACTGCCAGAAGATGGATCCCCCCGCTGTACATCGCAGTCCGAGACCCAGGAACACCTCCCAGCCACGATGAGGCGGTAAACCATTGAGAAACTTAGGACACAGGAATAGTCAAAACTAAGCGCGACATTGAGAAGTCCTCAATTTTTGTGAAGGTGATGTGTTGCTTTCAAAAGGCGTGAGCAATTCCTTTCTGCGAACAAGTAATTGTTATTCCCTGAAGGATATTAAAACGAGGCCAAGGAAGAAAGAAGACGATTATAATTTGTTTACTAGCAGATTACGACTGAAAGCACTACGTCTAATGGAGAAATGGCAGCAACGTCACAAGAATAAATGACATACCCTATTATTCGTTGTCGTCATCGTCGTGGTTGCTGATTTCATCTGACGCCTTTCTTTTCGTCGAATGGAGAAGCTCGTCGACGGACTTCCGTTTAGTTATCATCGCGTTCGTGATCCGAGGAACAAATGAGTCGCCGTTGTGCACATAGGTTCTTAAGGACTCTTATCGATTGTTACACCTAAGAAATATTTGAGAGAGAGATGCACGTCATCTATCAGCGGCCGGAAATAACTACGCTACTTTCTCATTTTCATCGACGCCTTCACTTCATCTATGGAAATACTCGTATCCTCCTTTGTTTAGAGCAGATACTTCAAAGATTTCTACAGGTCTTTGAAAACCAGGTTTTGTAAACGTAACCAGTTTGTACTCACAATGATATCATCACCACCACAAACACAACAGGGTCGTATAGAGGAGGGAGATATGCTGTATGAAATAATGATTAGGAGTTCTCTGGGGGATAACCTGCAGTGGTTGTTTGAATATCTGAACGACTTCACGGTGTTTCTTTTCACATAAGTCCAGTTTCTTAGTAGTTAGTCATTTTTTTTAAGATGTTAGTCTTTCGCGTTGTGATTAGACTTCCAGCCTTGCTAATTTTCAGATTTGGAGCGAGTTTCGAACTATAAAGATTGCTTTCGGGTTATTTTTCTGTAGTCAAGCTTAGCAGGAATCTACTAACTCTTTAATTTATTCCGCAGATTTTTTCTCCACTTCTACATTTTTATGTTGTAAACGATCTGCCACAGCTTCATGCTCCACTAAAACAAGTGACGTTGACTGACGATACTTAAGAATTTATAAGTAATTCAGTTTGCTATAAACGAATAAGACTGAATGAGTCATTGAATGAGTCATTTTTTCTCGATAAAGCAACATTAGCAGAACGTTGTTGGACGTCAATGGCTAGGAAATTGGATGAGAATGTTTCTGTCCTGACTTTAACAACTTCCCCGACTTCATCATCTTTTAGATTAAAGGAAAACTCAAATTCATGTCTTGGCATATAGGCGGGCGCGAAACTGCCTTAAGGCATCAAGTTTGACCGTAGCTAACAGTATGCCATGCCATCATTCCCATGTTTTCGGTTCATATTTTCGACTGACTATGCTAATTTCAGTAGAGTTTTCTCACTATTACCCCCTATTGAGGCAGAAAGTTTATCCCACTGCCGTTTCGCTCTGTGTGTATGTATATGTATAATGAGGTATATGTGTACGTGGCCGTGCATGTGAAGGAGAGAAACATTTCAAAAAAAAGTCCATTACTACTAGGACTCTTGCCTGCTATTTTTTTGATTTTTCGACCACTCTTCCTTTCTATCAGATTGTTGTTTTTTTTATTTGTATGCATGTATGTGTGTGTATGTATGTGTATATATGTTTGTCTATGAGTATATATGTGGTGTATATGTGAGAGAGTTTTTTGGAAAGAGATGACGGTCTGAAGAAGTCATGTCGGCTATCTTTCTGATTTCGCAGCGGTGCATTAAGAAAGTCTCATACTTTCTTATTGAAGGTGTTTGGTAGTTACTGTAGTGGTTACGATGACCCAGTGGCGTTATACTCTGGATTTTCAACGTGAGTAACCAAAATGTTACAAAAAGATTAATAGGAACCGTAGTGGTAGCAAAATTACTAGTAAAAAAACAAAGCACAAGGATGTCCGCGGTTATTTTGACTTTCGTACATTTCCTATTTTATCCAATTCATGGCTCTTGTTACTCTCCTAACTAGTTCAATTTAATGGCGCATTTATGGTACAACTAACTAAATGAAATAAATCGGGCCTGCCCTCATTGAGAGAAACTGGGGATACCACACGTTCAGAAAAAGCCCATTATTTGTGCTGCTGTTTTTAGCGGAGAGGTTGCTAAGGTAGGCCCACCCTGCCCTGCCGCTGTATAGGCTCACTCATCCGGGTCGCTGAATCGGAACGCTCAAATCTTTATCTGTTTGTCTGACCACATTGGACGGTGCATGAGTGGACGATGATGACCAAGCTCACGCAGTTCAAAGATTTATCATCCCAACCCATCCACGTAGTTTATTACTTTTTCTACGATTTTAGGCATTGACAACATTTTCTCAAGTGTTGGATAACTAGATGATCTCAAAATTTTCATCTCCTTGTTACTTTCTATGTCCATCATAGCCGTATCCACTCTTCAGAGTTCCCAATATACTTCTAGTTTTAGCCGTTGTCGTCACATTACATAAAAGTGCGAGTTTTTTCTTCGGACGATTTTTGATGCAGGAAGACGTTGTGATGTCCGAAATGGATTGTTTCCATTGTTAAGCCGGTTGCATTGGTGATCAATGTGGACCCTAAAAGTTCGCCCTGAGGAGGTTTGTCCCCCTATTTGTCCTTTCCTTCGAGTCACATGTATAACGTCAATTCTCGACATTCGACTCAATGCAGGCATTTATGCTGCTACATAACTATTACATGTTTTTTATCCATACAGCCCATCTCCATGTATTGTGCGGATCCCAAAACTTCTTTCATTTCGTTCTTGGTCTTGCACTGCTCTTCACAAGGCTTCGGACTCTGCATATTGTTTCGGATACCATTTTGTCGTTTTCATCAATGTAATTGAATGTTGCTCTGGTTTCTTTCTCTAGAATCCTAGGATAGCTTTGCTAGAGTGGTCCGACTTCTTAACTGCGAACCATCCATCGCCTGCGTTTTTGCATCGGAGGAAGTTTTTCCCAGATGAATATGGCACCAATTTGCCGAATTCGAAAAGTTACGGGCTTGGTTAGCCAAGAGCGAGGGCCAAATTGGCCACTACGCGTCCATTGAACTGGATTTCTAACCGCTTCCTTTTACGTGTCAATTTTAACCTATGTAATCGGATCATTTGTTTTCAGCATATTATAATATTTCACGGAGAGATACCTATGAGTACAGAAAGCCGTTCTCTGTTAGATAGAGGAACTCATAGAAGTTCTGCTTTGTATTAATTTCGCAACCCTACTCTACCATTCATGGGTAGCCTGCCGGATTCTGCAAAAACAAGGGAGAAACAAGAGTTGTCGAAGGTGTTTGTGTCTTCTAGCCGCCTTTGAGCTTCTCCTCATTCATTTCTTTGCAGGCTCTTCGCCGAATTGACGTACATTATGCAATTTTCATGGATGCAAACACGTCCAGCATGCCCACGCATGCATGAATCTGTTGACATACAATATATTATATAATATATATATATATGTATATATATATATATATTGAAGTTATGAGCCATTGTAAGAGTGGTGTTGAAGCGCTGAACAGAATGGCCATGAACTCAGTGGCAGACTATTTCATATAAAGATCCTCAGCAAGAAAATTTGGTACTCTTCCTCTCAAGCTTGCATGATCCAGTGTTCCACCTGAACCTCTGGCACTCAAAGGAGACTCATGGAGCGTTTGCTGGATTTTTCAGATTCCTTTTGGTGATTTACTATCTTACTGCTTTGAAGATTTTTCGTCCACCTCTACTCTCTTCCGTATCGATGGCCAGGCTAGCACCAACTCGATACCTCTTTTCGGATGCCCATCTAATAACAAACTTCTGCTCATGAACGACGCTGGTGAACGTCCATTTGGCGACAAACCTTTCTTTGCAATTCACATGGGTCCTTAACTGTGTCTGGTAACTTCCTGAGAACTGAGAACATCGTTCGTTATCCGAGGACTCTAGGGAACAAAAAAAAACCGCCCTTCCAACAACAACCATCAATAGACTATAGCCGAATCGGAATTCGCGCTAGGCCGGCATAATTCATGAAGCCGGCCATTTAAAATGTTCAAATATCACTTAAATTTATGCGGGATCTTATATTGAATACGATAAATCTTTCTGTGCTCTCACATCTTCTACGACATCTGCGGTATTTCTCTGCTGGTAACTACATAACACTGAGGATTATATATATATATATATATATATATATATATATATATATATATATATATATATATATATATTATATATGTATAAATTCAATAATGCTGAGATATTTGCAAAACTCTGGACCGCAGGTGCCTATGGTGGGGAACGAACGCGCTATTGTCCTTTCCGTGGAGTAGCGCGCGCTTACCACCACACCATGCAGGTCCTTCGTTTCGCCTGTCTCTCAGCTAGTTCTATTGATCTATGCCATCAGCAATCACCCCCTCAGCGGGATTGATCTGGGGAGCGCAAATCGGCAACGAACCCAGTTAAACTGAGGCTTTAGTTATAATCACAATCTTAACCGTTTTATTTACTGCCTACTCTTTGTAATGGTGATTGATGATGGCAGAGATTGATAGAACTAGCTGAGAGACAGGCGAAACGAAGGACCCGCATGGTGTGGTGGTGAACGCGTTGTTCCCCGGATAGGACAATAGCGCGTTCGTTCCCCACCGCAGACTGCGGTCTGGAGTTTTGCAAACATCTCAGCATTATTGAAGTTATATTTCGCAATATACCCTACCATTAAAAAAAGTAGGGAGTAAATAAAAAGGTTAAGATTGTGATTATATATATATATATATATATATATATATATATATATATATTTTGCCTCACCCATCTTCGCATTTACTATACGGATGCCAGTGCTTCTCACATTCAATTCGTTTCCTCGCATTCTTCGTCTACGAAAGGTTTTTTGAATCACCTGCTATTTGAGAAATGTTGTTTTCTTCATGAATGTTGTTGAATGCTGCTCGAGTCGATTCTCTGTCGACTCCTTGCATAGCTATGCTAGTGCGTTCCTGTATTGCATTTGAGGGAGTGAGCTGTGCCCAAACAAGCGTGGTACCAATTTCGCGAACTCGGAAGCATGAGAGGCTTCGTGAGTCCGGGTCGGGGGTCGAACCAGCACCGCACTGTTGATGAACGACATCATTACAGCTATGCTTTTTTTTCCCCTGAACATCCTGGTTATGTCTCTCAGCTTTTCTCAATTGCCCAGAATTTCCTAGGAAGCTTTCTGTATGCAGTCTTATAACTGGAAATCGCTATCATTTCTATGTAGACTCATCTAAAAAAGGATAAAGGACATAAAATATCCAGTGTTAATCAACTGCTGATTGCTAGGCCATGCATTCGGCCTCGCCAAGCATCGTTAGAAGTGATTGAATGCGTATCTGGCCTATACAATGACTTGCGGTGACCTGCTCGATGTATCAAGTCAATGCTGCTATCCTACCAGACAAGTACCAATTTACCGACCAACGAAGAAATGAAAGGCTTAGTGAGCACGGGATCATAAACTGGGATTTTTTTCGTACCTGCTTCAAATCCTTCTAAACTTAAGCATATTTTTTATTTATTTTATTTTATTTGGTCCGTCTTCACGTCTAATGTGCGGATTCCAGCACATCTCACATTCGATTCGCTTCCTCGCATTCATTGTCCACGAAGATCTTCGAACTTTTACGTGTGGCTTTGGTGGCTGCTTGAGGATTTCCATTTCATCTTTAATGTTGTAGAATGCTGGTCGAGCGATTCTGCCTAGAGTCCTGAAATAGCCGGGCTGGAGCGTTCCCAACTGGATTGCAGAGAGTGGTTTTTTCCCAGACAACTCCTGTATCAGTTTACCGACTCCGGAGGGATGAGAGGCTTGGTTGGCCCGGAGCGGAGTCGAACTAGCACTATGCTCGTGATGACGGACATCACTACCGTTGTGGTATACGCCCCTTGAGCATACAGTAGCATTATGTTTCGGTCATATTTAAACCTTTTGGGTTTCCCATATTGGAAAAGTGCGGTGAATGCCAAGTTGTGAAACTAATGTTAATGTTCTCTTTTCTTTGACCTTATCACTCAACTACTGAAATATCGTAACTTCTCTTTTTGCGACATGTCTTTAAATCCTTACCAGTTTTGCTTTCCTATCATAGAGAGTCTCAAAAGAAAAAAAAACCTTTTTAAGGTGAAGTAAGTTTATTTATTCATATGTTCTAATGGACCGATCTTGTTGAGCTGATGCGAGGTTGGTATAAGTTTTTCGTTGTCGTCGTTGCTGTCGTTGTCGTTGTCATTGTTGATGTTGTTGTTGGTCGATAGCTGACGTTTCGGTGATTTCTTCTTCCTCAGGGGCGTGTTGTTACCAGTGAAATAAGTTTAATTTAAAAGGTGAACCTGATGTTTTTTATTGCTTTAACATGTTCAGCAGGTTCTGCTACACTGTTCCGATAGTGTCAAGTTGAAAAGCAAGTTTTCAGCTTTTCCTTTTAAAAAAACTCTGTAAAATAAAGTTGCTGAAGTGAGATCGGGGGTGGAGGTTATGATTTTTGCGTCAACTGTTTTGATCTTGTCATCATAGGTTTTCTCTTAGTTTCCTAGTTGATGGCATTGGTTGCAATTTTTGTGATTCGACCTTTGACCGTGGCCATTATGGATCGCATTATCGGAACTGACACCATCACGAGTTCGTCGATGGTACTGTTTCTTTTCGCCAGTGACAGCCAATCTGCCAACGCAAACATTTGATGACGAATAATTTCACGCACACACGCCGACCGACAAACACCCACCCACACTCACACGTCGAGCCACTGATCATCGCCTGATTCAGGAAGATCGATAGTGTCGGCATCGTCTTATTCAGTAAAATCTTTGTTGCTGACAGCGCCTGATTGAGGACGATCATTGGTCCCAACATTGCCTAATATAAGACAGTTGATAGTGCTGACTTCTGACAGCGCCGAAAATTGCCATCATATTCGGACAACTGATCCCTAAATGTTAATCTTGAAGTTCGGATGAGATCTCCACAGTTTTTCTTTCATTTGATTTTTTATTTTTTTGTTGTTGAATAACACCAGTTTTAATTTTATGAGGTTAGATAGTTAAACAAAAAGGAGGAGAATTGTTTTAGGATTTGGGAATATAAAAATTATCCCTCTTTTTGGAAAGAGTTTCGTGTTCACTTCGTTAATTCTAATCTGTGAAAACCGTTGGTCATTTCAAACTTCTCCTTTTCTTGTTACTACGGTACTATAAATATTGGAAAAAACTCATCCATGGTTTCATTTTCCTGTGACGAGGTCTTATATATTAAGCGTATATTTTTTTTATTTTTATTTTACTTAATATGACCCGTCTTAAAAAGGGGCGCGTGTGGCGCAGTAGTTGGAGAGCGCCACTGAGGCACAAACGTGGAATAGATCCTCGCGCCCCGTGGCCCACCAAGCCTTCTATCCCTCCGGGGTCGGCAAAGTGGTACCGGACTTGTCTGGGAGGATAGCAGCATTGGCTCGACAGATCGGTTGGCCACCGCGAATCATTGTAAAGGCCAGATATGCATTCAATCACCTCCAACGATACTTAATGAAGTCGAATGCGTGGCGCATCCCTCTGGAATTGATCAACACCGAGAGCTTTATCCCGTTCGATACTTTGCGGATCCCAGCATTTCTCACATTCGGTTCGTTTCCATCCACATCCATTGTCCACGAATATCTTCCAACTTTACATGTGGCTTCGGTTGCTGCTTGAGGATTTTCATTTCATCTTGAATTTCGTAGAATGCTGGTCGAGCAACTCTTCCCGGAGTCCTGAGATAGCCAGCCTGGAGCGTTCCCACTTAGATTGCAAGGGAGTGATTCTTTCCTAGACAAGTCCAATACCAATGTCCCGACTCTGGAGGGATGAGAGGCTTGGTTTGCCTGGAGCGGAATCGAACTAGCACCGTGGTCGTGATGACGGACATCACTATCACTGTGCTATCCGCCTCCTATTAAGCGTATAATTCAACAAAAAAGCAAGCGAATTCTTTTATATGCAAAATATGCAAATATTTCTTTTTTCAACTGATCAACACTAGGTTTAATGGAAATAATTACGATTTATTGCAGTTTTCCATAGAGCATAAACCGAACTAGCATCGCTCACCATCGTCACTCCTGCACAGAACCAACGTATTGGTAACGCCAAACACTGGAAATCGTTTTTGTTTGCATTTCCTGTTCCCAAGATGTTTGCGCGGCCGTCGAAGTTGATTACCGCCTGATAGAGAACCCGAAGTCGTCGCTCACAACACTGGCCAACCGAGTCACTTACACGAGTCGCGCGAAAGAATTCGCCAGCCGAGTCGCATTGTACCCTCAGCGTCTGCCAATCATGTCACACCGTGCTGTGGCGGTGGCCGGCCGACTTGAATTGTGCTGTGGAATTCCCCAGCCGAATCGGCAGGCATCATGGCGTTGACTAACTGTGTTACGGATATCCCGTCACAGAACTCTGCAGCCAAGTCGAACCGTGCCACAGAATTGGCCGGCCGAGTCACTCGCACCCACAGCAGCTCATCACAAAAGGAATTGTAGCCAATCGAGTTGCGAAGCCATGTGAGCCATTTTGGTGTTGAACATGAACTCAGTAGAAGAGTGGTTGTAAAATCCCACGGTTACCTTGAAAATTTAGTACTAGCAACAGATTTCATTAGATATAAGCTTTTCGGAAACTGAAGATCTTATTTGGTATTTTACTTTACGGCATTTTTTTCCCACCGTTGCCTCTTAATTTTCACAATCTATTGATTTAACGTTATCGCTTCTAGAATACCACAGAAATATTGCTTAGCTGTCAAATTCGATGGATTTTTCTTAAACTCTTAGCTCGCTTTTTCTCAGCGCTATATGTTTGCCACTTTCTTCATCTGATTTTTTTTCATTTCAGTTTAAAGCTACGAACTTTCGATACCTTTTTTTTCATTTTCATCTCCTTCTTCCCATTGTTTAGTTCTGCCGAAAAATAAGCCGTGGAGGGTCTGAAGATAACATTAAAACGTTTTTCCCTTTTTTCTCTTTTATGCCATCCTTTAACATATTTTTTGTTGATAATCCAGCTCTCCTTCTCCATTCGTTTTGTGAATTTGAAAGTTCACATCTTTTATTTTAGATTTTTTTGCTTTTACTAGTAAGATGTAGTTGTATAGCGCAGTGGATTGTTGGTTCTACCTCTGCCGTTGGCAAACCAAGCTTTCCATTCATCTTAGTTTGTCAAAGTGGTACCAGACATAACTTTATATATCACTACGCCATCGCAAGATATTGTAGGAGCGAGGTATACACTCAGTCACCTTTGCGATGCCACGAATTGATTCGAATGCATGGCTCATCCCTGAAGCGCTGATCAACGCCAAACACTTTACCCTTATCCTTCTGTGCTAAGAAACAAACTTCTTCGTTGATCAGTAACTTTTCGCGGTTACCGTCGAACTAGCGATTTGTGTTCAACTTTTCTTCTAACATTATTCTTTAGTTCTGTTTTTTATATTTTTTTAAAATTTTTTGACATTATTCCAAAGCCTCCTTTCCTTTAACATCGGTATGAGTAATCAACATGTATTCTTTCATTGATAAGTTTACAAAAGATTGGTAAAAATGTCTGTTCGGCTAAAGTTTCGACGTCTTCGGCTTTCTCAGAGCCGCTGATCAGAGTCGATGTTCCTTCTTCTCTTTCTTTGTTGTTCCTCTTCTCGATATGGCGTCTTCATCTTCGAATCGATTCCGATTCTCTTCAGTGGAGCATCTCTCTTGACATTAGTTGGTTGACTGATTCTAGATGTAGGTCAATTTTCAGTTTATATCTTCCTAACATTGCGAGTCTTAATCTGCTAATGATTATGTGCACTAAGAGTCAAAAAAAGAGCCTGCTTTGTACATCATCTTCTGTCGGTCGGTGGATCGGCCGATAAACAACCAACTACAAGAATCATTTCCTTCCTGGAAAAATTCCAGTTGTTGGTTGCATGAGTTTTCTTCGTTCCACTACCTGTAGTGAAGATTGGAAAGGCCCAGGCTGTCTTAAAATTCCAAGAAACACCACGGTTTTTACATTCAGTATCTCAATGGAAAACGAGGCGACGGACCCTGAAGCTGGAATCAAATCTACACACCAACCTGAGCACATCATTTGATGGACGGTTGCAGAACAACGAAGCGAATATAGTGCTTGGGACAGTCGCATATCATAGAGAGACGGCCTATCTCTGTAAGTATACATAAAAATGTTAGATAGTTATGCTTCGATTCCTGGTATTTTCGAAATCATATTCGTAACCGAACTCAGTTACGCAGTCCTGTTTTCATTGCCAATTTTTATGGAGGGTATCTTCAGGTTCTGATCAGAATAACACTAGTCAACGATGTAGGTCTGCCTTTAATAATAGTACTACCGGTTTTCGGAGGCGCAGAAATCTCTATCTACCACATTTTATCGGCTGTAAAACAAATGGCAGCCCACGACTTCTTATGGCTAGGTGGACAACAGCGTGCTCCAACTGACAGAATTTCTGTTTTGTTCATCTAAATGGCATTTATGGCGCAATGGTCCGTTCTGCAACGAAGGATGGTGCCACTTCGGTCCTGCGATCCGTGCTAATCAAGCTTCCCATTTTTTGTACTATACTTGTCTGTGGCGATAGGAACAGTAGCTTGTTATATGGACGGACTCTTGGAAGTCACTGTAATGGCCACATACGCATTCAATCACCTCTACGATGCTATGAGTGGAGTCGAATCACTGAATCGTTGATCTTTTATTGTTGCCCACTTAGAATCTGATACAATTCATGCCAGTCAATCGCCGATTAAAAATTTTACAATTTAGTGAGTGATTATGAGAAGCCAGTAAGAAATTTTTCGTTGAATCACTAACGAATAAGGGGGAAAAAGGAAGATTAAAACCAGATTGTTTTTCATATCGCTTATTTCATCAGTAAACCATGAACAGAACGTTTAACGACCCCTCCATCATTTGTAGTGTTGCTAAGCAGCCTCGCGGCTATCCGGTTCGGGGTCGTGTAAAGTGTAAAAAAGATGATACTTTCATGGAATATCCGTTGAAAAAACAGGGCGCCACATCGAGAAGACAAACAACTGTATACCTTTGACTCGGATCATGAAGACGAAGACGCCTAAGCGTTAGCCGAATAAATCTCTTTATCATCCTCGTATTACCTTGATAACCCAAAAAGGTGTTGATCAAAAATTTCGATGTTTATCAATTCCTGAGGGGCTCGCCATGCATTTGAATTCGTCAAGCACCATTGGAAGTAATTGAATGTGTTTCTGCCCTATTAATGGCTTGCAGTGGCCTACTAGTGTATCAAGTCAACGATGATATCCTACAGGAGAAGTCTCGTATGAATTTGCGTACCCGCAAGGCATGGAAGGTATGGTGAGCCTAAGACACGAAATCGAACCAACGAGGACAGGTGCATTGCAGGGCACCACTAACCACCACGTTAAACATGCCAGCGTCAGGTAACCCCGCCATTAATCAGCTTGTGATCCAACGATAAGAGTGGTTCGCTCGGTTGCTCATTTACTGTATATTTTGGTAATATCAATTTTTTGACTTATTATTTACTGCCTACTCTTTTTAGCGGCAGGGGTATATATTGCGAAATATAACTTTAATGATGCTGAGATATTTGCAAAACTCCGGACCGCAGGTGTCTACGGTGGGGAACGAACGCGCTATTGTCCTTTCCGGAGAGTAACTAGCTAAGAGACAGGCGAAACGAAGGACCCGCATGGTGCGGTGGTGAGCGTGCTACTTCCCGGAAGGGACAATAGCGCGTTCGTTCCCCACCGTAGACACCTGCGGTCCGGAGTTTTGCAAATATCTCAGCATCATTAAAGTTCTAGGTAATATCATCTAGATCATCCCATTCTTTCTTTCCTTCGTGCCCTTTCCAATGCATTTACGCCTATTCGTTTCTATCCTGTTAAAAAAGCGATCTACTAATCAAAGCAAATCGAGTAAAAACACTAATTTGTTTCAATGGAACACCTTCCTATGAAGAACAATGCATTTTTTTCGAACAGTTATTTTTTAAATATGTTAACAAATCGATTTAAAGCGTAGCGTTTAAAGCTTAGAAAACGCCGACATTCTGTTATTTTCCCAATATCGACTAATGCCGACCATTTCTGCTACCACCAACACCTCAACCTCTACCGTGCCAAGTTCATATTGAAGTGCTTCGACGTTTGACATCGTACCAATCGCATTCATTCATTTTCTGGATCACAGCCATAGATATATGATGATTCTGTGAGCGTATTGCGTGACTTGTTCTTGAAAGCGTTCTGTTTTTTTCTTCTTTTATAACAAAATAATGAACAACTGCCGCCGCTGGCGCCGCCCTTTCGATATCCGTTTGTGTTTTTTCGTTCTGAATTCTTGAAACGTTTATGGTCGCATCTCTTCAAAATTCGTGGTGAATTCGATTTTCTCTAACGTGCTATTCGGCTGAATATCTCTCATATTATTGGTCTTTTTTTGACTTCACATCTATGGCTATTTCAATTTCGACAATGTCTCTTCATATCTTGCCGTGCTTTGTTTTTACTCCATTTTTTATTGTACCATTTGCCATACCACTCTTCGCTTTCTTAGAAGATTGTCAGCTTTACAGCACTGGTTCAGCGATGCTGTTGGGAGGGATAAGAACCACAAAAAGTTTTTCACTTAACGACTAATAATTTGAAACGTAAGCCGAATAGACATCTCATGTCAACCTCGTGTAAGCTCAACAATATAAACAACTGTTGATTAATAATGTCTCAAAATAAACGCATGGCGGAACCATCGCTGGTTGAGAAGTAGTTTTCTTTTTTTTTGAAATTTAGTAGGCCGGCCATTTTTGAGTTATAATTTATAATACATTAAGACGCTCCCAACGGTTTACCGACTCTTTGTGGATGGGACGTGATCCTGGATGTTGTGCTGCGAGGTACAGCGGGGAGTGGATCACACCCCCAACAGGAATTCCCAAGATGAGAAGGAGTTCGACGTTTCGATCTGGAAGCTCAGCTAGGAGGAAACCAGTAACAGATATCACCACTGTTTTGGTATGAAACTAGTCGCATGACGGCTAATCTCCCTCTGATTCACAAGGGCGGTGACTGCCTGGAATGGTAACGACCTGAGAAAGGCTTCGGCTAGGCTGACCTTGGGACTTTAGGGAACCGCATTGCTAAACCAGCAAATATCTGGGATAGAGATAGTGCAATGTATAAAGCATTCGATGCATTTTTTCAATTACTGACAATATCGATGATTAAAAAAATGTGTTTCCTTTCATTTACTGCCTATGGCAGGTTACTATGTGAACTACAACCATCTAAGGTTTCGAGTTTTCTTATAGCTTAGCGTACTTCTAATTGATGATGATGTAATTCCGCTTTATTGGGGCCGTGCGTGATTTTTAAAGTATTTAACAATAAGTTCTTCACTTGATTTTGCTTTCAAGACAAACTGAGCTTTCTTGAAACAGAACACTATAGAGGGCAATCCGAGACGGAAGTGATTGTCCTTTTAAGTTTTCGCTTCGTTCATAGCCAACTTTCGGGACACTGCCATTCTTCCGCCTTGGATTTCGCTCCATATATGAAATATATAATGTAAGTAATATATAAATAAATATACACGTAATAGTACATAATATAATTACTTACTTTGTTACTTTGATAGTCCATCCTCACTGGTTGTGCGGCCCCCAGCATATTCTCCTTTTTTTCGGAGTTTTGATGGTTAAGCCATTAGGGTTGCTTGGAGTCTCGAGGTCGGCCTATCCAAAATCTGCTCCAGGCCGTCACCACCATAGGCAATCGCTGACCTTGTGGATCAGGGGAGTTGCCGCTTTACGACTAGTTTGATACCAGGACGGTGGTGGATCCTGCTACTGGTTTACTTCTAACTAGGCTTCCTGAAGGGAACGCCGGTCTCCTTCCCAGCTTAGGAGATCCTGCTATGGGATGAATCTCCCCGTTGTACATCGCACTCCCACACCCAGGAACACCCCCCAGCCACGATGAGATGGTAAACCATTGGGGGACATAATATAGCCATGTAATTATATAACACTTACTTAAATACTTGAATAACCCGTCTTCACTGGTTGTGCGGACCCCAGCACAATCTTCACTTTCCGGAGATTTGCTGGTCAAACCATTGTGGTTTTCTGGAATCCCGAGGTCAGACTGGGTAAAGTCTGTCTCAGTTATAATTATATAATGATGTAAATATGTATGACTAAAATATTACATTATTATATTCATATTATGCCCTGACGTGAAAAAATTGTAGCAGGCAGCAGGCAGCAAATAAGGGGTTAATATTGTGATTTCGACTACAGCCTCAGCTTAACTAGGTTCAATGCCTGTTTGTGCTGTCTAGAACAATCCCGCTGACGGGCGATTGCTGATGGCAGCGCTAGGTAGAAAAACTAGCTGAGAGAAACGCAAGGCAAGGGCCTCTGTGGTGCGGTGTCTAATACGCTAGTCCGTGCAAAGGGTAATCGTGGTTCGATCTGGCCAAGGGTCCAGGTTTTGCGATTATCTCAGCATCGCTGTGGTTGTGTTTCAGATCATACGCTGCAGTGGAAAACTATAGTAGCAGCAAAATAAAGGGTCAACATTGTTATAAATATTATTTTTCTTATTAAAAAAAGTGAAAAAATGAGTAAAATTTTATCAATATCATAATTTAATATAATTATAATTTGGTGTGTTGTAAATACCTCTTGCAAAGGTTTTTAAAAAGTATTTGTCCTGTGTATTGGTAAAAAAAAGCCGAATGAATGTTCGCCTTGCTGTTTCAAGTCCTTTGTTGTTGAATTTGTCCACATTTCTTGATTATACCAGTTTTTCGGTTAAACTGGCAACGATCCAACTTTTTATGGGCCCGACTGGGTGCTTGCTGAACGTACGTCTTCACCCACTCTTTTCAGTAACTTCACATAAGTTTTTTAGTGTTTCTAGCCAACTTCATTACTGCTCAAACTTTTTAAAATTTATAGTTGTTTAGTATTTTGAACGAATTTTTTGGCTTTTTTTCTCCTTACGAAGATAGCACAAAGTCAATAGATCGATAAAATTCAGAAAATTGGTGAAATCCAATAATGAAATGCAATTAGCCAATCAGTAGTTTTCGAAGCTGAACTATTATTTTTTCCACAAGACAAAAAGCGTAGGTGGGTGATAATCTAAAAATTTTGTCGATCTTCTTATTTGGTCACTGTAGTTTTCAGTTGTTGGCAAATACCAACTTTTGAAATAATTTCTTTACCTTCAAGAAATTTTTTATTATCGATTTCGTTTCCTTCAGCCATATTTTGTCGAATAAAATCTACTTATTTTTTCCCCATTGCAGGTAGTTAAATTATACGGTAACGGGCATAAAAATCTAACAAGTGGAGCGAATAGGAAAAATGTCACCATAAAAAAATCTTTTAGTAAAAATTTACTGTTTCGAAAGTAATTTGGTAGGGAAGACTCAAACTGTTGAAGCAAAAATTGGGCAAGTAGGGGGATCGAAAATATTTCAGAAAAGGTGTTACTTTGATTTTAAAAAATATTAATTTTTTTCTCAGCAATGGAAATTTTGAATGGGCATTATGAATTACTAGAACGTCCATAGAGCATAAAAAGGGTAAAGCTTTCGGCACTGATCAATTCCTGAGGGATGCGCCATGCATTGGACTTTATTAAGTATCGTTGGAGGTGATTGAATGCATATCTGGCTTTTAGAATGACTCGCGGTGGCCTGCCGATGTATCGAGCCAGTGCTGCTATCCTCCCAGACAAGTCTGGTACCAATATGGCGACCCCGGAGGAATGGGAGGCTTGGTGGGCCACGGGCGCGGGGATCGATTCCACGTTTGTGTTTCAGTGGCGCCTCCAACCACTGCGCCCAGAAACGTCCATACAATAATTTAATCAAATGGTTAATGGCATTCTTCTATCGTGGATTTTTTCTTGTTTAAGAAGCCCTAATTAGCTGTTTTCCTAAGAGCATCTGTTTTGCTTCTGGATTTCTTTATGATCTCTTGACATTAGTCTTGACAATGAACACCAGCCACCTCTTTCCATGGAATTCTGATGTAACTTCATTATTCGTATCCGTCTGTTTACCATTTTATTTTCTGTGCTATCTTTTAGAGTCCTGTTATTATCATTATTATTATTATTATTATTGCTATTTTTGTTTCATATTACTTCGTCGACTAACATTTATTGATTGGCTACTTGGCAACTATCCAGGAATCGTTCTTATCTATTCTGTCATCTTTTTTTTCTTTTCAGAATGTCTCGGATTGGCGTATTCGGTCAGATTTCCGAGATCACAAATCATCTGTTTCTATCCGGTGCCGGTTGTTTGAAACCGGAAAAAATTCGACAAAAACAAATCGTTTTCATCGTTAATGCTACCACTGAGGAACCAAATTCGTATATTCAAGGTGAGTATTCAGACTATACATTTTTATAAGTGATTCAACCACAATGATGCTGAGATGCTTGCAAAACTCCGGACCACAGGTGTTTGCGGTGGGGGAACGAACGCGCAATTACCCTTTCCGGGGGCTAACGCACACTTGCGGTCCGGAGTTTTGCAAATATTTCAGCATCATTGTGGTTGAATCAATTGGAATAAGCACCAAATAAAAAATTTAGCACTATGCATTTTTACACTTTTTAATTCTCTTATTGGTCGATTAGAACAGAATAACGTTGGTGATTGCGAGTGTGTTCAGAATTCGTAAACGCTAGGAAGAATATCGCCAAAAAGGACAAACATTGCCTAAGATTTGTAAAAAACTTGGTTTATCATAGGAACTGAAAATTTTGAGCTTTGAATTTATCAATAAAGAGAAGGAAATCGTTCATTGTTTAGTCTGGCTATCATTATTCACCAGTGAATCAGGCTTAGTTATCATTGCCTTATCAATACTGTGATCTTTATCGCCTTGCTGTCACTTTGATAAAAGGTTACGGAAATCTTTCAAAGCGTTTTATCATAAGGGGGTTTTTCGGTGGTTTCCAAATGAACGAAGGTTATAAGATTTCCAGGATTTGGAGTTCTTCATTAGAATACTATTGAAATAATTGAAACTGGAAATGCTTTGTTAGCCGTTTGAATAATATTTTATGAAGGTATTCAAGATCTCGAGACAAGAAGGACTACTTTTCTACGACTTCTTTATTACCTAAACTTTGCAAAAATGCCTTAGTTTCGCTCAGGATCTCTGATTAGACAGTTATTAAATGAAAGTTGAGGCCAGAAATACTTCGTTATACTTCTAAAGTTGTTTTTATAGAGCTAATCCAAGATCTTCAGGAAAAGAAACTCTGTTGATGATTCATGGTTTTTTTAGTTAATTATCTCCTAACTCAATGTATATTCTTTTATTGATGAGCAAGTTTGAAAATATCAGAAAAAATATATTGTATGTATTACAACATCATGTTGTATTACATACTACATAATCTATCATCTTGCATAATATTATGTCATGTTATATTTACCTATATTGAACTATTATATAGAAGGATAAAGGACAAAGCTCTCGGCGCGTTAATGAATCCCTTAGGGATGCGCCATGCATTTGACTCCATTAAGCATCGTTTGAAGGTGACTGAATGCATATCTGGCCTTTACAATGACTCGCAGTGGCCTATTATGTATCGAGCCAGTGCTGCTATCCTCCCAGACAGGTCTAGTACCAATTTGCCGACCCCGGAGGGATGGAAAGCTTGGTGGGCCATGGGCGCCGGGATCGATTTCACGTGTGCGTTGCATGGCTCCTCCGACCACTGCGCCACATGCGCTAAATAATGTATATATCTTATATAGTTAATAATATGTCTGAAAAATATGTCCTTACTCTTTTTTTCCGTCGAACTAAAAGAAAACCTTAAGGTGTTGAATACATGAAAGTTCGAATAGACGATCATCCATTCGCTCGAATTCAGGACTATTTTGATCAGGTTGCTGACAAGATCAAAGCTGTGAAGGTACAGAAACACTTGCTTTGGAAGTTTTTGAGTTTATCTTTTTTAATAACATTTAGCCCATTCTTAGAAGTACTACATTGAAAGTGTGCAACTAATAGAAAGTTAAGACTGTGCAGAAAGGTAAACATACTTTACGCATAAGGTGAAAATACGTATATTTCTTCTGCTTCCCTCTACCGTTACGTCTTTGTATCTTTTGTGTTTCCATCATTGTCATTCTGTCTCGGCCTTCCTCTCTCTTCCTTTCCCTTCCTTTTTTTGGACCGGCCACAGAACTATCATAATTAAGAAGAAAACCGTAGGAAATAATTCGACCACATTTTATGAATTGATACTCTTTGAAAAGAAAAAGAAATCCTTATAACTTCTATGATGTGTGCGGTGGGGAACGAACTGCGCTATAGCTTTCCGGGGGCTAACGCATTCACCGCCACACTATGCCGTTCCTTCGTTTCGCCTGTCGTTCAGCTAGTTCTATCGATCAGGACCCCGATTAGCTGAGAGACAGGGCGAAACGAAGGACCAGCATGTTGTGGTAGTGAACGCGTTATCCCCTGAGGAAGGGTAATATCGCGTTAGTTCCGCACCGTAGACACCTGCGGTCGGAGTTTTGCAAATATCTCAGCATCATAGATGTTATATTTCGCAACATACCTTGCCGTTGAAAAGAATAGGCAGCAAATAATAAGGTTAAGAAATCCTTATCTTATCATCTGCTCATGAAAACCCGTCGAACTGCTTAACGGAATTCTAAACATTTGCAACATTTATTCCGAAACAGTTATTGCTTTGGCGGATTTTTTATATGGTTAATAACTTCTATTCTTTGTGTTCGTTTTTTGCACGGCTGGGCTAACCCAACAGATTCCGCAGAGGATGAGGAGTATGATGTTGGAGGATGAAATTGGGAAGGTGGATATGGTAGATCTGAAGAAAGCCATCGAATCCTTTCAGATACAAGCTGTTTTGCAAGAAAAAATTGTAAAAGTTGAAAGGGTGGACATAGTAAAGTCGTTCCATTCCATCAAGATGACTTTGACTCATTGACTGACTCAGTTCTTAGGAACTTCATAAAGCATTTTTTATGAAGTTTATTGCAGTTCTTTTTTAAGGACCGTGGTGGTAGAACACTAGTGCATTGTATGGCTGGCGTCTCTCGTTCTGCATCATTGGTGATGATCTATTTGGTAAAACACGAACGTATGACACTAAGACAAGCATATCATTTCGTACGATCAGCACGACCAGTAATACGACCGAATGTCGGCTTTTGGAAGCAGATGGTCGATTACGAGAAGCGATTCAGAGGTGAGATCGATCGATCCCGAATACCATCTTCAGAAACATCAACTCACAGCGGTATAATAAAAGAAGTGCTTCTTGTATTTGTTACTGTTTCCTTCTCTTCAACTGTTCACTTTCTTTTTTTCTCATGATTTTATCTACCATGGTTCTGTTCTAATCTTCCTAAAACGGAGCTTGGTGGAGAATTTCCTTGGTGTCGAACTGTTATTTAATGCTAGTCTTTCATTCCTGTAGGACGATCACTAAAACTGTAAGCAGGTTTGACAATATTTCCATCAGAAGGCCCGTCTAAGAGTAAACCAATGGCACAGCGGAGCTCTGTGACTTATCCTTCGCTGTCGTTTAGTCTCAACGATCTTCTTGATGAATTAGATTACATGGCGTACGTCCTACAGAATGATCAATACCAAGAATTCTTTATCTCTTATCCTTTCTTTGAATATTTGATTGCTTGGCTTCGCCGTCGTTTTGATTAATTATGTATGAGACATCACAATATTTCAATCTGAATGGGATTTTGTTGGCGAGTGCTACATCGAGGGAGAATTCTATGGCCTCGTGTTCCAGATGTGAAAAGCCGGACTATTCAACTTAAGTTACCCTATAGGAGCTACCCGAGCCATGACGATTTCATGCTCAGACGATAAGCCATCGATTAAATCAGTCTCTGTGTAAAACCGTTAATGCTATCGACGTTTAACATTTAAGTTTATTCTTGGAAAACGGTTGCAATTTTATACGAACACTCGGCCACACAAAAATTCGTTGAATATTCGAAGATTTGTGCAGCTAAGTCGAATTCGTCACAATAGAACAGTTTGCAGAAAAAAGTGAAACTTATTTCTAAGTATACCATTTGACCATCGAATGTTTAATGGGATATTATTCATATTCGATTCGGTGGTCGTTCAGGTGTGTCATCGGTGACCATGGTTATGACGAATCAATGCGATCTTCCGATTCCTGACATTTACGTGGAGGAACTGAAGCGAGCTCATGATCGTGAGCAGCTGCAACAGAAAACCATAGCAACCGCTTCCACTAACAACAGCTCGTTGATTCGACCTCCGCCACCGGTGTTATCCGTCACAAAACGTCGAGGATACTCGGCGAGGTATGACATTGTTAATTTTAAAACAGTGTACAAAGAAATTTACATAGTTGACAAGCTTGAGATGATTGAATAACAAAATTTCTTTTAAAGGGAAGGAGATTTGTCCAATGATAATTGCCGTGTTGTTTTGGAAACTTGTAGTTTATAGCTATATTACTACAGCGTAAGCCTGTTGTTACGAAATCTACAAGGTGTTCTTAAGTATAGGAAGGGTGGTTGATAAGGAAAAAGAATTTGGATGAACAATATTATGATAGCGAGTAGGAGTGCTTCCTTAAGATGATACTTACTGAGAATTTCTGAACGTAGAAAACTGTAAATTGTCAAGAGAGCGATGTTTAAAAAGCAGAAATGACCGCTACAACAAGAAAAAACTAGCAGTAATAACCGATTTTGAGGAACAATCGCGATATTTGAAGACGTGTTTGGGAAATTGGCGAGACTGGGCGAGTATAAACCGTTTTTAAATAAGCGATATGATATGACTAAAGGGATAGAAAATTGGGAAGAGCATTCACTCGGGTTTAGAAACACCCAAGAAAGAAGCGATATAGGCGAAGAGCGTAGATGGAATGAGCTGGGTGGAAGTTGCTTCAAGAATAGCTTAAAGCTACGTCACCGCGTCTTCAAAAACTCGGCTTTTTTATGGTGACCCGTACAAATCCTAGTATAGGATTTGATTTTTGACGGTTTGCCTGCTTTTTGAAATTATATCGTTTATCTGACATTTGTGTCTATAGAGAGGGAGGGCTTGAATAAAGCAATTGTGAGCAAGAACTACAGGCATCGAGTTGATATGAAAAAATCGAGGGAAGAAATGCTGTGCAACAGTCCAAGCGTGATATCAATCGTTATCTGTTTTCAGTAATTTCCGACCAATAACGTCGACATTACGACATTCCACGTCACCAGAAGTGTCTTCAAGCAGTATGCACTACGGTTTACTCTCACCATCACCGCCACGAAAGCCTCGTGAGAGTCTTTTCAGTATCTACAGGTCAACATCACGACCTTTCTTCTCGGCATTCTAATCGCGATAAATGGAGAATTAGCAGTTCTACTTCACCTGTTCCTTCCGTTCGTGATTGCTTGATGTGACGACGAGGGAATATAACACAACGCTAACTGCTAGTCAGGATCAACTCATCGTCGTTACCAATTGTAAACGCCACCTCTTCATTGCGATTAGCTCCTCATCTGACGGAAGTTGAACGGAATACTTACCGTAATCCGTGAGCTATTCTCACCGATCCAAATTATTTCTCGACAATGTAGACGATTTCTAGCATTTCCAACATATGACGGATATTTTTCAAAGTTCTCCTTTTGTTGCACTATTTTGTTTAAACTTTGTTTGTTTCGTATGAAAGAAATCTGCCCGATGTACTAAAGCTATTGTTGGCATCGAAATGAATGGTATTAAAGTGAGCATCCACTTCGATTGAAGGTAATTCGTCAACTCAGTTTGAATCATTGTTTTTCAAACATTTTTCTTATCCTCTACTAAGCGCCTATAACCTTTTTATCAGGAATTACCTTGAACATACAACGCACACCGGTCTGTGTACAGCACATCTTTTAGTGCGTTTCGTCATTCACTCAGGTTTCCGTGATAATATCATTGTTACCGTAACCTACCTGCTCATACTGTATCCCGCATAGCTATGCTCGTAATTGATCGCATAAACTACTAGCAACTGAGAAATTCACAAACTTTTGAAGATTTATTTCACTTCTTTCGTCAATGGACATAATTCGATCGAATATTCGAAGTTCGAATTAAATATCTAACCGGAATAGGCTTCGAATATTGAACTTGCTTTTTAACGGGTCCACACATGGAAGATGCATGAATAGTTGCTTTGGTTTTGTGATAAATGTCGCTTTGAACCTTACCGAAGTCACTTATCTACAAGGCATCATTCGACAGTCCATTCGAGTATTCGACAACAATCGGTATTCAATTATCAGTTGATTCGGAATATCGAACTTTTCGAGCATAGCTTTATAGGTAGTCGATCTCCGTGGGGCCGACAATCTTCTTTTTCCTCCCTTGAACTAACTCTAAATGTCTCTTAGTTTTTCTAGCTTTGCTTTTCGGATCTGCTTTATTACGAATCGATTCCAGATTTATTCCTCGCTAGAGAAAATCGATATCTTTCTGTTATCGGATAATCACTGGATTAGATATAACTGGTGTCTGTGTCATTCTTATTCCGCAGAAGTCAGGTCTCAATCACTGTGTAATATGTGGTAATCGATTATCGATTGATTCTCAGATTTGCATAGGACCGTGTTGAACTGTGCTTTATCGATTAGAAATCCTTGTTTTTTTTAACGTTGTTTCCTCTTTCTCTGGATCTTTGCACACAAAACAGTGTATAATATTGTATGTAGGAACTAAGGTATTGAGTTGTAACCGGGTATTTTAAGACTTTGGTTCATCTTAAAACTTGGAATACTACCTTCTTCTTTTCATAATTCCTTTCACAAGGTGTTGTATTTAAATAACATCCTATTCAGATAGTTCCGTTCTCTGACATCTATGTTGTTATTGTAAAGACATAAATATTATTAGTAGAATAATTAAATGAGCTGCTTACACAAGGAAAACACGTATTTTATTGTATGAATCCGCTCATTTTGTACAAACAGAAACGGAATGGAAACCATTGAGACAATGAATTATTTTCTATTTTCTTTCTACTGCAGTTTTTTACGGCAGAGCACTAAGCGAAATAGAACCACGACGTTGCTGAGATATTTGCAAAATCCCGGACCGCAGGTGTCGGCGGTTTGGAACGAATGAGCTATTACCCCTTCCGAGGGCTAACGCGCTCAGCACTACACCATACGGGTTCTTCGTTTTGCCTGTCTCTCAGCTAGTTCTATCGATCAGTACCATCAGCAATCACCCGTCAACGGGATTGATCTGGCGAGCCCATATCGGCATTGCACCCATGGCACTGATCGGTAGAACTAGCTGAGAGAGAGGCGAAATGAAGGACCCACATGTGTGGTCGTGAACGTGTTAGCCACCGGAAAGGTAATAGCGCGTTCGTCGCCCACCGCAGACACCTGCGGTCTGGAATTTTGCAATTATCTCAGCAGCGTTGTGGAGTGAAAATCGTTGACATGATGAAGTTCATCAGATTTTTCGTTACAGTAACAGTCTCCTTTTCTTTGCGAAATGATATGAAACTGTGTTGTAGAGCATCAACAAACCAACAGAAATGATAAAGGAAGAGAGTTAGAGTGTCCATCCTTCATCATTCCCTGAGGGATACGAAATAAATTTGACTTCATTGGCAACGTCATGAAGGTGAATGGATGCATATTTCTCCCAAACATTGACTTTCAAGGGCCAGCCGATCCATCAGTTCACTGCTTTTTTATCCTTCCAGACAAATCTGGCACCATTTATCCGACACAAAAGAGATGGAAGGGTTGGGAAGCCCGGTGAGAGGGTATCGAAGGGTCATATGTGTATTACGAAACACTTATAACCACTGCACTAGATACGCCCCGCAAATTGGATAGCGTAGAATATTGTAAATGCAAGAAAACATCGTGGGAGGTTCTAAAGATCTTAGAAAATGAATGATGAACGTTGTACGGCAGAAGCAACGAAGGCGAATACAGTAAGGTTCTAGTGACGATCGTTGGTACAGCTGTGGAAAACAGCGAGAAAAAATAAGTCTGTTGAGCCATCAAACTACTTATGTGTGCTCACATTTCAAATCGGGCCATTTCATTGGCGTACACACAGCAAACAGAATCTACAGCGCTCTCAAAGAATCCTTTAACCACCTGAGCGTTTGCAGAACAAACTTATCCACTGGATGGATAAGACTTTTTCATTCAGAAGAAACAACTCCATGTAGAATCTAGAAATTCTGCATTCATAGCTTAATGTTTACTGGTCAAACGTTCCTTTGATGCTTTTTGGCCTCGTAGTCGTTTTTGTTTTTTATGCACTGGGTCGCAAACTCGTCCGATTGATTTTTCCACCGTTACTGCATACCTAAGGGAGCTTCGGAAAGAAAAGAATTGCAGCTGAACTTTTTCTTTTAAAATGACATGGTGTAGCAGAGAATTTCCAATGGCATTTCGGCTACTGCCTTAAGAATGGCATTATTTTCTGCAGGGGCTGCGATAAAGGCAAGACGTTTTTTTTACATGACCCCCTCACCACATCTGCTCTACGGATCCCAGCACGTCTTGCATTCCATTCGTTTCCTCGCTTTCGTCGTCTACAAAGGTCTTTTGCTTCGGCTACTGCTTTAGGATTTCGTCTTCTTTTTTACGAATATCGTGGAATGATGGGCGATTCCATTTTCTTTACAATCGTGGATATAACAGAGCTAAGACACTCTCACGTGGATCGGAAGAGAGCATTGGAGAGAGGGTCGAACGAGCACTCACTGAGCCAACAACACCAACAGCAACGACAGCAACAACGAAGGCCTATACCAACCTAGCATTGGCTCAACAAGATCATTTTATAAGATCATTCGAAAAAAAAATGTCTTGCTCATACTCATAGTCTCACTCGTATCATCACGGCTGTGAGGAATGCGAAATCGCCGAAACGTCAGCCATCGACCAACAACACCAACAACAGCGACAACGACAACGAAGACCTATACCAACCTGGCATCAGCTAAAGAAGATCAGTTTATAAGATCATATAAATAAATATATCAACTATCTATGCCGAGGTTTATGGGAAGTCGGTCTTTTGAGTTATTCTCATGGATCATTCTTTCGTTTTTCCCTTCATCAAAAATGATTCACATAATTTTTCATCGGGAAATTGTGAAAAAAAAGCTTCTACAAGGTTTATAGGGAGGTCTTTAAGCTTATGTTCAGTTGGATCCTGCCAATCCGGAGCGTTTGGTAGCGTTACCTCCACCTCCAGTTCCAAGCATCGACGATCGACCCCAAATGCTTCGTGTAAATGGCCCCGCCTATGAGAAGTGGACCACGCAAAGGTTAGCTCATGGTGGATGGATGAGACTGCCACACTTACCCTCCGATTTTTATGTTTGCGAAGAGGGGAATTTGAAGTGGGAAACGTTTCCAGGATAGAAACGCTCATCAACGATCGTCCGATACAAACAGAAACGCATCCAGAGAAAGCGGTTCAATGGAAGAAGACACTAGTTGAGGAGCAGGGAGGGGCAAAGAAGGGTTACGGTGTATGTTTTAGTACCTGCACGCACTTTTAAGTTCAGTTGCGGAAGTAGTTTGCACCAGTGATTTTTTTTCCCTTTCTTGAAGTCTGTGTCTAGAAACGGACTTAGTCATTTTTTCAGCTATGATCCTTATTCTGGTCCTCGGTCACCGTACAAAAATGCGATGGCCACACCACAACCTCTAGCATCCCATCAGATCCAACTCGCTACAGTGAATTCGTTTGATGAGCGGTGAATTCATTTCATCTGCTTTTTTGAATCTACGTGAAATATTTTTTCACATTTACGTAGCTGTTGATTTAATTCTAGGCTATCTTTAATAACAGATTACTACCGTATCACGAGGCAAATAGATCTGTATATCTCGTCCAGTCGCCGACTGAGTTCTCACAAGTCTCTTATCCCTTCATAATCGCTCTCAGGACGATCTTAGCAGGTAGTTGTGGAAGGTTCCACTTAGCTCTCACAGTAATTTTCGAGATAACATCTAAGATGACATCATTTTATAGGGTATCTTCAGGTCAACATATCGAGAAACCCCAATGCAGCCAAAAGTAACCCACTCGACGAATGATTTCCACGATCTGGTGTGCCATCCTGCGATTCCTGACACAAGCGTAGATTATCTTAATCAACATGAGACTCCTATTCTCAATCAGTCATCGAATTCCGGTTACGAACAAGTGCGCGGCACCGCAAAAACTTTTCCTCATTCTCCCTAAGGATAGCCGTCCAGAATGTAGAAACTTCCCCAGTGCACACTATTTTGAGACACACCGCACATGGTTTGATAAAGCCAAATCATTACCCCCTGAACGACATCGATCAAGACGATCTCATAGTTCGTACCGAAGACGACGAAACAACGACGATGAACGACGTCGACATCGGCATCGAAGCGAATCGCCTGTGGATCAACGACTGTGCGAAGATCACAGCACACCGTCCAAGTATAACAACGCATCTGCTGGCTTCCAATCTGTGGGATACGCAGGGCGTCCGGATCCCAATTTTTTGCCGGGCGCCGGACCGTTACGAGCGAAATCGCAAGAGATTTTCAACCTCTACCAAACACGCGACGCCATGCAGAACGTCGTCGCGCAATTGTAAGAGCTTTTGAAAAGAATTCTTTAAAAGAGAATTTAATAGCCATCCACCTGTAGCCTCGATTGATTTTTTTTCTTTCAAGCATTGTAAGAGGTTGTACTTAAAAAAATCTAATATATTGGTTAAGTGGTTAGAAGATGAGGCACACACGAAGTGATGAGGACGGGTGGATCGAGTCTGTCAGTAATCAGATCTTCGCGTGTTTGAACATTTGCCCTAGTGATTGAGAAAGCAAAATGCGGGAGTTTGATCGACTTTTCCCGTTAAATCTGTTTGCTTAAGACTAGGTAAAAAGCGCTAAATTATCTACAATGTGCGATAATCAAGTATTTTTCCTTTCTTTCCCTCTAATGACGTGCTTTACTATACACATACGTATCGCCTTTCCCCTTGCTATACCTCACTCCTCTGTGGCCATGCTGAGCATCCTAGCGCTTAATTTGCTCTTAAATCTGGTTGAACCGCCAAGTAAAAATCAATTTATCGATCGCTGAATGCGTCTCCGGCCGATAAATCGATTTTTTTGATCAGGAACCGAAACTTTGACAAACTTTTTCAGAACTTTGATCTGATGGGCTGAGATGTGTTTTTAAATTGAATAGCTTTGCTTCGATATGTTATAAGACACTTGATTAACATTAATATGTTCGTGCGGAACTCAGGAAGTCTTTTATGGTGGTCGAGTATCGGTTTGAATGAAATTTAGCATTTATCCGTCGTATTTGAACTTGTTCTGATTATCCCCCGTCTTTTTTAGTTCCCTGTTTCTACCTCTACTATATGATGAACGGTTATTGTGATATTCTTTCTCGACTGCTTTTCTTCTTTGCCTCAGGAATTAACCAGTGTTTGTTTATCAACGCTGTTCGTCTCGCTGTTATCACCTTATCACTCGATGTCATCACAACATCTCTTTCCTACACTTACTGCCTTTCTTATTCTCTGTAGAATTTTGTTACGGTAACGCATTTGAAGTCAACGAACCAATTATTCGGTGTGTTTTATCATTCCTTACATGTGACTCAGTAAAAATATTTACTCCATTCGTGTTCTGTAACGGTCGAAGCAAAGTTTTTTCCCTTTTTTTTTCGAAGAGTATTTTCTTAACTAATTAGAACTAATGGGAAAAAAGCACGAGGCAGAGGCGCTAAGCGCACATCGGCGACTACCGAATGGCGCTAATGTCGCATGGGTTCCACCAACCGCCTGGGCTCCACCACACTTAGGCTATTTAGCTGAAGCTGAGGAGTATTTTCTAAGATTTTTTTACATTTACCAAACTGACACGGTGTGGGCACAGAAGTTTCATTCGGTTAACATTTCGGCACTTCTTCTTCTTCAGAGCTGGATTGATAGAAGTCGATGGTGTACAGGTGGTCATCCTCACGATGGGAATGCTCCTAGACGTATCGAGTTGACTTCAGTGGAACTGCTCGAATGAAGATTCATCAATTGGCAGGTTCCTTTTATTTAGGACGGATGTTGATCTACTTCTGATATGATCGATCTAACATGATTTGCTTCTCGGCTGCGGTGAATCCTGCGCGCTAGCCGGTATCATTATTAGCTGACACGTAGGGAATTTTTGAAACGACCATCATTTAAACATAAAAGGATAAAGGACAAACCTCTCAGCGTTGGTCAATCCTTGAGGGATACGCCATGCATTCGATTTCATTAAGTATCGTTGGAGGTGACTGAATGCATATCTGACCTTTACAATGACTGGCGGTGGCCTACCGATGAATCGAGCCAGTGCTGCTCTCCTCACAGAAAGTCTGGTACCAATTTGCCGACCCCGGAGAGATGGAAGGCTTGGTGGGCCATGGGAGCGAGGGATCGATTCCACGTGTGTGTCGCCAGTGGCGCCTCCAATCACGTTTCTAAGTCTGATAAACTCCATGTTATTGATCAATTTTTTTAATAGAAGATATCCATACTCGTGTGCCGCTTTTGAATTCACCGAAATCATGAATAGGAATTTTTGCTTCTTCAGAGTTAGTTCTTCTATCAAATCATGCAGCCGAGTGCCATGGAGGGGGCTCGTTGTCTTCGCAGGAGAGTTGAAACTTCAACAGTATATGCATATGGAGAACGAAAGGCCTATGGGGATAGTTAAGACCAGCCAAGATTGGGCATATTTCTGTTTGTGAAAGAAGCATTCCAATTGAATGACTTAACAATGTTTACTTTTTATTTTCTGCCTAACATTGCTGAGATATTTGCAAACTCGGACCGCAGGTGTCTGCGGTGAGGAGCGAACGCGCTATTGTGCTTTCCGCGGAGTAACGCGTTCACCACCGCAGACACCTGCGGTCCGGAGTTTGCAAATATCTCAGCAATCTTGTGAATAACTGCACGTCATACAGATCTTCGTATCTTCTATCAGCTGCAATAGCTGACTGATCAGTTTAACGGGGTAGAACCCGCGTCAGTTTTTGACACTCTTTTTTTCCGTCACCTCCATGATTCTCTCATTAAGTCGTTATTTACAGGAATGAATATCCTTGAAGTTTTATGGGTACTGATCGTAAACAATAGATTCTAGCTCTTTTTTTCCAAAAGCCACCAATCTTTTATTTCAGGTTTTGATTAAATTCTGCCATTAAGTAATGGCACCTCCTCAAAAAAAGGGAGCTTTCGATATTTCTTTGTAGGTTTTGACTAATCACTCTCGGTCGATTTTGACGCAAGAGGTCTTACAATGCTTGTAAGAAATGAATTTAAATAAAGAAGTGTCATCTACTTTCTGCGAGCAACACATTTGCTTTCCCAAGTTATCGAGGGCTTGCTGAATGAAGTAGAATGCATGGCGCATCCCTCAGGGATTGATCAACGCCAAGAGCTTTATCCCTTATTTTGTCCTTCTATGTTCTGAGTTAGCTTTTACAACATCAAGCCATAAAGCGTCAGTCCAGATCAGTTGGTTGTAGTCATTGCGTCTCTTGATGTAAACGAAGATGATCTGGCAGGGTTCAAAAGCTGAATAACGTTACGAGATTTCAAAATTTAGGTTCGTCCGTTGTACTAAGAATTTTCCTAGCGAAATATTTTGGCGGTTATCGTTCTAATTCTTCTTGACGTCTTATTCACTTTTTCTATACCTAATTGAACGAAATTTCATGTGGTTTAACAAGTGTTCGTGTTCTTAACGAAGTTTGTTTTCGATATAGCGTCGTGCTACATCATAGAAGTTAATGCATTTCAGTTAGGGAACTGGTCGATCTCTATTTGGCCATCGACCTCGCACCGCCTTCAGGATGCGGCAGCCGCCGTCCGGGCATATGGTCAACAACATGAAGACCACCATCACCACACACGGCGCCCACAACGGAATGATAGTTCAAGCCGGTTTTCACTCTGGCTCACGAACTTCACAAAGTTAGTAGTAGATAAAGAAAGATAAAGTAGCAGATCCCAGTACCGACTTTCTTTTAACCTCGGTACTGACCAATAGTTCACTGTTCTCTTTGGTCAGCAAACACGAGATGGTTATCACATCATTTATTAATTCGCAATGGCTAACGTTGTGGATTTTTCGCCTTAGAACTGGAATGGTCAAATTAGCATGCAATCTGTTTGGCCAAACACTTTAATAAGCTTGGTAGATAAACCTTAAAACAGAAATTTTTTCTTGCGCAGAATAAATAACTTTCTTCTAAACACTCAATACCTTGTTCTTCGTAACTCTTAGAGTTATTTGTTGGAGACCAGCCGCACATAGTCTAACACGGACGAGGAATGTGCCTAGCTAAGGCCCAAGAAACCAATCTGAAATATGGAACAAAGCTACGCGAGATGACAAGGCACTTCTCCTTGCTGTTTATTTCTGGATTTCACCTGCAGTCAGGAGTTTTGCAAGTATCTCAACACCATTGTGGCTTTGGATAAATTCCAGAAATGCAAAAAATAAAGCGCAAGGAGAAGTGCCTTGTCATCTCACGTGACTTTGCTCCATATCTCAGGTTAGTTTCTTGGCCTGAGCTAGACACACTCCTCGCCTACGTGTGACTTATGTGCGGCTGGGCTCCACCAAATAATTGGAGGACTTCCGAAGGGCAAGACGATGAGTACTTAAATGAAAGCCATTTATTGTGCGAATGAGGAATTTATGTATTGCGTCCTATCTATTGAGGTTGTGAAAGTGTTTCGTTGAGTAGATGGCGTCTCGTTTAGACCTTTCTAGACTCCGAAGAAGATCAAACCGCCGAAACTTCGTCTGTTGTGAAATGCTGTGATAGCAACCTCATGTTTTCTAATCAAGAATACAGTGAATTAAAAAAGAAGTTTTCGCCGATGCATCCTTTGTCCCTTCCTTTATTCTTTACAAATGCGCTACGCATTAGATTCCGATAAGCAATGTAAGGCTGGCTAAATACATTTTTTACCAATTCAGTAAGTAGCGGGGGCCTACGGATATATCAAGTCCGTGTTTTTGTCTACCCAGACAAGTTCTTGACGCACCATTTTGTCGGGCACGGAAGAGTGAGAACTCGGCTTGACGGAGGGGCGTCATTGAACTAACCAATTTTTGTGCATTCTAGGGCATTTCTAACCACTACGCTACACATACCCACGCAAAGTTAGTAGGTGCTGAAATTCGTGCTGACTGCGGAAGTGATCTAACTGGCTAGTATTCTCCATGAAACAAAAGCAAAACGTAATACGTTTCTAAAATGGACCTGTTTAGTTCTTGGAGAAAAAAATATATCTAAAGGTTACTTGGTGCCATTATAATAAGTCTCTCATCTTCACTTGGTTCAGGGGTGCTGACCAAGTTCGTGTAAACCTCCAAATGAAAAGTTTCGTAACTCTATGCAAATCGTGTGCATTGACTACCATGTAACGCCGCACAGTAAATTATGCACTAAAAAGAGTACTAGTACTAATTTTTAATAGGAACTTCTCGTAAGAGGATTTTTTTTTAACAATCTCTATTTGGTTTTTTTCATCATTCCAGTTCTCTTCTCCAGTGAAGATCTCTTATTAACTTCCAGATGCACAGTGGTATGTACCTTCTCGATTTCCGCAAATAGATACACCTGGTAGCACCGCTGTACTGCGAACAATTGTTCCTGGTGTAAGTCAGGAGAATCTCGCGGCAAGTGTGTGAAATCGAGTTTGTTCATCGTTCATTAATTCATTGCGAAATAAAACACGTGAAATGCCAGTGTATTTGGGGGAGTCTGGTGACTACTTGGACTCATTTTTTAGGTTTATGAGTCTGGGTCTTTTTGCGATTTTTTTTTGCTAAGTAAAGCGCTATTTCCCTCAATGGTCGCCACTGACAAGTGGTCTTCGTTGTTTTAATGCTTCATGCAGTGGGCGTTCACTAGCTAGAGAGTGGCCAGAGACATTAAAAGCCGGCGCTCATCTACTACTTGAACCATTTTGATTATGTCGGATGTGGAAAACTTTCCCTGTGCTTGAGATCACTTATTTTTTATATTAATCTAAGTAATCCTCCAAACGGTTTACCGGTCGTGGCTGGGAGGTGATCCTGGGTGTCGGGCTGCGATGTAAAGCGGAGGATTCATCCCCCCTGGCAGGGTCTCCCAAGCTGAGAATGAGTCCGGAGTTTCCATCAGGAAGTCTAGCTAAGAGTAAACCAATACGAGGATCCACCACCGTCCTTGTATCGAAGTCGCATGGTGGCAAATCGCCTTCTGATCCACATGGGCTGCGATTGGCTGTGGTGGTGAGGACCTGGGGGCAGACTGAGCTCGGGTTTCCAGGGAGCCACAATGACTCAACCAGCACATTTTTGAAAAATGGAGATCATGCTGGGGCCCGCACAACCAGTGAGGACGGGCCGTTCAAGTTTCAAGTATCAAGTATCAAGTAATCTAAGTATTAAGCCTAATGGCTTCATTGGCATGTGGAATGGGTGACACTGAGCCGTAGGTTTAGTTTATATCAGGATTTTGAACGATGTTAATGCTTGAGAGGTCAATAAGATATGAAGACGTCTATTATACGATATTCGCTACATATCGTTTATTTGGTGATGTTTAAGGTTGGCCAACTTTGCACGTTGCTGCTAGCTCTCCGCAGCCGGAACGGCAGACATCACAGCAAAGATGTCCACCGTTACCGCCAGCATCGTTTTCTCCACAATGGCATTTGTTACCTCGAGAACGTTCACCAGTGCCGCCACGAGTACCTTCACCGGTATTTTCATTTAACGGACAAGATTCACCACCAGACGAATTCATCCAGCCGAAAAAGGTTACTCTTAATGTTTTCAATTTGGTAAGCCGTGCCAAATTAATCTTATAAGACGAACTCTTGAAAATAACTACTTTTGTTACCACCACTGCAAGTGTAGTCAATTATTACTTGGACTAAAGAATAAGACATTTGGCGTTGATCTGTCACCTGTATCACTGGTCGCCCCGTTGGTCGTCGAGTAACTCGAGCGGGCGCCAGTAAAACTTTCATTTTCTCAGTCGCGTGCAAGAGTAGCCCAGTGGGTTCTGCTCGTTCTATGGACCCGTCGAGCATCACATCTTCCAGAGATTTTATGAAGAGCTCTGGCCATCGGGTCGGTGGTCTTCCTGCAGTACGTTTGAAATCCCAAGGAATCTAGTCACTAACGGCTGATGTCCATGGGTTGTCCATCATGCGCATTACGTGTCCCACAACGATGAGGGTGAGAATACAGTAATAATAATGGCAATAATAATAGTAATAATGGACTAAGCAACTGGTTGAAGCAAGGTGGAATTCTGTGCGAGCCACCCAATGTTATGTGACGATGTGATGATCAATCATCTAGCTTTTTCTATGAGATCATTTCAGCTGATGAACTCCAAAGCGTGTTAATGGCTTTCTGAGCGCTTTAGTGCTCAGAAACGAATGTTTGTGAACATAAGACTTCGGCAAGAATTTATGAGTGCTTACGGTGTTAATGATGGGCTTTGATTTTAAATAAACTGGAGTTCTGAAGAGACGACTTCGCTCTCAATCTTCCGTGCTAGTTTTGAAACTTTTCGCAAAGATGCACTAAAAGTGATTAACGATCGCTTCTTTTGTTTCTACTTATTTTGGAGCATACATCAGTAACTTACATGGCTCGTCTCTGAATAAGAAATAGGAGACCCCCCTTACTCCCATTCGCTACGTCGTCCTGCAGCTGTTTTCCACTAGGTTCGATGTCACGATGTCTTAACCTTTATTCACTGCCTATCCTTTTTTCATGGCAGGGTATTATGTGAACTACAATAGGGTTGACAAAATTTGGCAGAACTTGGAACATTGGTTAGGCTTCGATCGCATAATTACCATTATCAGGGGGCTCACATGTTATCCACTACACCAACGGAGGCTACTGCACAGCTTTTTCTCAGCCAGTTCTTTACTTTATCGATACTATCAGTAATCACACATCAACTTGAATGATCTGGGAACCACAAATAGGCATTGGATCCAGTTAAGCTGAAGCTGCTGTCGAAACTACAATATCTAAGCCTTTGTTAGTATCATAGTATCCTGCTTTGAAAATAAAGGTAAGGAGTGAGTAAAAACTTAGGTCGTTGTGATTTCGATTGCAGCTTCAGCTTCATCGTGTGCATGTCTATTTGTGCTCCTTAGCTCATTTCCGTTGATGGGTGACTGTTGATAATACCGACAGAGTAAAAAACTGGTTGAGAAAAAAGGGAATAGCAGGACCCTCGGTTGGTGTGCTGGATAACATGTTGTTTCTATTGATACCACTAACCTATTCCGTACAACTGCGAACTGTCATTAGTAAAGAAACAATGGATCAAATTTTTTAGGGGAATAGGACTGAAGCCGTTTTCGATTAAAGAACTTCTCCAAGATGTTGTCTTGTTGAAGGAAACCTTCATATTTTTCCTACTGGCAAATGTGAGGGTCTCCTTTGGAGGTTTTTACCTAATCAGTTTCTAGGTGGAATCATTAACACCAAGCACATGTGTTTTTTTGATATTTCTTCGTCTTACTTGAATATTATGGTATTCGTGTTTTTCTGAAAGTTCGTGGATACGTTGGTGTCTAGGATACCGCATAGCGGCCTCACGGCATTTCATTGTGGTCTATTCCAGTTACAATAATTTCGTGTAGGGTCGCGCTGATCCAATTCTTTACGAGACGAGTCTTCGCCGTTCGAATGCAGAAAATGCTGACGCGCTTATCAGCGACACCGTTACTACTACCACGACCGTCGAGGTGTTCCGAACGCCAGTAAGTGGATGAATTTTTTCCCGGGCTGCTGGCGATCGCTGTTGTTAGTTATGAAAATTTTTTATAACACGTCAAACAGTACTTTAAAGTTCATCGGGCAAGTAACTGGAATTCTCATGGATCTATTCATTTATATGGTCTTATAAACTGATCTTCTTTAGCTGATGCGAGGTTGGTATAAATCTTCGTTGTCGTTGTCGTTGTTGTTGGTGTTGTTGGTCGATGGGTGACGTTTCGGCGATTTCGCCTTCCTCAAAGCCTGGACGTATTTTTATATTAGAGTACTTTAATTATTTGGTTGAAAAAGCTAAAGTATTAATGAAGATCAAAGTTTTAAATAGATGGTGGGTTAGGACGCTACGGTCAAACTGAAAGGCTATACTCACCGTGATGTTACGAGTGGGACTGGCCCACGCGTTGTTCACGTGGGGTCGCGAGCACGACACACCCCCGGGTCAAAATATCATTTTGAAACAGGGCGTCAGGTCACGTGTGATAGTGAGGCATTCGTCTTTCCGTTCATCTTTGGATTTCTGAAATTTATCCAAAACGCTTCGAGAGTTTTGCGCGTTGATGTTTTCGACTCCTGCGCGAGGATCCGTACAGTCATTTCAAAATCATCGCCGTTGTGCTTTTGTGCCCTATGCGTACCTAGAGGAGTGACGAATTTTAACTTTCCCATCTAGGTGTTCTTTTTACGCGGACACAAAGTGGTCCACCCGTTTCCCCCAATATATTCCTCACCGCATGCGTTGCATGAGATCAAGTATATTATACCTGAACTCATGCAGTCCCCGTCTCTCCCGTTAGGACAGACCATACAGTTTTCTGAACTGCAGAAATGATCATAGAGATGGTTGCGAACTAACTGACGGCGTAGGGTATTAGGTGGGATGTCAATAATCGTTACATAATTTTCAAGACCACTTTTTTTTAAAGCATCTCTTAATGTCGTAACTTACTTCATTTGATGTGAAGGGTAGCTAAAAGGGATCGTACTTACGTCCGAAACATTATTTTGGGGAACTGCCCTTTTTTTGTCTAACCCGAGTGGCTTCTGCGTCGTAGCCATTGGAAATGGCAATTTTTCGTGCCAGGTTTTGCTATTCCTTCCTTTCCTCTTCTCCTGTGCACACATTTTTAGCCGTACGGTACATGTCTTTCATAAGTGCTTTTTTCATGTGTGAAGGATGAGAGGAGAGGTAGTGAACTAGTATGTTCTTACTACTTGGCTTACGACACCATTTTGTTATAAAGCCACTTTCTGAGAGCTTTATTTGGATGTTTAAGAATGGAAGCCAGTTCTCAGTTGGTTTTTCTCGTGTAAATCTTATATACTCTGATTGTCGGTTCAACAATTCAAAGCACTCATCCATGTGTTCTTGTGTGGAACAGACGATGAAGCAGTCGTCTATGTATCGACAGTAGAGTAAGGGTCGGTGGTCGAGAACTGGAGCTTCCACCTTAGACATGAAAGCGATGGCAAGGCTTCGTGCTAAACGCTGTCCCATGGCCAACCCTCTAATTTGTGCAAAATATTTTCGAGACCACCTGAAGATTGAACAACTAAGACACTGTTTTAAGGGAGTCATTAGTTGCGCAATCGACAAGCCGTACATTTTTATTTTCTTTTCGTGCTCCACGAGCAACTCGAGAATGGCTTGCATTGCGGAGTCATTCGACATTGCATGGTAAAATCTGTCGATTTAGAGAACTTCGTGAAGAGTGGTTACCATATTTTTTGATTCATTAAGTTAACTTATGCTACTAAAACGAAACTTAATTTGCGCAGTAGGGGTCGATGGATAATCGGGCGTTGGTGCGGGTATAGCGCAGTGGTTAGTGGCATTATCGATCAGCAAGCAAAGACGGTAGTTCGAACGCCACTCCACTGTTTTCGTCCAATGCAATTGAGAACGTGTTTGCTAGGCTATCTCTAAGACTGCAAAGAGAATCGCTTTGGGCAGCATTCTACGAGGTTCATAAAGGAGACGAAATCCTCAAGCAGCAGTGGAAACAACACGCGAAATGTTCGAAGACCTCTGTGGAAGATGAATGCAAGGGAAACGAATCGAGTGCAAGAACTTCTGGGATCCGTACAAGTGAAGTGATAATGCCTCATTTAAAAAAAGATAGCAAAGCGTTAGCAAACTCGATAGTTTAACCACCTGACAACGTTTGACCACTAAATTACTTTCATCCCGAGGCAGGAGGACTACTGATTCTAACGTTTTTCACGGGTATGCGCTGGGCACTGGTCTGACCTGCAATGGGCAACTGGTGATTGCTTGATCTACGTCCCATGTAAACCAGCTTAACCAAGATTCCTGTCCCTTTGGCTATGGCAGTTTAATACCATTTTGCTCGAAGAGGATAAAAAACACTAAATTACATCCATAAACAGCCACAGTTCACTACTGGTCAAGCATGTATTCAGCCACGTCTATTGCGTTACGAGTGGAGTCGAGTGCATGGCTCATCCATAAGTGATTAATTGGTACCGAAAATATTCACTACCCTTCATGGTGGATCACAATGTTATGTTGTTGAGGGTAGAGGATAGAGCATGAGGAGATTTGTGGGAGACAGATTAAGCATTTGATTAGAACTGTTCTCCAGAATCCACGGCATTGCTTAAGTTACCATAAAAATTTGGCGGTACTAAGACTAAACAAGCGAAGTAGCGAAAAGGTTGCAGCCATCTGATATGACACACTTTACATTTTTCTTCCACTCCTACTTATCTGACATTTACCTCCACAGTACTCGATTTTCACGGTTATTTTTCTTGGTTATCGGGCGCGTGTGGCGCAGTGGTTGGAGGCGCCACTGCGACACACACGTGGAATCGATCCCCGCGCCCATGGCCTACGAAGCCTTCCACCCCTCCGGGGGTCGGCAAATTGGCACCAGTCTTGTCTGGGAGATAGCAGCACTGGCTCAATACATCGGTAGGCCACCGCGAGTTATTGTAAAGGCCAGTTATGCATTCAATCACCTCCAACGATAGTTAATGAAGTCGAATGCATGGGGCATCCCTCAGGGGATTGACCAACGCCGAGAGGTTTATCTTTTATCCTTAATACTCGCGGGCCCCAGCATAATCTCCATTTTTCGGAGTTTTGAGCCATTGTGGTTCCCTGGAGTCCCGAGGTCAGTCTCGCCAGAAAGTCTGCCCCAGGTCTTCGCCAGCAAAGGCAGCCGCCGCCCATGTGGATCAGAGGGAGGCTTGCCACCATGCGACTCTGATACCAGGATGGTGGTGGATCCTGGTATTGTGTAGTCTTAGCTAGGCTTCCTGATGGAAAAGCCGGACTCCTTCTTAGCTTGGGAGACCCTGCCAGAGGATGAATCCCCCCGCTGTACATCGGAGTCCGACACCCAGGAACACCTCTCAGCCATTATGAGGCGGTAAACCGTTGTGAGGCAATACTCGATTATGAAAGGAAAATCGATAAACAAATGAAGGACAAATTATGAAATAATGACACATAATTACAGATGAGATAAAACCTATTCTATAAACGGTAGCATTAGTAAAAGTGCTTGCTCTTAGGGGTTCAAGTTCGACGTTTGTACGACTTACCGTTACTGAACATGTATAAATGCAAACAATCAACGGCAAGTCATCAACGAGCGGAACGGGTTTTGAGCTCACGTTGAGTTCACCGTTGCAGTGCTTGACTGAGTCATTCCAGCGTTCTGAAATGAAAACAAAGACAACAAAGAAAATCTCATTTGAAAGATCTCCTAGTTCTCTGACTGAATGACTAGTCAACGAACGTCTTCCACTTTTTTTATGAAGCGGTGACTAAGCTATAGGTGATTCTCCTAGGCGTACGAACTAAAAAGAAACCATTCACTTAGACGAGAATATGAGGTAAGCATCTTTCGTCGAAGATGCTTTGTATTGTTATCTTTTTTCTGGTTGTGTTCTTCCTGCCTTTTTGAAGAGTTTTCTGTTTAAATATGAGTTGCGACTATACAAACCTTATAAAGGATTTCGTTTCGAGCTAGTTGGAGGAATAGGAAGGTCGTTTTTGGGACTGTTGAGGTTTCCATTAAAAACAAACGCCAATTATGGTCAATACTTTTGTAGCGCTGTTCACAAAGAATCACACTCTCTCTAACAGATTTTTCGTCGTTGGTGCTTTGCTAAGGTTTCGTCCGTGCGTTTACAGCATTCCCAGGTTCTTGCCAAGGCAACTCATCATTAGTTTCTTAATCGAAAATTCTTTTTCCTCAACATTGAACAAATAAGATGTTTATTTGTTTTCAGTTAAGCTTCCGTGTGTAAATGTTGAACTTCGACTTAGATTTAACGACCTCGCTGAGAGATTGAGTTCGCGGCGTTGGTGGCGATTCGAAAGCTCGAAACACCCTGCAAACACCGTGAATGGGTAGACCATTGGGTAATGCGAATGACTAGGATATCAAAGAAACATAAAAAATTTCCACGGTAAACACACTTCTCTGGTCGTCAAATAGTAGAATACGGGGAAAAAACGGAAGGAAATGTGGGTGGAGTCAACATGATGAACGAACTTTGCAAATATTCGTCGAATCATTTACACTGCCTGTATTTAAAGCCAAGTTCGAAGTAGAAGAATTCGCCCAAGACGTAATGTTCTTCAAAATATTGGTCCTTAGTGTTATTAAAGGTAAGTCGTAATATTCATACTACAGCTTCACTTTATATGACGTTAATGGTTAAACAAAGAACATTTTTCGACTACAGATCGAGCCTAGCGAAAACTTTGTCACTTATCACCTTAATCTTGTTCGCTACAGCAAGAAACGGAACTTTGGATTCCGTCCTGTGTGTGCCGTTTAAAATTGTACTAACTACCAATATTTCATTAAAAATAATAGGAAATGAACTCTTAGATTTATTCATATGATCTTATAAAGCGATATTTTCCAGCAGATGCGAAGTTGGTATAGGTCTTCGTTATCGCTGTTGTTGTTATTGCTGTTGGTCGATGGCCGACGTTTCGGCGATTTCGCCTTCCTCATATTTTATGGAAGAACACTTTAATTACTAGGTGGAAAAAGGCTGAAGTATTTTATACTACTATATGAAATCTAACATTACTTTATCATAAAAGTGCAGATGATAACTAAATCCCTTGAGACTTTTTCAAAATACTGTACAACAGAAGTTATTCCACAAACGAGTCATGGTCCCGATCCTCATTTTAGAAACTGACTTTATCTCGAAGGTACTTGTGCGGGTCCTAGCATGCTCTCCATTTTTTGGAGATTTGCTGGTCAAGCCATTGTGGTTCCCTGGAACCCGAGGTCAGCGTGGCCAAAGTCTGCGCCTGGTCTACACCACCACAGGCAGTCGCAGCCGTTATGGATCAGAGGGAGATTTGCCACCAGGCGACTTTGATACCAGGACGGTGGTGGATCTTGGTATTGGTTTACTCTTAGCTAGGCTTCCTGACGGAAACGCGGGATTCCTTCTTCGGCTTGGGAGACGCTGCCAGGTGATAAATCCCCCCGCTCTACATCGCAGTCCGACACCCAGGAACACTTCCAGCCACCATGAGGCGGTAAACCTTTGGGAGGTTATTTTGAAGGTATATGAGGAAATCCTGCCACTAGAAAGTCTTAGCGTTTTGAGTAGTCCTTGGTAGTCATCCGTTCCATCAATTGTAATCAAGCACCCTAGTTATGAAAAGCAACGTAGTGGACGAGCTCTTCAGGTGGACGAGTTTCTTGTCAACATCAAGTTATTACGAGCACTTTTAAAAGCATACTTGTTTGTTACTTGGCGAGTTTTCTCGTAGTTTCCATATTTCTTCTGCAGAGGCTCAAACCTCTGTGACACGTGGACCTGTTTCAGTTTTTGTTTAGTTTACTTTACATGATCCGTCATCACATCCACTACGCTGTTCCGAGCACTTCTTGCAATCAATTCGTTTTCCTTGGATTTATCCTCCACGACGGTCTTTCAACATTTCGCGCTTTGTTTCGGGTGCTAATTAAGGATTTTAATTTCTTTATGAATGTATAGAATGCAGATCGAGTCGGTTCTCTAAGCAATCTTGAGGACAACGGAACTGAGGCGTTCCACGGTAGAATGGAGGAGAGTCGGGGAGGGTGCAGAACAAGCACCTTGCTTCCTGACCACCACGGCTTCACTAGCCACTGCGCTTCCGCCATCAGTGATTGGACCTGGATCAGTTAATGTCCTCATAGGGTCGTTGTAGATCTGCACACCTTATCATCAATGCTCCATCTTATCCGTTACAAAACCTTTAAAACGAACATCGAACTGTACCACTGCAAATCTTTTCCTTGCCAAAGGCAATTGTTGTCCGCTTCAACGCGTTTTACTTCGAAGTTTGGATCTACACAGAAAAAGTCGTAGTCTTTAGTATCTTCCATTTATTAAATTCAATGACCTAAGGCAAAAATTAATTTCAACAAAAATTACTAATTTATCTGCAAAATTAACATTTCGGGACAATGTGTAGCAAAAAACCAGGTAGTTGATACTCTAATGGCCCGTCCTCAGCATCGAAACCAGAGCATCAAATTCTGAAAAGAAAGTTCGAGACAATTTCTTTTTTTTCTGACTTGCAATCCTTTCGCTTTTTGCGCTCGTAAAACCCTTCGGAACACAATAATCAATCGACATGATCGATTTATCGATTTCATTATTTAGACGCTTCCGAGCATGTAATCGGAACTGGAGTAGTGCCAGCAAGATGTGGCATCACATGTGTCATTCCTGGTGCGTGGTCAGAATGGAGCAACTGGTCCGTATGTGGTTTTTTGTTTAGCAGTAAGTTTTTTTTTCTATTCGAAGACGTCAGCAAAGAAATGATGTGTGTTAATCTGCAAATAAGAGCAGAGATTCTTTCTTTTTTGAAACCTTCACCTATTTTTGAAACAGAAGTTGGTACATGGAAAAAATTTGATCGGGGCAACCACTGAGGGCATTTTTACCCTCTAATAGGTGAGAAGTGGCCAGAAGCGCATTGACATAACGATGATGGAACTGAGTAATGCCAACATATACATAGGACCACTCAAAATAATGTCTAACATGAGCATAGATTGGGCCGTAGAACTAAATATTTTTTAACAATCACGTTTTAACAAACGAGACTTTTTATGTGATGTGACAATTTCGTGTAACATACAATTGTTAAGCTTCAAATTTAGCCTTTTTCTTAAGAAATTACAACTTGTTCTTACCTATAGGCTTCTCGCAGACGCGCTTTCGGACTTGTTCAGCTATTGTATGTCCTGGTGGATCGTTCAGTGAAGCTCGACCATGTGAATCTCAGCAAATGCAAGCAGAATGGGGTGAATGGGGACCATGGAGTGATTGCAGGTAATTATAGTCGATCATTCATTCCAAAGAAATCAACTTAAAGCCGGTCAAGTAGTGTTAGTTCGTTGTGCCCATTGTTTACAACAAATTTTGATTGGTATAGAAATGAAAGGCGCGTTTAGCGCAGTGGTCGGAGGCGCCCTGTAACACGCGCAGTGGATCGATCCCAGCGCCCGTGGCTCACCAAGTCTTCCATCCCTCCGGGGTAGGCAAATTGGTACCAGACTTGTCTGAGAGGATAGCAGCATTGGGTCGATAAATCGGCTGACCACCCTGAGTCATTGTAAAAGGCCAGAGATGCATTCAGTCTCCTCCAAATGATGCTTAATAAAGTCGAATGCATGGCGCATCCCTAAACGGATTGATCAACGCCGAAAGTTTATCCTTTATTTATCTTTTGTAGAATTGTAGATGAATCACATAGGATTCTTCAGTTAGTTTGGCGAACAAAAAGTTACCTAGTATAGGAAGACCCAGACGAATAGAAAGGATAAAGGGTTCAGCGTTGAATACCTGAGATATGGGCTGTGCAATGCATATTTGACCTATACAATAACTTCCGCAAACGTACCGATATATAATGTCAATGGTTTTTGTCTTCACGTCCAGTACAATTTTCCCATCCCAGAGGGGTAGTGAAATTGGTTAGCCCTGAAAGCGCGATCGAACCAAAGAATATGGGTGTGCTGTGTATTTCAAGGAACCTCTAACCACTGCATTATATACGCGTCTAGGGACTAAAGCCTTTGAAGCGTCATCGTTTCGCGCTTTTGAAAAATAACAAGCGTTAGCGTTGCTATATTCCAAAGCGGACTGCTCTACCACTAGGCATGTCGTGTTGGCTGCCTATTGCCTTTAGCTACACTTCTGGAAAGGGCCCACCCACTTAAACTGAGAGCGAAGCTGTTCAAATCACCAAATAAAACCAATTGAAAAGACAGCTAGCCGGCAATCAATAAATTAACCATTCTAATTGCTTTGTTTTAAGTGTGTCTTGCGGTGGTGGCACGAAGTCACGTAATCGCATTTGTAACAACGCTTGTACAAACTGCCAGTGCCTTGGTGCTGCCGTTGAAACTCAGTCGTGCAACAGTTATCCATGCTGTGAACTAGGCCCGGTAGGTTAACGTTGCTAAAATCAATTAGCAGCCAAGACTGTGATTAAATTCCAAACTTTGCACCTTGAAACCTTATTCAAATACGTTACATAGTGTTAACTTTTTATTTGCTGCCTATTGCAATTCTTCACGGCAGGATACTATGTGAAATACAACCGTAATGATGCTGAGATATTTGCAAAACTCCGCACCGCAGGTGTCTGCGGTGGGGAACGAACGTGCTATTAACCTTTCCGGGGGGCTAACGCGTTCACCACCACACCATGCGGGTCCTTCGTTTCGCCTATGTTCAATCTAGTTTCATTTATTATTATTATTATTATTATTATTATTATTATTATTATTATTATTATTATTATTATTATTATTATTATTATTATTATTATTATTATTATTATTATTATTATTATTATTATTATTATTATTATTATTATTATTATTATTATTATTATTATTATTATTATTATTATTATTATTATTATTATTATTATTATTATTATTATTATTATTATTATTATTATTATTATTATTATTATTATTATTATTATTATTATTATTATTATTATTATTATTATTATTATTATTATTATTATTATTATTATTATTATTATTATTATTATTATTATTATTATTATTATTATTATTATTATTATTATTATTATTATTATTATTATTATTATTATTATTATTATTATTATTATTATTATTGTATTATTATTATTATTATTATTATTATTATTATTATTATTATTATTATTATTATTATTATTATTATTATTATTATTATTATTATTATTATTATTATTATTATTATTATTATTATTATTATTATTATTATTATTATTATTATTATTATTATTATTATTATTATTATTATTATTATTATTATTATTATTATTATTATTATTATTATTATTATTATTATTATTATTATTATTATTATTATTATTATTATTATTATTATTATTATTATTATTATTATTATTATTATATATTATTATTATTATTATTATTATTATTATTATTATTATTATTATTATTATTATTATTATTATTATTATTATTATTATTATTATTATTATTATTATTATTATTATTATTATTATTATTATTATTATTATTATTATTATTATTATTATTATTATTATTATTATTATTATTATTATTATTATTATTTATTATTATTATTATTATTATTATTATTATTATTATTATTATTATTATTATTATTATTGTTATTATTATTATTATTATTATTATTATTATATATTATTATTATTATTATTATTATTATTATTATTATTATTATTATTATTATTATTATTATTATTATTATTATTATTATTATTATTATTATTATTATTATTATTATTATTATTATTATTATTATTATTATTATTATTATTATTATTATTATTATTATTATTATTATTATTATTATTATTTACCCTCAAATAAAAAGTTAACATTGTGATTTCAACTACAGCCTAGCCTAACTGGGTTCAATGCCGATTTGTGCTCCCCAGATCAATCCCGTTAACGGGTGATTGCTGATGGCACTGTTCGATAGAAAACTAGTTGAGAGACAGGCGAAACGAAAGACCCGCATGGTGTGGTGGTGAACGCGTAAGCCTCCGCCAAGGGTAATAGCGCGTTCGTTCTCCACAGCAGACACTGTCCAGGTTTTGCAAATATCTCAACATCATTACGGTAGTACTACACTACCATTCATCTTAAGAAAAACTCTTGTTAATAAAACCGTGTGCAAAAATCACAAAATTTTTGTTCAAGTCGTAACAAATCACAAAAAAGACGTCAAGTCTTTCAGTAAAAAAAATTTCCCACCTTTTAGAAGACGGCACCAGTCATTTTTATAACGCGGATTTCTTTCCCTCCATAAGAATGTTAGGCCAAAACGAACCAAATCTATTTTCAAGGGTAAGACTTAATTCATATGCACTTTGATTATTTAGCTTACATAAAAAGTATTGATGTGCCTTACATTGATCTTGTCATCTATTTTGACATACAAAATGCCTACACGCATGCTACATTTTCCCATATATTTCGTAAAAGGGGAACATGTAGTGCAGTAGTTAGAGGGACCGTGCAATGTAGATATGTTCGATATCCCACCCCAGGCTTAGTAATCATTTCATTCTTCCGAGGTCGGCAAATTGGTACCGAACTTCCTTGGGAGGATGCTAGCACGACTCGATACATCGGTAGGCCACCGTGAGTCATTGTAAAGGCCAAATATGCATCCAATCATCCCCAGCGATGTTTAATGAAGTCGAATGCATGGCGCTGCCCTCATGGATTGCTCAACTCCGAGAGCTTTACCTTTTATTTGCCCATTTGTTCAATAAAAACCCGTTATTATGGCTCCTTTTTGCCCGCACCGGTTGCGAACTCATTTCTGATCTAATTAAAATAGATCTTTAAAGATCTGAGTAATTCTAAATAATGATGATATCTTCTGAGCCCAGAAAATGATACTTATTCGCTGGCTTCAGTCAAAGGTGAATGCCATGGTAGCTCGCCATCAAGAGACCAGTTTCTTAGAAGTCTCTTCACGAATTCATGTCTAACTATGAGAAAATGGACGAAAAGTTTTTGTATTCTGAGGTATCATACAGTTTAACTATTAACGGGACTAACAGTCATTGCGAAATCGATCCATTAATTTGGCAATGCAAACTTTCAACTACAAAAAACTGCAAAACTTTCCATACCTACTGAGAAATTCAAACGTGCAGCAATTCTGCAAGAATGATTTTTCCTTGTTTTAGCCGATGAAAACTCGTCGTTTCAATTTAGAGATAGAACACTTTGTCTACATAAGTATTCCTTGTGAGAAAAGTTACTGTATTATTCTTAGAAGTTACCTTCAGTTTAAGGGCGCGTGTGGCGGTGGTCGGAAACGCCCTGCAACACACACGTGGAATCAATCCCCGCGCCCATGGCCCACCAAGCCTTACATCTTTCCAGGGTCGGCAAACTGGTACCAGACCTATCTGGGAGGATAGCAGCACTGGCTCGATACATAATACGCCACTGCGAGTCATTGTAAAGGCCAAATATGCATTCAGTCACCTTCAAACGATGCTTAATGAAGTAGAATGCACGGCGCATCCCTCAGGGATCAATCAACGCCGAGAGCTTAATGCTTTTTATCCTTTTATCTCCAATTCCTGCATTCCCGTTTCTATGATGGTTCCTCTACTTCTTTTGCAAATAAAGTTGCAAAAGCTTTAAGAACAGAAAAGCCCAGCAATGTGGCAGATGTGACGCATTTAGAAAAACCTTGCCTACAATTCCATCTTAAAAGAGCTTTTTCAGAACTGAAATAATTATATTATTATTATTTTTTAGTCCCATTCATCTCACTTTAAACAGATGTGTTTCGACATCGAATTTCGTAAGCTGCATCAAACTTGGAAGTCAAACTGAAAACCACATGCACTTCATAGCTATCGACTATTGGCAGAAATTTAGAGCTTTATATGCTTCAATACTGATTGCTTATTAAACGAATTTCAGTGGTCTGAATGGTCAGGATGCAGTATCACATGTGGTACGGGCGGTACCTCGTATCGAACACGAGAGTGCAGCTGCCCAGAGGGGGTAAGGTCGTCTCGAAGAAGAATGTTCTCGAAAGGAAGTATTTTCTCAAAGACATCTGGGAAGTTTAGATGTGTTGTTTTTCAGTGTATCGGGTCCACTATTGAGCGAACTGTGTGTAATGCTGAGCAGCTGTGTACGTTGCCAACAACTACCGCATGTCCACAGGAGCCGCCTAATCTTTGTATTAGCTGCTGCGTTAGTTTCTTTTGAAATTCTTTGTGAGATATTTTGAAGAACCCACCAACTTTCTCTCGTGGTATGGATCCGAGGGCAGGATTTTTCTGAAGGCTCATCATACTCCGAAAGGTTAGTGAATCCAGTAACGCGTTCGACTTTTGTTTCCCATCTAGAAACCTAGTTAAGAGCAAACACACGTCAAAACAGAACACGGAGAGCTCCGTATCTAAAATTCTCCCGAGATTTGTAAAAAAAAATCTTTCATATGATTGACTGGTTGAACGAGCGGAACCGATAAAGGAGAGGTCGGGATGGCGATCAGAGCAAGTATAAGTGCTATTATTTTTTTGTTTTTTTTTATCTTATTTGATCCGTCTTCACGTCTACTGCGCGGATCCCAGCACTTCTCACTTTCGATTCGTTTCCTCGTATCCACTGTCCACAAAGATCTTCCCACTTTTACGTGTGGCTTTGGGGGCTGCTTGAGGATTTCCTTTTCATCTTGAATGTCGTAGAATGCTAGTCGAGCAATTCTCCCTGGAATGCTGAGATAGCCGGGCTGGAGCATTCCCAAATTGCAGATTGATTTTTTTCCCAGACAAATCCTGTACCAATTTCCCGACCCTTAAGGGATGAGAGGCTTGGTTGGCCCGGAGTGGAATTGAACTAGCACCATGCTTGTGATGATGGACATCACTACTGCCAGTTCTACTATTATCCTCATAAACTGATACTGAGCGATCGGACATGCAGTGTGTAATCATTGGTAATCATCAAGGATGTATAGCTGTTCGTAGAAGAAACTTTCAGCGCGCAAAAATGAGTGACGTATTTCCTTACTCTAGGGGAAGAAGAAAAACTTACAAACCAATAAGAGGTTAGATATTACGGAACAAATCACTGAAACGCGACGCATGAATAGCAAAACAGCCTCAAAGAAGGTAAAACCAGAGCACTTGTTACTACACGGATTCACAGACGAGCTCTAAGCCACAGAACGACCTTAACGGAACTTAATCGCACAGTATCTTGTCTAGATACCGCAAACAGAAAACCTCTTAGCAAACAGCCAACATCGGTTAGAGCAACACCTACGTAGTAATGATTTCGTATTACAGTTGCCGCCTCCGCAATGCGTCATCTGCACCATATACCAAACCTCTTCTTATGGAAAGCGAAAACGTCAAGCACTACGACTCAAGTGATTTGGCGGCCGGTAAACGTACTTTCCAAGAAAATTCTTTCATCACAAATTTTTGTTAGAATGCAATTTTTTGATGAAATAGTAATCTAGTAACTCTTCTTAACAAAGATACATACAGTAGATATCTATGAAGTCGATTTAGCAACTACAACCACGAAATAAAGACAAATTTCCTCTAGCGGAATGAGGACGTACGAAGTGTTCTCCGGATGAATAACCGTTATCTTTGATAAACATACAGGGCAAAAACATAGCTACTGAGGTTCTTCTTTCATCGTTCTGGCCCTGTGATCTCCGTTTACTGCTCGCTCGCCGAATACTATTAAAACTGTAATCGATTTACAAATAAGAATGCTTACAAGAAATTCCTGGCTAGAGGGTAATGAAAGCTGAACAAAAAGAAAGAGAAAACGGAAAGAGAAAGAAAGAGAGAAAGCATATATTCACAACATTATTTTGTCGAAACACAAAGAAAGAAAGGAAAATGACTCATTGCCAACGACAGCTTGGATCCATAGAATTTCTCCAGCGCTTTATATCATTTGTAACAATTCCATATTTTTAATATTCACAAAAGATTTTAAAAATTTACCAATAAACCCGAAACACGGACCTAAAAAAGTGAGCAAGAGTGACAGAAGAAGCCAGAAAAGAATAACACTAACACAATCAATAAATCAATAAATGTCTTAGCAGTGTGTTAAAGTAGTTAAAATGGGAAGGAAAAACGCGACTTCAAAACACTGCAAATTGATAGGCTTTATTAGAAACGTGATAAGTGACTAATGTCGGTGATAAGAAACGAGGAATGACGAGGAAGTCTTTGCATTGTAGAGGAAGAAATAAGATGACAAGTGAATGAAAGCACAAAATGGCACATGTTAAAACTGTGCCGCAATTTTACACACTGTGCACAGAACACACCAATTACACGTTACCGTATTATCACACAAATTAAGACGACAACCACTGGCAAGTCATTTTGGTTTTTTCTCCTTTTCTTTACCATTTGGTCGAGTGGAAATCACTTTATATTCGCTCCATTCATGCTAAAATTCAAATAATAGTGGATGGCAGAAAAATAATGTTACCAAGACGAAAATAATTAAATCTGGACCTCTTCCCCCATATAGTTTAATGATTCACCTTGGCTAAATGACGAAGGGTTCATAGTTGATCAAAGAGTCATAGAGGCATAGAATGGGCGGTTAATTCACCCATGTGGATCTTCCGAGTTATAAACAGGTTCGATATTCACGCAAAGAAATCAATTTAAGAGCAACTCTATGCCTTGAGAAATTTCGGCGATCTATCCATGGTTAGCATCTCCTAGCAAAAAATTGAAAATAGGGATTCTCATTTGAAATATGTTATGCTCTTCGTTTCCCTTAACAAATGCGCGGAGCTCTGATGTGTGACAGGAACGGATGAAAATTTCGCTGGTTCCCTCTTCAGATAAATAGAAAAAAGGATAAACCTCTCGGCGTTGATTAATCCCTGAGGCATGCGCCATGCATCCGACTTCATTAAGCATCGTTGAAGGCAATTGAATGCATATCTAGCCTCTAAAATGACTAGCAGTGGCATACCGATGTATCGAGCCAGTGCTGCTATCCTCCCAGACAAGTCTGGTACCAATTTGCCCGCCCCAGAGAGATGGAAGGCTTGATGGGCCATGGGCGCCGGGATCGATTCCACGTGTGCGTCGTAGTGGCGCCTCTAACCACACGTGCCCTCATCCTCTTCAGATATTCAACAAAAAAACGGTATTTGGGAAATGACCTCTACACTTACCAATTCTTTGTCACATGGTATTCTTGATAAAAAGTCCAGAATCTCGTTATTATCAATGTAATGCGGATTACGTAGTTTTTTTGTAAACTTGTTAATGCCTAAAAAATAAAACATATATAATAGTCATACGCACATTATTCATCAAATTTTGCCAAAAAGTTTCTTATGTGACCCATAGTTCTATAGATTCCAGCACTGCTTTACTCTGCTCGTTCTCTCATCTTAACCACTTACAAAGACCTTCACGCTTGCGTGTGGTCGGCTGCAACTGCATGGTTTTCACTTCATCATGAAAGCCGTTGAATCCTTGGAATCATCATATAACCCTTCTAGAAGATTTCACGTGTTCACAACAGAAAGTGTCCGATTTTTTGTAGTTTTCACGAACAAGTGTGGCACCATCCCACCGACCTAGATGACTGGGCAGATTGGTTGCTTCAGAATCAGCGACCGTACTTATGATACCAGGGTCAAAAATTAGTGCTATCAATGGTCAGAAAGACATATATCATTAAATAGAGAATGAGGAGGTACACTTGGTAGTCAAGTGCAAATCTAGAACCCTTAGTAGAATTCTGCAGAAGTTGTTACGTGGCAAGTGTCCGTTAAATATATCAGTCAAATAATCCCGCAAGTATGTATTTTTTTCTTTGATGAGCTTACACGAGGCTCATAAATATATTTATTTTCTGCTAATGTTTCGACGTTTTCGTCTTCATCAGAGCCGATGATCCGAGTCGATGGTCCACGCTTGTTGTTCCCACAGAAATCCCGCAAATGTACAAGGACAGGACTTTTCGCATAGACCGAGCTCTGATTCTCTTATGAAAGCTTTTCATATACCTATCATTTACTACGATGGTGTTGAGCGACATTGTTGTTAATCAATCATTCCTGATGGTAAGTCTGCGCAGTGGAGTTGAATGTCCGAAGAACAATAGATGACGATGAAGAGGTGCTCATTTCGATTGTCCAACAAGCTTCAAAACTCTTTCCCGTCTATGGAAAGATTAAAAAAGGGTTGTTCGGAAAGCATCATGGCTACCGGCCATCATTTACCTCAACGAAACGCAGTTACCATAGTGATTAACGGCGGCGACTGCCACTCTGCTGGGTAATGGACCGCTAGAGGCCTGGAGTCTATTCGAACATGATTTTTCCAAAACGTATTTATAAGAAGTTATTTCCACGTCGTAAAACACAAAACTTCTCTCCGAGAGGGAAATTCCCCACCGTATTCATAATGGATGCTAATGCGCTTATAACTCAGCTTTGAAATATATCTTTCGTAATCGGTTGGTCGACTAACCACAAAAAGCACTCGCGTCCTGGAAGAATCCCGGTCGCACTGCAGTAAACGTATCCCTGATCTACAAAGGTCGGCAACGATGTGTCGCGACGACGTTATAACGCTACGTTTAACTCACAGGTTTCTAGAGTAGGCCATCCTCAATCACAATCCGGCATTTTAATGAGGACAGTGGTCTATAGATCACATAGTTTCAGCCGAATTCATTAGAACAACCCAATCATTTCTACATATGAGCATTGAATGATAATGAAAAATAGAGAGAGTTCTGAAAGCTGCATGACAGGCAAAGATGGGGATCTAATGTTTTCCAAGTAAAAAACCATTCTGCGAAACTCACCCCAAATCATGATAATCCATCGTAATGGTACAAAATACAATAGAATGGTGAGAAGCGAAAGCACTCCGATAGCCAGCCATGATAACCACGGCTGTGAGAAGTTGAATGTACTGCAATGAAAAACGAATACAAGGAATTGAGTAAGTGGAAACAGAATGCGTTAAGGTCACAGGGTTCCTGAAGTGGTCAACTCTTTTTGTAACTAGACAGTGTGGGTCATCCTTGTTTCAGAGGTGATAGAACTTTCGAGTGCATAGACCGTGCTAGAGCCTTCTGGTATGACGCTAGTATAAAAGTTAACATAATAGTGAATACGGCATAAGTAGAAATTAAGCCTTTCCTACTACAAATATCTAATGTGAAGTACTCTACATTAGGGAGGTCACAAGATTTCTTTTTGACTTGTTCTTTTTTGAAAATTTGAGGTCAAAATGCTTTGCACAATCTGTAGAAAAAAGATGATGGAAAGTCTTGAGGACAAAGTGCAAAATGAAGGCTAAATTTGTCTCGCTAAATTGGCTTAATTTTTTATGGATGTCATCGAAAGTGTCCAATTTTGCGTACAAAATCGTCCAGGCATTAAAAACTGATACTGTAAAGTTTGTGCCACCGTAAGCCGACTCAGTAATGATGGCCACTTATCAAACTGCGAAGAAAAAGTAGTTCAATTACGGCGTAGAAGGTCTTAGAGAGTTAAAACTGTTTCGTTTAGAGATCCGTGATCAATAATTGTCGGACGAGTTCGTACGTATCTTCAAGCAATATTTTTCGATCCTCACTTAAATTGTGCGTATGGCAGTAATCAAACGAAAATGAATAAAGGGAAAACTCTTCGTATGAAATGGTCTACCACTCGACTTCGTGTTTCATTTATTACCTTATCTGGTTTTTTTTTCTCCCGAAACACAATCACTATGGTGTAGTGGTGCCCACGTATTCTTAATTAAATTATGGTAACAGATAGATATGAAATTGGCGACGAACTTTCGTATTCGTTGAAGTAAGGCACATATGAAGACGAGCGTATTTTGAACCACCGCCAAAGTTTCTTGGACCGATGACAACGTATCGCGCAGCGATGAGGAGGATGGCTGGAAATTTAGGAGTGTATTCAAATATAGCCGAATTGATAAAGACAGAATAATATTAGCTAGCGTAATCCGAGGATTTATATGCAAAAAACTCAAGACATTTTAGTGCGTGAATTCACGACACACTTTGTGCAAATATGTAACCATCACAATCACACACTTCCTTGTCTTTGCTCCCCGTGATGGAGTTCGTCGGCGATTTTTTGAAGCACGTTTTTTTGATATCCTGAAAAAAAACGTGCAGTAAACACACGACATGTTATAGACAAACAACAATTACGGTAGTCCCAAAATGCCAACATGAAAGACGCCGGATCGGTCCATAAATCTCTGTAATCTACGAATTCTTTGGTAAACTACAACGAACTGTCGGAGAGCATCTTCGCGAACATGCAGACGGAAAACACTTTAACAGTGGCAACATTCTTGCTAACAATAAACAGTGTTAGTAGAGTGTTTAAGTTATTTTCGAAGCTATTTTTTTGTTATTTTTACAAGGCACGGACCTCCCTCACGGAGGGATCTCTTGTCGGTTCTTCGCAGGCGTGGTAAGTCCTCAGGTCACGGAGAGGGGGTTAATCGCGAACGAAAGGCGATCTCATGTTTTCCTAAAACGCAGGTGGATCCAAGGAATAGATTCCCTATTTCTGCTGCACCGATTCGGCGCATCTGTGTTCCCGAGGACGGGCTCATGCAACGTGCGTGGGTGTGTTCTCGTTTATGCGGATTGCATTCTACGAGTCAATTCGGCCAAAAGGCTGCAATCAAGTGACAGGTAAGTATTTTGGAGGCGATTAAGAGTAGCCTCCAACAAATAAACTTCATGTCCACTCTAGGAGAAATTGGCACGATACCCATGGGTATATCCAGCCCCCCGTCTTCACAGCTGAGCAAGCTATACGTGGGTATCAAAAAACTAAACATAGTGGAAGAAAGGGGCCTCATTCCCTTGATCCCGAAAGAGCCACCGATACGACAGCACTGGATGGGACGAGCACGGAGATGCTGCTAAAATCTCAAGGCCATTCAAAGCTGCCTAAATGGCAAAAGACTAAGGTGACGATCTGTACCTACAATGCACGCACACTTGCATCTGAGCCTTCGATAGAAGACTTGATTATGTAACCAAGAAGGATAAGGTACGAAGTCATTGGACTGACCGAAACCAGACGAAGCCACCCATTCACCGCCGTCTCGGACACCGCAGAAGAACTGTTCCACGGAAAATTCAACAGTAGAGGAGCTTGAAAAGCTGTGGATCAATACACCAGCTTTGACACTCTTCGTTGTCTACCCACCGACGTGAAGCTGTGACGAATACGAAGTTGAATTGTTGTATATGGAGTTGGGGGAAACTTTAGGAGAAGACGATACATTCTTTAAGGCCATCATTGGAGATTACAAAGCCATGATTGGACCCAGAAGAACGTCTGAAGAACGTCACCTTGGGATGCACGGGTTAGAATGGAACAAGCAGGGTGAGCGGCGCACTCTCAATGATGGACGTGAGAGTCACCCAGTAGAGGGTGCCATTACGAAATAGACGACATTGTGGTAAATCGAAGGTTCTGCCGAACCGATGTCGCTGTTGCCCCTGTCCCAAAATTCTACACGATGTCAGACCACCGCCTCCTTCGTGCAAGATTTCATTTCTCATGAAAAGCAGAAAAAAGCAGCTAAATTCAAAAAAAAACCAGGTCTTAAAACTATAATAAACTGGGATTTATACGGAGCATCAATCGGCTGTTAGGGAAGACGCCGCTCTTGATGACATCGACGAATAACACGGTCGACTTCATTCAATATCTTCAAGTTAACGCTATGAAACCTACAAGTTCGAAAATCAGAAAGAGGTGTCTTTCTGCAGAAATACTCGAGCTGATAGGTGGAATCGCACAAGCTAGAGGCAACCGCGAACTCATGCTTGAAGTTGTAAAACAAGGCAGACAGGAGATAAAAGAAGTTCTTGAAGAGAGAGGAGCAGCAGTTATGGTCGAAGCTGCAAAGGCTGGAAAGAGCATCCACAATGCTCATTGTAGCTCCACGAATTGCAAAACCAAGATGATTGCAATTTTTAACTCATTATTTACTGCCTACTCTTTTTTCTAACGACGGGATATATTGCGAAATATAACTTCAATGATGCTGAGATATTTACAAAACTCCGGACTGCAGGTGTCTGCGGTGGGGGAATGAACGCGTTTGACCTTTCCGGGGAGTAACGCGCTCACCACCACATCATGCGGGTCCTCCGTCTCGCCCTTCTCTCAGCTAGTTCTATCGATCTTTTGCCATAACTGAGGTAACAGCTTAACTGGATTCGTTGCCGATTTGGGATCCCCAGATCAATTCCGCTGATGGGTGATTGTTGATGGCAAGAGATCGATAGAACTAGCTGAGAGACGGGCCAAACGGAGGACCCGCACGGTGTGGTGGTTACCGCGTTACTCCCCGGAAAGGACAATAGCGCGTTCATTCCACACCGCAGACAGCTGCGGTCCGGAGTTTTGCAAATATCTTAGTATCATTCAAGATGATTGCATTCCAACACTGAAGCGGGACAGTTACAGGTTTTAGAAAGGCAACGGAGAAAATCATTCACAATTACTACTCAGGTCTCTTCCATACTAACATTCTTTCCTTATACGAAGTAGACAACGATATAAATGTCGGTCCACCGGTCCCCGTCTCCGAATTTCGACGTGGTACTTCGTCGGTGAAGAGTCGAACAACACCACGTCCGTAGAGAGGATAAGACCTGAACACCTGAAGAACCTTCCACGAGTTATAATGAACATATTGGTTTGGCTCTTAACATCTTGCCTGGCAGAATGCAAGGTTCCCATTCAAACCTGAGCAAGCATAGCTTCGAAAAGGATCCAACGATAGACCAAATCCACACGATAACAATACTCATTGAAGTGTTGTCAGAGTACAAGAGACCGCTCTCTATCTCACTTTCAACCACTTAAGAAGAATCCGCTCAGATGGGGGAGAAGCAGTCATGAAAGTTCTGCACGTACAGGGCGTCCGCACCCAGTATGTAATGATTCTTCGTGAGCTGTGTAAACATTTCACAACTAAGATATCACTATTCTACAACGATATTGTCATTGATGTCAAAAGAGGGTTAGGCAAGCTGATACCACCTCACCAAAATTATTTAACGCCACCTTCGAGAACGTAGTGCGAACACTGGAATGCGACAATAAGGGAATGAAAATCGATGATCTACAATTATATCATCTTCGCTTTCTTGACGACATCGCTCTTATAACACCAAGTATTAGCTAGGCGGAACGAATGTCTGCCTAATTAATCTTCGACTAAATCTCACAAAAAACGATGTGAACGGATTGCTTTTGTACGCCCCATTTACCCTCAACAGAACGAATATCTCTGAATGCTCCACAACATGGCAGACTACTTAGCTCCGACGGAAGCGAGAGGCTTGGCGAGCTTTAAAGAGCATGGAGAATTTAGTGAAGAGAACAAAGAACACCCAACTCCGTGCCCACCTTTTCCATTCCACGATTCTTCCTGCCTTAGAAATATGTCAAAAACCTTGTCGTCACGTAAAGTCATCAGCATTATAGAAGGCGCAGTAAAAAGGACGATGCCAGGATTATCTTTTATCAGGCAAGTGAGGAAAGGGATCCCTATTTCCGATCTATGTTCACAATAAAAAAATCTAAGATGCCATTCCATTCGCCAGGCTGTCGAATATAAGGTGGGCCGGACATGTTATTCATACGAACGATAATCGGTGATCAGAGTTCTTCACGAAAACCATAGAAGAAAACATGGTGCTCAACGAGTCCCTAGAGCGAGTAAAACCTATTGGGCTACTTTATCACGCGACACCGTGAAATCGAAGATTTATTGGCTTTCGCTTAAGTCATTCGACAACAGGTTTTTACAACATTTTAAAATGATACACCTACTTACGAACGGTTATACTACGGCAGCCGGAGGGTCCCGAATTCGCACAATTTTTTCCCTGAATTTCGAGTTATTCCTAACGAATACTAGTCGATGCTATATCGAAAACATACTATGCAAATTTCTGGCCAAAACTTACCGCTCGGAATACCTTAGTACCGCATTTTGTAGAAATGAAAGCTATACATTTTTTTCAACGAGGTCTCCAACCCACTTTTTTCCTCTTCCGCAGCGTCATCGTCTTCGCAGAAAGTGGAATAGTTGGTGTCAGGTCGACCAGACGAGGTAACCTCGTCCGCAACCCGCTTGTAGACCAGGCACTTTACAAACAACAGTAAAAGAAGCAGTGGAGCATGATATAGCTCAAAATAGTATACACTGATGACGAAGATCTGCAACAAGCAACTATGTGAAAATGTTAACTTTCTAATTACTGTCGACTACAATTTTTTCACGGCAAGGTAATATGTGAAATTCAACCACAATGATGTTAAGATAGTTGCAAAACTCCGGACCGTAGGAGTCTACGGTGGGGATTGGACACCTTATTACTCTTTCTGGTGGTTAACGCGTTAACCACCACACCATGCGGGTCCTTCGTTTCGCCTTCCTCACGTTCTTTTCCCCTTTCTCTTCTTAATATGTGCTCCCCAGACCAGTCCTGTTGAATAGTGAGTGCCGAACTGGTAGAAAGCAAATAGCTGAGAGGAAATCGAAGGTGAACCGAAGGACCTACGTGTGGTGGTGAATGCATTAGTCCCCGAAAAGAATTATACCGTGTTCAATTCCCACCGTAGACACCTGCGGTCCCTAGTTTTCCAAGCATTTGAGAATGTTTAACTTTGAATGGAAAGCTGAAGGGGGTTTCATAAAAAGGATAAAACGTAAAAATAGAGGATACTTAGACACACTCGATTCAGAAATCGTGAAAATAGAAAATCTTAAAAACATATTGTTCGTCAACGAAATGATTTCAGGCTTTCATCTTTTGAAACAATAAAAAAACTTCCCAACGGTTTACCGCTTCATCGTGGCTGGGAGGTGTTCCTGGGTGTCGGGCTGCGATGAACGGCGGAGGATTCACCCCAGCAGGGCGTCCCAAGCTAAGAAGGAGTCCGGCGTTTCCTTCAGGAAGCCCAGCTAAGAGTAAATAAATACTAAGATCCACCACCGCCCTGGGATCAAACTAGTCGCATGGTGGCAAATCTCCCTCTGATAACAAGATCTGCGACTGCCTGTGGTGTTAACGACCTGGGGCAGACTTTGGCCAGGTGTCCTCGGTACTCCAGGGAACCACAATGGGTAGGCCAGCAAATTTCCGGAGAATGGAAATTATGCTGGGGCCCGCACAAACAGTGGAGACTGGCCATCCAAGTATCCAAATAAGTGAAAGGAAAAAGAAAGGAATTTGGAACAGTGATGAAAAGACCTGTCCGATCAGATTGAACTGCACGAACAGAAACACGAAGGAGACAACAAACACAGTTTGTAATTGACCAAGTCTTTGGCGACGGCATACGAATTCGACTTCATTCGCAGCATCGTCAAGGTAATTGAATGCAACATTTGGTCTAAACGAAAAAATTGAAGTCTATCGATGAATTAATTGAGTTGTTCTTGTCCTTCAAGGCAACTTTTGTACCAATTTACAGACGTAGGATTGAAAAAAACTAGTATTAGTCTGGGGTGTGGGGGGTGAACCAGAGACAAAATGTCTGTTAAAGAGTATCCCTAACCACAACTCTACATGCACATACAAACCACGTAAACGATGAAAAATCTCCAAAACGATATCGACGTAATTAGACCTGTGGATGCACACTTTTTCTACTTTGCTTTCCAAGGAGCCGCGTGACACGCAGTGGCAAGATGTGCGCTGCAATACAGAGGTGGTCATTATTTCTACACCGCGCCCTCGGTTCACCAAGCCTTCCATCCCTCTGTGGCCGTCAGATTGATACTAGACCTGTCTGGCAGAACACCAACACTGACTTGGTGCATTGGTAGGCCACCACAAGTCACTTTGTAGGCCAGATTGCATGCACTCACCTCTAGCGATGCTTAATGAAGTGGAATTCATGACGAATTCCTCAGGGACTGGTCAAAGCCAACAGCTTTATCCTTCATCCTTTCACTTTTCAATGAATTGAGAAAAAGATGAGAAAATGTATCAAATGTTTAAAAAATGCTGTATAAATTCACTGGAACACCACGATTTGGCAAAGTTGCTGAATCAAGCCGAAATGTTGAAATCTCTCTTAATTCGTTTTAAGCTAACTACGATACCATAATTTTTATGACAAGTTTCACAGCGATTATATCATCAAAAAAAATTTTTTTATCCAGTTAGCTAAAATGGAAGCTTTTAGATATAAGAGTACACAATGTAGTCACTTTCTATTTGCTGCCTGATCTTTTTTTCAGGGCAGGGTTTGATGTAAATATAATTACAAGAGCGCGTGTGGCGCAATGGTTAGAGGCGCTACTGCGACACAAACATGGAATCGATCCCGGCCCCATGGCCCACCAAACCTTCCATCCCTCCGGGGTCGGAAAATTGGTACCAGACTTGTCTGGGAGGATAGCAGCACTGGCTCGATACAACGGTAGGCCACCGCGAGTCATTGTAAAGGCCAGATATGCATCCAATCACCTCCAACGATACCTAATAAAGTCGAATGCATGGCGCATCCCTGAGGGATTGATCAACGCAGAGAGCTTTATCCTTCATTTATTTTATAGCCACAATGATCCTGAGATATTTGCAAGTCTCCGGGTGATTGCTAATAGCACCTACAAAACACGGCTGAGAGAAAGGCGGAACGCAGGACCAGCATTGTGCTGTGGTAAACGCGTAAGCCACCGGAAAGAACAATAAAGTGTTCGATCTGCACCGCGGACACCTGCGGCCCGGAGTCTTGCAAATGTCTCAGCACCATTGTTGTAAGAGTACCTAATACAAAAAGGGAAATGTGGTATAAAGAAAGAAAAGCGAGATGATGGAAGAAAGAAAAACAGTTCAGGAAGATGAAAACAATGTAGAAAAGGAAAGGAAAAAGGAAGCGGAATACGTCCTATACTAAACAGCTAGAAAAAAAGTGAACTAATATCGATCTAACCACAAAGCCAGTGATTGATCTGGACGTTGAATCCCAATCGAAACAGCTTTCGATGTAGTTCTTATAATCCACTATTGTCAGGCCATATTCTTTCAACTGCAAGACTGTGTTGCGAAATAGACTAGCCTAAAATCGATTTAGTGATTTTCATTGTAAATGACGAAAACCCAGGTAACGACGCGTAGTATTTCTAGGCGACGCTAGTATTTCTAATTCTTGTTCATTCTCAGGAGTTTACGCGCTGAACACAGCAGGCCAAAGTCAACGATTAGATCAGAAGTATTCAGAAACAGACATTAATGTTTACTTTTTATTTTCTGCGTCTACATTTTTCACTGGAGGGTATTATGCGAAATACAACCACAACGATGCTGAGATATTTGCAAAATTCCGGACTGCAGGTGGGGGTGGAGAATGAACGCGCTATTATCCCTTTCCGGGGGCTAACACGTTCACCACCACACCTTGCGGGTCCTTCGTTTCGCTTGTCTCACAGTTAGTTCTATCGTCTGTCAGCTAGTTCTAAGCCTTAAACAGACATTAATGTTGAGGTTTTTCGAAGAAAGAATGAAGAAGCTCTACGTGCCTTAAACTTTCTATCCATTTCGATAAATTTTCTCTCACGTGGTTTGAATGTTCTTAAGGCAGCGCGAATTGGATTCCATATCACGTCCAACTCGAGCAGAATCTTGCCTTTCACACGACCATTCAGTTTCTTGTTCTTCAGTGCATACCAACGTCGTTCACAGTTTTTGATCTGAAATCAAACATTGGGAACGGCAGTCAAATGTCGATAATCAAATGGAACTCGATGATTAAGAAATGCAAAAATGCAGGAGCAAAGTCAAAACACTTATGTTTCCTATTGAAAAAATAAACAATCAGTCATAAAGTTTTCGGCTTTAACCACTCCCACAAGCAACCGTTGACCAATGCCATGCGTTTCACAACACTGAAGCACCGTGTAGATAAAGTGAATTGAACACTTGGCCTACACGATCTTCGAAGACTTACCGATGCACTAAATCATCCTCTTTTTATTGTTTATTATCCTCCGAGTCTGGTATCAACCAACAAACCCCAGAAGGGTGATGAGATTGGTTAATCAGGAACATGGCGTCGCTTTCTATATGATTGAGCTGACACGAGGTTGGTATAAAAACGTTTATTCGGCTAAGGTTTCGGTGCCTTGGCCTTCGTTAGAGTCGCGTTGATAAGAGCCGGGGTGTGCGAGTTCTTTGCCGTATCAAGTCGAACCCAGTGGAGAGAGCACCGCTCGAATGAGGAGCTTCACTCGGCGCTACCATTTTGTGCAGGACATATATTCCCGTCTTCCAGTAAGATCTGTATTTTGGATGCAACGTGTCATGTAGCAGTCGACACTTAATTTGCTGGCACATAGCGTGCCAATATCCAAAAAACCGACTTTAATTAAATGATGTCTCTTCTACCCTTAATTAATCCTTTCAACCAACAGAGTCCTTCACGCCCAAATGAGATTCGACATTTCTAACCAGGAGGCAGCATTCATCGCTGCGTTCGTAGCAAGCTACTAACGAGAAATGGAATCTGCTTCTGGTACACAGGGGTCGTCGGGTGATTACGCTAAAGCCGTGGTAACAGTCTGCTAGGGGTTTTTAGTGAAAACACCGATCGAAGAAATCTGCTCAAACTAATAACATACAGATCAAAACAATATTTCAAAAACCAACTTTCCTTTAACTTCAATCTGACAAATCAACACATGTTTAAATTTTTTGAGCTTATACGAGGTTTGTTCGGCAAACGTCTCGCCGTCTTCGTCTTCATTTAGAGCCGATGATCCGAGTCGATGGTTCACAGTTGTTCGTCTTCCCGATGTGGCGTCTTCTTCTTCATACTAAGAGCTGGATCTTCCTAAGTGGAGCACCGCTCGAATGAGGCATACTCACCTGGCGACACTCTTCTATACACGATGCTCGCTGTTGATAATAATGATTGTGCGCCTATAACGACTTCTTTTTCTGGATAATCCATCCCGTGGTACCATTATCAACTAGTACAGACAATCACTATTATAAACAGCCCAGCGTCCCGTGTAAAAGAGTGTCACCGGATTAGTATGCCTCATTCAAGAGATGTCCACTGACTGAGACTGTCCATCCAACTCGATACGAAGATGAAGATGGCACATCAAGAAGATGAACAACTGCGGACCGTCGAGTCCGATCATCGGTTCTGATGAAAACGAAGACGTCGAAACATTAGCCGGACAAACCTTATAATCCACATCGCGTAGGCTCAACAGTTTAAAAAACATGTTAATAACATACACTTTTCTTTGATGAACAAACATGGGGCTGTTATTTTACTCTTTATTCACAAAAAAATTGACTTCTCGGCAAATTTCGTACTGAAAAAAGCACATTTTTGTTACTTGGCTTTCAGTACCACTTCGTGATGTAGCTGTTTTCTGGTAGGTTTGTTTAAAAGTTCAGCAATGGAAACTGATTTTCTTTCTTTCTGGGTGGGTACTTAATGTTCTCTCATATTTTATTTAATAACTGATATATTTGTCCATCTGTTTTGTGCGCAGCAGATGACAAGGCAATCATCTATGTTTCTACAGCAGAGCATTGGCAGGAGATCGATTACTGGTGGTCCCATTGCCAACCTTTTTCAGTTGTGCGAAACGGTTCCCAGACCACCTAAAGAATGAGTAGTTTAGGCATACCTTTAGAGGATCCAAAAGCTTCTGGACTGAAAAGCCACATATTTTTTATTTATCGTTTGTGTTCCATAAAGAGTTCGAAGATGGCTTACACAGCGGGGGTTATTCGCTGTTAGGAAGCACGTACGTGATGGATCCCTTCGACTTTACGTTAAACTGACGATCCAGGATTATCTGGATTTTCGTAAGATGAGCTGGAATGCGTTTTAACAGGTGGGTAAACATTATGGTTAAAATCCATGTTATTCTATTCGTTGGCCTCAGCTGAGGATGCGTCCAACCGTGTGCCTAAGCCGGTCATTCTTCAAATGCTTCGGAAACTATTACGCACAAATCAGAGGGTTCGCAATGGAACATCGACTACCACGAAGTCTTGTCACTGCATTTCTGTCTAAGGTGAAAGCAGCAGTGATCGCTCACTGGCCATTACTCTGTTGTAGATGTATGGGTGATTGTTTTGTCATCTGCTCCACACAAGAGGAGATGGACAAATGTTTCGCTGACTTGTTGAATAAATAATCAGAGTAAATAACTTGCACCCAACAGAAACCTAAAGAAAACTGGCTTCCATCTTCTAAAAAATTCGAATTAACCTGCACGAAAACGGGTACATTGCATTAAAGTGGTACCGAGAGCCAGCCAATGGAAACATAGTGATCCATTGCTTTTCCTCGCGTCCTCACACACAAAAACTTCGTTTGCAAGAAACATGTTTTCAACAGCCACCTGTGTGTGCACAGGAAGAGAACAGGAGGAATTCTTGAAATTAGTGCGTCAAGTAGTCATTTCCAGTGGTTAAAAAACTGTAGCTCCTCGTAATAGGTGTAGAGGAAATTCGAACCCCTCAAACAATAACTCTAGTGAAGCGAGGAGAAGGTCTCGTTTATCCTTCCCTTTTTATTTTCAACGAAATAAGTGTAGCTATAAAGCGTTGCTTAAGAAGGGCCGTTTAGAGAATTTGTTAACAGTGATTGAAATATCACCGGACACTCTAAGACGCCAAATAGTTCGTAACCTGCATAACATGCTTTAACGGTGGAGACGGTGATTGAATGAGTTAAAGTACGATACAGTAAAAGAACATCTAGTCGGTAAAGTTAAATTTAATGCAAATACTCCACTAGGCGGGCATGGACACAGGCATAACGAGGAAGATTTTGAAGTAGAAGTTACCATCCTCCTACACGAATCGGAAATTTCGGCGCACAAAACTCTTGAAGCACTCCGGATAAATTCCAATAATCCGAAATCACCGGCACTGAGGAATGCCTTTTAATCATGTGTGATCTCAAAGAATATTTAAGGCTGATATTTTGACGTGAGAGAGGCATTTCACCTATCTATGTGAAGCCTGCAGTTGGTCTCCACGTGGAATACTCAGTGGAAGACTTATAGAAAGCGGTGAGTGTGCGAAGAAGATAGCTTGTTTTCAAAGCGATTGAAATCTTAATTTCGCGTTTTTTTGTTCTTGTTATGGAGGCGTTCGGCTGGGGTAAATTGCAGTCAACTTGACCTTTCCAGGCCCTGAAGAAGGCGAAATCCGCTGAAGCGTCAGCCTTTTTGCGAATGAGGAATGGAATAACAACCTCGTGTTTCCTCATCAAGGAAAAAAGGAATTATTTGATCAATACCGAAGCTAGTAGAAATCCAGCCTTGGAAACAATAACAAACAGTTTCGGAAATACGCTTAGAATATGCTTGATTTATCCCGAAAACGAACTGCCAAGTTAACAAGTATGAATTACTGCATGTCACATAAAGGCGAATACTTGTAACATTAATGAAAATCTACTTTTTCTGAACCGGATGACTTTTAAACTTTTCTATTAACCTTAGGTGGCTGTTCGACACTAAACATCATAAATAAAAAGTGCACTATATGAAGACTTAGGTGGAACAACTTCGCACGACGTACAAACTCCTTCAATCTTTTGGTTCCTTGCCTTGCAACGATCATCCAGTGGTGGTTAAGTTTGTATGTGAGTTTGGAAATAGCTTGACGACTTTCATTCTCTCTCGTAAAGCCATTTCTCGTCTTTACTATAAGCTCTCACCGGGCTTTGCGTGTCGGTAGGAGATTTGTTGCGTGTGGAAAAGGATTCTTCCAGAATGGTGAAAGTATCTACGCATCATTTCATAGAAAAGTTGCACATCTCTTGTACAATATCAGCTTTTTGCTCTGGAAAGAAAAAACAAAGACTAACCGACATCAGTGGAATGGAGACTTTCCCGAGAAATTCAAATTTATTGTTCGGGTCTTCGTCATAGATGGTCACCTCAAGACATGTGTGTATGTCTTTAACAGAACTGAAATGAATAATGGAGAAAACTCGGAAAGAAGTGCTTGGAAAAGCTCGTACCTTCAAGGTTTTCAATTATTCTTGACACATTTTCAAGTTTGGCTAAGAAATTTGGAAACTTCATTTTCAAAACCTTTTTAAACACTCAATTTACTCAGTTCATTTAAGGAAACATCTAAAAACCTGTGCAGCTCTAATGTCTGGCTCTTCATGTTTTTTTAATTTCCTTATGACTTGTTACTTTAAAAATTTGATCGTTTAAGGTGTAAAAAGTCTTGCTTAGAAAAGTTAGTGACCATATGAACGCTAACGTAATCCTGAATGAAAGACGTACAATGTAAAAAGTTTGTTCCATTGTGGATTAAGCGTCTTGTATTCGGTATGCGTTTGCAGTCGCGTGTTCACCAATTCGAGAACGGCAAACGGATCACTCTTCCCACCAATATCCTTCGCCATTAGATCTTCAGCCCGGAATACTTAAAGGAAACATTATTAGCCAAATTAAAGAAAACTTTATCAGCCATTTTTCCTTTCATCGCTATCAAACTTGTGACGTTTCCAAAGTTCTCACTGGAATGAAAGCAATGAGATGGTTAAAAAAAATTCTTGCCAGTCATCAATATGCAAAAAAGCTGCTATGATATAACTTTCGTATAACTGGAAATGATAAGAATAACACAAGTTAACTGCTAAAAAGGGAGCGGCATCTGTTTTTGCATGTGCGAGTCACGTCGAAGGCACAGTCATATGCCAGCACGCAGCGTAATAATACTTCAAAAACCGACTTTCCTTTAACCCCGGTATGATAAACCAACATGTGTTTAAATTATTGAGCTTACTCGAGGCTTCAGACACCTGCGGTCCGGAGTTTTGCAAATATCTCAGCATCATTGAAGTTATATTTCGCAGTATACCCTGCCATTAAAAAGATTAGGCAGGAAATAAAACGGTTAAGATTGTGATTATAAGTAAAGCCTCAGCTTAACTGGGTTCATTGCCGATTTGGGCTCCCCAGATCATTCCCGCTGACGGGTGATTGCTGATGGCAGAGATCGATAGGACTAGCTGAGAGACAGGCGAAACGAAGGACCAGCATGGTATGGTGGTGAACGCGTTACTCCCCGGAAAGGACAATACGGCGTTCGTTCCCCACCGCAGACACCTGCGGTCCGGAGTTTTGAAAATATCCCAGCATCATTGAAATAGGCTTTATTAGGCGAATATTCGACGACTTCGTCTTCATCACAGCCGATGATCCGAGTCAATGGCCCACAGTCGTTCGTCTTCTCGATGTGGCGTTCTCGTCTTCCTATCGAGTAGCATCTTTCTCAGTGGAGCATCTCTCGAATGAGGCATACTAACCTGGTAACGTTCTTTTTGCAGGACGATGGTTGATGATAATAGTGATTATCCGGCGATGACGCCTTGTTTCCTTCGAACAATCCACTGAACCAATTATTGACTATGCTCCACTGAGCAAGATTTGACTCGATACGAAGAAGAAGACGCCATACTAAGAAGACGTAGGCCATCGAATCGAATCATCGGGTCAAATGAAGACGTCGAAACGTTGGCCGAATAAAGCCTATTTCTCAACCTCGTGTTTGTTTAAGTTCAGCGCTGATTTGGCTGACTGTTGATGGTACTGACGGATAGAAAACTAGTTGAGAAACAGGCGAAACGAAGCATTCGCATGGTGTGGTGGTGAATGCGTTACCGCCTGGAAAAGGCAATAGCGCGTTCGTTCCTCACCGCAGACACTTGCGGTCCGGTGTTCTGCAAATATCTCAGCACCATTGTGGTTGAATTTAAATACAGTCATCTGCTTTCATTACCTGTAAACAAAGCCAGCTTACAGCCAATTTTCTTTCCTCTTTTATATCTTCCACTTTTCTCGCCCCCATTCAATAAAAGATCTAATATTAGCCAACAAAATTTTACGTCCCAAAGGCCGACGGAGGGCCACAGAGTCGCATTAGTTTTTTGGCGTTTGGAATGAACGAAGAATAAACACAAAGGCGAGAGATTCCACTTTTTTCCTTGGTATCACTACTTTCTATTTGATATCCAATTTATTCATAGTATTAGTAAAAGTTGATCAGGAAAAATGTTCAATTCCATCGAGAGTGGTGAAATAAAGAATTTCAAACCTTTAACCGTGAGCTGACCAATATCCTTCATGTCATCAAACGTGTGCAGCAAATCCTGAATTACAAATAGTTGATGAAGTACGAAGTTCATAGTAGATTTGAATTAATGAAAACAAATATATCCCTGACAACACTGATATTTCCTCGACGCACTGGATTTAAGGGTTCTAATGTATGACACAAAGACATTGATGCCGAGATATTTACAAAAGTCCGGAGCGCAGGTGTCTGCGGTGGGAACGAACGTGTTATTACCCTTTCTGTGGCCAATGCGTTCACCACCACATCATGAGGGACTTTTGTTTCGCCTGTCTCTCAGCTAGTTCTGTCGATCAGTGCCATCAGCAATCACAAGTCAAAGGAAGTGATTTTTGCGCAGCCCAAATCGGCAATGAACCCAGTTAAGCTGAGGCTGTAGACGAAATCACAATGTAAACTTTTTATTTACTTTCTATTGCAAAAATCTCAACATCATTATAGTTGTATCACACATAGTACCCTGCCGTGAAAAGTTATGATGGGCAGTAAATAAAAAGTTAACATTGTATTTTTCTAATGGTTTACTGCATTATCATAGCTGGGTTGATATCGATGAGTGCTAGATTACGACTTAAAACAAGCTCATCTCCGGATTCGGTGACGCAGTCAGCATTTCTATCCAGATGCCCATTGAAGAGTATAGCTATTTATGGAACCACTGCCCTTTTGCAGGAAAACTAATCATTAGGTGACTTATTCCATTTCGACCCACAAAAAGCAATAGATTATTACCTAATACGATTAGCGTGGCATAACTACCGAGAACAAATAAGTTCCATTCGTTTCATTCGCGCGTTGAAGTAGTTCAGTGGTATTCGCTCTACCAAATCGGACGAATAGCATGTTTTTTGGCATGACACCGTTCTTTTCGCAAGACAGACTTAATGAGTAACGCGCCAGCTCTACAGTGGGATAGATTTCCTCTTACATGTGCCTTGATATCGAAATGCGAAACTCATCGTCAGACCAGGTGAATGGCTCTCTTGGATGGTAGATCGAATGAACTACCCATCGCAGTTCGGTACTCAAGAACACCTACAGCTAGGAAGACGCGGTAAACTACTGCTGGGATACAATGAGCTTTTTAAATATAGACCCTCCAATAGATTAATTTAACTATGCTTTAACCTAGAACTAGCCACACTCAGCACGCCAACAAACAGATCAAAGGAGTTGTCATTCATTGATGAACTAAGCGAGTTTTTCATATTAACAGAATAGTTGAAAAAAACTTACATAGCGCTCGATGATCGAATTTCGCACGTCGTTCTGATTAAATTCAGTCAAATCCACAACAGTATCTTTCGAATGGCTACCGGATACGGTGATGAGCAATAGCAACGAGGCATTGGTGTCCTCCAGACTGTACCACTTCTGGATGGTCTGATCTCGTGGGAACGCATGCAGATCAACTGCAATCCTAAAAAAAAATCAACATTTATGCGGTAAAAAAAACCACCAAAGACATATAGAAGGTGTAATTGATGTGTAGACACACCACACATTCTCATTGGTCACTTGTAGACCCAGATCATGAAAAACGCACAGATTGCGCCGTGTTCCACGATGAATTTCTTTGATTCGATACGACAATGGAGACTATTTTACTGGTTTTAAAATCCTTCTGACACTACTTATGTGCACGTATGATATGTATGTTTATACATATACCCTCCCAACCGTTTATCTCCTCATCGTGGATGAGAGGTGTTCCTGGGTGTCCTGTTGCGATATACATCTGCGAGATTCATTCCCCCGGCAGGGTCTCCCAAGCTGAGGAAGGAGTGCGGCGTTTTCACCAAGAAGCCCAGCTAAGAGTAAACTAATACCAAGATCGACCACCTTCCTGGTATCAAACTAGTCGAATGGTGGGAAATCTCCCTCTGACCCACAAGGGCGGCGACTACCTGTGGTGGCGACGACCTGGGGGCGAGACTTTGGCTAGGCGGATCTCGGACTTCAGGGATCCACAAAGGGTAAGCCAGCAAATCTCCAGAGAATGGAAATTATGGTGGGGTCCGCACAAGCAGTGAAGACTGGCCATCCAAGTATTCAAGCACTCATATACCTGTACGTACAGAATACGGGTGGATACATTCCACGGTTTGTTTATTTGGACGTAGAGAGGCATGAACTCTGTGCATAGAGCATAACAAGCTTAGAATTCTCAAAGGGTAATTCTAGAAGACGAAGGAAAAGCGGGGAAAGCAGAATCATAATGCTAAAGGTCTTTAATGAGGATGACGGCGACGAAGAGGATCGACGTTCTTTGTTCATGAGTTTCAATCTAATGTTCCAAAGTGTGGTAAAAATTAGCACAAAGTTTGGGTACTAATTATGCTTGGGTCAATTCTATTCAATTCGATTCTGAAGGGCAGAAATCTTTACGCAAAATACCTCAAATTACATCGAACTTTATCAATTGGAATAAAGATTTTTAAAATTTACAAATAATTTTAAAAGTTAACAAATAAACAAAGGGATCAAATGTCATAGAAGGAATTTCGACAGTAAAATACAAGTTCTCTTTCCAAAGCTCTCTTTAATTCAACCTCAGTACAAATAACCATAATCCGGTTGGATTATTATGCTAACACAAAAGTGTTATAAAGTTGTATTCGGCTGACGTTTGCTTTTCATCTTCTTCAGAGCCGAATTGGTTCGAGTCGGTTGGTGGGTGTTCGTTGCGGTATTGAGTCGAATATTATGGAGTGGAGCATCGCCCGAGTGAAGTATCCTCACTCAGCGGTACCCTTTCACGCTGGCGGTTGTTGGTCTGCTGGCTTCTGATACGATCTCGTGATTTGCTTTCATGATGGCAGACCAGAAAGTGGTCTGCATAAAAGGACACAGCCTCGTGAGGACACTTCATTTGTACAGTGCTCCAGTAAATCAAATTCGACTGGATGCAACTATGGACACGACATCGCAAGGAAAAAAGGCTGTGAAGAAGTTCGTTTATTCTACAACAGTGAAGTTCTGGGCTTTCGGAATCAACAAAATGAACTCTCTTTTAACAATAAATAATAGGAAAACGAAGCATCCGCATGGTGTGGTGGTGAACGCACCATGCGGATGCTTCGTTTTATCAAAAGGGAGTATTGGCGTGTTCGATCTCCACCGCAGACAACCGCGGTCCGGAGTTTTGTAAATATCCCAGCATTATTGTGGTTATAAGTTTTTTTCTAAACTTTTTTTCCCGCGTAATTCTCTGCGTCTTTAACGAGAATAATCATACCTTCCAATCAACGAGTTGCTGCGTTTGTCCTGACACATCACCTCCAATGTTTCGGAACCGAGTTCATAGATATGTAAGTCGAATTGCTCAATCCATTTTGGATCACTTGATCGATTACAAATCTAAAACACGACAGATGCGAACTGTTATCAAGAATTGCAATCACCTCGTTAACTATCACCGCCTGATGTGAGAAGACAATACAGCGCATATCAACATATGAGTGAAAGATTTTTGAACCTCTAAAATATCTGATCATAAGTGCAGTCAAGTAGAAATTAAAACAAAAAAAGGGAAAAAGCTCTCGGCGTCCATCAATCCCTGAGGGAAGCGCATGCATTCGGATTTATTAAGCATCGTTCGAATGAAGAGTTTGAATGCATACCTGGCTTTACAACGACTGGCTGTGCCTACCGATATATTGAGCCAGTGCTGTTATCCTCCCAGAACAACTCTGTTGCCAATTTGCCGACTCCGGAGGGATGGAAGGCTTAGTGAGCCACCGGTGCGTGGATCGATCCCATGTGTGAATTACAGGTCACCTCCGACTACTGCACCACACGCGCATTCAGAAATGTTTTTTTTGTACGAAAATCTTTTCTACTCTTGCTTCTTCTTTTCGTTCAAATTTTAAGCACCTCCTCTTTGAGCGCACAGCTTCTAACACAATTCGCCATCAACCATTATATTTTATCCGAAATTCCTAAAGCCAGAAAAGCTGTAAAACACCGAAAATCCTGTAGTTCAATATCTTGAAGACTATTTCAGCCCTGGATAGTACACACATTCTAGTATGTTGTTGCATTAACCTGTATCACTTGTATCACCTGTAGTCCCGTTGATCGTCGAGTGGGTAGAGCGGGCGCCAGTAAATCTTCCATTTTTCCCTCTCCGTGCAAGAGTAGTCCAGTGGGTTCTGCTCGCTCTACGAATTCGTCGAGCATCATATCTTTCTTCTAGGGCTTTCGTGAAAAACTCTGACCATCGGGTTCCTGCAATGCGTTTGACAACCCGAGGAATCCAGTCACTAACTGCTCTTGTCCATCAGCTGTCGTTCATTCGCATTACGTGTCCAGCCCACCTTATCTTCGTCTGTTTGGCGTATAGAACAGCATCTTTGATTTTTGATTGTTGACACTGGTCGAAGCTTCGGATCCCATCCCTTACTTGTGTGAAACGGGATACTCCCAGCATCGTCCCTTCGACTACGTTTTCAATAACGCTGAGTGTTCTTTCATCCTGCTTACGCATCGACCAGGTTTCTGACGCATACGTTAGGGACAGGAAGTACCGTTGAGTCGAAAACGTGGGCACGGAGTCGGGTGTTTTTGTCCTCTTCACAACATCCTCGACGCTCTTGAAAGCTCCCCCAGCGTGCTCGTTTCCTTCTACTCAGCTCTGGAGCTAAGTCTTTCATCATATTGATTTCCCGACCTAGATAGACATAACTGGAGCATTCGGAGATATTCGTTCCGTTGAGTGTGAATGGGGCGTACGAAACCAATCCGTTATTCATGAGCATCGTTTTTATGAGATTTAGTCGGAGACCAATCTTTCCACAGGCTTTGTCAAAATCGGCAAGCATACGTTCCGCTTGGCTAATGTTTGGTGTTATAAGGACGATGTCATCAGCAAAGCGAAGATGATGTAACTGCCGACCATCGATTTTCACTCCCATATTATCCCATTCCAATGTCCGCATTACGTTCTCGAGGTTGGCGGTAAATAATTTTGGCGAGATGGTATCGCCTTACCTAACTCCTGTTCTGACGTCAATGTTAATATCGCTGTAGAATGGTGATATCTAGGTTGTGAAATTTTTTGTACAGCTCACGAAGAATCTTTATGTACTGAATAGGGACTCCTTGACTATGAAGGACTACCATGACTGCTTCTATCTCAATTAAATCAAAGGCCTTCTGTAAATCGATGAAAGTGGGACAGAGCGGTCTTTTGTACTCTCGCGATACTCCAATGAGCCTTGTTATCGTGTGGATCTTCTAGTGGTCTGCAAATCTTGTTTAAGACGACTCCAGTGAAAACTTTGTAGACGACAGAGAGCAAGCAGATTTGGCGATGGTTGCCGATATCGTGGAAGTCACCCTTCTTGAGCAATAATACGGTGTTACTAGTCTTCCACTGCATTCAACTGTAGTTGAAGTAAAAATTGAAAGAAAGAACACAGTCATCGGTGTGCTAATAAAATGAAGGCTCAAAAAACCACATCGATCCGATATTTCACTAGCACAAATGATTTTCCAGCCAGCGTTTATTTTGTGCAAAAATACAGTACCTATCCTTGACAAGCCACGCTTTGTAGTTATAGAACACTCCCACACATTAAACAACGCCCATTCCTAGTAAAGCACGGCTATCCTGATTATTAAGTACTATCATGTATCAAAGGATTTAAGAAAAAAGAAGACAAAACTCCAGGAAACGTCAGCTCACCTTGCTCTTGTATTTCTCACATCCAAGCTTAAATTTACAGTAAGGATCTGGTGGCGTTACAGAATCGCAGCTTGTATAAAGATTTCGACCCTCAACTAACACCACGTTCACCACAGAAACCCATATCTGTACAACTGAAATATTTATTTTGAGAAGATAAAAAATACTACTATCTGTAGTCGTTCTGCCCACCCGTGACTAAATAGTACTACATTGTTCAGGACAAGATGCCCTCAAACAAATGTGATAAATATCTCAGATCTCACTTCAGTGCTCTTTTTTGACTAATTTTACAAGCAATTAAAAAAAACATACATTTTTCTCTTTTTTTGACCACCTCAGAAAGGACACCGCGTACTGCTCGTTGAACGAACTGAAATATAGCAGTCAAGTCTTGGGTAAATTCACCGTTTAGTTTGTTTTTGCTAATTGCATGCTATGATCTTAACGTAGACCCAAACGGACTAAAATGGCTACAGTGTTGTCACCAATGGGTTTCCTTTACTCCAGCGAACTTCTCTTTTTTTTCCACTATGTTTAAATGGAGGGCACAGTAGTAGCTAAAGAAATGAAGGCGCATGAAAGACGACGGTGTAAGATCAATCGATATAGCGACCGTAAAATATTCATTGTACCTCATTTTTTCTCGTCTAAAGTGATTGGTAGGACGGTTATAGTGAGCGAAATCGTTCCAAGTTCTTCGTCTGGCAAAGCATCGTCGAATAGCTCGACAGTTTTTTCGACAGATCTACAAAAGAATGCACTGAAAACAGGCACAATAGAAAACCGCAGGCTATAACTAATCCCAAGAAAAAGGAGTAGAACTACTCACTGAAACCATTTCACCTGACAAATGTCTATTTTTGCTGATCCCATGAAATCATCCGTGAAAAATCGATCATAGTCGAAAACCTTAAAGTAAAATCTGAGGGTTCAGTTAAATGAAGAATTATAAAACTGGATTTCATGGAATTTTTTTAACTACCAAAGCATTCCGGTTGAGTATGAGAGGACCTTTCACAAACTATAGAGCAACATCCGCACATAATTTTGTTGCTGTACAAAAGAGTTCTCATCATTGAATTAATGTAGCTCGTGAAGCCGATGCCATCTCAAAAAAAATGTTCGAACCCACCACAGAGAACGTTAAGGAGAAAACGGAATGCAGTTACAACAACTATTTCTCAAAACCTTACCAATAATAATCTTTCGTAATTCTCGATTTGGGTGCGAGGTGTCCCGGTTTCGATCACCGGCCTGGCCCAAGTTTTGGTCTCTATAATGTTGTAAACTTAACGACCGCACCACTCGAAGTTGTATGAAATCGCACGGGCAAGAAGTCGCTGAAGGTTCCAAGGTCGAATCGCAGTGCACTGTATGGCCAAGTGGTCTAGTGGTATGATTCTCGCTTTGGGTGCGAGAGGTCCCGGTTTCGATCACCGGCTTGGCCCAAACTTTTGCCTTTACAGTGTTGTAGACATAACGACCACATCACGCGTAATCGTATGAAATTCCAGGGATAAGAAGTCACTGAAAATTTAAAGGTCGACTTGCAACAGACCGTATGATAAAGATCTAGTGGTATGGTTCTCGCCTTCTGTGCTAGAGGTACCTGTTTCGAGCACAATTTTGGCCGAAGGTTTTGATTCATTGTATTTGCACACAATACGGCCGTTAACGATGATTACGTATAGGAATTACGTCGACGAGCGTGCAGTGAATTAGCGACTAGCTTGACGCCGAGACTGACTAACAAAATGATAATAGAAGATATTAAGAATAATACCATTAGTATGCGATCTCTTATGTTAGCAGGCCGCATAGGACCCGACGGAACGTGTAAAGGAACTACATACAGCGACCATTTCTGATCTTGGTAGGACGTAGTAGACCAAGCAACAACCAGATAAATCTAAGTCTCAAACAAATTGTAGCACCCGCAAACACACAGAATGATTTAACACACATGCCTGGGGGCCTGGTATGTAACTAGTCAACAGAAACGTGCATTGATTTTGAAGCAGAAGAAGCACAGAGGAATAAGGTGCCGATTTCCTCACGCTCATGACACCGTGAAGCGGTCATTTACAAGGACCTGTTATAGTTCTTAAAACAATTCATACAGATCCTTCACAGCGCACTAGCATCAGAGACAGTGTCGAACAGGAGGAAAAAGGCCGCCCTGTGTAGAATCGGGTGGTATCAAGGGTGTGCAATTGAGGAATAGACAACAGAGCATCCAAGAGTGATAGTTCATATCCCATCAACTAGAAAGAGGATTGTATTCCAGAAATAAGAAACATCCCCCATAATATTTGACCTCATGGATAAAAAAATCGGTGTTGACTGAGGGGTGGGGTGCGCCATGCATTCGACTTCATTAGGCATCATTTGGAGGTGACTGAATCCATAGCTGGCCTTTACAATGACTCGCGGTGGCCTACCGATGCATCGAGCCAGTGCTGCCATCCTTCCCGACAAGTCTGGTTCCAATTTGCCGACCCCGGAGTGATGGAAGGCTTGGCAGGCCATGGGCGTGGGGATCGATTTCACGTGTATTGCAAGGCGCCTCCAACCACTGACCTTATAGAGTATGTAATATGTTATGTAAGTGCAAAACTCGTTTATTTCGACCGATCGCACATAGGTTCACATTTTCAGTGCGCTCAGCAACAAAATCGAAACATAAGGATGTGAAATGGACCGGCTTACACGCAAAACACGACTAGCACTAGCTTCTTTAAACCTCGACGAATTTACATATTTATATATGGAAGGACCCGGTTACATCGCTATCGTGGTTGGAGAGCTCGTTCATAAATCCAAATGCCACCTGGTGGATGTATCAATACGACGCGTAGGTCCTTGCCATCTAGAGCTCTCAACTACGGCGAATAATAGATCTAAGGTACATGCTCCCAAGAAATCACGTTCTCATACGCCATGGAACCCAAACGATTTGCATTGCATTATGGATAGCAAATGGTCGAGAAGTGCACGCTATCAAGCCCCTGAGACTGTACGCCTTATCGGAGACTACATCTTCTCTTATAGCTTCCCAAAGTCAATTACTATCGGAGGACTATACTACCAATCAGAAGTTGATGCGATGGTCAATCAGCCAATGTTTCCAGTGAAACGACAAACAATTAGCAATGTAATATTGAAAGTGTTAATGGGTCACAGTCCTCTGATGGACGTCATACGAGTAGATCGACTGATAACGAATACACAAATCGACTGTTTACAACGCCGACTAATCTCGAGCGTGCGGTGCATCTTTGTCAAATTGGGAATCATCTCAGTCCTTTGAATCATCACTCTTCTCAAGGTCCTATTTTGGATTATAGAGAAGGCACTTAACTCGAAATCGTTATATCACAGCAAAGGGTTTAAAATACTAGCAGCAATATCATACAGCATTATTACGTAAATGATGTATAAGGAAACTGCATCCGATAATCTTGAACAAAACAAGAAGCCCACAGGACCACCTCAAGAAAATCTACACAAGGAGGAAGCTAACATAAGAGGAAGTCAGCATCCAGAAAAGCCAAACATTTTATCTTTACAACGAATATTTTCCAGATGGGAACATCACCCAGCATTAACCATTAACGACGATAATAAATCATAGACTCAAACAAATGATATTCACATCTACTCTGCTGTATTTTCCTACACTTACTTCAATCTATTCCTAGATTTTCCACCGTAGTACACGTATTCTATCCTGTTAATATTCGTATAACTGCAACAATCCAAGTCCAATGAATATTTGAAATAGGGAAGAGAAGACTCTAACAAACGTCTTTAGCACATCTACTTCAAATGTTTAGACCTCTTTCCTGGCCAGCATTCGCTTCAAAACAGCAGTGGCATGACTGCAACTAGCCACGCCCACCGGAGCATCAGTTACCAACATCGTCATCGCTTCACCATGACATATATACGACTAGTACAGCCAGGAATTCAAGAAGGACAATGTCTGCAAACATCGATCAGGACGCTAATAACATCGACCTACCCACACGCCAAATGAAGAGAATGTTCTGAGGATTCCGAACTGCCAGCATATTAGTTCGCACTATTTACTAACAGTACCATTCACAGAATGTTACTAATTAGTATGTATTCGACATAGGTGGAGCGATCCACGAATTAAGAAGGTATGCATTGCTTACGACTACTAGCTAGCCACCACAATAACGTGATGAGCATTGAATGGGACCGACGGTCGAACACTGCGGATGCTTCAATGTAGTTGTCAGCCCTACGAGCGCGTTCAAGGGCCGAGTGATACATACTCTAAGACACCCGATGCCACTTGGACAATGCTAATCGCATATTATTGTAGAGCACCTCTTTGATGCTGTAAAATTATTTTGTACAGTTGCTAACACATGTATGCACAATACAATAATTTTACGTTGGCGTGGGGATAGAGCAACTATTTCCCGAACAGTTACTATTCTTTCGTTTTTATCGTATGTTCCTATAGTTATAACCACATCCACTGCTCCCCCATATCGCTTTGCAGTCTTGGAATATGTAAAGGGTTTCATCTCATTATGAGGAACATTGCTTGCAACAAGCAATCGTTGTTATGCAAACCTTTTAGAGCCTTTCGTGTGTCATTTTTGTCCAAAACCCTAGTGCACACTGTGATACGAATCAGCGATGGTCGACCAATGCTTTCGGGAAGACTCTGGACCTGTGCCAAAACACCACCGTCTACAGAAGACGTTTAAGTGGTCTCGTGAGTCAGCTGTTCGTCCGAGTAGAGCCATTAAGGTTCCTCTGTTTCTCTTATGCACCATGTGGATGATCCAAGTTATTAACTCTTATGGCACGTTATCACTGTTGTACGTTAACCTCAAACACAGCCATGTACCTTTAAACACATTAGCCTCATTGTACGGTCATCACAAGCTTACATGTTCTCCTCAACATGTTCACCTCATCAGAACGATATAAGAAGCTTATACATGGCGTGTAACTGTATCGTATTGTCATTATAAGTATGGTATTACAGCCTCACATAAACCCTTTGATGTATCTACTTCTTGTACAACTATTAATGTATTCTACACCATGCATGCTCATCGCATTGCTCTACCAGCCTGTGGAAAAGTTACCAACCAACCTTACCCTCACTTATTGACCATCTTACCAGATCGCCGCTTGTATTGTTCCCATGTTCGCATGACGTTATTCTTGCATTATTATTGCTATAAACGGTTTAATTGCCTAAGTTTCAGTGTAAGTATTGCTCTGTGGCAACCTCAAAAAAACTCCCGTGTGGAAAGTTCTTACGAAATCGAGGCATTCTACTGGAGCTAGTGATAATTCGATGCCGAGAAATGACTCGAAGACCTAATTTCCACTAGTAACTGCTAAAGCAGTATTCATGGATATGAAAATCAACGATCATGATTTATATCATAATGTGTTAATGACATCGTCTTCATGATACCAACCACTAATAGGTTGAAATGAATACTCATCGATTTCCATCTGTGTCCATTTGAAACCGAGGAGTTTCTGAGAGAGTGGGTTTTCGATGATGAGGTCGGAAGATCAAAAATTTGAGAAGCTTCAGCTATACGTATTGGGATCGAAACGTCAACATGATGAGCGGTTTTGCTTCAGAGCTGTTCAGATGGAAGTAGGCAACTTAGGTTAAAACAGGGACGTGTAAGGAAAGGAATAAAGAGCACCCGACTACGCGTCCATGATTTAAATTCCATGGTTCTTCGTGTCTTTAAATACTTCATATTATAACTGGACGGACTTCCTTCATAAAAAAATGGGCTAGCCCAAAAAGAATTTCCGTTTTATTGGCAGTTTATTGGTCGTGTAAAATCTTCTATCATCAAAATCTTAAGACAGCTGAGGTTTGACAAGCCGTCACGAAGTAGCCAGCCTTGATGAATCAGAGAAAGCATCGCTACCCTTTAACTACAATCCTAACAAGAAGATGGTGGCATTGTTTTACTCAACTTCTAGGTGAAGTTGTCGAAGTCATTCTCAGAATGGGAAGTTGTACTGGAGAGTGAAGCTACTCTGTACGTCGGAGTTCAACAATCAAGAACATACCCAGTTGCGATGAGGGCGGTAAACCATGGAAGTGACTGTCTTAATATGTGAAACAGAATCCTAGAAGCTACATAGGCAAGAAGAAGGAACGTTGTCGAACAAGCCATCAGGCGGAAGCCAAGTACACAAAGGAAAGACTATTTGATACTAAGATTTTGTCAAAAACACACTGTACGCAGGAAAATTGTTTGGCACGTCGTATTTGTCTCTTTCAGAATCGCCTGGAAAACCGGAGCCAACAGAGAGTAGAGGAGCTCTTCTAGCGAGGAGTGAATGTTTTCGGAAACCGAAGATCGTTGAGCTTCAAGCACATCGTAATGATATTGCTTGAATTCGTAATGATAGACGACCTTTCGAGTTTTTTTTTGGTAATATAACAATAAAAGTTGCTCTATTGCTACTATTATCTTACTTCAATTACTATCGGTGACGTCATGTCTTCCACTAACATCTGGAATTCCTCGTCCCATATCGGATTCAAATTTTTGAATATCGTACTACTTTTGTAGACGAATCGGTCCTTGTATTTGAATTTCACATACGGGTCACTACTACCTGAAAACTCTACGAAATTAGCGAGAATAAAAAATCAATAGTTAGTTCGGTGAACTCAGTGGAAGGCTCATAGAAAGCGGTGAGTATGTAAAAAGCTATTCTGTGTTAAATGCCACTGAAATCTTGGTTTAGCATTTTCTCTGTTTGGTTATAGAGGTTTGGTCGTGTAGATTGCTGTCAACTTGACTTTTCTAGGCTCTGAGGAAGGAAGGAAGGGAAGAAACCCCCGAAATTTCAGCTTTTGCGTGTATAAAGAATTGGAATAACATCTTGTGTTTGTTAAACAAGAATATAAAAAATTGTTCGACCAATCCCGATTTTAATAGGAAGTCGGTCGTGTCAGTCATTAGTTTTCCCATTCAGTGTGGGTGTGGAATTTTCCTCACAGCGAACAATTCACCAGTGTTGATTTCATGACTTTAATCGCTTAGAACTCAATCATACTTCTTATGTTCTGTGCATTGAACGCAAAGAAACAATGATTTGGAAATGATTCACTGTTTTTCATCGATAAGCAAACACGAGGTTGATATCGTAGAATTCATTAGCATACAATAGCTGACGTTTCGGCGGTTTCGCCTTCTTCAGAGCCGTTTTATTCTTGGCAAGTATTCCTCCTATTAACTGCTGGAGAGCAGCCGCACAGAGTAATATAGGGGGCGCGCCAAGAAGGGAAAAGCGCCGAAACGTCAGCTACTGTACTTACTTGATACTTGAATGGCCCTTCCTCAGGGTTGTGCGGACCCCAGCGTAATCTCCATTTTTCGGAGATTTGCTGGTTAAGCCATTATGGCTCCCTGGAGCCCCGAGGTCAGCTGACCAAAGTCTGCCCCAGGTCTTCACCACCACAGGCAGTCTCAGCCTTTGTAGATCAGTGGGAGATTTACCACCGTGCGACTTTGATACCAAAACGGTGGTGGATCCTGGTATCGGTTTGCTCTTAGCTAGGCTTCCTGATGGAAACGCCGGAACCCTTCTCAGCTTGGGAGACCCTGCCACGGGATGAATCCCCCACTGAATATCGTAGTCCGCCACCCAGAAACACCTCCCAGCCCCAGTGAGGTGGTAAACCGTTGGGAGGTGACCGTCAGCTACTGTATGCTAATGAATTCTATGGTATCAACCTCGTGTTTGCTTATCGAAGGAAAACAGTGAATTACCAATTAATGCCGCCGTTAACAGAAAGTCGGTCTAGGAAATTTGGAAATATTTTATGCAAGGTTATTCTGCATCTATGCTTTCTCGTTTTCTGTTGCGTACGGTAGTTGTCAGTCACATTTCTGTCAGTTAATACGTTGGAAAGGAAAATTCGTTCCGAGCAACCGATCTCTTTCAGCAGAAAGCGGTTGGCACATTTTCAGCAATTTTTAATTGTCCATTCCAAAAAAAATGAGCTGAGAACTACATTAAATAAACTCGAGTTTTGGCATTGCATGAACAGTTATCTGATGTTTAAAAGGAATTTTGAGCTAAACCAGTCCATATGAATGTTTGGGTAGAAAACTCGTCCACGCGGACGAGTAGTTGGGAACGAAAACGATGTGTTCCACATAGGTTATGCATGATATCATAAACTCTGCTGTAACACAAAGATCTAAAAAGCGCAATAAAAAGCGCCGCAAAGTAATAAATACGCTGTTGCAGAGGAGGACTGCCTATTGAAAAAGGCTTTTTGAAAATATCGATTTTTCCAATGGACAGTAAAAACTCACCCGAAGCGTCACGTATCGCTAGATTTTGGCCTTCTTTCAAGCGTATTTTCACTAAAAGCGCCACATAATTGATTTCTTTTTCAGAGTGATCTGACTGCTGTAAATGTGTCCAATAAATAAACTTATCACACTTGTATAACTAGACAACTCAAAAAAGGCATTCTTACCGGTTTTAGAAAAAGAAAAGAAGCTCTTAGAGAAATATTTAGAACTTTTTCAGCATTATAATGCTACTTGATCTTATTTAATCCCACAGCATTAGTTACAAGACATCTGCACATTTATGTTTATAACAAACATTATCGACTGGCATTTCATTCGTTCTTGGCACCTTAGTCTTCTTGTCCCTACGGACATAAGTGTACGAAAAAAAGGATAAAGCTCTTGGCAATGATCAATCGCTTCAGGGATGCGCCATGCATTCGACTTCATCAAGCATCGTTTTGAGGTGACTGAATGCATATCCGGCCTTTACAATGACTCGCGGTGGCCTACCGATGTATCGAGCCAGTGCTGCAATCCTCCCAGACAAGTCTGGTAGCAATTTACCAACCCGGAGGGATGGAAGGCTTTGTGGGCCATGGGCGCGAGGAACGAATCCACGTGTCCGTTGCAGGGCGCCTATGACCACTGCGCCACACACGCCCATTAATAACAGTGTAGTTGATTGTAAAATGATAATATAATAAGATGCCTACCTAATTACGTATTATCTTCCCAACGGTTTACCGCTTCATCGTGGCTGGGAAATGTTTCTGGGTGTCGGACTGCGATGTACATTGGGAAGATTCACCTTTCAAGAGGGTCTCCCTAGCTGAGAAGGGGTCCGAGGAGTCCGGTGTTTCCATCAGGAAGCCCAGCTAAGAGCAAACCAATACCACAATTCACCACCGTCCTGGCATCAAAGTAGTCGCATAGTGGCAAATCTCCCTCTGATCCATAAGGACTGCGACTGGCCGTGGTGATGTCGACCTGGGGCTAACTTTCGCTGTGATGACCTCGGGACGCCGTGGAACGACAGTGGCTACACCAGCAAGACTTCGAAAAAGTGGAAATTGTGCTGGGGCCAGCGCAATCAGTGAAGATGGGGGCCATCCAAGTATCAAAGTAAGTATGTAAGTAAGATATTATAGTGTTATAATATATTTTTTCATATTATCATTTTGTAATCGTTTATTATCATTTGATTTCTATTTTACATTATTATTATATTAGGAATAGCATAATATAATACTCAGAATGCTTAACTTCTATTTGCTGCTTATTCTTTTTTCATGATAGGGTACTATTTGAACAACAACCACAGGGATGTTAAGATATCAGCTTCACTACAGTCTAAAACGCAGCCTCATCATCACTGATGTGAGCGACAATCGTATTTCTTTCAGTCAGCAATCCAGCCTTTTCACATAATTTTCGAAATAAGAATATCTTTTTTATCGTTCCTTTCATCGATAAGTTTGCTTTTTCATATCCAAAAGAGTCAGTGGTTCAGAATTTAAAACTTCAATTCCATATTTTCTCTCTTCAATTTTAAGCGAAATCTATGAATCTTTGAAAATCCCATGTATCACACTATAATATAATTTATATACAGCGCAGTGGTTAGAGGTGCTGTGCAACACATGGGTTCGATCCCACTCTCCAGATCCTTTATCCCCCGGAACCGGCAAGGTGCTACCAGACCTGTCTGAGAGTATAGCAGCACTGGCTCGACTTAATGGTAGGCCACCGCGAGTCACTGCATAGCCCCGATATGCATTCGATTACTTCTAGTGGTGCTTGGTCAATGGTCAGTGTATACCATATATATATATATATATATATATATATATATATATATATATATATATATATATATATATATATATATATATATATAAATATATATATATATATTTATGCCAATTATGGGGCGATGTGCTAACTTTAATGTCTTCGATTAAAGCTTCCTTACTTCTGTATAAACAAGCTTCAATAGCCGCTAATCGAATTTGTTCAGAAGGGGCGCGGTTCTGTCACAGTTGCTAATTCCAATTCAACATCGATAATCATTGAAAAGATTATCTTATACCTTCTATATCTTCGTAATGATAAAAGATGCAGATATATCAATGTTATAAGGACAGAAGTAGATACGGAAGAATTTTAATCGTTATGAGTAGAAAAATATCTGAAGCTCTCCTGGACACTGTAAGTAGCGCTGTAAGCGTTAGCGTAGAGCGATCAGAGTTATGACGTGCCATCGTTGTTCCGAGGGGGTTATTCTTTGAAAACTCGTCAGCACGAATAAACTCCTAAATCAACATTGGGGCGACGACGGTCTCTAGTTTGGAACATTTCGATAATCTGATAATTGTGTGATATCCCATTAACTTTGATTCTTCTAACAAGTGAAAGCAAAATCACTTATGAATAAAACCTCAAGCAAAAGACATGTACTGTACTAACATATTCCTATAAGCAGCACTACTTCCTGTTCTTTGAACTTTTACCATTTAAGTTTTCAGCGAATTTCGGATGATCTCACCTCTTCGGTAGGACGAAGTGGTGTACCGGAAGACGATCTTCGTATAATCTTTTTCAACTTTGAAGACATCTGATAAGATGAAGTTCAGTTGTATATGTATGTACATATATATTTATACATATTTATGAATACGAATATATATGTATGTATAGGGTGAGAGAGAGAGAAGGAAAGAGCCCTCCACCAAATAGTGGATGACAGTGAGTGGCTGATGGCGAAAAACAGTTGCCGAAAAGAAAATGAGTGCACGAATGAAGTCGATGTGGAACGAACGAAGGAAATACTTTAAAATATTCATGAACGAAATTGAATTAGTATTAGAATCCAGCAACTAGTAAAACTCTTAAGGTAAGGGACCGTGACCCGGAATACGGTAACGCGATCGATCTACATGCATCGTTCGAGAGCGTACACCGTATCTCAGAACATACTCCTTTTTTTCTTATATAAAATCAATCAATCACGTTAACTTTGCACAAAAATTCGATAAGCTGACAACGTCAACTGATTAGAAGCCCCTTTTTTTAAGCGATAATCTAGGACGCAACTTTATCACCGCTAATGTGAGCAACATTTGTAATTGTTCCAGTCAGTGATCCAGTGTTTTTATATAGTTTTGGAAACAAGAAATATTTCCTTTAACGTTGTCTACATCATCAAGGTTGCCTTTTATATCTAAAAAGCCGGAAGTTCAAAATTCAGAAGTTTACTCCTCATTTTCTTTTCTCACTTTTACGAAAATCTGTGAGAGTCCAATAAGTTAACGTACTCTAAAAAGCTATGCAGCTTAAATGAAGAGAAGATTCAGTTCTCAACAGGGACGAGCATAGTTTTCTAACGACACCGTTTACGTCAGCTAACTGTATTTATGGCAAATGGCTCAAGTCAGCGCTGAGCTATCTGCCGTGATTGTTTCCGTTGATGACAACGACAATGGGAGAACGTGACGAATGGAAAATGTGGAAAAAGATTATCTACTCGATGAATAAGACTCGGCATCAAAACAGAAAACCGAAAATCATTTAAAGAAGTGTGTAAGGTCTATGGAAATAGGGCAGAAGAGGAAGCCGTATTGAAACTGAACGTAGGTGGGCGACAATGTAACACATAATCACACACGCTTCGCTGTTTTCACAATAACGCTTCTCATAACAATATTTTATGCAACGATATTTCAGAAGACAAAGAACGGAATCAAACATGTGTTTGGAGTGAAGTGAGGGAGATTTCTCAAATTATAGAAAAGGATAAGGCTCTCGACGTTGATCAATCCTTGAAGGATGAGTCATGCATTCGACTTCATTAAGCATCGTTAGGAGGTATATTGAATGCATATCTGGCCTTTACAATGACTCGTGGTAGTGTACCGATGTATCGAGGCATTGCTGCTATCCTCCCAGACAAGTCTGGTACCAATTTTCCGATCCCGGAGGTATGGAAGGCTTGGTGGGCCATGGGCGCAGGGATCGATTCCACATGTGTTGCACAGTGCCTCCGACCACTGCGCCACACGCGCTCTACACAAACAATACATTTTTTAAAATGTTGCACAATCAGAAAAAACCTCTTGCCACTCACCAATCTTTGTGTGATCCTGCTGGCAGACCAACTTTGTGCCGTATATTGCAGCTAAGCACCTCGGAACACCACAGGATTTGGGTAGATGTCAAGCATTACGACAAGAAGAAATCCACTACTATACAAAAAATCCAATAGATTTATTACAGAGAAATCGTTGAAAAACGCAATGGCTGAATGTGTTGTTCTTAAGGTATGAAGCTAACCCATCTATAGGACACTTTTTACACCAATACACAGATATATGCTATGAAGAAGCTCGGTTCATTAAAAAAAGACAACGCGGTGTTGATTGACTTATTCAAAACAGTCCCGTAGTGCATCTACAGCAACGTTGTGTCCGCCAATACTTGAATTTTCGGCTGTAACTGCCGACTTCGATTACTTTAAGGGAGAAAGAAAATATAATCAGAATAATCTTCCTATATAGGGTCCTCCTGCCAACGGTTTACTGCCTCATCATGGCTGGGAGGTGTTCTGGGTGTCGTGCTGCGATGTACAACGAGGAATTCATCCCCGTGCGAGGGTCTACCACGCTGAGAAGGAGTCCGCCGTTCCCATCAGGAAGCCTAGCTAAGAGTAAACCAACACCAAGATCCAGCACCGTCCTGGTATTAAAGTTGCATGGTGGCAAGCCTCTCTCTGATCCACAAGGGCTGCGACTGCTTTTGGTGGTGAACACCTGGGGGCAGACCTTGCTCAGGCTGACCTCGGAATTCCAGGGAACCACAATGGCTTAACCAGCAAATTTTAGGAAAATGGAGTTTATGTTTGGGATCAGCACAATCAGTGAGGACGGGCCATTGAAGTATTAAGTATGCAGTGTCCTAGTGCTTTTGTGGTGAATAATTCAATTTCAAAGTAATCTAGCAGATGTCGTGCATAAATTATCGGGATTCTCATTCCATTTTCAGGAAAAACGACTCGTTCGTATGAGTTTATCATAAATAAATGGTCAAGTAATTCCTCTGTTGGAAGATATTTCTTCCATGGATCACAGTAGCTTCTTTAGTCCCAATTTGTGCTTTTCCAGGTCTTTTTTTCATTCGGCGCAGTGTAGAACAAGGAGTTCATCACTCAATAGGAGCACCGAAGTTGTGAAGATATTCTACATTTGCAAACAGTTCAACATCTTCAAGGTCAGCTAAGAGTAAATCAATGCTGAATTTCGCCGGCCGCCCTCTAGGTGGAATCTATTCACGAATTGGCAAACCTCCCGGCATGACACGGTATTGAAAGCCGGGCTGTGCTAAGCAACAAGAAAAACTCCAACCGAACTCTCGGCGCTACAACGAAGAAAAATTTCTCGCTAGACTACCGATTTATGAAATACGCAAAAGTTGTTCCTGAATTCACAAGATTCTGTCTTGGTGAAAATCTCGTTAACTCACTTATGAAACGCATTCGCTCAATTAGTTAATTCGCAAGGAATTAACTTTGATTTCCCGCTACTGTACTGTTTTTTTTTATGAAAGGGTAGGATACGATGTACAACCATAATGATGCTAACACAATTACCCATTCCGAAGGCTCACATGGTATCCACCAAACCAGCCGAGGGCCGCCCTACTTTGCTTTATTTTCAGCCTTTTCTTTTTACTCTAACGTTACTATCAACATGTATTGTTTCTTTGATAAGCTTACACGAGATTGATAAATGGCTTTTATTCGACTGACGTCTCGACGTTTTCGTCTTTATCAGAGCCGATGATCTGAGTCCATGATCTGAGCTGAGATCCACAGTTGTTCGTCTTCTCGATGTGGCGTCTTCGTCTTCGTATCGAGTCGGATCTTCATCAGCGAAGCATCTCTCGAATGAGGCATTTTCACCCGGCAACGTTCTTTTAAACATGATGCTGGTTGCCCTCAAAAAAAAATTGTTGCTGTCAAAAATCATCCTTCAACGGGAATGATCTGATAAATGCAAATCGGCACTGAACTCATCTAAGCTGAAGGTTCAGCCGCTATCTCATTATCTTGACTTGGCTGAGAGGAAAGCAAGGGCCTCGGTTGGTGCGGTAGGTAGTATGTGAGATGGTGGTAATGGTAATCGCGGGTGTGAAGTCCACCTGAAGTTCTGAGGTTTGCTTGCATCTCAGCGTCCCCCCTAGTTGTATTTCAATTTAAGTGTTTCCTATTAAGTCAATTTCAACTGTAAGGAGTCGCCTCTTTGACTCTGCATGATTAAGGGTCACTTCCTAAGAAGAAAAAAATTGCTGTGCGTAGATAATTCGAATCATGGCTACTCTGCAGAAAGCGAAAGCACAGTCAGTTGCAAAAGACAGTTCTTTCTAATGACCTCGTGTCGGCTTATCAATCCAGTAAGACATATGGACTTGCTCTTTCAAATGAGTCTTACTGGAATGGTAGATAGAACAATATTTCGTAGATCTTGCTTAGATAGGGCGCTTGTGGCGCAGTGGTCGGAGGCGCCCTGCAACCTACACATGAGATCGATTGGGTCGGCACATTGGTACCAAACTTGTCTGGAACGATAGCAGCACTGTCTCGATGCATCGCTAGGCCACCGCGAGTCATTGTAAAGGCCAGATATGTATTCAATCACCTCCAAACGATGCCTAATGAAGTCGAATGCTTGGCGCATCCCCAGGGATTGATCAACGCTGAGTGTTTTATCCTTTATCCTTGCTTAAATCCACTGCTATGGGCCCTTTTAAATCGATTTCAGATGTTCTCGTGACACTCGTGTATGAACAGATTGCCGACGACGCGGACAAATGTGGCACACATGTGGTGTTGCATCCCAATAGGATAATTTCAATCAACCATTATAAAGCAGTTCGACAACTAACACAAAACAACTCTTCCAAGAACATTCTCGATATGTAGATGAGTGTTACCGACACAGCAAAAATACTGAAGATTTATGTAGTGTTGAGGAATAAAAATACTTCACGAACATAGTTGTCAGATTTCCAAAAATGTTGCGGAAAAATCGTTGGAGGAGAACTTGGAGATTAATACTTAGATGTCGTCGTTCAAATAGAGGAACTGTGAGAATTCGCTGGACCAGGAGGAAATGCCTCAGGAAGAAGAAAAACATAGATAAAAGAGAAGAGAATGAAGAGAATAAGTCAGAATACTAGAAAACAGTGACGGACAGAAACTTCTCGAACAATCTGAAAAAATGATATTAGAAAGCCGTAGACGATTCAGCAAATATTAATACAATTGAGTTAGATAACCGAACAAACAGTACACCAAAGACTGCACAAACTTCGTTTTAATGGAGCACTCAATATTTCATAAACGACGACAACAAAGAGGAAACAGGAAGCACGACAGAATTTTACATGAGTAAAATACTTGCATTTGTTACTTGTGGTTAGAAAAATGGTCACTCTTGTGCTCGCAAAGCAAGAAATCATGAGATAGTTGAGGTTAAAAGGTTGCTTACTTATGAATTAATTTCGCCATACATTAGAGGATGTGAATAACAAAGTCGCTTAGGGGCTTGCTATTTTGCCTATCAGATAACTATCAAACTTAACATATAGCATTTTAACCATGTGGGAATCGACTACAACAGATTGGGAGTGTACGAATGTGAAAATGGATGGGTGGGAAGTCATGGACGTTAAGCACACAAAGCCGTGCTCGCTAGTTCGACAGTCTTCAGCGCAATACAAGTAAATTGTTTCTAATAAATTATGTGTTTGGTGAAATAAAAAAAATATTTGGTACTTGATACTTGAACGGCCCGTCCTCACTAGTTGTGTGGGCCCCTAGCACAATCACTATTTCTCGGAGATTTCCTGGTTAAGCCGTTGTGGCTCGCTGGGATCGCGAGGACAGTCTGGCTAAAGTCTGTCCCTGGTCGTCACCACGATAGGCAGTCGCAGCCCTTGTGGATCAGAGGGAGATTTGCCACCATGCGACTTTGATACCAGGAAGGTGGTAGATCCTAGTATTGGTTTAACCTGGTATTATTTTAATAAAAAAATAGTAGGCAGTAAACAAAAAGCAAACGCTGAGATTTCGACTACAGCCTCAGCTTAACTGGGTTTAATGCCGATTTGTGCTCTCCAGATCACTACCGTTGAGTGATGATTGCTGATCGCACCGCTGGGTAGAAAACTGGCTGGGAGGAAGGCAAAGCAAGGACCTCAGTGGTACAGTGGGTAAACCGCGGGAATCATCTGTCCCGAATGGGAAATCGCAGGCTCGGATCTGGCGTGGTGCAAATATCTCAGCATTATAAATGGGATCTTGTTAGATTTCGTCTTCCCAAATTGTTGTGGAAATGGATGGGGTTAGAGACTCGTCAACTACAAATGGAATGCTGGTTTTTCTTTTTAGCGGCCTTTGTGAATTCGCATACAGGTCATATCAGTGCCACCCATACAAACGACGTCAATATTCATCACATTCCTTTATCAATGAATTTCACTAATGAGTACGAAAAAATGTTCATGAGGCATCGGTTCGACTCAGTGTATTCTCTTGGACAGTGTTTAAAGGGAACGGAAAAATCCATGACGAAATGAAGGAAAAAAATTTTTTTTAGAAGCATGGTGGTGTCTATGTGTCTGCAAAGTCAGAAGAGTAGTCAAGTAACTAATTGATTAAGTAAATGATCATATGTGTACATCTGTAATGTGAAAGGCAGTCAAAGGAAACATTTATTGAAAGGAGTTTATTTATGTAATGGTGAGAAAAGTTTGAGGAAAAGACCGATTGAACGACTTGTACGGAAGGAGTTATTCATGTAATAGCAATAATAATAATAATAATAATAATAATAATAATAATAATAATAATAAAAAAACAATAGTATTCCTCCCAACGGTTTACCGCCTCATCGTGGCTGAGAGGTGTTCCTAGGTGTCGAACTGCGATGTACAGCGAGGAGATTCATCTCCCCGGCAGGGTCTCCCAAGCTGAGGGAGTCCGGCGTTTCCATCAGGAAGCCTAGCTAAGAGTAAAACAATACCAGGATCCACTACCGTCCTGGTATCAAACTAGTCGCATGGTGGCAAATCTCTCTCTGATCCACAAGGGCTGCGACTGCCCGTGGTGGTGAAAACCTGGGGCAGATTTTGGCCAGGCTGTCCTCGGGATTCCAGAGAACCACAATGGCTTAACCAGCAAACCTCCGGAAAACCGAGGCTATGTTGAGGCCGGAACAATCAGCGAAGACGGGCCATTGAAGTACCAAGTATCAAGTAAGTGAGTGAGTAAGAAAGTAAGTAAGTAAGCAAGTAAAGAGTAGTAATAATATTAATAATACTAATAAAAATAACAGTAATATATATGGAGGAATTTAAAACAAGTATAAAACAAAAAAGAAATGGGAAAATTAAGAGGAAACGACTCACCCTGCTCATATCGAAAGAGGCGACTACGGTTTCCTAAAGAAACATCGGTGAATTTGACACTTCCAAACTGAATCGATAAATCAATAAAGCGTGAAAAAAAGCGAAGAGGCATTTTTTTGAAAGGTAGAAAAGTTGGTGATCGAAAAATAATAGAATTTCTAGAAAAGTAATAGAATTTTCTGGTAATGCTGAAATCGGAAGACAAAATTGTTTTGTTGCGAAAATATGAACCGCCTAATTATCACCAATAGGGTGAAAAAATCGATAGTGGGCTAAATTTAGTAACTGGTAAAGCAGTTGCGCTTCTTCGAATAGTATGTGCCTAGCAGTGTAAATGTCAGAACTAGAGGTGTAAATGTCAGATCTTCGGAAATTTTTATGAAAGACGAGTCCAATAAATCCGGTTGACACAGAAAACATAGCCGTTGACTAGTGATCAAAAGTTATTGCCACAATCGATATCTATATTTTGCACGTCGTCACCAAACAATTCCAACACCAGGCACTCCAACTATGAACACATTATGCACTTCTTCAATTTACATTTATGCCAAGATGAATACATATTTCATATTTATGAAACCATTCTTCTTCACGCCTTCGAAAACTGTCCACTTGTAACCACAATGACGCTGAGATATTTACAAAACTCCAGACCACAAGTGTCTGGTGTGGAGAACGAATGAGCTAGCACCCTTTCCGGGGCTAAGGTGTTTACCACCACTCCATGCGGGTCCTTCGTTTCGCCTGTCTTGCAGCCAGTTATTTATTGAACAGTCCCAGCAGCAATCACCCGTCAAAGGGAAAGGCCCCAGAAAGGGTAATAGCGCGTTCGTTCCCCACTGGCAGACACCTGCGGCCCGGAGTTTTGCAAATATCTCAGCATCAATGCGACTGCATCACACATATCCTCTCGTAAAAAAACTGTTAAATAACGGTAAATAAAAAAGCTAGCGTTATCCACTTATAGTCGTGGTTTTGTATAGGAGAACAACGAAAAAAGAAACCACTAATGTTAAAGGGACGATTAAGATCCGGGAAACTTAAGAGGGCCAATCCTTTTCTAATTGTAATGAATACGTTCGAAAACCTTGGATAACAAAACACCTTGCTTACGATTGAAAAGTGAAAAAGTGGGTTAGAAAGAGCGCAAACGAGGACGTAAAGTTCAATCCTCGTTGAGAACCCCATAAATTGCTGTAACTACAAGAAGACCAGGAACACCACACTCTTTGTTCAATTGTAAATTTGGCTCTACATCTTTTCTAAGTGACATCATAAGATTATGAAATGACATATATTATACATTTTTTGAAACTTCACGATCAGTTAGAAATTCTGGTTTCTCGACGCATTGATCCAAATCGGAGGCACTGAGGCTTTTGTGTTTCCTGAAAAAAGGAGACGCCTTTTAATAGAATTGCACAGTATCCATATTATAACAGATTCCGTCTACATTCTAATTTGCTGAGTTTCTAAACTAATTAAACCTTGTGGTGAGCCAAAACAGTGGGAGAAAATATGAGCGACAGCCCCTTCGTAAAATAAGATTTTCAAGTACTTTGAGGAAAAAAATGGAAATTTTAGAGGAGAAAGAACTTGTTCGCCAAAAAAGAGAAAGAAGCTAATGGAAACCGAAAAATTAAAGAAAAGCGCATAGAAAAGTACTCCCCACGAAAAAGTGTTATGAATAAATGGATTGAAAAACGATAAAGGATAATACTCCCAGCGTTGATCAATCCCCAAAGGATGCGCCATTCATTCGATTTCATTAAGTATCGTTGAACGTGATTGAATGCATATCTGGCCTTTACAATGACTCGCGGTGGCCCACCGGTGTATCGAGCCAGTGCTGCTATCCTTCCAGCCGAGTTTGGTACCAATTCCCCGTGCCAGGAGGAACACAGAGCTTTGTAAGCCAGAGGCTCTGGATCGATCCTGTGTGTGCTGCAAGGCGCCTCCGACCACTGCGCTCCATGAGTCCCCAATAGATGGATTATGTATTAAAAACTAGTCTTAGACAAATGAAAAGATTTCCAAAAAAGAGGTGGAGAACATTTTTCAAGTGTTAGATCGAGAACGAGAATAACATAAAGAGAAAGAACAAACGACAGATGAAGAAAATGCGTATCAGATTTTCAGAATCGCGGGAAGCCACACTATCTTGGGTTTTCTTCCTTCGCAAAGAAAACGCATGGAAGTTTTTCACCAGTAGAACAAGTAAAAGGCAAAAAAAAATGGAAAAAAGTGTTTTACTAAAAAGATTCGAACGGCAAATCAACAAGTCTGCGACAACTAAAGCAGGCTAGTAAAACTCCAACGATATGTGGACTTTTTGTGCGAGGCTTTCTTTCGAGCATATCAAGTTTTTTTTTCACTACTGGGTAGATAACTGGTATACGGTGTTGAATGGTATGAATTCGTTCGAATGGATTCAACAGGTATATGGAACCTCTACGACAACTGAATTCAGTAGCCATGATGGGACTCTGGGAGTTTTGTTGTTACCCTAACAATAGTTTCATAAATAGGAAGCTGAACAAACACGAGTACAGAAACACCGGGATTTGATGAATAGGTAGCTTATCAACATCTATGAATTGAATGCTGCTATCGCTGTTTCCATTCGAATGGATAGAAAAGTTGGCGATGCGCCAAAGCTGCATGACAGGTGAAAATGACAGTACAGATGGCTTGGGGAGGAGAGGTTGTGATGAAATTAAAGTTCCAAATTTCTAAACTCAATGTTCGTCTTTACAGAGACCAAAAAACTCTTTCAAATTTCTGAATTTTTGCTTTGGGTTCTTTTTAAAGACTGGTCGATCTGATACGACTCACCGTTAGTGATAAATCGGGACTTGTAACTGATTCCCCCTCATGTGATTATGGTAGAGAGGGGGATGCGTGTAGTAAAACGGTTAGACGTGCCCCGCACTATAGAGTTTGGTTCGATCCCTCTCGGCAGGTTAACCAAGCCCTATATCTCCGAGTCAGGAAATTAATATCAGACTTGAACAGGGAAAAAAAACATGTAAGGATAAAAACACTAAATTGATGGATTGGTAAGTTTCCGTAAGCCACTTTATAAGCAAAACATGCACTCAATCACCTCTACGATGTTACGAATGGCGTGCAATGCACGGTGCGTTCTTAAGGCAATAATCGACGCAAAGTGCTTAATCGTTTTGGTTCCTTAATAGTGCAAAAGGCATATGGTCAGGTATCATTGATTTGAATTCACTACTGACTAGGAGAACAATAAAAAATTCTACAGTATGACAATAATACCACTAGTTCACCAAGGATTTCCGAGATGATACACAACAATTTTATCTTTCTTGTGGAGAATCTATTCGGTGGCGTGTTCGTCACTACTTTATTCAGTCTTCGTTCTAACACAAAAATTATTTCAAAAAAGGACACATAGACGGGTTACCTAGCCAAGTCACGCAATTACGCTTCATAGACCATTTTTTTTTGTGCGACGTTAGGGTTAAAATACTTGATACCTGATACTTGAACGGCCCGTCCTCAGCAGTTGTGGGGGGCCTCAGCATAATCACCGTTTTTTGGAGATTTGCTGGCTAAGCCATTGTGGTTCCCTGGAATCCCGATGACAGCCTGGTCAAAGCCTGCCCCAGGGGGTTAAAATGTACTTGCAAATTCCAGGAAATAAGGTCCGTAAGTACTTGGACGAACTACACAGAAGTATATGGTCATTTTACCATTCACCACGGAGATCTTTTTTAGACAAATGAAAAACATGCGAAAATGTAACCACGTTGTAAGGAAAAAGGTTGAGTGAACGTAATGAAACTGAGAAGAACTAGTTCCAGTTCCTTCTTAAGCGCCTTCGGCCATAAGGTTCATTTAATTCATTCAAAAAATTAAAAAATAAACGAGGAAAATCCTCACTTAGATGACGTGAAAGACGCGAAGATTTTTCGCAAGCGACTTCGGCGAGCACATGGCGACATCTCTGAACGGATCGAACGCAGAAAAAATGTGAAACCAATGGATATTGAGATTTATTGAAATTTCCACATGCTGGCGTTCGTCCAATTTTTACTTCGCACTTTTTAATTCATACCAAAATCTCAATTAACAGTTAGTTTTTTTATCTCATATTCCATTCGGTTTTTGGCGTATTCCTCCCTTTCTCTATTTCTACGCCGATCTAATTCTATTTCGTTTTTGTTTACGTCACGTCTTTCTCTTTGCCCAGATCTTCTTGGTTGCTCTTTCTTTCTCCTTTTTTTAACAGTGTTTTATCCTTCGCAGTCACTTAAGACAGGAGACCACAAGAACAAATTTCATAAAACCACAATGATGGCGAGATATTTGCAAAACTCCACAACGCAGGTCTCTGCGGTGGGGAGCGAACGCGATATTACCGACCTAACGCGTTTAACACCACACCATGCGGGTTCGTTCGTTTCGCTTGTCTCTCAGCTAATTCTATCGATCAGTGCCATCAGCAGTCACCCGCCAACGGGATTGATCTGGGGAGCCCAAATCGGCACTGAACCCAGTTAAGCTGAGGTTGTAGTTGAAATCAGGACGAAGGACCCGCATGGTGTGGTGATGAACGCATTAGCTCCCGGAGAGGGTAATATCGCATTCGTTCCCCCACCGCAGACACCTGCGGTCTGGAGTTTTGCAATTATCTCAGCATCATTATGGTTGTACTTCGCATTATACCCTTCCGTGATAAACAATAGTAGGCAGCAAATAAAAAGTTAGCATTGAAATTTCAAACATTCTAAAAATCAAACAGTTTGCGTAAATCACCATCATTGATTGGTCCTTAAGTTTCTATTTGGATAAACATCAAAAGTCTACAGCTAATATGGAAGGCTTGTAGAACGAAACTTTGTAAGGAAATCATAGTGAACATCGACGAGTGACTGACCAGTTGCCGATTCACGAACTATGGCAAGGTCGGTGAGATGATACGAAGAGTCTGATGGCGAATCAACGCATCCAAGTAGCTCTAAAAAATTTTTGAAAAGTCAAGAAACATTACTTTTGAACGCTTCAAATCCAGAATTTTATCTAATAGTGTAATAGGCATAAAGGAAAGAGGAGGATTATTTGCGTATGACCATCCATCCGTCGTGTCCAGCTGCTCCCCATTAGCTGAAGGCGAGTCATCACCAATCATAACGACGATTTTCAAACCGTGTCCTAGTAAGAAGTGGTGGAATTTTTAAGATCATTGATATTTTTATAACAAGACGAAAGTTTTTTTCAATGTCGTGCAGTTTCTCAAGACATATAAGACAGTATAAAGGCTCTAAAGAGTATAAACTATTATCTAGGATAGGCGTAAAAGGCGGTTAGTGTGTGCGTACACAACGAACTAGCGAAAATCTCTATGTAAATCAAAATAAACTACCAAGAATCTCCATGAAAATGGAAGCAAAACATTTCAGATGGAAAAAATACGTTAGTTAGAACTGAAATCAGACAACTTCAACTCCTTGAACAAATGAAAAGGATAGCAATTCCATGGTTAATACAGTGATAGGAAGTTCTCCATAATTTCAAATCAGAATAAATCATTATTGTTGAAGAAGGTTTATGACGCAGAAGGTGCAAAACAATGATTCGCTGCTGTTTCTGAGCCATATAGAACGGTTCGGCTCCACCACTGCACAAAGAAAGGTAAGCGATCAAAGGTACGGTAAGTTTCGCATTAATCAGTCCTTCAGCCATAGTCATCTATCAAAGGGATAAAAATGGTAATTGAATGCACATTTAGTCTATATGAAGAAGTGCAGGGAGTTATAGATGTATCAAATCAGATAAACCTGATACAAATTTGCCAACCCACAAGGGATACAAGGCATGGTTTGCCCACCGGCGCGCATGATCGAACCAAGGCCACATGTTGATTGCAGGAACCTCTAACCATTGCACGCGCCATTTTTGTTTGGTTAAATAAGTCATACAAACTCGTTGCTAATAACTTTATGACATTCCTATTTTTTGATTACAAAAAATGTCGTTCTGTTCATCGCTAGTTCTTTTACTCATTTTTTTGACTGGTATGATTCTGAACTAATTTTCAAACACCAATGCAACACCACCTATTTCAATGGTTGACTGCTTTTGCCATTTGTCCCTAATGCCGAATACCACTGGGATTTAAGAGAAGACTATTGACCTAGATTATTAGATGACCAATCGTCGTATATTCTGGGGATCCAAACATTTATTCTATATCTTCCGATATTTTGGTGCCATCATCTGTGAAATTGATTCAGTTTGTGCGTGGATCCATTTGTTATTTGAGATATACCGTTTTCTTTTCTCAGTCACATAGCGAATGCTGTACGAACGTGCTTTTCCACGAATCACGATAGGGCCTTACTTAGAACACTCCCAGGTTTTCACCTTAGAACTTCTCTTATGTCGTAACGAAGTTGAGGATTTCTTGCAGCCTTAAGAATTGGATTGTTGCAGGATGGCAACGTCGAGTTCACGGACTATTCGAGAGTAACACGAAGGGTTGGTTTCAACCACAGATGGTTTCAATATGGAAGCAATGGTAGTACACCATCCGTGACTGCGTGAAACATGAAACTATTCACTGAAGTACTGTTAATAGATGACCATCCACCAACTTTAGAATATAAAACTCAATAAAAAAGAACAAAAAAATCCACATTCTCTAAAACCGACCGACATTCAACCTTGGCCTCAACAACCAACATTTAATGCACGAACACTCAATAAAACGCAAAGATAATTCACATTTCTCAAAACTTGACCATCTTTTAACCTCGATATGAATAATAAATATTTTTAACAATGATGATGACACCGTTAGGTAGAAAACTGGTTGAGTGAAAGACAAAGCAAAGCTGCAGGGGTGCAGTGGGTGACACGTGAGCCCACGGAAAGGGTAATCGTGGGTTCGATCTGGCCTGGGGTCATCTAAGTTTTGTAAATATCTCACGGTGGTTGTATTTCACATCATGTCCTACCGGATAAAATAATAATAGGCAGTAAATAAAGTGCTAACACAGTGAGTATTTTATTTCAATTAATAAGCCAACGTGAGACACCTGTAGAAGTATTCATTAGACGAAAATCGAAAAAAGAAAAAAAATGAAAGAATCCATCAAACAGCGTTGAGCAGTAGCAGGAGATCAGCTCAGAGACTAGCAAGTGCCGCAGAGTTTTATGCATTGAACGACAAGCGCCGCACGGTTCTTTTCGTTCGCATGGAAGCGGTGTAGAAGTTTTTTCTTTAGTGCGATTGTTTAATGAATTTGCACTGCAAATGCTGTGTAAATGAATATCTCTATACACGTTATGCGTTAACAAAAAGTTATTCGATTACGTAGTTCCATGCGTGTTAGTGATACCAGCACTTGACACACTCGACACGTGAATGACCTGTCCTCACTGGTTGTGAGGGCCCCAGCATACTCTCCATTTTTTTGGAAATTTGCTGTTAAGCCATTATGGTTCCCTGGAATCCCGAGGACAGCCTGGCCGAAGTCTGCCTCAAGTCGCCACCACGACAGGCAGTCGCAGCCCTTGTGGATCAGAAGGAGATTTGCCATCATCCGACTTTGATACCAAGGCGGTGGTGGAACCTGGTATTGGTTTACTCTTAGCTAGGCTTTCTGATGGAAACGCCGGACTCCGTCTCAGCTTGGTAGACCCAGCCAGGGGATGAATCCCCCGCTGTTCATCGCAGTCCGACATCCAGAACCACCGCCTAGCCACGATGACGCAGTAAATCGTTGAAAAGTGCCAGCACTAAGCCAAAAAGTGGGTATCCTCAATAACAATCTCAGAGTCAATTAAAACCCAATTTTGCTAACGTTGAAAAATTAAGTTAGCTCTTATTAGGCCATCCAACGCCCCTTTACTTGCAAAAACACGTAGTGTAACCAGTGATATAGCAAAGGTGTTCCAAAACGAAGTCACAACTTCGACAAAATGTTTGGTTACACTGCTTTGCAAACTATGCTGTGCTTGTAGTGCAGTGGCTAGAGGTGCCCGTAACAGACACATAGGCTTTGCTTCGATCCCAAACCATGGTTGATAAGCGTCCCATCTCTTCATTGCAGGCAAACTGATATCGGACTTGTCTGCAAGGATAACAGCACAAACGTGGCACATAGGTTGGTTTGCCAGCATAAGTCGTTATAAAGGCCACATATTCATCCACTTATCTCCATCGATGCTTAAGAAAGTCGAGCGCATGGCGCCTCCCTCAGTGATTAACCAACACCTCATCTTTCCTACCCTTTTCATAAACATGTTGAAATACAGTAAAATTTTCCATTTTTTATTTTTTCCAAAGCATTATGTATGGCCAAAAGCAAGATTAGAAAGGAAGATGATGAATAAGATGCAAAAATGGATTAAATCATAACGCAAAAAAATAACGAAAAGCTTAAGAAGGTTTAGAGATGCTTAGTTTTATTTTCTGTCTACTACAATTTTTTACGGCAGGGTATTATGCGAAATACAACCACAACGATACTGAGATATTTGCAGAACTCCGGACCGCAGGTGTATGCGATGAGGAATGAACGCGCTATTATCTTTTCCGGGTTCTAACGTGTTCACCACAATACCATGTAGGGTCCTTCGTTTCGCCTGTCTCTCAGCTGGTTCTATCGATCAGGCTATCACCAATCACGCGTTACTGGGACTGATCGGGTAACCGAAATCGGCAACGAACCCAGTTAAGCTGAGAGAGCCCTGTGATTTAGACTACAACGTCAGCTTAACCGGGTTCTTTGCCGCTTTAGGCTCCCCCAGATCAATTCCGTTGATGAGTGATTGCTGATGGTTTGATTGATAGAACTAGCTGAGAGACAGGCGAAACGAAAGACCCGCATGGTGTGGTGGCGAACGCATTAGTCTCCGGAAAGGGTAATAGCGCGTTCGTTCCCCATCGCAAACACCTGCGGTCCGGGGTTCTGCACATATCTCAGCATGAATGCAGTAGTTTTGCATCAGTTAGGGTTAAATGAGGTAGCCACAAATGTTACTTTTTTTTGATCATAAGGTTGATGTTATCGCCCTTTTTTGTAGCCGCAGTGATTGCAGTCAAGTTCTTTTCTCACCATTGAAGTTTTAAGCAATTTCGTTGTCTTCGAAATCGCATGGAAATGCATCAATTGAAGTAGAACACCTGCTCCTAATGGTTCGATGTCATCATGTTCTTCAGAACCTTCCTTACGATGTGTTGCATTTCCATTATCACAACGATTTGAATCGAATGGATTAGGACACCGTTTCCACGGGAATGAACTGAATTTGCCTGGAGGTTTTTCTTTTTCATATATAGGACATTCCTTCACCGATTGCTTTACATTCAAAATTCTCTGTTTTTATTCATGGTGGAAACCCATCCTCCATTAATTAGGGCCATATTAGCTTGGACGTTACGAAATGTTTTTTAAAAAACCGAAGTTCATTACACTTCGTCATAGACGGAAAATATTTGAACCTAGCAGTGAACCTTGTTTTATGCTAATGTTTCAGCTTGTGGCGAGGGTGGAGAAATGGTAGTGATGCCGTTAATCCTGATTAGGTTGCGTAAAATGCCAATCAAGCCCCTGATCCTCAGGGGTCGGGAAATTAGTGCCAGACTTGTCTGGGACAACCTCCGTTCCTCAAAATTACAAAAGCTGTGGAATGGCCGTGATCAACGTATGGGGCCGGTCCCGACATAACCACTATCCATCAGCGACATGTAGAAGGCCAAAAATCTTCAAGCAGAACTGAGAACCTTTGAAAAGCATCGGAGATCGGTACAAGGAAACCAGTCAAGTGAAAGAAGTACTAGAATCGGAAGAATATGTGGTGTTTGGTCGGACAAAAATAAAGTAAATGTTTCCGTTTCTCTTATAATTGAAGTACACGATTTGGTTTACTTAAACAACATCGGCAAATCATTAAGTTGGAATCCACAAAAAATCGATTGTCAATAAAACTCATGCGATGCGATAAGAACTCATGCGGAATTAAGAATAATAGGTGGAGAATGTGGAACAAGAGAAAACTGTTGAAAAGTAAGTACTTATCGATGTGATGTCCTATTCGCCCCACTGTGCTCAACAACTTAGATACATGTATCATCTGAATGAAGTGTGAATTCGGCAATCACTGAGTACCTTGAAACGGTACTACTGACAAACTCCACTTGTCCCAGTGCAGCACGACAGTTGTAGTTGAAACCGAAGAACACCTTGCTTTTGGTGAGATGTCCTTTTCAAACTTCTTTTGGCGAAAAGAAAGCTCGGCAGCGGTTTCCCTTTAGATGAATCTCCGATAGAAGTGTTGATCTCTTTCTCATTTATTGAGACCCCGATGAGAGCAGTACTGGAAGGATGATAAACAACGTGGGGTTATAATACAGCACTTCCAGGAGAACTCACCAGCCAGAAGTAAATACGAGTGTCATTTCAGACATCTCGAAGTATAACGATACTGTCTAGAGAAAAGTACAAAAGAATACATCCTGTTTATTCTAGTCAGTTCACTCAGAGCTCGTAATAGCAGCTATTGAAGTCGGGTGTTAGACGTTCACATCAGGATTAATTGGTCAGCAATGTCTAAATATTTTAAGAAAGGAATGGAAGGGAGTGAAAACGTAGAAAAAAAATGAAAGAAGGACGGAGAAATTCTAAGGAAACAAAAACGCATACCCCGAAACAATAAAGTGGATCTTGACAAGTGTTGAATTCGTTACAAAAGCACATCTGGAAACCATTAAGCTCTCTATCAAGTTCTTTATAACAAGAAGACAACGTACTTATCGATCGGAAATGGCAAGAAAAAAAAGAAAAAAAAGAAAGAAATAAGATCTAGTATTATTGCCATTGAGATAAGACTGATGTATTTAACTTATGACGCCTAAGTGTGAAAAGGTCTCGCGATTACTACGCAACTACAGACGGGCTAAAAAACACTAACGAGAATGTGGTGTTTCTTAAACTCGCATTGAAAAGCACAAAAATAATGATATAAACTGCTTCAATGGTAGGATGATGTTAATAGCTAGAAGTACTATCTGACCCGTTCTTGTTAATAAAAACATAGGAACGAAAGGGAACAAAATATGTGAGAGAGCCAGAAAAAGTGAGAAAACTCGAGAAGAAGCAAGTCATAGAAGGACTAAGGTTACTGTTTTGGGTTCGAGCCCATCGACGTTTGCCTTTCCGCTCTACATCGCAGCCTTTTTTCAACAGAAATTTCTCAGAAATACCTACAGCACAACAGAACAAAGTGAGCTTCATGTTTTATCTCGACTTACTGATACTTGAACGGGTTGTCTTCATAAGTAGTCATGCGGCAACTAACAGAATTTCCACATCACTGGTAATTCGCTGGCTGGAGAATAGTTTCTTTCACTGGAGTCTCGGGAAAGACATATTCAGCCATTCCCAAATTGGTACCGTAGCCTACCACGATTTCTTGCGGAACATGGAAGTTGAGTACCAAAAAAACATGCCTACAATTGACCGGTAAGGTTCTAATTCAAGAGCGCGTGTGGAGCAATGGCTAGAGGGACTTGTCAGCACACATGTGGTTGTTGGCTCACGGTTTACGCATAATAAGCTTTTCCATAGTCTATTGACTGCTGACTCTATTGACTACTTTAAGCTACACTTAGGTGGGTAGGGAAAAAGCGCTCGGCTAAGACTTCACTAATCAATAAATGTCAGTCTACAAGCAAGAAAGACGTTCCACCACCGCTACGATGTTATATGGGACCGAATTCATGGTTCACTCATGCGAGAGTTGGGTCATATCAGAAAGCTTAATTCTTTTACCCTTCTATCCTGTAATCACATCAACAGTTTTAGAAGCGGTACTTACGAGACTGAATGTGTCGAATCTATTCGAGATTACGTAAGATGAGTCCTAGTAGATTTGAGCTCACCAGATCAATCCCGTCGACGGTTGATCACTGGTCTCACTGGTACATAGAAAACTAGCTGCGAGAAAGGCGAAACGAATGATCCACATGGTGTGATGGTGAAAGCATTAGCCCCGCGAAAGGGTAATAGCGCATTCGTTCTCCACAGCAGACACTTGCCGTTCGGAGTTTTGCAAATATCTCAGCATCATTGTGGTTGTATCACACATAATACTCTGCCGTGAAAAATTGTAATAGGTGGTAAATAAAAAAGTTAAAAATGTTTTAGGAACCTTGTTATTCATAGAGTGGTTAAAACTTCTCTTTGGTAAGTGTTGCGTGCTTTCGCAAACAATAAGGAAAAACTTGTTACGATAGTTTTTCTCACCAATGACTTTTCACTCTTTTGGTGAGAAAAAACTTCACCAAACTTAAATCTGCCCTTATTTGGTAAAGCAAACTTGCAAAGATTTGATTTTCCTGTAACGAAAAAACTTGCTTTGAAAAAAGTGAAAACTTTTGGCGAGCCATTTAAAACTCACCTGTAATTCAGTTCTTGCTTTAAAAATAGGTAACGCTTTTTTCCTTTGAAAACCATAAATCAGTAGGTATCCTATGGTGTAAAATGTTCTAGGTGAAATAGAGAAGGATAGAGATGGAGCTCTCGGTGTTGATCAATCCCCTTAGGAATGCGCTATGCATTCGACTTCATTAAGCATCGTTTGGAACTGATTGAATGCATATCTGGCCTTTACAATGAATGACTCTTTCCAGACAAGTCTGGTATAAACTTGTCGACTCCAGAGGGAAGGAAAGCTTCGTGGAGGGATCGATTCCACGTGTGTGTTGCAGCGCGTCTCCGACCACTGCCCCACACGCGCCCTTTTTGAAATAGAAAATATAAATACCATAAAACTGAGAACAGATCAGAAAGAAAAAACCAAAGAGGAGTTGGAGAATCGAAACCAATTCACCATTCTAACGTCATGCGAATTCACATTAGGGAGCACTTGCTAATATTTGGCCGGTGTAACTTAGCAACACAAAGTCAAAAAATGAAAAAAAAACCACCTAAATTCTAGATAGAAACTAGAACAAAACCCATTTGCCTAACTACGGAGATATTGTGATGACCCCCATGCCACTGGACTTGTAGTCCCTAGAGTAAAGATTCCATATAAAGAAAACAGCAAATGAGTGCGTTCTATCTTATCGGAACATTGAAGGGCAACCGAAATAGCTCACAACGTTGACCAACCTTGATGAATGAGCCATGTTTTCGACTTCATTAAAGCATCGTGAAGGTGACTAAACAACTGGCTGGTCTACGAAATGAATTGTAGAGGTTCACCCATGAATCAAGTTAGTATTTTGAGAAACAGACAAACCATACAACTCTGGTAGCAATTTTTTGACCTCGCAGCGATGAAACGCTTAGTGAACCCGAGGCGCGGGAGCGAACCAGCAACCCAATTTATCCAACTACTGCAATCTACAAAACTTCCAACCGAAGGTGCCTGCGGTAGGGATTGAACATGCTATCACACTTTTCGGGGGCTAACATGTTCACCACCACACCATGCGGGTCCTTCGTTTCGCTTTTCTATCAGCTAGTTTTATATCTATTAGTGCCATTAGCAACTATTCGTCAACGGGATTGTGATTATATTTCACACAACAGTTTGCCGTGAAAAATTGGTGTAGGCATTAAATAAAAAGTTTATATTGTAACACTATTATATCTTCATTACGGAGTTGCCTTTGAGGTTTATAAAAACAGCTTTTTAACCACTCTACCTTTTAAATAGCAGAAAAAAACCTGATTGGCTCAGTAATACAAATTAGTGGTACCAAGTTGTGCCGGTATGAAATCCCCATTGGCTAAATCAGTTATGAAACCGAAGTGAAGTGTCCCGGGACAACGTCGCCTTATCATCATTTTTTTTCTGGATTTGTTTGCCAAAGAACAGACAGTTTCTTTCCACCAGTACCCGATATTTTCCACGTCTATATGATAATAGAAGGGCACCTGTGGCGCAGTGGTTGGAGGCGCCACTTCGACACACACATGGAATCGATCCTCGCGCCCATAACCCACCAAGCCGTCCATCCCTCGGGGGTCGGCAAATTGGTACCAGACTTGTCTGAGAGATAGCAGCACTGGCTCGATACATCGATATGCCACCGCGAGTTATTGTAAAGGCCAGATATTCATTCAGTCACTCCAGCGATACTAAATGAAGTCGAATGCATGGCGCATTCCTCAGGCGTTGATCAACGCCGAGAACTTAATCCTTTTATATGATCATAGAAGGTAGTTAATGATAACGTTGCTTTAAACATTGGCCACTACACCTAATTTTATTTGGCGACCGCTTGGGACTACGGCGATTTTTCCCCGCTCACAATATGCATTGAAAATCCCGTCCGAAACGTTTTTGTTGGGAATTATCAAATGTAGAGTGAATTATTAAGTAAGCACTTTCTATGAAGCAAATCTAGCACAACATCTGTATCCTGCACGCTACTGAGTGAATATGAAAATTATCATAAATAAACGCTCTTCGACAAAATAAGGTCTTGAATGCCGTGCATTGGAACCAATACATAAGAAGCTCACATGTTAAATAATACTGAATAGTTCCAGTAAATTCGCTTATGAAATCGCCAGAATAACTTCTATCTTCTAAAAATCCGACTTTAACCACTCTTTTCGACAACTTTCCTTTCCCTTTTCGCATCAGTCCAGATGCAAGCACCTAAAAAGTGACGTTTTCGGTCTTTATCAGCACTTATCACTTGCTTTCCAGCTAGTTATCAAGGTAGTCAGGTGGGCGCCAGAGCAAACTCTCGCATCTTCGAATGTTCTCGCGTATCCTATTGGTTCTGTCCAAATGAAAGGGACCGAAATGAAAGCCTAACTGAGGTTGAAACATTCCCTTTACGGAACACCTTACAGCCAAAAGTCTTTGAAAAAAAAATCGTCACTGCTCAATGATTTGAATACGATTTATGGAAAATTGGAAGATTATCACGTGTGATCTCAAAGAATATTCTAGATTGATCTTCTAACGTGGGAGGCACATAACCCACCTATGTGAACTCTGTGTGCCTGATATCTCCGCCAGTAAGTTTTTTTCCTTTTTTTTTCCTATATTTTATAAACTGTAAAATGGTTACTTGCCCCTTTTTTGCTAAGGAGCTGTTTTACCTCAGTGTCGAACTAAATTCTACAGCACGGTTGGTCTGCACTCGGTAGGATCATCCAAGTTGGAAATCATTTTGAAATCTCCGTCTAGAAACTCGTTTATGATAAAACCAATGGTACAGCAGAACACGACGAAAATATCGCAGCCAATTTGTTGTCGAGAAAAGAAAAAACAAAGAAAATCGAAGCAAAATGGTGCCGCTCTTCTGTTCCCTCGTGCCAGTTGGAGCCAAAGAAGCAGTTCTAGAATTTGATAGAGACAGAGAAATGAAGATTAACTGATGTCCGAGTTACTCGATGATTTTTTCCCGCTCACGATATGCTCAGATGATCAATGGAAGTACAGCTGCTGTAGATGATGTCCTAGAAAAGTCGAATCTCTAGTGTTCAGTGATATCGGCTGAGGGGTTCCTAGACGCATTAACCACATGCTATGTTGCGTGTTTCTGTTTGTTTACAAGAATCGATGATCGAAATTGAAAGTGCCAAGAAGTGGAATTAAATTGAAAACACAATGTCAACTTTTTGTTTGCTGCCTACTATAATTTTTTACGGCAAAGTATTGTATGAAATACAACCACAATGATGCTGAGATATTCGAAAAACTCCGGACCGCACATGTCTGCTGTGAGGAACGAACGTGTTATGGCTCTTTTCGAGGGGTGACGCGTTCACCACCACACCATGCGGGTCCTTCGTTTCGCCTGTCTCTCCGCTAGTTCTCTGCAGCACAAATCAACATTGAACCCAGTTAAGTTGGTGCTGTAGTTGAAATCACAGTGCTAACTTTTATTTGCTGCCTACTACAATTCTTCACTGCACAGTATTTCACATCATATCCCAATATCCACATAATCCCATTGACGGCTGATTGTTGATGCTACTGGTAAATAGAAAACTAGCTGAGAGACATGCGTGACGAAAGACCAGCATGGTGTGGTGGTGAACACGTTAGCCCCCGGAAAGGGTAACAACGGGTTAGTTCCTCACTGCAAGCACCTACGGTTCGGAGCTTTACAAATATCTCAGCACAACTGTGGCTAAATCGAAAACTTTTGTGAAGCCTATCTTAGAGAACCAAATCGATCCTTATTAACAACTTGTATGAATGATATATGAATAATTTGATAACGAGTGCAAAGGGTCCGAAAAACTTAAAACCGAATTTGTTTTGACTTCGACATTAACAATGAATCAACTTTTTTACACTTTTTATTCGTAATTTGACAGGACCCCAACGGTTTACCGCCTCATCGTGGATGGGAGGTGTTCCTGGGTGTCGGGCTGCAATGTACAGCGGGGGGGATTCGTCTCCCCCGGGTAGGGTCTCCCAAGCTGAGAATGAGTCCGGCGTTTCCATCAGGAAGCCTGGCTAAGAGTAAACCAATACCAGGATCGACCACCGTCCTGGTATCAAAGTCGCATGGTGGCAAATCTCCCTCTGATCCACAAGGGCTGCGACTGCCCGTGGTTGTGAAAACCTGAGGGCAGACTTTGGCCAGGCTGACCTCGGGACTCCAAGGGACCATAATGGCTTAGCGAGCAAATCTCCGAAAAATGGTGATTTCAAGTATCAAGTAAGTATTTGATACGAGACAGTTACAAAACCTTCTTTACACGATCCGTCCCCACATCTACTGTGCGGATAACAACACTCCTTGCACTCCATTCATTTCCTTGCATTCATCATAATCATAGTAATAGTCACCATAATATAATAGTCATCAAACATTTTTTTCGGTTGTTTTTGAGGAGTTAGCCTTCATGAATGTCGTAGAATGCTAGTCGAGTCGTATCTCCTTGCAGTATCAGAGATAGCCGGGCTACGGCGCAGCCACGTGCATAGGAGGAGATCGTTGCGGCGGGGACTAAATTAGCGCCTTTGCTTCCTGAACGGCGGCATCACTATCGCTGCGCTATCCATGCTCACAGTTGTAAAATTATAAAAAGTAAATATGGCATAGTAACTATTCCTTGAATAGTTCCCGTTTCTATATTATCGCAAGTTTCCTATACTAACTGCTTACTTGTAATCATTCACATCTATCCATGCACATTCTGCAACTCGTCTCTTAGCGACGGTCTCATGCACCTGCCTCGCAGATGGCTGGAAAGGAATTTCGTAACTCCTTTTTTAACAACTGTTCTCCTTCGCCCAACAGTTCGGACAGTGAAGAAGCAGTGGTCAGCTGCAGCCACCTTCATCACCAGCCTTTCCAATCTGCTTTTGTACAAGCTAATGTACTAATGTCCAAGCATCACTAAAACATGAATTTGTTGTAAAATCTTTGTATAGACATCACAAACACTCTCGAATCTTCCTCTAGCCATGTCTCTAGTCTCTTTTTGTCAAACCCTGCCCATTGCAGGAGAGACATGAGGAGCACTATTAGCCATTCAGTTAGTGTTCTACCTCAGAAGATTTGACTCGATGCGACTGCGAAGACCCACACATCGGGACGAACGACTGTGGGCCGTCAACTAGGATCATGGCGATTCTAAACAATGAGAAGGCACCGAAACATGCCCCGCTTTGTAACAAATTCGTGTAAGGTTATGAATACAGGGAAGAACAGGGTAAAGCGTTCTTCATTGAGAAATTATACACCATACACTCGACTCTATCGAGGGCCAAAAACTTGAGTAAATATATATTTGGCCTATACAACAAATTTCGATGGCGTGGCGATTTATCAAACTTGTCAGTAAACCAAAACAATAATTATCAACTTAATGTTTTTTTTATCTCGACGATCTGGCTTACTCAGTACACGAACAATCGGTCCTGTGTATAGCAGGACACCTCTAGCCACCATACTATTAGACGGCAACGTATGAAATGTCCGGTTTCAAACATAAAACTTCTTTCATCTTAACTTTTATTAATCGGAATAAGTACGACTAGAATCAGCACGTTTGTTTCAACAAGAAACAAATTTATTTATTCCTTGTTTTACTTTATTTCATTTTATTTGATCCGTCTTCACATCTGCTGTGCAGATCCCAGCACATCCCACACCAAATTCTTTTATTCACATACATCGTTCACGAATGTCTTCCAACTTTTACGTGTGGCTTGGGTTGCTGCTTGACGGCTTTCATTTCATCTTGAATGTCATAGAATGCTGGTCGAGCAATTCTCCCTGGAGTCCTAAGATAGCCAGGCTGGAACGCTCCCAGTTGGATTGCAGAGAGTGCTTTTTTCCAAGACAAGTCCGGTACGAATTTTCCGGCCCCAGAGCGATGAGAGGCTTGGTTGGCCCGGAGCGGAATCGAACCAGTACCATGCTTGTGATGACAGACATCACTACCACTATGCTATCCGCGTCCTTATTTTATTTACTTATTCTAGTTGCATAAAATTCCGGAGTTTTGGAATTTGAAGGCACTTTTTGTGTCATCGTGGTTGGTGAAGCCTTTAACCCGCCCAGGAAGTTGTCAGAGTGCTTGAACAAATGATAGTAGGCACACAAGAGGTCTGGTGAATATGGGGGGATGAGGCATAGTTTCGTAGCCTAACTCGTTCAACTTCTGCAGCGCTGGTTCCTCAACATGAAGCCGGGCGTTTCGCGCGGATTCAAAAAGCTGTAATGAATCAACCCGGCTGCAGACCACCAAACTATCACCACAACCTTTTTTGGTGCAATTTCGGCTTCGGGAAGTGTTGTGGACCCTGATCGCAATCCAACCATTGAGCTCAACTTCGCCGGCTGTCGCACTGAATCCACTTTTCGTCGCACGTCACAATTCGATCAAGGAAAGAGTTGTTTTTGTTGCGCAGAATAACAGCAGGCGACAGCTCGAAACTGCGATTTTCCTGACTATCGTTTAATTCGTGCGGCATCCACTTGTCGAGTTCTTTTGCCTTTCCTATGCAATTCAGGTGAGTGGAAATTGTTCCTGTGCCTACGCCAAGCTGTTCTGCAAGCTCTCGAACAGTTTGCTCGCGAGTTTGCTTCCCTAGGGCCTTCAATTCACCGTCGCCAAGTTCACTCAGACGTCTGTGGCCTTCCTTAACTTCGAGGTCGAAATTGTCAGATCCGAATTTCCGGAACCATGTTCGCATTGTCGTTCACCAACACTACCTTCACCCCAAACTTGACTATATTCCAAGCCCTTGCCGCTCATTTTGTCCACTCTTCCACCCGTACAATAAAAGGAAACGAGTATCACGTTGATTCATAGTAAGCAAATAAGTGTTATAAAAATGTTAGAATAATAAATCTTGGAAAGAACCGTAGAAAGAGCATACTTTGTGCTTCAAAATTATATATTAACTGTACATAAAGAGCAGAATTTTCTTTTGAAAAACTACACGGAAAATTAAAACAATGAAATCAGACATTTCACATGTGCCAACCTAATGGATACAGGTATTATAAATACGTTGGTAGACGCCAGATCATCAGCGGATATTAACTTATGGTCTCCTGTAAGACGTGCGGAGACGAATACATTGGCGAAACGGGTAGACCCCTCTGTGTCCGCATAAAAAGAACACCCAAACGTAAACCAAATACCCCACTAGGCACGCATAGGACCCAGAGACAGGGGTGAGGACTTTGAGGTACGTGTCACGATCCTCGCGCAGGAATCGAGAACACAGGCGCGCAAAACTCTCGAGGCGTTCTGGATTAATTCCAGAAATCCGAAAATGAACCGCAGGGAAGAATGCCTCATTATCACGCGTGATATTGGGCAGTATATAAGGCTGTTATTTTGATGGGAGGGGCACATTACGCTTCCATGTGAACTCTGTGCGGTTGGTCTCCACGCGACATACTCAGTGGAAGCCTCATAGAAAGCGGTGAGTGTGCAAAGCTGTGTTCAATGTGATTAAAATTTTCGTTCAGCGTTTTCTCTGTTTGGTTATGGAGGTGTTTGGCCGAATAGATTGCTGTCAACTTGACCTTTTCAGGCTCTGAGGAAGGCGAAATCCGCCGAAACGTCAGTTTGTTCGTGAATAAAGAATAAAAATAACACCTCGTGTTTGCTCAACAAGAATACGAAGAATTAACTTATGGGTTTTGATAAGTAAGTCCAAAACAGGGCATGTCGGCACTTCGATCTTAAGACGCGAAATGTGTGTGCTGGTTTTAAACCTGCTGTGCTTGCCATTTTGACCCATTCGTTGTTCAGCTCTCGATTTTGACTTCTGAATTCCTTTTTCAGCTGATGCGCGATAAAGAGACGTCTTCAAGATGTTCTTCAGTTATATCGACATCTAACTGGCGAGGAATTGCTACAAACTCTCCACCCTTATCGCTCGCGAACCTGTCGCATACCAGATTTTTGCGCAGCTGTAAGGCTCGAACAAAAACTTTCTCGCGCGATAGTGGTTAAGGACTTTGAGAGTCTCGCTCAAAAATATGCGAAATTTTATATCGACCTCGTCGTTTGGGTCTTGCTGTCTAAAGAATAATGGAGGAAATGGAGGTAGTGGTAGGGGAGAATTCACGAAACTGGCACGCCAAATAGCCATTTGAAATGGTTACGAAACTGTAGCTTCTCGGCATAGACTTGGAGGAAAGCCCCAGAGCGGTAATTCTAGCGAGAACAAGGTCTCGTTTATCCTGCCATTTACTCCAAACAAAAGAAATGCAGCTATAAAACGTTGCTTAAGAAAAGCCTATCTAGAGAACTAGGTAAAAGTAATAGAAATACCATCAGATACTCTAAGACACCAGCTAATTCGCGGCGGCCTATATGACCGTCTATTTACAACGAAAAAATTGCATAATATGCCCTAACGCTAGAGACGGCGACTGCATGAGTTCGAGTACGGTGCACCTAATCTCTTGTAAAGCGTGCGGGGACGAATACGTTGGTGAAACGGGTAGACCGCTCTGCGTCCGCATAAAAAAAACACCTAGTCGGTAAATCTAATTTGAAACCAAACACTCCACTAGGCGCGCATAGGATGCAGGAACACAACGGAGAAGATTTTGAAGTAGGAGTCACTATCCTCACGAAGGAATCGAAAACATTAGCGCGTAAAACTCTTGAAGCGTTTTGGATCAATTCCAAAAAGTCAAAAAATGAACCGCAAGGAGGAGTGTCCTGTCATTATGCGTGACCTAGCGCCATATCTCAGGCTGATTCAATGACCTGACACAGGCACAATCCTCGCCCATGTACCACTCTGTGCGGCTGCTGTTCACCAACTTACTGAAATACTTACAACGAATAAACGGTAGGTGTTTAAATGAAGCTGTTTCTTATGCGAATGCAAATTCAATTCTTAAGGTTCATCTGCTATATGAAAGCGTTTGGCTGAGTAGATCTCATCTCAATTTGACCTTTCCAGGCTCTGAAGAAGGCGAAACCGCCGAAACGTCAGCTATTGTACCCTAGTAAATTCTATAATAACCTTGTGTCTGCTTATTAAAGAAAAACATCGAATTATCAATGAATGCCGAGGTTAACAGAAAGTCGGCCTTGGGAATTGCATGGTTATTCGTTAAAATTTTAAAGGTTTTAAGTTTTCTGCAGAGAAAACTGTGCAAACAACTCTTGGAGGAGGTTTGCAAATTCCTAAAATGGAGCATTGTTATAGGCATCCAAATATTCTTAGCTTACTTGACTTGGTACTTGAACGGCCCGTCCTCACTAGTTGTGCACGCCCCAGCATAATCACTATTTTTCGGAGATTTGCTGGTTAAGCCATTCTGGTTCCCTGGAATCCCGACGACAGCCTGGCCAAAGCCTGACCCAGGTCGTCACCACGACAGGCAGTCGCAGCCCTTGTGGATCAGAGGAGATTTGCCGCCGTGCGACTAATTTGATACCAGGACGGTGGTGGATTCTGGTATTGGTTTACTTTTAGCCAGGCTTCCTGATGGAAAAGCCGGACTTCTTCTCAGCCTGGGACGCCCTGCCGGGGGGACGAATCCCACCGCTGTAAATCGCAGTCCGAAACCCAGGACCACCTCCCAGCCACGACGAGGCGGTAAACCGTTGGGAGGAATACTTTTAACTAAACAGAACAAATACTTTTGCAGTAGTTATGGTTAATAATAATAATAATAATAATAATAATAATAATAATAATAATAATAATGATAATAACAACACGTTGGATGTAAAAGTAGATCAGCATAGTGCCAAATTAGAAGAGAATTTAACCGCTACAGAAGTAATCCACATCCATTAGAGGCGGTCGGTAATCGGTAAATGGATCAGTGATCAACTCACTAAGTTTTCTTCTGAGCATAGGGCTACATCCGGCCGAATGCGTACGACCGGACGCTCCAGGACCACCGACATCAGCCGCCAATGGCGTTGTCTTCTCGAGCCACGACATCCGACGTCGACGTCGTGACATCTGACTGGAATTCATAGCTATTCATGATGTGAAAAGGCAAAAAAATGTCTATGGGAGCAATTACGCGAAGGCAATAATTTTTGAGAAGAGAACGAAAATTGGAAGAGAAGCTTATTCATCTTTATCTACCACGAATCGTCTTTATTTGATGCGTTGTAGGGCCGACATGTTTCTAGCCCTTTCACACAATGCGCATTGAATTCAATATGTACACTGCTGAATGGTTGGGACTGTACAACTTGAACACAATGCGCACTTCGAGCGTGCTCCGTTTACAAGCCGTTCGGATCTGCCACGCGAAGTTGGCGGCGATTGTGAAAAGGTTGAACCTTTTGTATTCTAACAACTATTTAGTGAACAATGTTGACGAAAACTGCTTCTCTATCAATGTTTCCACGGAGATACATTACTTTTTGGTCGCAAAACCTTACGACCCTTTGTTCTTGTTCATAGTTTATATCGCAGCTCGTCCATGGATAGGTCTTCTCAACCATACTTGCAAAAAGCTGTTTTGTATAGTGGTATACTTACTTACTTGTTACTTGAATGGCCTATCCTCACTGGTTGTATGGGCACCAGCACAATCTCCATTTTTCGGAGATTTGCTAGTTAAGCCGTTGTGGATCCCTGGAATCCCGAGGTCGGCCTGGCCAAAGTCTGCCCCCAGGTCTTCACCGCCACAGGCAGTCGTAGCTCTTGTGCATTAGAGGGAGATTTGCCACCGTGTGGCTTTGATACCAGGACGGTGGTGGATCCTGGCACTGTAGTAAAGAGTGGGATAGAATGGGTGGATATAAGAAGACATGAAAGATACACAGAAAAAAAAACTTCAAATACCACAGAGAACCATGCGGCAAGCTGACACCATAGTTAATAATGGAATTCATAATGGACGAATTCTTTTTTCATGCCACGCAAGAGTCAGATCACACGCAAGTGATGTACAAGGACACGGGAACTTCCATAGAAGCGGTTATGTAGTAGTTACAGAGACACGGAGGAAATGTGAGAGAACCGAATAATAGAGCGATACTCAGAAAATCTGTGCGTCGTACCTCTTGCGTTGGATCGCTAACATACTTGGTTTTAATGCGCGTCCGACTGCACTTCAATGACACGCGATCTAACGAGCCCGACATGCGAAAATGCCGCTGTCGTGAAAGCGGTAGAGTGGCTGGCATGAGTCGTCTCTTTAGACACCAGAAAAAGGGTAAAACAGGTGCCAAAACGGCGATAAGTATGAACGATTAAGCGGAGAAGGAATCAGGAGATGGGCCTCTGGTCTCTATGGTGCCCGATTAAATTGTGCACTCCGTACAAATATAATTACCATATTCATGAATAAGCAACTGGGTTAGCATACGGATTGCAGCCAAATGGTTGGCAAGAAAATGGGAGGTTTTCGTCGTAGGAAGGAAAATAGTCCCAAAAAAAGAAAGTGGAGTGAATAAAAGTAAAGTAGTCGAGAAATGGCGGTTAAAAAGGCACGGCAAGGACCTCGGTTCTCCTGCTGGTTACCACGTGAGCCCCCGATTTGGGTAATCGCTGATTTGAAACCCAGCTTCAGTTCCGTGTTTTGCTCATATTTCAGCATCTCTATTGTTGTAATTCACATCGAACCCTGCTATGAGAAAGAATGGGCATAGAATGAAAATTAAGGCCAATGGAATTGTTTTGTGCTGCAGCGAACCACATCAAATGGTCCCGAGTGGGCAAGCCACAAGAGGGCGTATTATGAGTGGGCCGTTATATAGATGCAGAAGAAATTGAAATAGAACTTTTCGGTTATGATTCCCATAAAGGATAGAACGTTTGATATTGATTAGTCCATTAGTGATACAGCAATTATTCGACACCATCATAACAACACAGAGGTGGTAGAATGTAGGCAAGGCTTATAGAAACACTTAAGGAGGCCTATCAGTGTATTAAACAAGCTCTATAATACTTTCCTAAACCGTTCTTCACTTAATTTCTGCATGAACAATCAGTAAATGCCTTTGAACTATTCAGCTTACACGAAGTTGTCACTACGTGTTTGTTCGGCTAACGATTCGTCCTCTTCGTCTTCCTCAGAGCTAATGATCCAAATAGATATCCTACAATTGTTAGCCTTTTCGATGTGACGTTCGTGGTATCAAGTCGGATCTTCTTCAGTGGAGCACCAAACGGATCCAAGTCGTGGTGACAATCCCCTCTAAGCTAAAAAATTCAAAGACATTTACTGATAAGCCAGTTCTTTTTATGGTCCCGTCTAACCTTACTACTAATTTACTGACACATAAGTGAAACAGAACTTGGTGTTCTCAGGCGCAGAATCAAATCAACGATCAACTGTGTTCAGGCCACCTATAATTCCGTATAATGAATAGAAGTTTAGGAATGACAGTATAGGTAAGATGTAAACTATTTCAACTAGGAACAAGCACGTTGGTATACATACTTCCTCCTTTTTCCATTATTTCCACTTCGTTTTCCATTTTCACTTCTTTCTCCCGGCTATTGAGTTGAACGAGCTATTCGTGGTCACCGGAGGAATCGTCGATAGCAGTAAAAATTAAAGGTCCCACAAGAGCACGCGATATTTTTGCCTTCTCTGTCCGAGTAAGCTATATTTAGCCGACACCAATCAGAAACGAATGAGACTTTTATTGACGTCAACTAGAGTAACTTAATTACTGACATGATTACAAATAAAATAGAGACAAACTCAGGGCGCATGTGGCGCAGTGGTCGGAAGCGCCCTGCAACACACACACGTGGGATCGATCCCCGCGTCCATTGCTCACCAAGCATTCCATCCCTTCGGCGTCGGCAAATTGGTACAAGACTTGTCTGGGAGAATAACAGCACTGGCTCGATACATCGGTAGGCCACCGCGAGTCATTGATGTCAATCACTTCCAACGATACTTAATGAAGTCGAATGCATGGCGCATCCCTCAGGGATTGATCAACGCCGAGAGCTTTTGTCCCTTATAGAGATAGCTTAGAAATATTCTATATGGAGAGCATACATCTACACATGTGAAGAACCGAGTGGAGTATGGTTTCATGATCGCTAAGAGATTGCCGTGAATTTTGCTAAGAAAAATTAAAACGGAAAGGAAATTTTAAAGCAAAATCGGAAAGGAAACTGGAAAGTTGGAGAGTTCTTTTCGAAATTGGAAAGTTCGAGAAAGCTTAGTAGCCGTAAATACGAAGGTAATGAATTATTTAAAAGACTGCTCTTGTGAGGTTGCTTAATAGAACTGGATGAGAATAAATTATGCACACATTTTGAATAGTGTAAATCTTTCTTTTTTTTCTCCTGAAGGAGCTCAGGAAAATCTCTATTTGGGTAGAAAAGCTTCTTTGCTAAAACGAATTATGAAGTAATTCATGTCTTTTGTCACAGTTAATGCTGCTCTCGACCTAGTAAGTAGTCAACAAAGAGCGCGTGACTGCAGGAAATAGGAAGAACGAAGCTCAGAGAGCGCATAGGTAAGGTCGGAACATTTTAGTCCAAATACCTGAAACACCACGAACCCTTCCATATTCTGTTGATTTAAAAGCTGAAAAGCCATAGCTGGGAAGTGAAGAGAGAACATCAAAACTATCAGCCATCTGCATGAAATGAAGCATAATTTTCACTTAATCAAATTTAGAGACCAAAAAACGATTTAAAAAGTATGATAGAGGTGCAACCCTCTAGTTACGTCTATCTAGACTGGGAAGTCAACATGTTGAACGACTTAGCTCCAGAGCTGAGCAGAAGGAAACGAGCGGCTTGGGGGAGCTTTCAAGAGCATCGAGGATGTATTGAAGGGGACAAAGAACACCCGACTCCGTGCCCACCTTTTCGACTCAACGGTATTTCCTGCACTAACGTATGCATCAGAAACCTGATCGCTGCGTAAGCAGGATGAAAGATCACTCATCGTTATTGGACGCGCAGTCGAAAGGACCATGATAGGCGTATCCCGTGTCACACAAGTGAGGGAAGCGATCCGAAGCTCCGACCATGATCAAAAAATCAAGATGCCGTTCTATACTCCAAACAGACGAAGATAAGGTGGCCCAACACGTAATGCGAATGAACGACAACCGATGGACAGGAGCCGTTAATGACTGGATTCGTCGGGATGTTAAACGCATTGCAGGAAGACCACCGACTCGATGGTAAGAGTTCTTCACGAAAGCACAAGAAGAAAGATATGATGCTCGACGAATTCCTAGAGCGAACAGAACCCACTGGGCTACTCTTGCACGCGAGAGGGAAAAAATGGAAGATTTACTGGCGCCCGCTCGAGTCACTCGACGATCAACGGGACTACTGGTGATTTTCACAAAGGAAATTGTGAGTAAATTTTGAAATGACCTTGCCGAAATAAGAGCAACAACAGCCGAAGTACTATAAAGCAAATGAAGAAAAAACGGTTCAAAGACTAATACCAATAAAAAAGCAGTTATTTGTTGTATTTAAACTGTTAACCTAACACGAGGATGGCATACAGATATGTTCGGCTTACGCTTCGACGTCTTCGTCTTTATCAGAGCCGATGATCCGAGTCGATGGTCAAGCTACTTGTTGATTATCTGCAGATGGAAGAAACGAAGAATTATGTTCGTGGAGAATCGAGTGAGTCGCCGGAGAATAATTTCGACCTCATAAAAAAGCAAAATCAATAGAAGCAATTAAAATGACATCTCTGAAGAGCTTAAAACCTGAGCAATTAGTTTTCCCATCCGCAAATCTCACAAGTGTGAATAAACAATACACTATTACTATTACATAACATCATATGTTATGTAAGTCGATTTGTATTATGTAAGTCGATTTTTCTCTAAGTGTGAAAAACCTAATAAAAATCCAGTTTACTTGACGAGGGCTTCTTTTGGAGATTTTTTGAAGTGATAACATTTAGAATAGAACGTAATGTGAGCTCAATATCCGTCTCCCTTCATTGCTCGTCTCCACTAGGAAGAATTCGCCATGAGAAATGCAACCACAGGATAAGCAACTACTATACTTTTTATGCATGATAAGAAAATATCACTGTTGTCGGTAATAAGCAAATACGATAACTCCCCTCGTCCTTGAAGAACCCCAGAATCAAGGAGCTCTGCATTCTAGCGTGGAAGCCTGACAGCACTTATGCTTTACTATCTGAGGTTCTAGGACGAACTACGTTCCATCATCATTTAACATGTGAGTTAGGAGAAGAAGCTGAAGATGCTGAAGTGAACCGCAATCCAATTGAAGAGTGGAGCGAATCACGTTTATACGTGACGCTAAGAAGGAACCAAAACGAGTACAAAAAAGTATTTAAGCAAGTTTGATGGTGAAGACGGAGAAGGACAATGCTCTCGGAATCTGTGTATTCAATACGGCTACGCCATTTCATTAGGATTATACAATGCATTGTGAAACTTATGAGACATTTGGATGTATAAAACCACTGTTTTCATCCTCTCACAGTAGTCCCGCCACCGATTTGCGGATCCCAGTTCGTATCAAGCATAGCTTTTGTATTGAAGCGCATCTCTAACCATTTCTCTATGTCACCCAAAAAGACTAACTACAGCGCGCAATAACTATGCTGAAAAAGTTATTTAATCATTAATTGAAGAGTAAGGGCGCGTGTGGCGCAGTGGTCAGGAAGCACCCTGAAACACACACGTGGAATAGATCACAGCGCCCATGGCTCACCAAGCCTTCCATCCCTCCGTGGTCGGAAAATTGGTGCCAGATTTGTCCGAGAGGATAGCCGCATTGGTTCAATACACCGATTGGCCATCGCTAGTTATTGTAAAGACCAGATACGCATTCAGTCACCTCAAACGATGCTTAATGAAGTCGAATGCATGGCGCATCCATCGGGGATTGATCAAAGCCGAGAGCTTTATCTTTATCCTTCTTTAATTAAAGAGTGACAAAACAACAACAGTAGTCGGCGACGTTCATCAAGAATCCTAAAATTTTAAACATGCTGAACAAAAATTGCTCGATGGCATTCCATGAGAGAACATTATAAATTACAAAATAATTTTTCACGTTTTCTGAAGTGCCTTTTCCGAAAAAAAAGTGATAGGTGTGGTGGTGAACGCATTACTCCCCGGAAAGGACAATAGCGCGTTCGTTCCCCACCGTAGACACCTGAGGTCCGGAGTTTTGCAAATATCTCAGCATCGTTGAAGTTATATTTCGCAATATATACCCTGTCTTTAAAAAAAAGGAGTTGGCAGTAAATAATAAGTTAAAAAATGATAGGATTAGTAGCTGGGAATTTTTCGACGAGGATTTCTACAGGGAATTTACGTCGTCTTCAATGGTTTAATACGTTATCATGACTAGGACCACAGGCGTCAAGGTGCTATATAGTGCGTGAAATCTGCCACCAACTAGCCACAGTGAGGTCCGAATTAAGAATGAGGTCTATGTCATCATCCGTAAGCCCATTTAGAAATGGCACTTCTTCGATCCATGATATATTCCCACAAACCACGATGGAACTCCATGTACATTCTGGAGAATTGACGCCTAGCGTCAGCCACTGAGGGAAGGTAATCGCATCGAATGCCACCCAACAAATTATGGGTACTGGTGCAACTGAATTCACAAAAAGCAGATATCCGTTAGGAATTTATGAGTCACATAGTCATGTGGTTAGGCTTAGTGTCTATGAAATATGAGAACATTTTCAGAAGCGCTGAACTAATTTTGTTATTCTGTTAGTTGAAATTCCAAAGACAAAAATAACCAGAAAAACAAAGACACCCGAACGTTGACGAAGAATGAAAGTGCTTGGAAAAGAAAAGAGAAAAACAACGATAGATCCCTTCAGGCTACAGATCGAATCGTTGGAAGCGATTTCAGCCGTGGAGTAAAACAAGGCCATTACGTAAGAATAAGAATAGAAGACAGACATAATAACAACAATAGTGAGAATAATGTTTTTTACTTTATTTCATTTTATTCTACGTGAACCACACTTCACGCCTACTGTGCCAATCCAAATCCAAGCGCTTCTCACTTTCCCACATTTGACTCGTTTTTTTCATATCCATCATCCACTGTAGTCTTCCAATCTTTACGTGTGGCTTCGGCTGCTGCCATAGGAGTTTGCTTTCATCTTGAATGTCGTAGAATGCTGGTCGAGTAGATTTTCATCCTAGATCATTCCCACTTGGACTGCAGGGAGTGTAATGAGTGATCTTTCCCGGACAAGTCTGGTATGTTTTTTAAACCCGGAGGGATGAGAAGCTTGTCGAGTCTCGAGTTGGATCGAAAAGCACCGTCCTGGTGGCGCATGGCCCCACTATCACTGTGCCATCTGCCCCTCATTTCTTTCTAAAACAGAATAAAAAATATAAGACTTATTTTCAAATATTTTTATAAGAAACCAAAGCTGTTTGATTTGCCGATGCAATAACCTTACTAAGAATATGTGGATTGCAGTTTACCATAACTATCATGATCACACATTGATGTCGAGATATGTGCAAAACTCGGACCTCAGGTTAAACCCGAACTCTCGATTACCCTTTTCCGAGCTCTCACTTTTTACCTACTGCACCACTGAGACCTTGCTTTGCCTTTCCCTCAGGTATTTTTCACTCTAACAGAATACCGTCATCACATTAAAACTATTTTTCTATAGTGAATGAACAACATAAAACTCAGAGGAACCAGAAGCGAAATGTTTAAAATGCTTTGGAAATAATACATGGATGGTCGCTGGTTTGATCCATCCCGAGTCCCATAGGGGCCAGGTTTGCCAAATTGGGAGCGCTCTAACTCAAGAAAACAAAAAGCAATCAATTTGACCAGCACCTAAAGAAAAAAAGATTGATGAAGAAAATAAAGCCATCAAGCAGCAGACAAGCTCACACGTGAACTCGAAAACCCTGGAAGATGATGGGGAGGATAACAAACAAGCCTAATAAATGAAGTGGTGAGATCAACGTAATACAGGATCCCCAAGTCATATAAATGAATAAAAAAATACAACTCTTATAAAGTTGATAGAAAGTTGATCTTGGATGGTTCTTTTTTGTTGTTTTCGATCAATGAACGACTGAGGAAACTACAGTAACATCGTTAGGGGCCTGAAAACGATGATTTTTCCGTCCATTTTTTAACTTCCCACTCCAAAGTTTCTAATTCTCAATCAACTTTAACCAATTTCCTATCCAAGGTTGGTTAAGGAGGACTACCAACCAATTCATGGAAGGAAACGTTTCGTTACGGATCATTTAGCCCAAAATCGTTCTAGAACGTCCTTAGTTCAGTCGCATAATGTTTGAGGAGATTGTTCAGCAACAGTTGGTGACACCAATCTTAAGTTTTCTGTATTTAATGCTTAAAAGGGCATGCGATCGTTATAGTTTTGTTAGTTTTTCTCGTAAATATCATTCTTCCTGAAAGCAAAGAGATATTCGTTATGGTAAAGTGTTAAGAGGAGCAGAGCAGTGTTGCAAATTGTTCAATGAGCACAGAGAACTTATTCAGGCGTTTGAAAATGAGTGTAGTAGACAAGTCACATCGTTGGAAAACGACGACATCCTGAAGTATCGATCGACAAAAAGCCTAATACTCTGAAAGTAAAGAACTACGTTTATTGTTTCGTCTAATGTTTTACGAAGTTAGGTTAATTCTAACGTTAACGATGAACGAAACGTTAAACGCAATAAGAGGTGAGGAACTCGGCAACACTTATAGACGTTTTTAGACGAAAAAATGTCATCAGAATTTGAAAAAAAAAGTGGCTATTTCTTATTTAGTTAGAGCCACATTGCTTAAAAAACTAAGGTAACAAAAAACAATTCGTATAGAAGGAGTTAGAAACTAACGAAGGATTTTTGAAAGCGACAATCAGTAGGATTGGACACCGTATAGTTACCGCTTTCCCTTCTGAAGAATAGTCGACAATGGGCTTCTATCATTAAGCGGCAAAAAGTCGCCAGAGGGACAAATTCTTACATCTAACTCGATAGTGGTAAGGTTATCAGATGTGAGGGAAACTTAAAGAGGATTTCAAGTTTCACAAGCTCCGCAATTTTTATTAATGAAGCTTATTATCTGCAGTGCTATTCGCCGCCGGATATTAATCTCTTCTGTGGAAAATCTGAGTCATTAAGCATAAAAAAACCAATGTTTTCACCACTAAAGCTGGCTTACCTACTATATTTCCAAAGAATGAGGCGTCGATCTGGGAGTAAAGAAGAGAGTGAGATAAAAAAAAAGAAACACAAACGGTGATGCCCGTGCTAAAACTCCAATCGTCAGCTGATTTTGTGTGATTGTGATGACATAGAGGAAAGAAACCTGCCAAAACTGCAGAATCCCGGTCAAAAAAAAGTTTTGACATGGATCTGTCCGATTTATAGTCAACAGCTATTCAAGCATAGCAATAATTTTATTGTGAAAGAAATCAGTCATTAGCTTGGTTTGCTTCACACGTTTGCTTTGTTTGTGAAGTCGTCTAGAAACATTTCTTGCAGACTGGAATAAAATGTTGAGGACCTTCTTCCTCTTTCTGGAATCGATCGGCTCTAGTTCTCACGGACAGACAAGGCGATTCATCATCGTTCGTCCGCGATAGGTGGATGAATCGGATGGAGCACTTCTTGCGCAACAGAACCTCATCGACAAATTTTAACGAAACCCATGGCGATCCTCACACTTGTTTTTCTTCCAATGCAAACCTGATTTTAGGCACTTTTTAATAATTTAAAAACACAGCATGGAAAAAGTAGAACCTTACTCCTTAGCCACCAAAGTTGACCAATAAATGTGGGACGTAACACCTACATGCACTGACCGAAAAGAGAAGAGCTCTAGTTGCTGACATCATGGAAGATGCAGAAGATACTGTAAGTAAGTCTACTCCTATGTTTTTTTTTCGACTAATTCCATAACAACAGCAATACTAAAGGAGACACATAAATCCAAACTTAAACTTATGCAAGGATCCTGCACCTTCGTTACACAGACTTTCAGCGAATATCACAATTTTACATAGAGAACTGAACATTCCAATAATCACAAAAGCTAAAGAGAAGCTGTCGGCGTTGATCAATCCCTAAGGGATGCGCCATGCATTTGACTTCATTAAGCATCGTTTGGAGGTGACTGAATGCAACTGGCCTTTACAGTGTCTCGCCGTGGCCTACCAATGTATGAAGCCAGTGCTGCTATTCTCCCAGACAAGTCTAGTACCAATTTGCGGGCTATCAATCGTTGCTTGTGATCAAAATTTTCTAAAACACCTCATTCTCTTCCAACCCATTCACTTCCGCCGCAATAAATAATTAGGTTGCTCGATTGACAGGAAATAGACGAATGAGTGAGAAGCATCTATGAAGCCTTAGTTTTTCCAACGAGATTATCGTTTTTCCAATAAATACCAGTGAAGCAGAAAAGATATCCGTAGAGCTTAAAAAAAGTAGGAAAAAGAAAAAAATGAGGAAAATAACACTGAAGGAAACCACGAATGGCACTGGTTTAATAAAGAACAGGTCAAGATGGATTGTTCTCTGGTTACAGAAACCGCATCTTACCTATACTTAATTCGTTAAATGAGTACAGAAAACGAACTTAGTGAGGAATTGTGAAGGCGAGCGGAGTGGGTTACGCTCTGTCTCTCATAGAGGCTGCGTATCAGTTGACGATCTCCATTCAACGATCATCCTAGCATTTCACGTGAATTTGTAGCTTAACAATGGTTGTATCAAATGAGAACAGATGACAGTAAATGAATGGAAGAAGGTTCGTCGGAGAGAATATGAAGGTGAAGAGGTGAGCAGATTAGATGTTAGAAGATATAAAGAAGCAAAAGTATTCAGGTGCGACTACATAAAATGGAACAAGCGTCTCTGTGGTTCCCACAAGAAGTTGTACTTTATGCCACTATTATAAAGAAAGGTTACTATGTAACAAAGTGAATAAAAGGGGTGTCAGATCAAGCTAGACTCATTAAGAATATTTCACCCAAGCACATTTGTTATGCCCATGTACCAATAGAGCTTCGCTTCATGTGGAAGGCATGCAGCATCACCACTTCTTGAATTGTATTTGTATCGTTGTTTAGCAACCATCATGGATAAAAAAATTACGAGATTTGTCTAGGCTACCGCCTAATGGTTTGTTGTCGCCAGACGTTCGTTTTCTGGAACTTCTAGATCGCCGCGTTTGGATTCTCTCAGGCCTTCATCACAGTCGACCGTTGATTGTTACGGTTGTTATAAACAGAAATCCATCTAGGTAGATATATATATATATATATATATCAGCTCTTTTGTCTTTGTAATAAGTATGTATGGAAATCATAGTGGACTGCGGTGTCGGACTGCGATATACAGGGGGAGATTCGTCCCCGCCGCAGGGTCTCGCAAGCTGAGAGGGAGTCCGGCGTCTCCATCAGGAAGCCTAGATAAGAGTAAACCAATACCAGGATCCACCACCACCGTGGTATCAAAGTTGCATGGTGGGAAATCTCTCTCTGATCCACAAGGGTTACGACTGCCTATGGTGGCGAAGGCCTGGGGCAGACTTTGGCCGGGCCCATTTCGGGATTCCGGGCAACCAAAATTGCTTAACTAGTAAATCTCCGAAAAAATGGTGATTATGCTGAGGACCGCACAACCAGTGAGGACAGGCCGTTCAAGTATCAGGTATCAAGTAAGTATGCATGGAAATAATGAATATAATGTTGAAAAGGCTACTGGTGAATACAAGGATAGAAGCAGAGAAAAAACAGGAAAAAATTCTAAGAAGCCGATACAAACTTTCACAAGTGCTCATTTGCTCGCCGTTCTCCCACAGAATGCGTTTGATAAGCTGGAGCAACAAAGTGGAAAGAAGCCAATTGACAAGAAAGAATAACGTCAAGGTCTAACTTTCCTTCACATAGTCAGCATACCTTGCAAAACGGCGTGTGGTAAGTTACTGACGTCGATGATCAATTTGAAATTTATTTCAACTTTTACCTTACTGGACCAATGCAAAGGAAAGAGGATCAAAGATTCGGCATTGATCCAGCCGCTAAGGATGAACTATCCATTTTCTTCCACTGATTTCATCCAAGAGATCAGTGAATGGGTATTTGGACTGTAGAATTACATACGATAGCCTAGTGCACGAGGTCAGTGTTTTTCTTTTCTGATATAAATCTGCTAGTAATCTGGTAGCACTTGAAGGATAGTGGGCTTGATTAACCTAGGGCGCTGTATCGGACCAACGACTGAATGTGTATCGCAGAGCACTTCCGACTACTCTTCTACATGAGAAGTCAATATTCCGATAGAAAAAAATTTGAAATCTCGTCATAGATTTATAGGAGTACTGATTCGGCAATGAAACCACTCAACTATTATGTTCAGAAATTCCAAGTTCTAAAATGAAAAAAATACTATCTACACTTGAATAGTCGGTAGTATTGCAACAGTGCATCATCATAGGAGTCGACAAACGATTAAGAGAAAATAGAGAACGGAAGGATAAGAAAAAAGACGTAGAGAGAGTTTGAGGAGAAAAAGTTACAGATTCTATGATTTTTTCTTCGAATTTTACAGCCTGTTCTAACCTGGCAGGTCGAATTTCCTTATCAAGAGCATTTATTTAGGGAAACACATAATGGTAAGTAGTCGCGGAGTCTACGTAGTTAAAGTAACGTTCTCCCAAACAGTTTATCGCTCCAACGTGGCTGGGAGGTGTTCCTGGGTGTGGGACTGCAATGTACAGCGAGGGGATTCATCCAACCGGCAAGGTCTCCCAGACTGAGAAGGAGTCCGGGGTTTCCATTAGGAATCCTAGCTAAGAGTAAACCAATACCAGGATCCACCACCGTCCTGGTATCAAATTAGTTGCATAGTGGTAAATCTCCGTTTAATCCACAATATGTGGGACTGCGATGCACAATGGGGGGATTCATCCCCTCGGCAGAGTCTCCTAGGCTGAGAAGGACTGTTTGTGATGGTGACGACCTAGGAAAGAGTTTGGCCTGGCTGATCTCGGGATTCCAGGAAACCACAATAACTAAACCGGCAAATCTCCGAAAAAATATTGTGCTGGTGCCTGCAAAACAAGTGAGGACGGGCCATTCAAGTATCCAAGTAAGTAAAATAACGTTACAATAGTATTTCTGAGTTTTTTCAAGATGATGACCGACATACTATTAATGAAATTTACGTATGCGATAGAAATTAGACGAGGAATGCAAACTTGAAGCCAAACGTTTACGAGATTTTGTCTTTCACACTGGAACAGGGAAATGCTCAATGGATAAAGCAGTGTCTTATTAAAATGAGTCTGCTTTTAGCTTATCAACACCGGAACGATGGATCGCTAACCAAACCAATAACAGTTGATTTTGAACTATCGACCATGGAGCTTGCAGCGGTATTTCATGGAGCTAAGCCAGGCACAGTTACAGAGATAGAGTGGATTTGACATACCATTGACAGTACGTAATGCTTGACTTAATATCTTCCATTCAGTGAATGCTTACCTAGTGGCTTAACGGCTCTCCCTTATTCATGTAAAAAACCATTTTTGAAAATCAGTTAGGGAAACAGAAAATCAATGAATTGCCCTTGTTTTGGACACTGTTATTTAGTTTTGACGGGCTGACACACTATTTCTGATGTGTACACAGAGAGTGTTGAAAAACTCAAAACGGAAGTTGACAGCAGAAATTCGTCTTCATCTACATTATTCCAAGAGTTAAGTTAAGATCCATAACCTCGTTAGAACTACTAGAAAGAAAGAGACATACTTCTTTGGATTAAATCTGTAAGAATTGGATTGGTAAAACGATAGCAGAATTTCAAGAATAGAGATTTCGATGAGAAATTAGTGAGGATCCACAAACTCGTCAGAATTACTGAGAAAGGAACACGGCACTTCCATCATCAAGCAGTGATATATGATGTGATAGTGACATAGCACGGTCACCTATCGATTTGGCATGGATCACTTTTCACACAAAAAACGAACATCTGTGCTGGTGTTGTTCAATGTTCTTGCAAAAGATCGTTGTATCGTCACAAATGATTCGTCTGTATTCTTTCTTTGATAACCTTACACAAGGTTGATAAGCAACTTTTACTCGGCTAAGGTTTTGACGTCTTCGTCTTCGTCAGAGCCGCTGATCCGAGTCAGTAGTTAACCGTTGTTCTTCGTTTCCATGTGGCGTCTTCGCCTTTGTATCCAGTTGTGCCTTCCTCATCCGACCATCCCTCGAATGACGCTACTCACTCGGTGATTCCCTTTTATGCAGGATGTGATAGTTGATGGTAGTGATTGTCCAGTGATAGTAACTTGTTTTTCCAGGGCAATCACTCCTGCAGAAGTGAGTAACATGATGATCAGTGATGCATCGTGGTGAGTACGTCTCATTCAGAAGTGGTCCGCTGAGGAAGGCACAACTCGGTACCAAGGCGAAGACGCCACGTAGAGGCGAAGAAGAACCGTGGTCTATCAACTCGGATCATCTACTCTGATGAAGGCGAAGACGTCGAAATGTTAGCCGAGTAAAAATTGCTTTTCAACGTTATGTAATCTTACCAAGGGAACAATACACGTTAATTAGTTATACAGATACTTGATACTTGATACACGAATGGCCCGCCCTCACTGGTTGTGCGGGACCCAGCATAATCTCCATTTTTTCGGAGATTTGCTGGTTAAGCCATTATGGTTCCCTATAGTCCCGAGGTCAACCTGGCCAAAGTCTGCCCCAGGTCTTCATCACCACAGGCAGCCGCAGCCCTTGTGGTTCAGAGAGATTTACCACCATGCGACTTTGATACCAGGACGGTGGTGGATCTTGGTATTGGTTTACTTTTAGCTAGGCTTCCTGATGGAAACGCCGGACTCCTCAGCTTGGGAGACCCTGCCAGGTGATGAATCCCCCCGCTGTACATCGCAGTCCGACACCCAGGAACACCTCCCAGCCACGATGAGGCGGTAAACCGTTGGGAGGGACACAGTTACACAGAGGTTATAGGAAACTCAGTTTTGAAGTATTGTTAATGCTCTCTGCTAGCTGATTCGTCTGTCTTTGCCTTCCACGACTTGAATTTATGAGAGGCTGCAGCGTTTAGTATGTATTAGTCGGCTTTTGTCTTTTTTTTAAACTCAGCTAACCATCATGAACACCAGCGCTAGCCGATATCCACTAAATCACTAGCATTTCTATATCATGTGATGGTTTCTGGTTAGTGTCGTTCTTCTTTAGGTTGATGCGACTTTCATACTGCTTTTGATCATGTAGCTCTTCTAGATGCTTTCTTAACTCGGAACCATTATGCGTATTTTCGTAGGATTAAGGCAGAACAGATGTGAACTACGAATCCTGAAGCATTACGGAAATCTGAAACGAACTTCCGTAGCGCATGCAGTATCCTTGTGACCAAAAGTCGCAAATGATTTACGTTTACTGGTTGCTTCATTGTGATCGATCCTCCATATAACGAACTTGGACATCATCTTATGCACGGTAGTTCAAAAGTTGTAGAAACTTCTTTCGCTCTTTCTCTTCTTCCACAGTCAGGAATTGTCATAAAAAACTCGTATTGTCTACCTAAATGCGAACTATATGCATTGTTAATCTGCTCACCGAAGATGAGAAAACCCCGCTGGTTGGAAAGCCTTGCGCTACTTCTTCTTTAGTGATAGTTTCGGTCCCATCCTGAGCCAAAAAGCAGTAAGTAAGCCTCTTTTGCAATTGCTAATAATGAAGACCTGGGAGCATATTACTACACGCAGTCCAAGATTCCAGGGAAGAGTCGCTCTAGTAGCATTGAATAACTTTCATAAAGGAGACGAAAATATTCAAGCACACATCGAGAGGTTGAAGAGCTTTGTTGATTTTTTACGGATGAAAAAGCGTTAGGATCCTCATAAAGTGTCATTAAGGGTCCTATAAATATACTAATCTTACCTATCCAACAATGTGTTGCACTCATACATACAGTCAACGAAACATTCATTACAACATCGAACACAAATTGACGTCGAATTCTTTTGAGCACTAATCTAACTTCTGTTTTTAGTCTGTGTTTCCCGACTTTTCATAATGACTTTGCTTCCAGCAACCGTTACTGTATGAAAGGACCTGAACTCTCGTGCACGAGCGCCAAATACTCTAACTGTGTGCGTGCGTGTGGTCGTTTCCTTTTCTCTTTGAGTGAAGGCCTTGGTTTTTTATCAACACTTTCAGCTTTTATTTATTACACGATGTAAGAATTTAGAACATGCCTGTTAGTTGGTGACGTTTCGGCAAAGATTCTTGTACATCACAATCAATGGGCGCGTGCAGTGCAGTGCCAAGAGGTGGATTGCAGTAGATTCTCCGCCACTGGAATTTCGACAGGTGAGTGACATCATATCCCCACATTATCAGGAAACTGATAAGGTAGACTTCGAAAACGATGGCAATATCTCTGCTAGAAGCTTCTCTGTGGGAATTCGAAAGTCTCGTGTCCACCTGTCTGCAGCTTAGTGGCGAGAGCTCGCAGCGTTATCTAGCGAACGAACTCATAAGAGTCATGCTCTTCAACAACGTCGTCAATAAAATAGCTTTGCTTGCATTGCTAAAAGGCTTGCAATGTTAATGATATGTTGGAAGACAGCGATCGACCTGGCTCATAACTTCTTCGTTTGTGATGATAAATCCACACATTTTCACATTGACATTGACATTATCATCATCGCAACGCCGTCGTATTTCGCCGCCCACCTCATATAAACAGTTTGAATTCTACTACTTGCTTCAATGGCTCACTATTCATAACTGGAACGGCTACGATGGGTCGTTTCAATGAGCTCGAAAACTCAAGAACAGTGGGTGCCCCACTAAATTAAGACAGTGCCCGCAGTATTTCCTATACAGTACACTTGCGATTTTTGTGCCGGATATCCTGGCAAAGTGCGAAACCACTATGAGAAGAAAAAATCTTTGATAGACACAGTAATGGTAGCTTTACTTGACTATAGCAAATCCAGATAAGAAAGGTAGATTAGTCGCAACAATAATTATCTGAGATCAATTGTAGTTCTTTATTTCTATTCCTTTCCTTACCGCATGTTCACTCATTTGTTCGTTTAAGTAAACAGTGCTCTGTAAGCTCAAAGTGAATAGACGTTTATTGTGCTAACATGCTATAGCACCTATAAGTCAATAACACGGCTAAGAGACAGGCGAAACGAGGTACTCGCATGGTGTAGTGGTGAACGCGTTGGCCCCCAGAAAGGGTAATAGCGTCTTCGGTCCCCACCGCGGACACCAGCGGTCAGGAGTTTTGCAAATATCTCCGCTAGCAGTTTTAAAGACACTGGCTTTTTGGAATAATGTAGCTTTGGGAATGAAGAAGAGTAAACAGCAAAAAAAAAGCAAACCAACCGGAAAAAAAGATGATAAACTAGGAAAAGCAATGAATGAAAACAAACTAGGCGAACCAGATAGTTGTTACCAGCAAAAATGACGCAATAACGCAAAGAAATCGATGATTTCGAGAAAATGGCTAGAAAAAATACTTTGTTATGAAAATGTGTGAGGTAATGTTGGTAGCGGAGCAAACGGCAATACTATGTGGACTCACAGTCTCAACTTTTTTATTCACTACCTACTACAATTGTTCACGGTAGGATGTTATGTGAAATACAACCACAATGATGCTGGGATACTAGCAAAAACTCCAGCGTACATGTGTCTGAGGAGGAGATCGAATAACTTTTTGTGTACCCACTACTTACAAAACATATTTTCGATGATCACCTTTGGGTCCTGCCCAATTTCACCAGCTAATCTTCTTTGTTCCGTTATTTTTATATGCTATCTGTCTCGTGAAGTCCTAGAAAAGAAACTATAGAAGAGAAAGTCGATCTTGCAAGCTGTTAGAAGATGTACCAGCAGAACAATTTTGACTTGTGAAAGAAGTGCTGTCACTAAGATAAAAGATTGTCTTACGTAGATAACAAATCCACTTTCTCCGCCGCTACATTCAACATCAAGTTGTGCCGAAGATGATAAAACGAAAACGACTTCACAAGACATGGGGTCAACCAGAGGACAGGCAAAAAGTACGAGCATCGAAATGGAACTGCTTCGGGTCGCACTACAAAGCAAACCGAACAAAATGTTCGCAAGAAGGTTGAAATGTGGGACGAAGGATCATTTTTGTGTTTTGTATTTGGAGGATCAACTTTGGAGGAGAATAGTTGGCTCTGAAAGAAGCGATACTGCCGAAACGTCAGGTACCGTTGTGTTGTATGTGTTCGTTTTGTAAAGAAGTAAACATGTGCTAAATAACAACGAAATCGCTGGAAAAGAAGGCGAGACATTTACAATCCAATGACGATGTTAATAGAAAGTCGATCTTGGGAACTGTGTTAACATTATGCGAAATACAACCACAACGATTCTGAGATGTTTACAAAACTCCGGGCAGCAGGACTGCCATGGGACAGGAGTGCCGACTGTGCTATTACCCTTTCCGGGGTCTAACGCGTTCATCACCGCACCATGCAGGTCCTTCGTTTCGCTTGTCTCTCAGCTAGTTCTATCGATCTCTGCCATCAGCAATCACCCATCAGTGGGATTGACCTTGGGGGAGCCTACATCTTCAGGCAGAAAATATGAAGTAAATATTGTGATTTCAACTAAAGAATCAGCTTAACTGGGTTCAATTCCGATGTGGGCTCACCAGGTCAATCCCCTTGACGAGTGATTGCTGATGACACGAATCGATAGAACTAGCTGAAGACAAGCGAAGAGAAGGACCCGCATGGTGTGGTGGTGAACGCATTAGCCACCGGTAGGGGGTAGTAGCGCATTCGTTCCCTACCGCTAATACCCTGCCGTGGAAATTGTAGAGGTAAAAAAATAAAAAAGTAAACATTGTGCTAAGATTGTTCACCTTAGACGAAGTTGTTACGAAACTTTCATTCGGCTAAAGCTTCGACGACTTTCTTTCTCAGAGTCGATAATCTGAGTTGATGTCCACAGTTTTTCGTACTCTTGATGTGGCGTCTTCGTCGTCGTATCGATTCAGGAATCACCCACTCTGAGGAAGACGAAGACACCGAAGCGTTAACCGAATAAACATCTCTAACAAGCTCCTATAAGCTCAACCATATAGACACATGTTGATTATTATAGTACTGAGGTTAAATGATGGTCGGTTTCAAAATTAAGTTTGTGTTTGTCGTTCTTAACTGATCCAGAAAGAGAGCTTGTTACGGAAACGCTGGTCATCGTTGAATAACGTAGTTGTTATCATTTTTACTTCCTGGACGACCCGTCCTCATATACCATGTGGGCTGCAGTAGTTATTCCGATGTCATTTAGTCCACAGAAGTGTTTTGGTCAAGCTGCTGCTTGAAGTTCTGTTGTCATCTGCTTTCACTAGTATCTTGTGCTGGTCAAACAAGGCCTTGTGTACAGTAACGAATGCAGGAGTCTTCTAAGATTTTCAGCAGATAGAATTGTTGCACATTTCACTTTGGCAGCAAACCTTATGCGATGCTTTTGATTATCACGAGCCCATGCCGGCGCAGGAGTTTCCTCAACCCGGTGTGTTATCATAAAGTCCTAGCATTCCCTCTCTTGATGATGAAATGTATGGCGTAAAGCACCTTGGGAATAGCTAGGATCTTAGAAAGATTGTAGATAAGCGTGTATCAAAAATGAAAAGCATATATAGCGCTCCAAGGATTGGTGAGGAATCATGGAAAGTTGCTTTGGTAGCGGATGGCACGAGAACAGAAGTTCAAGGTGGTGTCGGTTCTAACGGGTGTGTTCAATTCTACTTCATGAGCAGAAAGAAGATAATTTAGAAAAAACATATTTACTAGATTAAAAAATCGACGAAATAGGCTCGAACAGTAGTTGTAAAGAGGGTTCAAACTGAAATGTTATAACTCAAAAGACGACTTTTTATAAACCTCGGCGTGAGTGGTCGTCATATCACTGTTCACGTAAAGAACACAAAGTTGGTCCCACGCTTAACAACACGGTTAGTAGTTTTTTAAACGAAATAGCGTTCATTTATATGTTAGATCTCTATTAATGGTATAGATATTCCACCGAATTACATGGATACCGACAGACGTAGTACGTCCAGGATTTGAACAAGTCGAAGTCACCGAAATTTTAGCCATCAAACAACACCAACAAAACAATAGCAACGACATCTTATGCCCATCTCGCATTAGCTCAACAAGGGTAGTTCGTAGTAATATAAGTTCGTAAGAATAAAGACACATATATCGAAATGTAGGGCGCGTGTGGCACAGTGGTCGGAGGCGCCCCTAGGACACACACGTGGATTCGATCCCCGCGCCCATGGCCCACCAAGCCCGCCATCCCTCCGGGATCAGCAAATTGGTACCAGACTTGTCTGGGAGGATAGCAGCACTGGCTCGATATATCGGTAGGCCACCCACTGTGAAGGCCAGATATGCATTCAATCACCTCCAAATGATGCATGGCGCATCTCTCAGGGGATTTATCAACACCGAGAGCTTTATCCTTTATCCTTTTATACGGAAATGTAACAATTTTCTACATGATTCAGTTGACATGAGTTTGACGTAAAACCTTTTATTTGGCGAACGTTTTGGGCGCCTTCACCTTCATCCGAGCAACGTTGATTCGAGTTAGTTGTCCACAGCTGGTCTTTGCCGCCATGTGGTTGTTCATTGTCGAAAGGGCCCAAACATTGGCCGAATAAAGATTTATATACCAATCTCCTATCGGCTCAGTCGTACAGAACATTGTCGTCAGTGTTATCGAGGTCTAATAAAAGTCTGTTTTAAAGACATCGAAATGTACTTTTAACGGTGGACTCACATGAAATCGGTTCATCGTTACTATTTCCCAAAACTTCACTCGAAAGGAAAGAAGAGTATATTACATGACAATTCTAAATCTTTCCTTCAGTTTTAAGTAGAAATCCGGGAGCGTTCGAAGCCCTGTTTCGTGGGTAAAGGCAAAAAATCATAAAATTTTCGATAAGTTTTGTAAGGTTAACTAAGAGATCTATGTTCATTGTGCTTTTTAGCCGTTATCCCAAAGAAGGCATTCAGCTTTTTCTCCCCATTGGATCAAACATGTGTAGCTATTAACTGAAACACTTAGTATTGTTTATTTCTCTTCAACGAGCTATAGTAATCCCACCCAATTCCGATCATGCGTAGGTGTTCGCTCCTTTTGTTAGTTCTCCTTTCTTTTCCGCATATACTTCACATGAATCTGGTTTGTCTTTCCGCACATTTGCATTATTGTCAATAGAATAACGTTCAAGCCGACACAAAGAAGAGACATGATTCATTCTCTTACCGTTGATTTACTTCTCGTTAATTCGTTCATCACCTCTTCCTAAAAAGACAGTGGGCGATTCCATGAAGATAAGAGCCACAACAGTTTTCTTAGCCGTTTCTGCAATTTGTACAAAGAATGCCATTTTAGTAGTAGCTACACCACCTGTTTTTCTATAGTTTATAACACAATTTTGCTAGGATTCCTTTTATTTCACGATAGAAGTAATAGAATACCTATTACTTGGATGCTTGGATGGTCCGTCCTCACTGGTTGTGGGGGGGGCGCAGCATAATATCTATTAGGAGTTTTGCTGGTTTAGCCATTGTGGTTCTCTGGAATCCTGAGGTCAGCCTGGCCAATGTCTCCCTCGGTAATATAACAGACAGTCTCAAAACGATAATCGTTCAAAAGCATGCGCCTCCTCTCAAATGGATGGATTAAAGGGTGGCGTATGTGGGCTTGTATACTAAAAAGACAGGATGAGGGCTCAATGATGAACAGATTTACAGCAGAGGTAGGCGGGTGAGAAGATGTAACCACACTGTGCAATGGTCCACTTCGTTGCAGTTGAAGATATGCACAAATTTTCGTAGTGCTTGACATCATTTGACTCATCATTCTAAGGATTTCGCTTTTCACTCTTCTAGCACACATATGAACAGCTGCACTCTTAACTCCTACGGCTTGATTTGACGGATGTTTTGGGCCACAGAAGTTGCACCATCGAAAAGCGTAGTCACAGCATTTCATTATCGGTGTTTAAAGAATCCAAACATCATTATAGACGAGATAAGTTATTAATTTTGGGCAGTGATGGTAAGATACCTCGAACTACTTACATACTTGATACTTGAACGGCCCGTCCTCACTGATCGTGCGGGATCCACCATAATCCCCCACTTTTCGGAGATTTGATGGTTAAGCCATTGTGGTTCCCAGGAATCCTGAGGTCAGCCTGCCCAAAGTCTGCCTCAGGTTTTTCATCACCACTGAGAGCCGTAGCTCTTGTGGATCAGAGCGAAATTTGCAACCATGAGAATTTAATACCAGGACGGTGGTGGATCCTGGTATTGGTTACTCTTAGCTAGGCTTCCTGATAGAAACGCTGGACTCCTTCTTAGCTTGGGGACCCTGCCGTGGAGACGATCGTTTATTACCTTTAAGTAGAGCATGAAGTATTAAAGTTTTTTCCCCAGCTTTTTACAATACCGTACTTTCCAATGACTTAAGCCTAGTCGTGGTTGAGAGGCGTTCCTGTGCGTCGGGCTGCGATGTACAGTAGAGTTATTCCCCACCACCCACCACTCACCGCAGGGCCTTCCAAGGCGAGAAGGAGTCTGCATTATCATCCGGAAGCCCAGTTAAGGGAATATCAGGAATTACACCGTTTTAGTAGCAAACTAGTAGTATGGCGAAAAAATCTTCCTCTGATCCACAAGACGACTGTCTGGGGTGGTGACGACCTCAGAATGGCTTTGATTAAGACAAGTTCGGTCTCCCGGAAGCCATAATGGCCAAACTAACTCCCGACCTTAGTACTCCAGACGCTGGGTGCGCCTGTCTCCGACGTCGGGAGGTAAGACGACTGGTGAGAGGGAGTTGCACAGATCTCGTGTTGCACAGGACGTCACTGCAAACGCACAAAACGAGCACGCCCACGACACACCATGGAGACTGTTTCTTGCTGTGTATCTATAACGCTAGAACAGTTCCTTCAGACGCAGACCTTTATGCTCTTTTTGAGGCTGGTGATCACATTAAATTTCATGTGGTCACCTTACAACGAACGAAAAGCGGGATGACCGATATATGCCATTACGGAACTCTTGTCATTCGTGGAGAAAAGTCGCCGTTACGGAGGCGTTTTAGCTTTGTCATAGATCCATTTACTTCCCATCTAGTCAATTTAAGTGAGATCCTATTACTCCGCTTGGTCATTTTTTCGTGTCCAGTCTGCGCGTCGAAGGAAAGTGAGAATCATTAACTGTCACTCACCAACTTGTACACATTATGGGAACGAACTGAACGCGTTCTAATACAACCAGTTGGAGGAATTAATCAAAAACAAGAAGTATTCCATAAATTCGTTAGTGGAGACTTCAACTCCAGATTTGGAACAGTCACCGAAACTGAATACAGGACAGGGAATGAGAGAATAGAAGAAAGAAATGAGAATGGAAACAATCTCCTAGGGCTCTTTTTTTGCACTACGTCTCTTCCATGAATATTAATTTTCCAAAGGAGAAAAAAAGTAGCCGACGGAAATGGGAGTCTTCTAACGACACCACTCATTCGGGCATCGATCATATTCTCACGAAGAGAAAATGGTGCATCTTTAACACCTCAGAGGTCCCTGGATTCTCTACTGGATCTGATCACCACCTTCTCCACCGAAAATTCGATTGGGGAATCTATGCGAACATTGGAGAAGAACTTCTGTCATCGTCCAAAAAAAAGCGAAACAAGTCGTGTATTAGGAGAATATTTTTCATTAAAATCCTCTATTCTGTAGGGCTAGCAGATAAATGAAAACCCGACCGAGGGACTACGCTCAGCTTGTCAAAAGACTTAAAACTTGTCCCAAACTCTCCCTGAGTTCCCTCAGACAAGAATTTCAGACCGCATTAGCATTATCCCCAATGAGTTGCTCGAAAAGAGAACAACATTGAAGCATATGATTCTAAAGCTATACCCCTGATACGACTAATGATAAATGCCAGCTGTAGAAGATCTTTGCAGGAGGCTTTCCATCGGTACAGGCAGAAAAAGTTATTGCTACAAGTTACTCTTCGCCACCCACATGACATCTCACCTTCAGGAGCAGAAAATCCAACACCAGAGAAGAACGTCGCGCACAGTCGTCCTATAGAAGAAGAGTGACCGAGGAACTATTCACATTAACCTTCAGTACACCTATTGAGTGTGCTTTATTGATTGTTCACGAAGACTGTCAGTTTGCAATACCGAAGACCTTGGGTGATGCACAACCAGGTCAGCAAGCAAAATTCCGACTAGGGATCTGCTACATGGACAACATGAAAACCGTATAACGGGTCAGAAAGTTTTGTCAGGAGTGCATTTGCTTCTTATCCTAAGCTTTATCCTCTACGAAAAAAGCGTTTAACAGTGTCGAAACGAACGCAATCCTTTCAGCGCTCGGCTACCAAGAAGTGGATCCGTCCTAAATGCGAACATTAGAGAACAGTTGTTGGAACTGCTGCAAAAATGTACAGCTTTTCCATCGACTCCTCACCACATCCATAGGAAAAGAGCTTCGAAAATGCGACACATTATCGCCAAAGCTGGTTTAGTGCCACACTACAATGGTTAATTATGTCACTTGACTAGAAAGCGAAGGGGATACGTATTGATGGAAAGCTCCTATCTTTGCTGATTACGTCGTCATCTTTTTTGAGGAGTACCAGTGAAGCAAAGACTATGCTCAATGAACTCCGACGAAGCGGGAAAAAAACTTAACTGCGCATAAATTGGACGAAGACCTAATTTGTGAAGAGCCTATGGTGCGACGGTGAACAAATCGAGTTGGACGGTCCTCTGATTACGGAAGCTACCTCATACACGTACCTTGGACGTTCAATTATCACGGACCACAATATGATGGAGAAATTGTGCAGAAGAAGGAGCAGTTTAAGCCGTATTTGGGCCTACTAAAAAAAACCACCGACCAGCTAATGAACCCAAAAACTCCATACTCACCTTTTTTTCTTCAAGACCTCTCAGCGCCTTGTTTTGCAGAGGAAACGTGAACTGATACTTCAACCACGTTAAGAAATCTGCGCACCAACCACAGACCGCTTGAACGACCTCTTCTAAAACTTAATAAGCACTCACAACGTCTAGCCTGAATTCGCTACTCAGATCTTCGAACGCCATCTCATTTTCAGAACCAAGGTAGGTACATATCGATAGCGAACAGATGGGCCGGTCACATCATAATAAGAAAAGATGGCCTTCGGGCGAAAAGAAGAGTGGAAGGGCCTCCATGAGAATACAAGTGTTCACTTTGAAGAGCACCTAACGAAGTGCGTAGAAAACGGGACATCATTAAGCCGCACATAGTTTTCTTATGGCGCGAATGTTCTATGTTGTTGGATTTTTCTCCGCAGGATTGTACGTAACGATTTCCGATCAGTTTACTAGTGGATCCATTGTAAGTTCTCAAAAACCTTCGCGAAGCGTTTGCGTATCGTCATCTTAAGCGGTTTCTTATCGTATTTTGGAGATTTGCTTTATAATGACTAGTGCTCTTTTAGTCAAATTATTAATGATCTTCAACTTTGGGATGGGAATCACGAGCTGATAGCGCTCACCTACCTGCGAGATGAACCTCTGCTTTATGTCACATCCTCGAACGTGTCTCATTGGCAACGAAACGCCACACTCTTTATGTCATTAATCAACTTGGAAACTGGAATGTTTTTTATTCAGACATATAAATTACACGTCTTCATCTGTCGTGCAGATCTTAGATTATTTCGCCATCGTACAACCTTTGTCTATAGACGAATCGTCGGTTTCTGGTGCGGATTCGCCTGCAATTTCAGGATCTATGAAGTTCTCATCCAATTGAATTACTGGAAGCTAGTCAAGATTGACATGGTAGAATCCAGAAACCACTGAGGTTGAAGGGATTTTTCAAGTCGTCACAGCGAGTATTTCCACTTTTCATAGATCGGAGAGAGGTTTTTTTCCATGTAACGATTTTTCTAAGACAGCAGCAATTTCTACGATTAGTCCACCGATACTCGAAGACGATGAAATAAGCAGAATCCGAATGAAGTCTGGCCACATCTATACGAACTCGTTCGTGAGCTCAGTTCACTAACTCGATCACTTTTTGCCCTTCAAATCCAAATATCGACTCTTTAGGAAGTAGGAAATTTTATTACTTAAAATGGTAATTACTGTATCTAAACATCCTTATCAATAAGATGCAATGTTATTTACCTTACACCACTATTTTTGTTTATTTTAGATGACCAGTCATTACATCTACTGTGTGCATCCCAATAGTTCTTGCATACCACTCGTTTTCCTCGTATTCATGGTCCACATATGTTTTCGAGCAGTCCGAGTACACCTTTGGCTGCTGTTTGATGTTTTCGTCTTCTCTATAAATGTCGTAGAATGCTGGTCGAGTCGATTTTCCTTGCAATAGTTGAGATAGACTGCCTAAGGCGTTCCCACATGGATTTGAGGACAGCGTTAGACAGGTAGTTGAATCAACTTTGCCTACTTCATGGCCTGCATCACTATCCACTGTTTTACCCCCACCCTCTTCACTCCACCACTGATACACGCCACATTAGAATTCTAATACTCTGAACTTCATTAATTTCTCCAACACATTGACAACATCGGCTTGGTTGTGAGGGTTCTATTAGTAAACAGTTTTCGTTGTATTAAAAAGAAATGAGTTCAAATTTTTATCCAAGCAAAAGAACCAACCGTTTCGGGAAGCGGAGAAGGAACTGGGTCAGGGTTCATCTCAGATGCAGTAATTCTTGGTCGATCCTCTTCGCAGTCTACCTTTAGTCATTTCACTAAGGTTCAGAAAATTGTAGTGGGCAGTTTCATCTCTCGACGACGTAATGCTCTTAGTAACATCCTTTTCGCGCAAACTTAATATGGGGAAACGTTATCGCACCTCCTCATTCTTAAACTTTACACAGGAGAGTTGGCTATCGTACTGAATTCGATTTCAGAACATCAGTCAGAGTCCATATTTCAAATCCTTTGCAACATTAAATAGATTTCACGACGAAGCTTTCTTAGCCTTTCTTGAAAATTGGTCCGATTTAACTTCTCCAAAACCTTTCTTCTATTATCGTCTAGTTCTTGCCATTCTCATGAACTTTGAACTGGGCTTGAATCTGCTTCAGTTAATGACACAATTGATCACTGTGGATCAGAACGGATCGGTGTATATATATATATATATATATATATATATATATATATATATATTTATATTTATATTTATATTCTTAAAAAACTTGCCTTTTTGAGATGACGCAAGGTTTTAAGCCGTCGCTATCGTTTTTGTTGTTGTTGTTGGTGTTGCTGTTTTTGTTGATGTTGTTTCTGTGGTCTCGATGGCTGAGGTTTCGGCAATTTCGTCTTCTTCATAGCTTGGACGCATTTTATTTAACGATAGCCTTATAATTCGGTAAAACCGGTAAAACATCTATAGCGATAATGAAGATCTAACGTATAAATGAACGTCATTTTGTTCAAAAAACTACTCCCATGTTTTTTGCGTGTTGGACCACCCGTGTGTTGTTCATGTGGGATACGATTGAGGTGCACACAGGTCAAAGAATCAATTTGAAAAAACGCGCCAGATCACGTGGGACAGTGAGGCATTCGTCTTTCCGGTTCAGCCTTGAATTTTTGAAATTTATACAAAACGCGTCAAGAGTCTTGCGCGTTGATGTTTTTGATTCCTGCGCTACGGTCCTGACAATTGCTTCAAAAATCATCACCATTGTGCTTTTTGCGCCTTCTGCGTTCCTAAAGGAGTGCTTTGTTGAATTTTAAGTTTTTCCATCTGGATGTTCTTTTTATGCAGACATAAAGTGTTGTGCCCGTTTCCTTAATGTATTCTTCACCGCGTGCCTTTCCTGAGGTAAGGTATACTGTGCCTGGACTTATACAATCCTCGTCTCTCCCCTACACAATTTTCTGAGCTGAAAAAACGATCATAGAGGCCGTTGCGGAGTAATTGACAGCGCAGGGTATTGGGCGAAAGGTTAAGTTATGTTTGACACATTATTTCGGGACATAAACCCACCTTTGAGATGACGCGAGTGCTTCTACTTCATGGCCAGCGGAAGTGGCTACTTCCCCTGTACCATGTTAGCAATTCTTTCCTTCCCTCTTCTCCTATTCACACGTTTTGGGCTTTTCAATATAAGCCTTTGAAGATAGTTTTTTTCACCCTGTGAACTATGAGGAGAGATGATATATTGCATTAGTGTATTTTTACTAGTTTGCTTTGAATATATTCCCGCCCACCTAAAGATTGAGCAACCAAGACATTATTTTTAAGAGAGTCATCAGTTAAATCGACAAGCCATACGCCTTTGTTTTCTTTTTCATGTTCAACGAGCAATTCGAGAACGGGTTCCATTTCCCACTCTTTCGACACATTAGCTTAAAATGAAGTAACACGGAATGACTTAAGTGATCTACCAATATTTTGGTGATAGCTAGATGAATTGCTACGAATTCCAGTAACCTTAAGTGATGACGAATCGATGGACGCAAGATCACCAGCAGAAATGAGTTTGCGCGTCTTAATAAGCAAGTATTGCACAGGACAAGTTGAATGGTCATTTTTAAGCTGAGAGATTACAAAAGGCTCTAAACTCGCTGTCTTTAACGTGCTGACTCACTCTCTATTCATTTTTCGGTACTGATTTCTATACTCCCCTTCCAGAGTACGGTCGATGCAGAGATAAACTGTGGAGAAGTTTTCCTGTTATAATAGATTGTCGGATAGATTTTGAATATATAAGCCCTCTAATTGGTGCATACCACATTTCATGCCTAAGGTTGCAGCTTAATTTTCTGTGTCGGTAATGATTAAGTAATAGGAGAACTTCGTCCAGAAAATAAACTAAAATCAGGGTCAATCTAGCTCTTTGGTTGTTGCGTTTAAGGAAAAGCTCGAGAAAAGATATTGCTGGTAATGCCCCTCTTTGTATTTCGTCACCCAATCTTTCTAGCCAGCTTAATAACGCAGTTTGTTTTTGAAGTTCATATGTACTGCACGTGATCCCTGCCCAGGGTTGTGTTAAAGTGCTGACCAGGTGAAAAACTCGCATCCAATTCTAACGATGACCGCACACTTTCCGGAAGCGCTATCCCTCCTATGGTCACTCTTGATAATTTTGGTTCGCATTGCATCTCATTGTATCTCAGGGTGCGTGTGGCGTCACTGCGACACACACGTGGGATCGATCCCCGTGCCCATGGCCCACCAAGCATTCCATCCCTCCAGGGTCGGCAAATTGGTACCAGACTTGTCTGGGAAGATAGCAGCACTAGCTCGATACATCGGTAGGCCACCGCGAGTTATTGTAAAGGCCAGATATGCATTCAATCACTTCCAACGATACTTGATGAAGTCGAATGCATGACGCATCTCTCAGGGATTGATCAATTCCGAGAGCTTTGTCCTTTTTTATCTCAGAGTTATCACTTAAAAAGTAAGCAACAGTGGTTTTTTGTCCTGATCTTTGTCGGCATAATAGGTCTTACAACTTTTTTCTGAAGTTATTTTTAATACTACACCGAATATTGCTACAAATAGACATGAACCTAGCTTTCAAGGCTCAGTATTTGTTGAGAACTCTCTGGTAAGCCGCATACTGAGAACCGATCGTTTACGACCTTCTACACTATAACGCTTTCGCTGAGTTCGGCTATTGTTCGTACAGAAACGTCGACCAGTAGTTTGGTAGTCTTCATGAGTGTTGCACTTTCAGTCATGGTGCGCCTTCCTGGCATAAAAAGTTGGCAAGTGGATATTCCTCACGATATATGGCTACCAGGATACAGTAGATGAACAGAATGTCTGTGGTTGTATCTTTCACCACAAATGTGTCTACTGTTGATTACTTGACCGGTTACGTAGTAGAGAACTTGGACGACCTGGGTAAGTGTCGGGTCAAATGTGGCGATCGAGACCGTATGCGCTCAGTAGGTGCCTGACAACACTGCGCCACACCGTGATTGTTACCTTTTCTAGAAATTTCTTCTTTTTTTTTGATTGGCTAAGTGGCAGTTGCATTTTCAAAGCGCCAATCGGCCCATATAACCTGCTTGACTTTGAATTCTTATCCAATTTCTTTCAAATTTGCTTTATCTGCTACCAATTTGAAGGTTGCTCTTCTTCTATGACCCATTTATAAAAAATGGAACAATCAGAATTTGCCGCCGAACCGGTAACAACCAGGTATCGCTAGGGATGCGAGTTTTTCTTCCGCTCCATGAAAGCCGACGATTATCTATGCTGGAGACTTATCGTGACTTTCTCAAAATTCCACGGTAAAAATTTTCGTTGTCTGAGAAAAGAAGGCCTCATAGACATCATATTACTCCTCCCATTCCTGTTCCTTTCTCTAACATTGAGATCATCGACGTGTCCTAATGTATCTGTCTCAAGTATAACCTTTAACCCAAACACTGATAATACGTATTGCAAAACATTTGAATCGCTTGAATCGCTTTGAGAAACTTTAAAAAGTAGGAACATGGTTTATAGGAGACTTTCTGGCTTCTCACATTAGTTTCACTAGAAGCTATTGGATTTCACTACATCTTTTCCGAGTGGGCGTGGCGAATGCCATAGATGGGCGTGGTCGTGATCATACGCTCTCACAGTCACACTAGAACAGCAGTACATGCGTGCCCTACTAGTCGCATTCGTTCTTGGACAACAGGTAAGAAGTCGAACCATTATTGATTGATTGATTATCGATTGCTCGTGCATAGGTCATACTCGTCACTTTCGTCTTCGTCACAAATCGTTTTTTTGTTTGATAATCGTTCGTAGTTCTGCTTTTTTTTCTCAAACGATCGTCGTCAATTTGTTGTTCCACGACGGTTTTATTTCAAGTAATACTGTAGTTTTAAAGCTCTGAACACTCTGAGCATCAATGGTTACGGTGGTTGTGATAGGACTGATATTAAAGGAAGCATATGCTATTGCACTGGTATCCGTTGCGGCAGGAAATTTGTTTCCCGCCCTCACTTTACCGGTTTTTTTCTAGATTAGCTCGTTTTTTATTTTATTTATGAATGTTTTGCGATGGTAGATTCTACTTTAGGGTGTTTTTTGCAAGGAATACTTTCGGGTTATCATGAAGCTTAATCCCTTGATACCACTTTGGGCGTATTTTTCACCAATCGCGGCAAATGTTGATTAGCCGGTTGAATTTATTGTCGTGCCTAATTATTTTTCCGTGCTCTTCAACTATGCGCTTCGAGTTTCTCTGAGTTTTTTGCCGTGCTATTAAAACGTATAGTTTCAACTCATGTTAATAAAGGTTCTTCTTACATAAAAGAATGGTAAAGCTCTTCGCGTTGATCAATCCCTGAGGGATGCGCCAAGCATTCGACTTCATTAGGCATCGTTTGGAGGTGATTGAATGCATATCTGGCCTTTACAATGACTTGCGGTGGCCTACCGATATATCGAGCCAGTGCTGCTATCCTCCCAGACAAGTGCGGTACCAATTTGCCGACTACGGGGAGATGGAAAGCTTGTTGAGCCATATGTGCGGGGATTGATCCCATGTGTGTGTTGCAGGGCGCCTTCGACTCTTGCGCCATACGCGCCCGTTGTTACATAACATATGAATTATTAATGATACGAGAAGAATGCATATAAAATTGTACCATGATAGAAACATAACAATAAAAACTGTTATGATGCGGACAGCTTCACTCATCTATTGCTCACTAATTTGAACAATGCGCATTTTCGATAACTGGTATTCCATGGAACGTGGCTTACTCCGATCGATACTTATTATGTCTCCATCGCTTGAAATTCTATGAGAAATTACTAGTTCACTAGAAAATAGTCCTGTCGATGAATTCGTGGCTTGAAGTGCCACCGATCACATTGATTATTGGAGAGATTATCACTAGTAATAAGTCTTCGTCCAATGTCTCTCTGACATCTTTCGTCGAACTTTTTCAGACATCGGAAATTTTTATGTTGTCCACTCTGAAATACTCATGGACTAAACGTACGTGGTCAGAACTCGTTTTGATTTTCTAATTAAAATGTCTCACCAGGTGTTTTCATTTATTTTTGTTTTCCTCCAGTTCTTTTCATCTACGCTGTCTTCTAAACTTCACAATGGAATTACACTAAGGGCGTAAGACCGTTGGAAATCCAAGGAACTTCCAGTTTTTTAGCACGCCTTTTTTCAGTCATGCTGAAAACCGTCAAAGTTGTCGACTCTTTGAAATCATTGGGAATCTTTTTGAAAACTTACACAGCGAATTCATAGAAAACACTTGTATAATTTACTATTCGTTGTATTTATTTATTTATTTTTATTTTATTTTTAATTGTGTAGATGGAGGAGGGCTAATGAATGTGTTTGGTTTGCACTGAGCAACGATATCTTGTTAGTACCCATATTGTAGTTGCACAAAACGGAACCATAACGTTCTACAAAGCCTCGGTATTTGAACAGAAAACATTTCCTTTAGTTTCCTTCAAATCCGTGAGAACTGTGTTCTCCTTTTTTTTCAAGTTATAAGTTTAGCTTTTCAGTTTCATGGTTTCAGTTTCAATAAGCTTCATCCTAACCATGTCATTTACATTCTCTCTGTTGCAGCGAAATTAAACAATCGAACGAAACTGTAAACGTCCTGACGACGTTCATCTGTCACAATTATTGACGACGTCATCGTTAACAAGGAAACTGAAATAGAAAGCAAATTTAACGAAGAATGAACGAGAACATGAAACACTTAAAGAAGTTTAATCGTTCACAGTTTTTGATTTAATGACTCCACGCAGGCCTGCGTATTAGAGCATTTCCTAGTTGTGGCGGTTCTGTTGGGAGTTCTTGATGACGATCGTCCTTACGAATCGGTCATCTCGCGTTCTCGACGTCCTCCCAATTCAAACTTCAAAGAGTGTACGGACGGTTTTGATCCTGAAGCGAATACGATTTACGTTTTTCTTCTTTTATAGGCGATCTTTGATTGGTGATGATAAATGCAATGCCAATCAACAAATTCTCAGTATTTTCCAAGCTTTGCGCAAAGGTTAAGAAAATCTCCGTACCGGTTCATTGGTTTCCAATTTAACAACATTTAGTTACGGTGTCGTTGTCGATTGTAGTAGGTAGTCTGCGAACCGCTGATAACAAACCAACAAAAATTGCTTAGTATACATTTCAACGAGTTCTCAGCGATTCAACGAGCATATGGATAGCTATAGTTCCATTGGGTACCTCTAGTGACATCATGCATGAGTTTTTTTGCCCACGCCAGTGATTTTTTGTTAGAAACGATTCTACCGTGTCCAAGAAGTATGGTAACTAGTCTTGAAATTCATTTATATAATATGACCTGGTGTTCTTAAATTTTCCTTTTCTTCTGTTTAACAACAACTTTTCTCATTGTGTGGGCAGGAATTTGTACCACTTTCTCTACGAAGCAACTCTGGCCGAGTTGCTTTTAACATGTGGTTGCTTTTTCTTCCATCGTAAGCAGGTGTGATGTCGGAAAACTCGGACATGCATCATTAAGCAAAAAGTTTGCAAAAAGAAAACTGGTAACTTGAATTTCGCATAGACGATCAGTCAGTCACTCATCCTTCCACCTTCTATTAGATATTTCTCCATGCAATTAAACTTGTTTAGCTTTGGAAAAAGGAGCGCAGAATGTCTCGCACCTCATTTGAAACACATTTTCCATCGATGTATTAACGTGGTGCTGTTGAATTCTACAATAAAGCCATAAGTCTCCACATGATTGAGCTAATACAAGCTTGGTACAAAGCTTTTATTCGACCTATGTCAAAGCTGTTCTCGCCTTCCTCACAGCTGCGTTGATCCGAGTTGATGGCCTACTGCTGTTCTTTGTCGCATCGAGTCGAATCCAGTGGATGGAGCACCGCTCTAATAACAACAGAAGTCAAAGTCGAAATAACTTTTTTCCATCTGTGCATTCCACAGAAAATTTTTGTTCTTGTCATCACATTTTCTGTATCACAAAAATAAAAATGAATTCACCCTACTCTTCGGGATGTGATGACGAACTGTGTCTTCATTTAATAAATTTCTTAGATTTCTCAGCTTTAATCTCACCTAGTTGGAAGCAGAAAGTCACTCATCTACTAGCTATAATTAGACCATTCAAATACGCGTCACGTTTTTATAAGATAACCTTTTCCACCTGTTACCTTCCTATTTCTTATGGAATGACCGGAGCGCGTAAATCTCCATCAGTTCCTATCGCACACTAAACTGTTCATTTCGCTTAGGTGAGCTAGGGAGGTAAGGAGCTTCATACTTTGTATGACGAGAACACTTTATGCTGCTTTTGTGGTATGATACCCTTGGGTAGCGTCCCATGCTTCACCATAGGATCTGGCTATACTCAGGGGTTTGTTCTACCACTGTAGTTTAGCTATTTTTAGGGGATAGCTGGTTTCCGAATTCTGTTATGCACAGTTGGAAGTGATTAGAGATAAAGCGCATTTAAAGATTTTTCAATCTCGCTCTGACACCGTGAAGAATCGTTATTATAATTGTTTTTTGTACGACCGTCTCCACGTCTCCTATGCATATCTCAAAACTTCTCACATTTTGAATCGTTTCCTCGCATCCGTCATCAACGAAGGACTTTCAACTTTTACGTGCTGCTTCAGCGGCTCCATGTGGATTTTCATCCCATCTTGAATGTCGTAGAACGCTGGTCGAGTCGATTCTCCCTGAAGTCTTGAGATAGCTGGGCTGGAACGTTAATAATTGATTGCAAAGGGTGGTTTTTTGCTGGACAAGTCCGATACCAATTTCCTCCCCAATGGGATGAGAAGTATGGTGAGCATGGGGCGTCATTGAGCCCGAACGAATGGAACGAATCAAATAAAGAATCGTAGAGGTAGCTAGATGCACATTTAGTCAATAAAATTACTTGCGAAGAACTACTGACTTATCAGTTTAGTGGAGATGCACAGAATATCCCGAGGGATGCAGAAAAGTTCAAAAAAAATTTTTTCCGCCTTTCTCGGATTATTCTGTGCACCTCCCCCAGCTTACGATGATGAACACCACGCGCTTTCTAACCGTCTACGTCTTGATGCCTTTGCTAGCTGTTTGATCAGCCGCGCTGAAGTATGTCCCTTCAAGCTTTGAAGAGCCGGAGAGCGGATCTCATGCATTTGCCGGCGGCTGAATGAAAGCAATGGTCTGTCGGTATGTATCGAGTTAGTGTTTTACCCTTCCATGCTGGACTGGTATCAATTTGCAGACCCCGGAGAAATGAAAGTTTTGTTTTGCTAAATCGCAGAGCCGAACCAAAGGAAATGTGTGTATGTGGAACACTTCTAACTAGTACACTACATGAACCGATGTACATCTGCGCAAAGAGTCTCACGTATGTATTCATGAATATAAATGTATGTATACGGTGAACACAAGTCAATCCGATCGACAAAAGAGAGATCGGATGTGCTGGAATCCATCTGCATTTCATTAGGGCGCTAGTGTACACAATTTTTTTTGATCGACGTCGTTTAATCCCCGTTTCAACACCTGCCCCCACCCACAATTTAGAGGAGCGACTAAACGAAGTGCAGAATCTCTCACATGAGGGAGAATCGTAGTGAAGTGTTGGTGTCATTTTTTTAGTAGTATTTGAAAGTCAGTTGCTCAACAACTTCCCAGCCAACATTGCTGTTTATTTATCGCGCATTTATTTTGTACTCGTTCAGTTAGGTTGTAATGTTGACGTCTTGAATTTATACGAGTTTCCCAAGCCAAAAATGTAGCAGGTGGACGAGTTCTCGCGAGAAAGAACCACCTATATCATTCATATTGCAAGCCTTTTCGACTGATCCACATGAAATAAATTAAATTCCCACCTTATTTTTCTTAGAATAACTCCACTTAGTGATTTAGAGGTATTTTAATTCGACATTGCTCGGTTATATCTTCTACTGCGCATTTTTTCTTCCGTTCCACTCTTTTTTTCCTATCTTATTTTTTTCATATGACCATTTTTCTTTAAAATCCGCACGAGACTTTTGTGGATTGGCGCGACAGGTTTTTTGTTATCTCAATTTCTCTTTTTGCTCGCGATACGGCGTTCCGTAGAAGTGTAAATGAATGAATTGGGGGTGATGAATGTCCGATAAAAGAGGCATATCAATCGTATGAAACACCACCTTATCCTTTTCTCAGCAATGATAATTATAACATACTATTCTCTCAGAGGACCTTTTTCTTACCTCACAGCAGAGTCATTATGGAAGAAAGGAAGAAAAAACAATGTTTGCTCAACATTTGAAGCTGTTGTAATCATGGAGTTCTCAGAGCTGTCTATTCCCGTTTTGCAGGCCTAAGGTAGAAAAAGGTCCACTTCTGAGTCACTCGATAGTCAGATTTTTTATTTGGAGCCCGATTAATCCACCATTCACCTTATTTGAGATCGCCTTTACCTGCATATTCTGCCAGATATCTTTTTTGTCGTTTCAAAAGGGAATCTGGTGTGGACTATCACGAAACAGCTGGAAATAGGAACACGACGCTACTTGAAACGCTGGTGATAGAACCGAGTGGAACGGGGACGTGGAAATGGTGGTGGTTTGCGTGGTGGTAGAGCGGAGTGAGTGGTAGTGGTTGGTTCTGGTTAATCCAAATGTTATATTTCGTTTACTCTACTCTGCTCCGATCCATTGATGTATCGGTTGGTCGGTCTACGTGTCGGCAACCCAGGGAATGTGAGTGAAAACTGGTAGAGGTCTTCGTCATTCATAACTGATACCTGTCGACACAGCACTGAAGTAAATACAAACAGCGAGACAGAGAGAAAGAGGGATGAAGCAGGAAATACTGAAAAGTAAAAGAGATGAGAATGAGAAGGCATTAATATGGAGGATGATATTCGTGAACCGGACTTCTTTACGATAAAATTTCATTCATGCGCGGAGAAGCTGATTGATGATCGCCAGATACGTACGATCTGACTACAATGCCTATATGTGAAAAGTGGAAGTGCAAACGATACAGGCGGAATTATGATCGATTTTTTCCAGAACAGCAACAAAATGGGAATAATACTGATGTAAAAATCGTTTATAAAATCGAAAAATAGAAGTCATCTTGTTTCGTTTTTTTGCATCCTACTACACCGGAATAAAATGACACACATGTATTACTCTCTCTCTCCCTCTCCCTCTATCTCTATCTCTCTCTCTATCTTACTTTCTGCTCGCTAGCTCCTTGTTTTCTAAAGCAGAGAGAACTGCACTGCACTTTTTCTCTCCCCTAATCATATTTTTTAAATATTTAAAAAAAGCTACATTTTTGATGAATTTATGTGTAAACGAGCGAAATATGGTCTGTTGAGCATTCAGAAAAACCTACGTTTCTTTTTCAACTTCATTAAACGTTATCTCTTGTATAAATCTATAATGCAATGTTAGGCGGTGCGTTTAGAGCAGTGATTAGTGGGTCTCTGCAACACACATGGATCGATCTCACGCCCTAGGCTCACCAAGCGCTCCATCCTTTCAGTGTCGGCAATCGGTACACCAGACCTGTCTGGGAGGATAGCAGCACTGACTGGATACAACGATAGTCCAACGCGAATCATTATATAGGCCAGATATGCGTTTAATCACCTCTAACGATGCTTAATGAAGTCGAATGCGTTGCGAATTCCTCAGGGATTGTTCAACGCCAGGAGCATTATAATTCAAAGCTTTTTTGGGTAAGACGGCAATAAATTGGGTCATATATGGCTGATACCATGTTACTTCATTGTTGTGCTCATGCTTGTGTTTATGAAAAGAACGACAAAGCGTTTGGCGTTGATCAATCCCTGAGGGATGCGGCATGCACTCGACTTCATAAGGTATGGTTAGAGATGACTGAGTGCAAATCTGGACTGTACAATGATTTGTGGATCCCCTACCAATGTACCTGGTCAGTGCTGCCATCCTTCCAGACAAGTTTGGTAGAATGGTGTCAAGACAACATAGGTAATTTATCGACCGCGAAGGAATGGGGAGCTTGGCAGCCCTGTTTGCGGGATCGAACCAATGACAATGTGAGTAGCATAGGACACCTCTAACCACTGAGTTACAGGCTCCAGGGGGCTCTTACGCGTTTTACTTAACCTCACTACTGCTGTGTTATGTTGAACTACTGTTCTTATAAATATCTGCATATTGTTGAACTTTCCTCTTATTGAAAAAACTTGGAAAGAAGTTAAAGAAAAAAGAAAAAAAAGGCGTCACTAGATACTTAGTATTTGAACTTAACCTTCGTAATGACTGAGAATATCAGCTAGTGTGCTACTTTCCTCAAGTTCTTCGTTCTAGGTTTTCTAACAAACGTATGCTAGGACGTAATTTCTTAAACTATTAGGGTTTTTTAAAAAGTTTTGTTCTGCTTATGTCTCGATGTCTTCGTCTTCTTCAGAGCCAACTGATTTAACTCTGATATCCATCTTCGTTCGTCCTCGCGACGCGGTTCTTCGATGTCTCATCAGTCGAATCCAACAGAGTGACGATTGCATATTAGAAACATGACAGAATATCTCCAGATCGTCAGCGCAGTCGGTCACTGTCCGTTTTGAATAAGTTTCCCATCACACAGCTTAGTTTTTTCCCGGATCGCGGTACGGATACCTTTCGTTGAGCATCAGAACGCAAAATGTCGAATGTTTGTTCGCTTCGATGACCCTCATAGGAGATGAACTATAAGTACAGTGCAGTTCGGCACCATAACAATGTAGAAAAACAGTTCTTGGTCGTTTAACTTAGTAAACGAATTGACTTAGTAGGGATAGCTAGTTTTTTGAAGCTGATGGACGCTTTTAAGCAATAGTCCGTGGATTAAAACTTATCTTAAATCTTAAAACTAAATTCTGTTAGTTTAACATCGAAAGGGGACCATCATAGTTACAGAATCAACCTGCTAATCAATACAAATTGGCAATTTTTTAGAATTCAGTACAATTATCGATCACATAAGGTTACTCCATCCCTAAAAAGGACCGATGTTAGACCGTCATTCTACATTATGATAAAGTCGAGAGATAAAATCTGTGTTAACTCAGTTTTCTTGCAAACCTGTCAAATGTTTTCTTTACCTGTTGTTGAACAATTTCGTCCTTTATTAATAAATTTATTGATTTTTATAGAGATTTTTTAGAAGTCTTCGGAGAATTTATGCGGTTTGAATTCTAGAAAATGAAAGCTGTCATTAACAGTAGAACTCTACTGATACATACTGGAGTCGCTTTTCTCCTGATTAACACGAATACGTTGTTTTCTCTCTGTTTGAATGTTGAATACTGCTGCTTGCCTGAATGGATTGTGGTACAAAGATCGATATCACTTCATTAACTATCAGTCACTGGAAAGTCAAATCGATGGCACGAAAAAGCTAGCCTAATAGTGTTTTTGCGCTAAATTCATCCGAAAAACCGATATGTATGGAACGTTTTCGCACCTATGAACTTTTCTTCTCTGTATTTTCCTCTGGTTTCTCAAAATTCAGCTTTGTGAACTCCTCGTTTTCTGTGTGTAGGCAAGAAACCACTAGCACCTAGCACTTGGCAACACGTTGTTTCTCTCAGTCGCAGCTGCCTGTTGCGGCTGGACGCAGGTTTGTGCCAGCATGCGCAGAACTCGTTAGCAAGTGAAATTCGCCAGTTGTTGTCGTTGTCACCGGCCACAGAAAGAAATCAGTCATAGACGAACGACTGTTTAGTTTTCACATGATTAATCGAAGCAAGGTGAGGAATTCGGTCGTACAGAAATTGAAGGACTTGTGCAGCGCGGTGGTTAGAGATGCCGTGCCTTACACACGTAGTCTTTGGTTCGATCGTGAACTCCAGGTTCAGCATCCTTCCGCGTTCGGCAAATTGGTACGAAATAGGGGGCACTGACATGCCACATCGATAAGCTACTGCAAGGCTTTTTGTGGTCCAGCTATGCATGCAGTCACCTCTAACGATTCTTGGTGAAGTCAAATTCATCGCACATCTCTCAGAGATCGGTATATCTTTTTGTTTTTATCTATGGGCACAGGAGTCCTCCTTTTGAATATAACAACTCTATCATGAGGTTTTCAATGCGATTGTTTCTTTCGCACAGCGGTTTTTTCGTCCCAAATATTTGTTGAGCAGGATGAACTGTTTAAATTACGTTTACCACTTACTCTAACCGCGTTAATCATCGAATCACTTTGAAAGATCCCACCGCTGAAGTTTCACTCTGCTCATGTTGCTCACAATGACCTGCTCATTGGACTTCTGCATTGGTGATCGTCTCCACCCATGCCATATAGCTTACCTGCACTTCGCCAGAGGATGGATTGTATACAATTATAATCATAATATGAAAAAGGATTCTCCGTTAACAATCCTTCGGGGATTCGCTGTCACTCAACTAAGTATCGTAGAGATGATCGAATATATTTTAAATTATGCTTATCCCGTAGTTTAGAATAGCCTGGTGATGCTGTAAAGTCAGTGTTTTTTATCCTCCCAGAATAATCTGTTCACAATTTACCTACCAAATACCTACGGAATTGGTTAGGATGGCGTTAATATCGAATCGACATTCCTCTAGTGTTTTTTGACCAATGATAACGACATAGTGAGTCGCTTTTATTACCTTTAGTTCTATATTACTTTTAACAAAAGAAATCAGCTTATTTTACATCTGTTGTACAATTTTTTTCGAGGGGTGGATAGTCCAGTAGTTGCGATCCCGTTCGTTTCGCGGACGGTCCTACTCTACGAAGACACTGGTTCGACCTCCTCTGAGCTCACCAGACCCCTCTCTTTTGGAGCAGATTGATACCAGACTTACATGCGGCAGGCTCACTACTTCCGATCCGCGTAAGGAGTCCCAAGGACGGCTGTCTCAAGACCACGGGAAGTATCGACTCTACCAACATTCAACGACATTCGCTACGGAAGCAAAAAAATCCTTGAGCAGTATCTGAATACATACGCAAAAAGTTAGAAGATTTAAACGGATGGTGGACGCGAAGATAGGAACTGAATGAAAGAGCTTCTGCGATCCGCCCAGCGTGATGCATGTGATGTTGAGTCATGTAGTAATATAGTGATGAAAATTGCACAACTTTTTCTGTCTGGCTGTTGAGTGACAGTTGCGAACGACCTTCACAAGTACTTGTATGGTAGCCGAGAGATCTCAAGTGTTTTATACTCTGTAAATGAGAGCCTGTTTGATAAACACGATCGATTTGGACAGGTGACGAAATAGAGACTTTTGTTCTGACGTTACTGCTTCCGGGATCGACTTTCTTTTAACCTCGGCATTAGATTAAATGCGTCGTTTTCTTTTTTCAGCAATGGCGAGGTTGTTAGACAGCATGCGTTTACTTCCGTACAAAAAACACGTGTAATACAACAGTTGCCGACGTTTCAGCAGAATCGCCTTCTTCAGAGCCTGGAAGGGTAAAGGATATGCAATTTGCTACGCCAAACGCTTCAGTAACACATACAGAAAGATAAAAATCCATATGATAGTCACATGATCAATAGCTTCTAGAAAAGTCCACCGCTTTTAGCTCTCTTCCACTGACGATGAACCGCTGATCAGCGTCGCATATGGTTGATGACTGTACCACCCCACATCAGAAAATGATGAGAACGTACGAAACGAAATCACGCGTGGTCTCTGGGCATTTCTCCCTGCTACTCATTTCAGCGTTCTTGGCATTTATCCAAAAACCCTCAAGAATTTTGCGCGCTGGTGTTTTAGCATTCTGTGCGAGGATACTGACTTTTACAAAACCGTCTCCGCTATGCTTTTGTATCTTATGCTTACCTAGTGAGGTATTTTGTCTTGCTTTATGTTTGCCATCTAGGTGTTCTTTTATACGGATACATAAAGGCCTGCCCGTTTCGCCAATATATATTCGGCTCCGTCTGCAAGTATTACAAGAGATCAAGTATATCGTACCTGAACTCATGCAGTCACCGACCCTGCCATAAGAGCAAATTAGGCAGTTCTGTGTGTCATATAGACGGTTATACATGCGGTTACGAACTAGCTGACAACGTAGAATATCACTCCTATGTTATTTCAACTACCGCCATCGATTCTTCTAGACCTGCCCTTCTTAAACATCGTTTTGTAGGTACACTTACTTCGTTGCTAGTGAAGGACAACACAAACGGGATTTTCTGCAGGCCAAGTCTTTCGCTCTGAGGCGTTGCTTTCCTTCCAAACTTACTTCGTGGCGCTACTATTTCGTAGCCATTGAGAGGGCTATTTGCCGAGCCAAGTCGAACGATTCCTCCTTTAGTTTCCTCTTTGTGCACACAGAGGTGGCTGTTCGAAACATGTTTCTCAAAATTGCCTTCTTTGTGAGTGAAGGTTGGGAAAAAGAGGAAATGAACAAGAATTTTCTTATTACTTGGTTTTCGGTACCACTCTGTCATGTAACCACTATCTAATAAGTTGATTTGAATGTTAAAAAATGCAAACCAACTTTTTTTGGTTTCTCCCGCATGAATTTTATGTACTCAGACTGCTCATTCAATAATGCAAAGCTTTTTCCACCTCTTCCTCATTAGAGATGATGACAAAACAGTCATCTATATCTACAGTAGAGCAGCGGCCGGAGACCGAGAATGGGGGCTTCTGTCTTTGACATAAACGCAATGGCAAGCCTTGGTGCCAGTCCTTGTCCCATTGCCAACCCTCTTATTTGCGCATAGTATTTCCCAGACCATCTGAAAATCAGACACTTTAAACACTCCTTTAAGAGAGTCATAAGCTGCTGGGATGAACAAGCTATGGATGTTTATTCTTCCTTCATGTTCAACAAGAAGTTCGAAGATGACTTGCATTGCGGAGTCGTTCGATACGTTGGTGTACAGCGCGGTAACGTCGAAGGACTCCATCAAGTACGCGTTATTAGGAGGCGCATTACGTAGACGTTCTAGGAACATTTTGGTACCCATTGGCTACTAAGTTTTCGGTATTGTCTTTTGTATTCCTTTTTCGGATGATGGACGATAAAGGGTAGCATCACTAAGGTGTGCCTCCGTTATCTCAACATCTAAACTAGCGGGAATAACTACATCCCCTTGTCATTAACTAATAGTCTAACGGTCTTTGGATTAATTAAATCTCTAATTTCTCACTGTCTCCATTTTTGAGTGGCTGTAAGGTTAGAGAGAATCTTTCTACCGCGATAGTGATTTAGGGCTTTGAGAATATCGTTCCAGAAACATGCGGAATTCCGCATCAACTTCCACGGCAGAGTCCTCCTTTCCAAAGAACGATCTCAGAAAAGGAGATGGTGGTAACCTCGCCAGTTCTTAATTCACTTCTTGAATCCATATAGATTCTCATCTTTCTGTGTGTCATTGGAGCGTTCGGCGTAGTAAATTTCACAACCCCCTACCCTTCAAAGGTGTGAAGAAGACGGCACTGCCGAAACGGCAGCTACTGTTGTATTATGCCTTTTTTGTACGGAAGTAGATATATGCCCTTCCAACGGTTTACCGTCTCATCGTAGTGTTCGTGGGTGTCGGACTGCGATGTACAGCTGGGAATTCATACCCTGGCAGGGTCTCCCAAGCTGAGAACGAGTCAGGCGTTTCAATTAGGAAGTCTAACTAACAGTAGACCAATACCAGGATTCACCACCATTCTGTTATCAAAGTCGCATGGTGGCAAATCTCCCTCTGATCCACAAGGGCTGCGACTGCCTGTGGTGGTGAAGACCTGGGGCAGACTTTGGCCAGGCTGACCTTGGATTCCAGGAAACCACAATGGCTTAACCAGCAAATCTCCGAAAAAAGAGATTATGCTGGACCAGCACAGCCAGTGCGGGCGAGCCATTCAGGTATCAAATAAGTATGTATGCTCTGTAACAACCTCGTGATTGCTGAGGAAGAAAACGACGCATTTGTAATCTGGCGTTACTGTTTTTACACGTCATAACTTTGTCGTACACCGTTGTTTTTTATCCCGTCAACTCCAAGTAACACACCCATCTATTAAGTACTGATTGAACATGAAAAAACGCAGACAACACTGCGCCTTTACGGTCTTTGTTAACAGTCTATGCATTTTTCTAGTTCTCGATGTTTTGCGTTTTTGGAGTTCCGTTGTGGTTATGTTGGGAGTCTCTCGCTTGTTTTGCTGTCAAATTAAAACGTATGCGACTGACAAGCGCTAGAAAACATTGAGAAATCCACTGGGTCTTATAAGGTGGGAGAAATGAGACTTAGCCCATAAGCAGAGGCTTACTGAATCTCGTGACTCCCCATAATGTCCTCTGGCTTATAATACAGACTTTCCTAACCTCTGCTTTTTCTGAACTATGTTATAAGATTAGTTACGTGGAGGAGCAATCATTACTTATTTGGGCATCTGTCGTCTTCATGTATATACTAATCCGCTATTGATAATGTTTGGTTTAGTTCTTTTGGCCTCATCATACAGTTTGCTCAGAGCCCCACTCTAGAGCTTTAACTCAAGCAAGATTCCCCTCACGTTGTGGCTAACCGTTAACAGTTTGATGGAAAAAATTTCAGTAGTGTCCTTTGCTCGTTTTCAGAGCTTCCTATTTCACCCGCAAAGTTGAATTCCTCCACCAAAGTGTATTTTCCGTCTGGTAGACCAAAAGCTGAATAGAGAGGACAAAACGACGTGCATCGAAGTTCTACAGGTACGAAGCCATGCTGAAGGCGGTAAGATTTGCGGACAGAAGTAATCAATGCGTGATTTCATAAAAAATCGAGCTCATTGGAGAGATTTCTTGTTTTTATATCATCTTACGCCACCAAGTATTGTAATGCGCCTTTATTTTTGCTATTATTTAAAAAATGTTGGGACAGTCAGAATATTCAAGTTGTTCTTTGTTCTACTGAGCTTCTTCCTATCAGGTGTTTAATACGAACGGATACTTCTAACCATTAAACAAACGCATCCGGTCGTTTTCGTATTTTTGTGACGACGTGCAATATATGAGGAAACAATGTGCCGAATGACATGGTTCAGAGTGAAGGTGGAAGAGAAAAAAGTCAGACAGGAACCTTTGAAAGGTGCATTGAAATGGAAAGAGAAGAAATTACACAAAGAAGGAGATGAAGAAAGAATGAAAGGAAAGGGGAAGTGAGTGAAGTTATGGCTGTGAATTCTTTGGCTAGTAGACAAGTGGATTGTTAAGATTGCAGTTTTTCACAAAAGAGTTTGCTCTCCATACAGTGCTATCCCTGATAGACAGAGAACGGCGTTGATTTGCTAGGTCAGAAATCGAACTAGATGCTTCACTGGTGCTAATAGCGTCCCGATCACCTGGCTTCGCTAATTCCGATAATAATTTAATATTATTGATACTGTGAGTAGTTCGAAAACCTTGTGAATTAGGTTTCGGCCGAGGCAGTTATAGTGGCGCAAGATTATTTTGAAAAGAAGTTTTTTTGCACCGAATTGTTCTCGTTAGGCAGAATAGTGATAACAGTATCATAAAACTATTTAATATATTTAAATGCAGCCGAATGTCTTATGTTTTTTTAAAAAATAGCTTTGCTGAAAAAAAACGCGATTTTAACGGTTGAACAGGGTAAGACGGCACAAATTTCCCTGTTTTTCTTAGGTCTCCATTTCTTTTCTTTTTTTTTCCTCTCTAATCCTTTCTTTCTGCTATTTTTTCTTTGCGAAATCTTTTTCGAAAATCCATAACGATCATACCTGAACGTGAAGAAATGATATTTTGCAAGAAATAGACCTTTTTACAATTTCCTGGAAGCTAGACATCTGAATCTAAAAGGATACCCCAAAAAACGTCATCTGATATCTTAGCAGAAATCCAAGGTATTTAAGCAGCAAGTAGATACCACCACAAGATTTCTCTTCGTTGTAATCTTACAGTAAATGTTTAGCCTTTAATACTCTGCCGGCTCACTACAAAATCACCAGTTTTCATTTCCGATACTTGTATTTCTCCTAACAGTTTACCGCCTCATCGTGGCTGGAAGGTGTTCTTGGGTGTCGGACTGCGATGTGCAGCGGGGGAATCATCTCCTGGCAGGGGTCACCAAGCTGAGAAGCAGTACGGCGTTACCATCATGAAGGCTAGCTAAGAGTAAGCCAATACCAGGATCCATCACCGCCTTGGTATCAAAGTCACATGGTGGCAAATCTCCCTCTGATCCACAAGAGCTGAGACTGCCTGTGGTGGTGAGGAGCTGGAGCAGACTTTGGCCAGGCTGCCATTCCAGGGAGCCACAATGGCTTAACCAGCAAATCTCCGAAAGATGGAGATTATCCTGATGCCCGCACAACCAGTGAGGACGGGCCATTCAAGTATCAAGTATCAAGTATACTTGTATGGACAGTAATTTTTCTTTAGAATGTTAATTTCACGAGCTCCGCAAGTGCGACCTATCACTCTAACTCGCTACTAGTTTTATCTTCACTTTTTACTACTGGAACAATCCGCTGACATAATAATTTCTTGAAAGAACAAGGCATCTTTCTACATAGAAATTCTTTTAAGAACGTATCTCCGATACCGACTTAGTTGTGTCACACAAAACGTAAATTTTAATCAGATCGTTTTGCCGATCGATATGCGTAGTTCTTCAAATACTGTTACTTCATGTCTGCGTACCTATATTTCTCAAACGCTTAGTCACAGTCTTAAATCTTAAGGCCTTAAGGTAATATAACATAAAGTTATGGTTAGAATATCAAAATCCACAAATGTTTCTAACACCAACTCTCTTCTAGTGTTGTACTAACATAAAGGATAATTTCAACCTTGTAGGTTAAGCGAAAAATCTTCTTTTCTATAGCATTCTGATTAAACATCATTGAACAAGACCTTCACACTTGAGCATCAATTGGTTTACCTTAGGATTACCGTCGTTGACATCGCCACCATTGTCATCGTTGTTATCATGTCAAGCTTGAAAGCTTAATTGCCCGTAACATTGCGACGTGAAGCATGAACGACTTTGAGGGAAAATCAAACATATGCACTCACCAAGCGGCTACAGTACCAGGGAAATCACATTCTTGGCATAATTCGTTTGAATGAAGATAAACTAACGCAATGAAACCGCCTCTGATCATTACAGTAACTCTGTTCAGTGTACTAAAAATCACAAAGTCCTGAGATTTGAACATCTTTGTGGTTGTATTTCACACCATATCCTTCTATAAAAAGAATAGGCAGCAAATAAAAGCTAATAAACTCCTGAGTCTTGACAAATATATTTTTCGACACTCGCAGCCGAGCCTAATTGAAAACTTATTGCTATTTTAAGTGAATGTCCTCCTTTAAAAGCTGATGCCACTATTGAAATCGCAAAGGGAAAGAGTGCACACGACTTATAAAAAAGAAGAACTAGCATTATATCTTTTGAAGGGAATCTGTTATGATCAAACACGGACAATCGAACCGTACTAATCGGGTTTTCAGTACTATTTACGGTTGCGGTCTCGCCAAGCTTCGCATTCGATTCGAATAGGACCGGATTTCACTATTTGTAACCGAATATTCGATTGAACACTACTGAGACTCCGTACAATACTCTTTCTATAGTCATGACATTATTCGTAGTAATATTGATAGTAATAATATTTCTGTAATAATAATATGTCGTAATAATGATAGTAATAATAAAGTTTCCCATTATTCAACAGACTTTAGTTTTTCCACTTTAGTCGGTCGGTTTGTCGCTTGGTCGGTCGGTCATTTCATCGGTACAACACATTGATGCGTTATGTCGTCTGTTTTGCCGTTAGAAGAATTGTTAAAACTGGTTTCATTGGTACGACGACGACCATACAGGCATTGTCAGCTGCCATTCGGACGATATATTTTGGAGTAACGAGTTTAACTAACTGCTGCCCTGGTTAGTTGCAAAAGAAATCATGAGTGCTAGTGTTGTTAGCTGAAGGACGACTTGTAATTTCTGCTAATATATAGAGCAGTATAGATTGAGGAAGCTCTAGGAATGGATCACTCAAGTGGCTGAATACCACGTTTTTCTGATCAATGTGAGCCATACATTGCCCGAAGGAATTTTTGAATCATTTCTAATCCCATTAACAACTGTGGAATTTAAACTGGCAGTTACAAAAAATTTTCGTTTTTTATGGCATCCCAGTTGGCTCACGACGCAGACGAAAACCATGGATCCGCCTAGGGTTGGGTATTTCTCTGACAACATGGTAGAAATTTCTGCCTAGGTTACCGCTATGCATAAGATAACTGTTGAGATTCGGATTGGAAATGGTGAGCTTTCGGCTTGATAACCCTGCCAGCAGTGATTAGCGCTCGCTTTGAATCACAGTTTCAGTTTAGACAACAAAACTTGACGGGATATACTTATATATTTACACCCTTATGCTATTTCACTATTGTATTTTTCAAGTTTCTCAAGGTATTTTCTTACTATACTATTTACTTATTGTTCACTTCATTTTAGGTAATAAATTTCTGCAATAAAGTACTGTTTGAAAAAATAGGCGGTGTAATCAGCCCATTAAGGACACGTATAAAAGGATAAAAAGGCTCTTGGTGTTGATCAATCCCCTGAGGGATGCGCCATGCATTCGACTTCATTAGGCATCGTTTGGAGGTGAATAAATGGATATCTGGCCTTTAAAATGACTCGTGGTGATCTACCGATGTAGCGAGTCAGTTCTGCTATCCTTCCAGGCAAATCTGGTACCAATTTGCCGTCCCCCTAAGGATAGAAGGCTTGGCGGACCAAGCGCGCAAGAGATCGATTCCTTATATGTGTTGCAGGGCGTCTTCGACCACTACGCCACATGCTCCCCTAAAGAGAAGTATAATTCACTGAGTTTAGACTACTTAAAACATATTTCTGTTGGAAGTTGAGGAGAGTTCATGACTATTTTAATTCTTTCAACTGTATGGTGAAGATCTGCAAGCATTTCAAATCTTTTTAACAAAATCATCATTTCATGCAGACATTATTCGCGACGTTCTGGTCACCATAATTTCTCTTTCAGCTAACCCATTCACTACCATTGTGGTTTTTTGATGCTCGCCACCCGATAATTTTTCCAATACCCAAAGCAGTTAAGAATTTAAGAACTTAAGACAACTTTTAGAAAGAACTTCGTTGTCCTGACGTTATAAACGTACAATTGCGCTAAAACGATTCCTTATTTTAAACATATTTATTTGAAATTGAGATTTCCAAACTCACTCTCAAACGGAAGTTCAGTGGTTAACAACGTCAACGGTGCGTTCTGGGACAAATAACTCTGCTCTGGAAGCAATTCTTCCTCTTGTGCAGCTTTATTTCATTCAGCGCTTCGCAACTTCAGAGTTTTGCGTTGACTTTAAAAAAAAGCGATAAAAAACCTGTTTGTTGATTCTAACAAAATAGAATTTCATCTTTTGTAGAATAGGAAGAATTTTTACTTTTTTTATCAGAAATCAATAGATTAGATCATGTATCTAAATCTATAGATGGTAACGACATTTTTTCAATTGACAAAGTTTGAAATGAACTGAGACATGCTTGTTTTAAAGTTGAAGTTTAGGTTAAATTATTTTTTAAATTGCCAGATATGAGCCCTATATGCCTCCCAGCGGTTTACCGCCTCATCGTGGCCGGAAGGGACTCCTGTGTGTCGGACTGCGATGTGCAGAGGGGATTCATCCCTCCGGCAAGGTCTCCCAAGCTGAGAAGGGAGTCCGTCGTTTCCATCAGGAAGCCTAGCTGAGAGTAAACCAATACCAGGATCCACCGCCATCCTGGTATCAAATTAGTCGCATGGCAGCAAATCTCCATCTGATCCATGAGAGCGGCGACTACCTCAGTGGTGACGACCTGGGGCAGACTTTGGCCAGACTGACCTAGGAGCTCCAGGGAACCACCATGGCTAAACCAACAATACTCCGAAAAATAGAGATTGTGCTGGGGCCGGCAAATCCATTGAGGACGGGCCGTCCAAGTATCCAAGTAAGTAAGTAAGAACCATATATGACTTATGTCGAAAAATAATACGGATGTAAAGAGCTAGATCGAGGCCCTGATGGGAATTTCGACTAACAACAATGACAGGGGTGGAAATTGTGAATGAGAAAGTTGATCGAAGGGTGGAAGATTTTTTGGGAGTTGAGCATCTCAATAGAGTATCGAAAGAAATACGAGAAATGTACGAAATATAGCCCAAATAGAGTTCATGACATTGAAGCGTCATTGTACTCCAATACTCAGAATTATGGTAAATACTTTTTTAAATTATTAAACTAACGTGGGGTTGGTAAAAAGATTTACTAGGCTAACATTTCGACGTTTTCTTCGTCTAAGCCGATGGAAGTGATAATCCAAGGAGGTACTGATTATTAATGCCTGGGTTAAACAACTGCCGGTTTGAAAAATATTATTGTAAATATTGCATAATTTGTATGTTAGTTGTGCAAAATTCTTTTCTCTGTGTTCACAAACCTACCAAGATGCTTCGTTTCCTATTTGTTTTCTTTGGAATCCAAGATGTTGAAGAGATGTTGAGATGCTCACATATCTTCACAACGAGCTATTGTGGATCTTCTGTGGGAATTTTATCGTTTTTTTCATTAGAGTTCTTGCAGGATGATGGGCGGTCTTGATAACTACACAACAGGCCGATCAAGAAGGTGTAACAAACCGAATCACTGTTTTTACTGGGTTTTAACTGGGATTTGTTCAATAAGTAATGTCAAAACCATTTTGGAATGATTTTCTAAGATTATTTAGCTAAAATCACTTAGATAAGAGTTCCACTTGTCATGGATATCGTTCCCACCAAGAAGTGAGTTTGTGATCCCACATGGCAAAAAATATTGACTGGGTCGCTCTTTTTATGTCTTTTATTTTCCCATTCTTGATGATATCAGTTTCCCAAAGTCGATGTAGTATTGTAATTGTACGGAAAACCTTCAAGAAAATTCTCATGTGATGTATTTCGAAGAAAAAAAATTGTTTGTCGTATTCCGCTTGACCCTCCCTACTCTTTTACTTATATTTTTTTGCCGTCGATAAACCCAGCTGTTCTTTTAGGTGTGGTGGGTCGGCTCTGTTTAGTCCGTTCAAAATATTAAAAATATTATTGCAGACGTGAAGAAGAATTTTTTCATGACAGCATTATAATGAATAATTTCTGACTATTTGAACACGAAAATGCCTTAGCTGTTCTCATTTACTTAATGATTGGTAGTTTTCTTAAAACTGACCTTATATTTTAAAGTGGTGAGTATGGGATGAAACCATTCTGTGTTTAATGTGACTGAAATCTTGGTTTAACATTTTCTTTCATTGGTTATGGAGGTGTTTGGCTGGGCAGATGTGGTCAACTTGACCTTTCCAGGCTCTGAAGAAGGCGAAATCCGCCGAAATGTCAGCTTGTACGTAAATAAAGAAATAAAATAACACTCGTGTTTGCTAAACAGAAACATAAAGAATTATATTTTGAACTCTTGTTAGTAACAGCATTAAAAACTTTCGCGAAAGAGACATTTAAAATATTCAACAAAAAAATTTAATTGGTAAGAAATGCTCTTTTTCTTTCAGAAGAAGAAAGAGAGCCATGTATAATGTCCCGCCTAAATGTTCTTAATATCTTACATATCCTACATATCCTTCCCAGGCAATGGTTAGTTTTGAAATGGTTGTTTTTTCTGTATGCTGTAAATCATCGTCTTGTTATCTGTCCCAATGATGTGGGAAAGACGAAAATATTTAATACGTCGACATTCCACTCCAATTTCTAAACTCTTCCAATGTGCCTACTTGTATTGTTGAGCTATCACGAGTTTGATAAGGATGTTTATGCGGCTAACGTTTCGACGTTTTCGTCTTCCTCGGAGCTGATGATCTGAGTCGATGGTGCACAGTCGTTTGTCTTCTCGATGTGGTGTCTTTGTCGTCGTATTGAGTCGAATCCTCTTCAGATGAGCATCGCACGAGGTAACCTCATTCTACGGTGCTCTTTTATACAGCACATTTGTTGTTGGTATGATTTTTCTGTGATAATGGTTTGTTTTTCCCAGATAATCCGTCCTGGGGAAGTCGGTATCATTATCAGCTATCACACAGCGAGTTAATGTTTCAATCTTTGTAGACCATCGACTCAGATCATTGGCTCTGAGGGAGACGATGATGTCGAAACGTTAGCCGAATAAATATTCTGCAACAAGCTCGTGTTACCTTGTCAATGAAACAAGATAGCAAAACAATATTTTTTTGAACCGTCCGTCAGTTAAACTCGGTCTTATTAATCAATGTCTTCCTGGATTGTTAAGCTAGCACGAAGTTGATGAAGGTGTTATCAAAAGATAGTCATTATCAATAACAACCGTCCCGTATGAAAGAGCGCTGCCGGGTGGGGTTTCATTATTCGAGTGGTGCTTCAGTAAAAGGGAGTGAATTCAAGTATGCATGTGCCACATGGAGAAGACGAACGACTGTGGGCTACCGACTTGGATCATCGGCTCTGAAGAAGACGAAGACCTTGAATCACTAGCCGAATAAACATCTTTGTCAACCTATTGTTAGCTTAACAACCTAAGGAGGTATTGATCCTTGCTACTGAGGTTAAATGACGGTCGGTTTGAAAAATATTGCTTTTCAGACGTACTTTGAAAGATATACTCATTAAAAAGTCAATGCACATAAAATTCATGACCTTTTCTTAATCGACTGAGCTGGGATCGCTTTCAAATTTCCGTAACGGTCGTTATCATTTTCGTCGTCCGACAGCAACAATAACAACAACGACAACAACAATGACGGCGATATCTGTTTATGATCGAATCGGTTGTGAAACCAGTTCATTGACGCCGTCTACGTAAATATCGTAAATACCAAAAGATAAACGCCGATCAGTAAATTCGAATACTCGATTCGTTAGGTATTTGATAGATGTGGTGAAATGGAACATAGAACTCTGTCCAATATTCGGATAATTAATGGTTTCGTAGAATTTATACTTCTTGGACTTCTTTGTAAGAATAGTAAACTAATAGGGGTGAGGCGTTCTGCGCACGCCATACATTCGACTCAATGCGTAGCATTTTGAAGGTGGTTGAATGCACATTTAGTCTAAACAATGGCTCGCGGTGGCTGTGTCATATCAGTGTAATTATCTCCTAGATCTCCGATGACAATCTGTCGATCCCGTAGGATGGAAGGCTTATTCCCACGACCGGCTTTCTCTTAACCTCGGCATTGATTGAACAATTCTTGTATCCTTGTTGAGAAAACACGAGGTGTTATTTTATTTCTCTATTTACGAGCAAGTAGACGGTCAACTTGACCTTGCCGGGCTCTGAGGAAGGTGAGAATCACCCGAAGAGTCAGCTTGCTTGCAAATAAAAATATAAAGTAAGACCTCGTGCTTGCCCAACAAGAATACAAGGAATGGAAAGCTTGCTTTCCCCATGGTGCCGGAGCGACCCAATGACTACAGGTGTATTGCAGGACATCTCTTATCCCCTGTGCCATACGGGCCCTTTTCTTATGAGAATAGAAGTTTCTCCAGTGTTGGACAAGGTTTAGAACAATCATAGCGCTTTTTTTCCATCCATCCATTAAATCTTGCAGTGCCATTTACCAATGAATGGTGTAGGTCTTCTTCTTCTGTGCGTACCCTCTTATCCCGATGATATGTTTGGTTGAAAAGCAGACACTTCTATTGTTTTTTTCGGCATTTGAATCTAAAAAGTCTAAACTTCGATTTGACTTACTGCTTAAGGTCGTTCCATATAACCCTTCCATGAAGAAACAGATTTCCTTACAAGTATTTCTTTAGAAATGATGTGTAAACAGCAGTAACGTAAACGATTATTTCCCGTTGAGCGCGTTTCTCGTATTCTTAACACCAGACCAGTTTTAAGCGAAATAGTGAACATTCCAACTACGAACCGAGCCGTTATGAAGTAACAATGCTGGTTTCTTGAAGTTCTTAGTGCGACATAGAAGCTGATTTGTAAATTCGTGGAGATCAATGTGTTTGTTGAACCCTCTGGTTAGTTTTTGACTTATTATTTACTGCCTACTCTTTTTAGTGGCAGGGTATGTATTGCGAAATATAACTTTAATGTTGCTGAGATATTTGCAAAACTCCGGACCGCAGGTGTCTACGGTCAAAAAAAAACTGCAGCCTCAGCTTAACTGGGTTCGTTTCGGGATTTGGGCCCCCCAGATCAATCCCGCTGACGGGTGATTGCTGATGGCAAAAGATCAATAGAACTAGCTGAGAGACAGGCGAAACGAAGGACCCGCATGGTGTGGTGGTGAGCGCGCTACTCCCCGGAAAGGACAATAGCGTGTTCGTTCCCCACCGTAGACACCTGCGGTCCGGAGTTTTTGCAAATATCTCAGCAACATTAAAGTTATATTCCTCTAGTTAGTATTTCAAAACCGACTTTCCTTTAACCTTGGTATTACTAATCAACATGTATTCTTTCTTTGATGAGCTTACACGAGGTTGGTAAAGATATTTATGGTTGATTAATCTTCTGAACTTCGTAATCCGTCGTTCCACAACGGATAGACGACTTAAGGTTGCAATCAAAACATACGATCGAAATAACTGTTATCATTCAAAGAAACTGCATCGTATATCTTTGATGACTGTTGGCGACAGTCTTCAAACCACAATGCCGTAGTATTTTACACACAGTTTGAGGCCATCTTGGTGAATTTTTTTTCCCAGAAAAGGTTCTTGTAAATCATCAAGTGTAGAAAGACTTTTCTGCTCTCACTCCTATTATTTTGATCCGCTTTCGATTAATTATTGAATGGATGTACTTAGTGCGATGGAAAAAAACCCAGGAACCCGCTTAACTGAATGTCGACACTGTAATATCCGTACAGTTGGTCTCTCCAAACCGCTTTGGGCAATATATTGTCCATGCTGGCGTTATGGATTAAATGAGTCCACTGATCGGAAATGCGAAACCCATGTTAGTTAGGATGCCGTGCAACACTCGTGTGGTAACTGATACGGCCTCTGTCCAGTCCAACCAGACCTGCCACTCTTCGTGGTTCGGAAAGGCTATTTGGGGAAGCTTCCTATGATCCACAAAGGCAGGCGACTGCTTGATTTAGCAACACGGAAATGCTATAGTAGTACAGCCACGGCAGGATTCCGAGAAGAATCAGTTTGACTAGCATTCAACAACAGCTAACTAAACGCAATTCCAAACTCCGTCGTGGACGACAGTTTCGAGACTACAAGCTGAATGAGAGAAGTAGTGCTGGGATAATGTATGATATCGGATCATACAATTAAATAAATGGCATTAATCTAAACAAATGAATAAATTTTCATCGGTTGCCATCATTGGGCACAGATCTAAGGTCATCGTCCATCTTGTTTGAAATCTATAGCCCGAGGTTTGCTGAGATTTGTCCCAATGAGGGGTATGTAGCTGATTTGTGGAACCAGCAATTCAACATTAGAGCGTACATTATTTTGTTGCTATTTTTTGTTTCTATCTATTTGTTGGAAATCGTTCATTGTCGCTGGTTTTCCCGTTCACTCGAGTAACTCTTTAAAGAATATCTGGTTGCATTTTGCTTACAAAACCAAAAATCGTTTTGAAAAGCTTTACTAAATAACTTCATTCGAAGGAAAAGGATTAATTATACTGCAAAATTCTGGCCCATAACTAGTTACAGTATCCATGATAGACACAGTTGCTCTGAAAAGTAACGATTGTGGAGATTAGTGTTATAAGTGACACCTGTGAACTAAAGATTGTATTTTTCAAATGCAGGCTATGTTAGAAGCATCAGTACCGTATTCATCAATGATAGTAATGACAGAGAGGAATGTCAAATGCAGGCTATGTTAGAAGCATCAGTACCGTATTCATCAATGATAGTAATGACAGAGAGGAATGTCAGCTGAATAACCAATCACCGTACTACAAAGGAAACCTATCTTTTCACTTGAAGAATTTTGCTTCTCACGAGTAGTACGGCTGTCAACAAATCACTAAGTAGGAAGTCACCTTACTTTGTCTTCTTTGCATTTTTTAAAGACTTAGACCTCCCAACAGTTTACAGTCTCATTCTGGCTACAGGTGTTCCTGGTTGTCGGGCCGCGATGAACACCGTGGGGATTCATCCTCCAGCGGGGTTTACTAGGCTAAGAAGGAGTCCAACGTTTCCATAAGGAAGCCCAGCTAAGAGCAAAGCAGTGCCAAGATCCACTATCGTCCTGGTATCGGACTAGTCGCTTGGTAGCAAATCTCCCTCTGATCCACAACGGCGGTGACTGCCTGGACTGGTGACAAGGCTTAACCAGCAAATTTTTCAAAAAAAAAGTGGGTATTATTCTGGAGCCTGCACAATCAGTGAAGACGGGCCATCCAAGTGTCCAAGCAAGTAAGTAAAGACTTAGAAATTCTACAAAACCATGGAGGTGTCTTTATTCCTGCACCTTATCGGAAAATTTCCTGTCCTATCTATGCTTTGTATTAAATCATTCATTAATTATCACTTGGATTGGGTAATCTTCTCAAAAAGAGGAGAGGAAAAGGAGAACTATAATACTTGACCTAGACTTTGTGCTCTTAACAGCAAACGTAGGAGCATTTCTTTTAAAACCCATTTCTATTGTCACTTTCATTCATCTGAATACATCTATACACGAGCGAATAGTACTTTTTTTTTCAGAAGAAATGTAGCTTATTTTTGTAGTGAAAATCTTACTTATGATATTTTAAGGTTTACGGATCAGTTTATTGGGATGAGTATTTAACATGCCGGGACGATGCGGACTACGGTAACACAACGTTGGTATGTGATCCATCACATCGCCTAGCGAATATCACCACGTCAAAACTTACGGATATGCTAAAAACACTGCAGTGGAGAATAGGGTAAGTGGGAGGATAAATTATAAAAAACGTCCCGCGTTGATAAATCCATTATAGATGAGCCATGAATTCGAGTTTATTCGTTTATTTGCAGAAATTTTGGAAATCTATCCACAAGCAGCGGCGCGTGTAGCCTAGTAGTCGGAGGCGCGCTGCAATACACGGGGGGTCTCCATTCCCCGTCCCAGGCTCACCAATCCTTCCATCCCTCCGGGGTCGGAAAAATTGGTACCAGACTTGTCTGGGAGGATAGCAGCACTGGCTCGTTACATCGGTAGGCCACCGCGAGTCATTGATGTCAATCACTTCCAACGATACTTAATGAAGTCGAATGCACGGCGCATACCTTAGAGATTGATCAACGCTGAGAGCTCTGTGTTTTTATTTTTATCCACAAGGTTACGTCTTGTCAGAAATACTTTCATGTACTATTAAATTAGCAAGTACTTAACTATGAAATCTACACATTTACACTGGAATAGACATTTGCACATTCTAGACTTTTCTTCTATTTTTTGTTCTATTAGCAAACTGAACGACACATAAATTTTTCCAAGCTTGGAAAACACGTAGAGGTTATTGAAAGAATTTAGCATACTGTAATCACGAATCATCGAGTATCCGAATAGGTCAATATTTTAATGTTTCCTCTTAGAAGCGCTTCGTATGTAATCAATAGCGATCAGTTCGGAGAAGTTTTAGGAATGATGACGCCCTTTTTGAATGGGATCGATATCTACTTTTATCTGGTCTTTTCGGATTTTTTTGATTTTTCATACAAGTTCAATCCCACAACTACTATTTTAGGTGCGAGTGTGTTGATGGATGTCGACGAGCCAATGGAAGAGATGAATTCATCGGGCTTCTACATGTAACAAACACTAAAGCTGTAAGCAGTTTTGATCGTGACTACTTACGTATAAACGTATTTTTGAATTTGCGTCCATTCATTTTTTATTGATGCGACCACTTTTCATATAGTAAGTATACTGATCCCAGCACATCATTCATTTGGCTCGTTTTCCTCACCGGTAATACACGAGAGTCTTCGGGGTTGCTCGTTTGTCCTGCACTACGCACTACATTGGTGATTGGCTCTATCTGGTGTCCTGGGCTCACCAAGCGCCTATCCCTTCGTCGTTTGCAAATTGGTAATAGTCCTGTATACGAAGATAGCAGCACTGACTTGATGGATCTGTCGGCCACCGCCTCTCATAATGTAGACCAGATATGCATTCAGTCAACTCTAACTATGCTTGTTGAATTTGAAAGCATGGCGCGTCCTTTAGGGATCGATAAACATTGGAGTCCTTTTATCCTTTACTCATTTTTCTGACATCATCCTATTTAAATGGTTGGTTGAACAAGATTCCTCCCTGCAGAAATTCCAAGGAAACCGTGTGCTTAGCTGTTTCAGGTTTTCACCGCGGGCAGTTGCCAGCGGTCGTGCACCAGGAGTTGATTTTGAACCTTTCTTTCCTAGAGAGCATGCCAAAAAAACATCGGACTCACTCTTTGTTTGGGTAACTTTTATGAAAACGAAGGGTCGGAGGTAAGGGGATCAATCTCTTGAGGTGCATCGTAGTTTATCTCTTGCTATAATTTAGGGATAAACCACTTAAGAGCGGTTTGTAAAATTACATTTATTAGTTCTAAAAAAAGTACACATATTATAAAAGTGAAACCATCGACTTGACATAAGGGTTGAAAGAGAACTTCCGAGCGCATAGATGCTTAAACGCTAAGGAATTTTTAGAAACCAGCACACTATTCTGGAATTTTATTCAAAAATCTATTGACCAGTTTGTTTTTCATTTAGACAGACGACTTAAAATCCGAAATGGAGAAAGAATATGCGGATGCGAAACTTGGAAATGTCACCTGCGACAACGGATTGTTGCTTGTCTACCTGAAAGATGCGCAAAAGGTTTGCTATGAAAATCATAGTAATCGATTTCTTCGTAAATTTCTCTTTAGCTTTATGTCGACGTAGAACATCCAATAAGCATGGGGATTTTAGCATGTCTTGTATCTTACTTCACATGAGATGGATCGATGGCCACTCAAAACGATGCTCTTATGATACGCTCAACAAAGAATGCCTTTGCAGCAAATTTGCTTAACAAAAATGCGTTTCATGAAAAGGCAGAGTAGGAGACGAAGAGAGGGAAGGAGAAAAGTAGAGTTGAAGAGAGAAGGAGAGAGGAAACGAAACCGAAAGTGCTGTTAAACTTTTTATCTCTTTAGGAAGCTTTTCGAACTATAGAAGGGAAGACTTTCTCATCTTAATAGGTACCACTCCTATAATTTTTCAAGTATTTAGGTTTTTCCTAGCTAAAAATATGCCAATGAAGAGTTTTCTTTCCCACCCAAATATTATTGCTATTTCGGTCGTTAGTAGTAGAACTCCATAAGAAGGCAATTTAAAATCAGATCTTTAAATTTTATGGCGACCTTCAAAATGTACCTTAACGAGCTCTCAAACACTAACGTCATCTATTTTGGTAATTAGAAGACGTAAATCCTATCCATCAGCCAGACCGCTTAACATATGCCAAGGCCATTGGTGGCTTACCGCGCCACCCGCTGAGGTTCAGCGCCGACTGTCGGAATCGCCGACCTTGTCACTCAATTCCATTGATGACAAAGGTTTTGAAAATTTTTGATCTGATAGTAGCAGGTAAGAGGCGATAGAGGTGTGAAGAGGAATGGACTGGCAAAAAACAAGAAATTTTATTCAACTCGAGTGACACTGGCCCATGAACTGTTGCTGGTTACGTCACTGTCATATGCTAACTGGAGTCTCGCTTTTGCGTTATGGGCTTGTCTGACATTTAATCACTTTTATCGATTGAGAATAATGATGAGACGTTGAAGTGCTCCGTAAGTTTCTGTTTTTCAAGGGATCAAACCAGCGACTAATGACTTCAAATATCTGCTTATGACACTGCGCTACAACTCCTTAAATAAGAAATGAGCGCCGAGTGCAGAAATAAAGTTATTGGACAGACGTTAATGATCTCTTCAATACATTAAAGAATAGTGCACATTAAGAGATTTACAAGGTTGAAAGTGGTTTAAGCTGACGGAATGAAGTCGTTGAGCCATTAAAAAAGGGAAACTATTCCGAAATCTTTCGGTTTGCTCCTTCCTTCATTGTTTTTTTTTATTTTTTATAAGCGTTGATTCCTATTTTTGCATAGGCGGCAGACATTGATCTCCTAAAAAAACTTCTTTGGTTCTGGTACGTAAGAAAAAGAAGGGCCCAACGTGTTATGTCTAATCTCTGTCCCATATCTTCCTTCCTCTTTCATGCCTTTTACTTCGGTCCTCGGGGCTTTTTTTCGTTAGATCTAAAATCTTTTTTGTCCTAAGTCTTCTTAAAATTGAGAGTGTGATTTTTTATCTAATTATCATCATTCATCTACTTTCATTCCAAAATGATATCAGTGCTGATTTTAGCCATTGATTTTAATTTTTTGCTATTTCTAACCGAAATTTGAAAAGAAAAAAGGAACAGAGAAACTAAAATCAGACCGGACGTCAATTCCGGCTAGAAAGCTTTACTCGCGCTATTTTGTCGATGCAATCGATTCTCATTTTAAAGTGTGCTCTCATATTTTAGGTATTTTATTCTTTTCTGATAAGGTGCTACATTGTACTGTTTAGGTATTTGCTACAGTAGTAATATTAGCATAATATAGCACAGTAACATCTGTTATTAATTCGCGCGTGTGGCGCAGTGTCGGAGACGCCATGTGACACACACGCGGCATCGATCCCTGCGCCCATGGCCCACCAAGCCTTTCTCTCCGGGGTCGATAAATAGGTACCAGACTTGTCTGGTAGGATAGCAGCACTGGCTGGATACATCGGTAGGTCACCGAGAGCATTAAAGGCCAGATATGCATTCAGTCACCTCCAACGATACTACTTAATGAAGTCGATTGCACGGCGCATCCCTCAGGGGACTGGTCAACGCTGAGAGCTTTATCCTTTATCCTTTTAGCATTTATTACGTGGTGTAGGATTACGTAAAAATGTTTCCATTCTTATTATATGGTTAAATTTTTAGCTCTATGTTTAAATTTATGCCTTATTTTACATTTTTATGAGCAGAGACTGATCTCGGCCTTGTTCTTTAAATCCCTTCATTTTTTTTGGGTTTATAAGGAAACAAAAAACCTCCATGCGACAAATAATAGCGGCAGTTTCTCTAGAAGCCGTTGGAAAAGCATTAGATGGTGTCAGCGACCGGTTTTGATATGATTGAGAGAAGACAACGTCCTATCAGGATTCCATGAAACTCGCTTCAGTCGTATCACCAGGATAGTGGAACCACATTAAAATCGATAATGACGGCATTAATAATAACATTGCTTGTATTAGCAAATTCACAAATGTATGCATTGATTGCAATGCATATAGTGAGAAAAATGGTGACTTTGTTCCAAACCGAAGTAGCTCATACCATTAGCATTTATACAGAATTCTAAATACATCTAAAATCCAATGAGTGTTTGATGGAAATTTCACATACGTTAGATCACGGAGAGATAAAGGGCTTGGTTGCAACCGCCTATACATTTCACAGCATCTCTAGCCATTGCGCTACACTTTCCACGTCGCTATATGATCGCTACGACATTGATTTTGAGTGCTGACTAGATGCTTTGCCCTCACGAGAACGTAGATCGTATTGGGTTGAAAATCGATCAATAACCATTAACTACGAACGTGTAGCGCCGGCTCGGTGAAGTTAGACGTGATTCGTGCGCTATTTCAATCAACGTGACAAAAATCGATTCTATCGAATATGACTAATATCACTTGAAAGAATCACTAACTATGCACTGGACACGATACGAATCATCGATCCCCCCTGAAGATGGCGATATCACGAGGAAAAGCATTTAACAGCCTATTGCTGCTAGCCATTCAGGAAGCCACAATATAAAGTATCTAGTTAATTTTCACGAAATTTCGCTAAGGAACGCAATCAAGGCGACGTCTTCATGTTGAGGGTTTTGCTTCTGCGGCAGTGTAGAGAACAACAGCACTAAGAAGCTGTTAGAAGTCAATATCCAGAAGCAACATCCGTCTTCATGAATAGTGTTAATCTGTAGAACAACAGCCTTCGACAACGGTGATGATAACAGCGAAGTCGTCGACGTCGTTCTCCTCGTCGTTCTCCTCGCTTTCCTCGTTGTTGTCATCGCCCATGTTCATCTTCATCCTTACCGTTGTCGTCACCATGACGCTTTACATTGACTTTACACACAATCTTAGAACAAACACACATACACACACACACATATACACACACACAGACATACACATATATACACGTGCACATACACACACAAGCATACATACACACAACACCCACACACACACACACACATCTACCCACACACATAGTTTCTCTGTTAGCGTTTATTGATAAGAGGAACCCGTTTCGTTTCGTTTTTTTGTCACTTCTCTCGTCCGAATTCTTATTATATTCGTCGCAATAATTTCTCTCTGCATACTATTCGTTTCTATTCGTCTTACCCATTCCTTTGTCCTTTCATGTTCAGCCACAATTCATCTTAAAAGCTTTCAAAATGCCGTAAACATGAACGATTATCGATTGATTAGGAGAAATTTTGACATATATCGATTACTGAGGAAAGTTCCTGTTTGCAGAAACTCCAAGTTCTCCGATTTTTTTTAAAAACAACTGTTCCTTTTTGTTCCTTTAGATGTGATTGTTTGTTATCTGCCATTCAACTTTATTATCCGCGTTGTTGTTTTTGTGTATTGTTAATCAACATTATTTACCATTAACTGTCATTACTGTCATTATGATTATTGCCATTATTAGTTCCTACCATTTCGTTATTGTTACCAATTATCAGCATTATTTGTCTCTATTATCGATTTTTTGGGTTGTATGTGGCGCAGTGGTCGGAGGCGCCGTGCAACGCGCGTGGAATCGAGCCCGCGCCCATGGCCCACCGAGCCTTCCATCCCTCCGTGGTCGGTAAATTGCTACCAGACTTGTCTGGGAGGATTGCAGCACTGGCTCGATACATCGGTAGGCCACCGCAAGTCATTGTAAAGGCCAGATATGCATCCAGTCACCTTCAACGATACTTGATGAAGTCGAATGCATGGCGCATCCTTCAGAGATTGATCAACTCCGATAGCTTTATCCTTTTATCCTTTTATCTTCGATTTTTACTATCATTAATGATTTTTGGCAATAACTGTTATTGCTTATTAATTTTTGTCCTATTTTTATTTGACCCGCCTTCACGTCTAGCGTGCGGATCCCAGCACTTCTCACATTTGATTCGCTTCCTCGCATCCATTGTCCACGAAGAGCTTCCAACTTTTACGTGTGGCTTGGGTTGCTGCTTGAGGGCTTTCATTTCATCTTGAATGTCGTAGAATGCTGGCCGAGCAATTCTCCCTGGAGTCCTAAGATAGCCAGGCTGGAACGCTCCCAGTTGGATTGCAGAGAGTGCTTTTTTCCAAGATAAGTCCGGTACGAATTTCCCGACCCCAGAGCGATGAGAGGCTTGGTTGGCCCGGAGCCGAATCGAACTAGCGCCATCTCGTGATGACGGGCATCACTACCACTGTGCTATCCGCTTCATGCTTTTATTACTACCTATGCCAATAGTATTATTACATTATAGGTACTATCATTATTATTGCTATTATTGCTATTGTTACTACTCGTATGGACATTCCTTTGACTTCCCACTGTCGCTCCCGAAATATCTTCATCGGAATTTTTGGCAACGTTGTACAATGCTTGGATTTTTCCCCCTTTTTGTTTTCACGAATGCCGACGGATTAGCAGTAGAAAAGTCATCGTCCGCTCTCAGACAGTGAACAGACAAGGGAGATGCCGTTTTCTGAGTTCATCACTTGGTAGTATGGTTTGTGCCACGTGTTGGAGAATTTCACAATTAATTTCAACTAAAACATATGGATAGTTGGATACTTAATAGGCCAATCTTCGTGACTCACGCACTGGATTGCATAATTTCCTCACAGACTGATAGTTTATACATAGTTGAGGGTGTATGTAACGCAATGGCTAGAGGTGCTCTGCAATACACGCGTGGTCGTTGGTCCCATTTCATACCACTGGTTAACCAGGCTCTGCATCACTCCAGGACCTGTAAAATATTATCGGATTCGTATAAGAGAATGAAATTACTGACGTTATACATCGGTAGGCCTCAGAAAGTTATCGTATAGGCCAAAATATGCATTCAAATCACTTCTGGAATGCCAGGAACGGAGTCGGTTGCATGACCAGTCCCTACATGGCCCATTAATCAACGCCGAATTCTTGACGCTTTTTATTGGTATTTTGGAGATGGCGTGCTTTTTGCTGGAGTCCTAAAATTGCAGTGTCAAGGCTTTCCCAAGTAGTCTCTACAGGAAGATAGTAACCGTTGTGAACTGGGAGATGGTTTGACACATTGTCGTCAAATTCCTACTGGAACGACTGCGGTGATTTCTGCAAAAACGGATCTTTTTCTCACTTCACGTAACTTTACTTGTCGCGCAAAACGAAATTTTTCAAAAAAAAAAGTACGGAAATGTAACGCAAAGATTAATTGGAAAGGAATGGGATTAGAACTTAAAGATTTGGCGCGTGAGAGTTCATTCAATGGCAAAGGAATTAAAATCTGTAGAAAATCGATTCTTTTACATTGTTGAACGAATTCCACCCAAGCGTTTTAGTTTGAAAAACAACTTGTTAGACGATTCTAACTCCTCGTTTCAGTTGGCTACCTATCGTGGCGGCGATTCTTTTGTGTTGTTGACCGACGAGGACATGGAGAAGCTACACCACCTCGCTTCCAAGGTGAGCGATCGTCTATTTTATATGTTCGTTAAGTTTTTAAGAGTATTCCGAACATAACCACAATGATTCTGAAGCATTTGGAAAACCCGGAGCACCAGGCCAGCTTCGATTCCCCATCATCCTTTCTGTGGGTTCACATATTATCAACTGCACCACCGAGGCCGTTGTTTTGCCTTTCTCTCATCCAACATTTTTTTTACGAGTGTATCAAGTATAATTATTTGCAAGAAGACGGGATTAAGCACTAATATAATCTTTATTTTAAGAAAGTATCACCTATTTTTTCTATTTTATTTGATCCGTTTTCACGTCTACAGTGCGGTTCTCAGCGCTTCTCAATTTCGACTTGTTTCCTCACCTCCATTCTCCACGAGGATCTTCTAACTTTTACATGTGGCTTTGCTGCTTGAGGATTTCCATTTCAATTCCTAATTGGATCGCAGAGAGTGATTTTTTTCCCAGGCAAGCCGGTACCAATTTCTCGACCCCGGAAGGATGAGAGGCTTGGTCAGCCCGGCGCGGAGTCGAACTAGCACATTCTAGTGATGATGGACATCACTACCACTGTGCTATCCATACCTATTATCATATCACTTCATATGGTCCAAATAGCGGATGGAATAATAAATTAAGGAGGTACCATGGCAGACGGTTTCTTAGAAGCCAAAAAAAAATAAACTTTGGTGGAAAATTAATATTTCCCTTCGAAGACTGCACGAACAGATCAATGCATACGCAGAAAAAATCAACATAGTGCCCACCATAAACCGTGACAACAATCCCTTTAAGCTGTCATCTCGCCTGCTAAGACGTCGTACCGTTCTCATCTGATTGTCAGTCGTTTTTACCCACAGCAAAAGCCACTATGTTACCAAGCCTTCGTCTTACCCACAAAGCTTTTGTGGGAATCTGTCAGTGAAAAAACATGAACTTCTATGTTAAACTGTAGTGGCGTAGGAATAATAGTAACGACAAGCCGCTTTGGTGGAAGAAAATATGGTAGGAGCCAATTTTGATTATCGTTTAGAATAAAAAAACCTAGCGGATTGCTTTTTTTTTAGTTATCTCACTACGTTTCAAACAGTTATTTAAGTAGGAGAGAGGCGAATTTTTTTATTTACTTGCTTTTTTTTTGGTGGGGGGAGGGAGGGGTGAGAGGAGGGAAGGGACGACTCTTTCTATCTGAAAAACAGCGATGACGCTTTTTTATTTTGCGTATTCTCAAAAGGGTCATGAAAATTTTAGACAATGCTTTTTTTCTTAACACTATTTCTTCAGTACCACTCAGTCAGCCATATAAACTTGTGTGTAACTAAACTTAAATAGATTAGAATTGGATGGATAGAATAGATAGGAAGATAGATCTTTTTAATTTATGCTAATATGAGTTTTTTGAAGGGGCGCGTGTAGCGCAGTGGTTGGAGACGCCACTGCAACACATGCAACACACACATGGAATCGAACCCCCGCACCCATGGCCCACCAAGCCTTCCATGCCTCCGAGGTCGGAAAATTGGTACCAGACTTGTCTGGGAGGATTGCAGCACTGGCTCGATACATCGGTGATCCACCGCGAGTCATTGTGAAGGCCAGATATTCATCCAATCACCTCCAAACGATGCTTAATGAACTCTAATGCATGGCTCATCCCTCAGGGGGTTAATCAACGCTAAGAGCTTTATCCTTTATTTTGTTATGAATTTTTGGGGATTTCCTACTGATAGGAATTTTTTCTGCCCAATTCGCTGTCGATGACAAATCGGTCTTAGTTGAAAAACAAAGCTAACAAATTTTTCTTTTCTAGGAAATCTTTGTTCTGAGAATGTCATTCAGTTCTAACAAAACAATTTTAATGTGAAAAACGATTTCATTTCCCTACTTCTAGAAACTTTAAACCATAAAAAAAATCCTGGAGAGCATAGAAATTCCTAGTTATTTCTTCACCGAGGATATTGAATGATAGGAGAAAAAATGGTACTAACGTGCTGAATCCAGACTATAATCAGCTGTTCTAATCTTCCGCATTGGAAGGCACGTAAAAAAGCGGCTCTGAAGAAGGCGATACTGCCGAAACGTCAGCTACTGTTGTATTCCATTGTGCTTTTCTATGGAAGTAAATTTATGCTGTTTAACAACCTCGCGATTGCTGAACAAGAAAACGACGCATTCATATTCCAATGCCGAGGTTAATAGAAAGTCGATCCTGGGATCTTTTCGTTGTGTTCTAAAAACTATTTCATCAACCTTATGCGACTATAATCAGCTGTTCTAATCTTCCGCATTGGAAGGCACGTAAAAAAGCGGCTCTGAAGAAGGCGATACTGCCGAAACGTCAGCTACTGTTGTATTGTATTGTGTTTTTTCTATGGAAGTAAATGTATGCTGTTTAACAACCTCGCGATTGCTGAACAAGAAAACGACAACGAAGAGAAATTTTAAGTTTTTCACGGATGGTTTTTTAGCAAGAAAAGGGTTCATGAAAGCTAATGAAGGTTTTTTTTTATTTAGGGGCAGAACTACGACGCCGATAATACGCTGGCGTTACAATTCCTCTTGAACAACTACAAAGATGTGGTAGCCAATCCTGTACAACGAGCCGAATCGTGGCTGGTGAGTTCAATAGGAAATACCATAGACAGCGCTTCTGAGCATTGAAGGAACTAAAGGAAAAAACGGATTCGGCACGTTCCGGCAAGCTTTACATATTGGAAAACCGTGCTGCAGTCGTGTTTTATTACCGTCAAGAACGAAAAGAAAGTCTTTGTAGCCTTGAATTTTTTGCTTAGCATTCAATTTACTAGTTTACCGCAACCGTTTCGTAATGAAGATTTTATTCTGAGGATGACTACTGAAATTCTTCGAATCCGATTAAGACGAAAGTTGTGCTTTAGTTTTTGAGAACAAAAAAACTAGCTAGTACTCAGAGTTTATTAAACAATTTACTTATTTACGTTCTTGATACTTGAGCGGCGCGTCCTCACTAGTTGTGCGGGGAGCCAACATAATCTCCATTTTTCGGAGATTTGCTTGTTAAGCCATTGTACCTCCCTGGAATCATGAGGACAACCTGGCCAAGATCTGCCCCAGGTCTTCACCACTACAGGCAGTCGGAGTTTTTGTGGATCAGAGGGAGATTTGCCACCATGTGGCTTCGATATCAGGACGGTGGTGGATCTTGGTATTGGTTTACTCTTAGCTAGGCTTCCTGATGGAAATCCCGGAATCCTCAGCTTGGGAGACTCTGTCAGGGCGATGATAGCCCTCGCTGTACATCGCAGTCCGACACCCAGGAGCACCTCCCAGCCACGATGAGGAAGTAAACCGTTGCGTCGATTAAACAATTTGCTGAGAGTTAATCAAAAAATAAACCACTGAAAGAATTGTGTAGTGAATTAATTCGTTTCTGTTCCTTAAGAAGCTTTTGAATTGATTGACATCAGAACCACTGCATAGTTTGGCATTTGGAGAACGCTAGAGTGACAGTATGCGAGACTGCTCACTCGTCATTGCGCTTCTTGCCCTAGACTTAAGCTTAAGTTCACGTTTGGGCTCGCGCTTAGGTTTCAGCTTAGGCTTGGATGTAAACACAAACGTACTAAAAAACACGATGACACTTGTCTTATCATTTAATCCATTCGTGATTCAATCCAATTGCCATTTCCAATTGCGAAAATAACGACACGAATGAAATTTCGCTGCTGTCCTGATCTGAGGGTAAATTCTTCCAGACACCAGTTTGGTTTTCTGGCAGTTCTCTATTGTATCCATCATTTTTTGTTCACGTTTTTATTTTATCCCAACGCCTTAATACCTATACCTAATTCTTCAGGTTCATTCACATAGTATTTAGATCGAATTTGTACTACGAATTTCCCTGATTCGGCCTATGGAACTGTAGGCACACTTTTATTTGCAGACAAATTAAGTAGTACTCAGCAAACTTCGTGAACAACAAAACCACGTTTGTTCAAACTGAATGTCGAAGCACGACACGCCTATACCCAGAGCTAAATTGCACTGCTCCACTTTCTCGCTGTGTACCGATTTTATGACGTGTTTAAAGGACTGGAGCGTACTTTACGACTGTCCAACATACGATCGTTACATTCTGATTATCATCTAGGCGTCCTTGTATCAGACGTTCTCAGCATCAGAAGATCATGTATAGTATTTCGAATACGTTTGAGAACAGTTAACGAAATGAATGAACAAGGGAAAGAGAAAAGTGAAGAAGAAAAAGAAGAAACAACGAAATCATGGCTTAGTGAAGAGCGACATCTACTTTCTATGAGTTTTGCTTCCTTAGATATCTTCTATCTCAACTTTTTTGAGATATTCGTCTACAAACTGAATAAGCACATCCTTCTATAAGTGAATAGATTGATGAATTGGTTGTTCGTAGCGAGATTACCTGCGTGTCGTTTGATCCATAGATTCAATCTAATAGTGTTCCGCGGTTTTCTCCTTTTTTCCGATCGTCTGTTAACTTTTCGTCGAAGTGAAACAAAGGGTGAAAAAGAGAGATGCGATCTGATCGACAACGTTGTTCCTCCTCACACACCATCGCCTCGACCTTGTTGTATGTCAAGCGCTGCTGACGCCTTCTACGCAGAGATTTGCCGATGTTGTTAATTTATGATCGAACCAAACTAAACGCCAAGGTTAAATGAAAATCTGACCATAATAGGGATGCAAAGACAAAAAAAAACGAATGAATCAATTATTGCCTTATGATTGATATTTGGTGAAATACGGTGCCCATGTTGATTACAGTAAATATTTTTAAGATCTGTTTAAATGTCGTAAAGTTTAAAAAAAATTGTGGAGCGGATAGCACAACGGTAGTGATGTCCGTCGTCACGAGGATGGTGGTAGTTCGATTCCGCTCCGGGCCAACCAAGCCGCTCATCCCTCCGGGGTCAGACAAGTGGTACCGGACTTATCTGGGAGAAAATCACTCTCTACATTCCAAATGGGAACGCTCAAGCCCTCAGGCCTCCGGGGAGAATTGCTCGACCAGCATTCTACGACACTCAAGATGAAACAAAAAAAGCAGCAACCGAAGCCACACGTAAAAACTTGGAAGACCTTCGTAGACGATTGATGCAAAGAAACGAACTGGATGTCAGAAGTGCTGGCATCCGTACAGTGGACTTGAGGACGGACCAAATAAGACAAAATAAGAAATTAAATTAAAAATAAATGTTTCGAAATCAACACGTATACGACATGGTTTCGGCTTGATCAGGTTGATGGTGATGATGATCAACATCATGAACGTTTCATGTCAATAAGGATTCACCATCCGTCGATCGATCGTCTGTTTCGTATTCGTTTTTTTTCAGCCAATCATCGGTCTTATCGCTGCGATTCTTATTGTATTGTGTGTCACCGGTGTACTATGTTCGATGTTCATGGCAAAATTTTGTTGTTGTTGTGCGAAACGAAACAAAGAAGTCTATCATGTGAACACTTTGCCATCATACAAAACTATTGAGCCGTTGTACGTCGTCACACCGCCGGGGTTAGTTTGATATGTTGTTCCAAAAATAAGTTGCGATGTTAACCTTTTATTGATTACCTATTGTTATTTTTCACGGCAGGGTATGATGTGAAATATAAAGACTATAACGCTGAGATATTTGCAAAATTTGGTGCTCCGGCCAGATTCAAACCCTCAATTACCCCTTCCGTGGGCTCACGTAATACCTACTGCTCCACTGAAGCTCTCGTTCTGCCTTTCTCTCCGACAGTTTTCTGTCTAATGGTACCATCAGCAGTCACCCGTCAACGGGAATGATCTGGGGGAGCACAAATTGACATTGAACCCAATTAAACTGAGGCTGTAGTCGATATCACAGTGTTTGATTATTTATCTACTGCTTATTATTATAATTTTTCACGACAGGGTATGATGTGAAATATAACCACTATAATGCTGAGATGTTTTCAAAACTTGAACCGCTTGGGTGCAAAACCCTTGAAACTTGGAAAAATACGTCACTTTTCAAAAAAACCCCATAGTGCGCGAAGACAACAACAACAACAAAAAAAGAAGAAGAATAAAACAGATTATGAACTGGTATCCGGAAGAGACACCGACGTTTTGAATAATGGTCTGTGTCATTTGTCAATTCCACTTGTCATAAATAACGAGTATAACTCAAAAGACGGACTTTCTATAAACCTCGACCTAGATAGTTGATATGTTTATTTGTATGGTCTTATAAAGTGATCTTTTTGAGCTGATGCGTGGTTGGTATTGGTCTTCGTTTTCACTGTCGTTGTTGTTGTCGTTGCTGTTGGTGTCGTTGGTTGATGGCTGACGTTTCGGCGATTTCGCTTTCCTCAGAGCCGTGCTGTTATGAGTGGGACTCACTGAGCCAACAACACCAACAGCAACGACAACAACAACGACAACGAAACGAAGACTTGTACCAACCTCGCACTGGTTAAACAAGATCAGTTTATAAGATCGTATAAATGAATATATAACAAGTATGTTTGAAATGGTGCTTCAGCGAGTTTGAGGAAAAAAATCCCTTTTTCGGGTGGCAGATACTATGCCCTCCTCTGAGCGGCCGCTTAGTTTTGCCGGTGTCACATTTCGTAACTGCTAACGTCTAGAATTTCGCTGTAAGCACTGTATGGCCTCGTTACGTCTTTAGTCCAATGTTCAGCTTTTTGTATGGAAATTCTTTTCGTGTAAAAAAAGTATGAGTTTAGTATCCGATTTTTTCCCCGTAAAGCGAGGCATGTAGGTAGAGGTCGAAAATCTGCAAAATAAACCCTTCACACCGCATTTTTCAAAAGAAGGAAGATAAGGCAATATTAATTTATTATTTACTGCTAGTCTTTTTAATGGCAGGGTATATTGCGAAATATAACTTCAATGATGCTGACACATTTGCAAATTTCCGGACCGCAGGTATCTGCGATGGGAACGAACGCGCTATTGTCCTTTCCGAGGAGTAACGCGTTTACCACCACACCATGTGGGTCCTTCATTGCGCCTGTCTCTCAGCTAGTTGTATCGATCTCTGCCATCAGCAATCAGCCGTCGGCGGGATTGATCTGGGGAGCCCCAACTCGGCAACGAAGCCAGTTAATCTGAAGCTTTTAGTTATAATCACAATCTTAACCGTTTTATTTACTGCCTACTCTTTTTAATAGCAGGGTATATTGCGAAATATTTTATAAATATATAAATATCTCAGCATCATTGAAGATAATGCAATAGTTTGTTTTGTGACCAGCTGTACTTTTCTGTCTTTTCATTCATATTTTAGGGAAAGAATCGAAACGTTAGCGAAACTGATTACTTCTCGGGAAATCTTTTATGACAACAATAATTTTGCTACCTCCGTTAAATCTTTTAAGCAAACCTGATCAACTCAGTTGTTTTTCTTTCCTACACACTTTTGGTGAAGATTTTTTCTATATTGGTCGTAGTTTCTCCCTGAGAATAAGGAGTTTTTGGTGTGTCCTAAACTCTTCTACTTAATCCAGACGTCTACCGCCAATACCCGATCAGATCTATTCGACACCGTACTCGGGCAGTCCTCTACCGTATCCACCGCCTCCGGGAGCGAGCATGCCGGTCACACCACAGTCCACCTTCAGGCATGCTGTGCATCAAGAAACACCAACCATGAAGAAAGCAAATGTGGTACGCATAATTTCATTAGATCTGTGTGGTTCTAGTTATACCTAATTATAAAAAAAAGTGGCAAATTAACTAGAAGAAGTAAACAGTAATTAAAAGGTTGACTCGTTCTTCTCACCATTCATAGGATTACCTTTAAATTGAAATGCTCATTATGCTAGATGAGTGCCAGAGAAGAACTGGAAATTTTCATTATATAGTGATAACAACATTCTAAGGGTGTGTATGGCGCAGTGGTTGGAAGCGCCACTGTGACACACACGAATCGATCCCCGCGCCCACAGCCCACCAAGCTTTCCTTCCCTCCGGGGTCGGCAAATTGGTACCAGGCTTCTTTAGAAGGATAGCAGCATTGGTTTGATACATCGCTAGGCCACCGCGAGTCACTGTAAAGGCTAGATATGCATTCATTCACCTCCAACGATACTTGATGAAGTCGAATGCGTGGCGTATCCACTTCCACTCAGGGATTGTTCAACGCCGAGAGCTTTATCCTTTATCTTTTTAACAACATTCACTTTCCTACCGTAATATAGTATTCAGCTTCTTCCGTTCGACAGACTTTTTTAGATAACCTTTACAAATTTTGTTGCTGAGATGCTTTTTCGTTTTATCTATCATCTGTCTATTCAATCCGACAAGAAATCAAATTCATTGAGCAATTCTCTTTCTTGATAATCTGTAGAAAATATGGAAGTCTTCTGGCCATGTTCCCACTTGTCACTACCGAAAGTACGCATAAATTCCAGTAGTTTCTTTTTTAGGATAACGTTAAGCTTTTCAGGAAAGATAAACTCATTGGTCAAAGGTGACAAATACGAAGTATGAGCCGATGAAAAGCGAATCCATTGCTCCATAAAGAGTTTCCCTTCATTGTAAATCTAGAAAAAATGTTGTGCTACCAATCTGTTGTGAAAATTGTGCTGTTCGCCACAGTCATCGTCATATGCAGTAGTTTGCAGACACGCAGTGAACCAGGATCCTTGCGACGTGGTCCTAGATCCGATTACTCCGTACCCGGTGGAATGTACGCGCCATCAGGTCTTCCACTACCGCCACCGGTGCTGCTACCTCCGACCGAACTCTATGGAACAAGTAAGCTTTTTACTTTTATCACTCGGATCGTCTATAGTGGGGTCCGTGTAGTAGTTTGAGCTGCCTGGCGATATACATTGGATCGATCGCTGGCTCGCACTGGACTCACCAATCTTTCAGTAGTATAGTTTTCGGGCATCGGTAAATTAGTACCAGACTAGTCTGAGAAGATAAAAGCACTGACATAGTTGATCATTAGGCTACCGTAACCCATTGTATAGGCCGGATGCACATCCAATGACTTAACAGTGCTTGATGAAGACGAAGGCATTGCACATCCCCCAGGGATTGATCAAAATCGAATGCCTTGTTCCTTTATCCTTTATCACTCGTTGTCCAAATAATCACTGAGTTATTCGGGCAGATATATGTAAATTCCATTGGTCTCTATAGCACAATGCTTATATATTGCTTGCTGAACTCCATTCGTTCAAAGAGCACGAAACTCTTTATTCCTTTGGTAAGGTGACATGGCTTCGTGGTTTGCCGTCGCGTAATTTTACCCTTAGTTGGACTTTGTGGTGGAAGTGCCAAACTTGGTTTGGAAAAATGGGCGACTACTCAGTCGAGAGATATGTGGAGTATCAGACTATTCCGATTGGCTCTTTCTGTTGTAGAGAGCTTCTGGGCTTTTCAGTTAGTAGAATTACTCACAGCTGAGATGTCAAACTCGTTCTCCGTTTGAGTTACACTAGTGTTAAGGATTTGTTTTTAACATAAATGATGCACACCCAAAAACACCTTTCATACTAACACAATGCAGCTGTTAATAATTGCTTGATACTTGATGCTTGAATGACCCGTCCTCACTGTTTGTGCGGGCCTCAGCATAATTTCCCTTTTTTCGGAGTTTTGCTGGTCTAACTGTTGTGTTCGCCGATATCCCGAGGTCAACTTGGCCAAATTCTGCCCCAGATCTTCACCACCACAGACAGTTGCCGGCCATTGTGGATCAGAGGGAGATTTGCCACCATGCTACTTTGATACCAGGACGATGTTGGATTCTGGTATTAGTTTACTCTTAGTTAGGCTTCCTCATGGAAACGCCGGACTCTTTCCAGCTTGGGAGACCCTGCCAGGGGGTGAATCCCCCACTGCACATCGCAGCCCGACACCCAGGATGATCTCAGCCACGATGAGGCGGTAAACCGTTAGGAGGTTGAGTTACGCTAGTGTTAAGGAATTGTTTTTTACATAATTGTTGCACATCCAGGAAAGCTTCCCCTACCAACACCATCCAGTTGTTAATCATTGAAGGATATTTTACTGGAAAGTCCTCTAAATTCTTAAGATTTATGGAAATTCTGTATTTATTATGTTTTTCCAACGCGATAGTCTGCAGATGAATGCTCTTCCAAATCTTGGCCTTTAATCTTAGAATTTGACATTTCACAACACTGCAAATCAGTTTAATAGTGTGGCTAAGATAGCGACGTTAAATACACCCTGGAAGGACGTGTGCGTTGTGTGATTTCCCCACTTGTTTTTCCTAATGAGTAAGAAAATGTGACGTAAGAACTATTTTTAATGAGTCGAAACACTTTAGTAGTTCTTATAGTGCCTCGACCTACACGTGTTCCACGAACTGGCCAACCGCCATCACCACATGATCCGAAAGATCTACCGTTTCTCGACCCGAACAGAAAACAAGAGACACAAACAAGAGAGGAACTGATTTATTGATTGACTGGTTAGGTTATCGCTTGATATCGATAACAAGTCAGATGCCTCGATCTTTCTGTCACTTTCTTTTTTTCGTCACTATAGCTCTGCCTTGACCTCTAATCTCATTTGTATTGTTCTAAATACTATTAATCTGTAAACTAGTAGTGAAGACGTATGGGTAAGAAGTGGCCAGAGCAAGAGCGATTCCTCTATGTAGTGACACGCATGACGCCACCATACATACCTCTGCGTAAACGCGGCGCACAACTTAGCGTATTGATTGGCATCGCGTTTCAATCAAGACGAACAAGTTTGTAGCGTTGCGTACATATAAACGTTTACAAATGAATTCAGAAAACAGCGGAGATAAACCTTATCTTGACAATTTTATTATGCTCAAGACCGCGTCCCCGGTATTGTAAAGTATCATCCTAACATTTCATTGTTTTTTTGTGAACTAACAACCTCTGCCTTACGAAATCTTCTAATACTTTATCAATGCCGGGTTTAACCAAAATCCTGTTTATATGTTTGTTTATAGTGGGTTTTATTAAAATTCTTGTGTTTAGAAGAAAAACCAGCCTAAAATTCACCCAAGCCATGTCGGTGCCCGATGATACTCATTCTGTATTGACGGAAATAAATCGTTTTAAAGTGTCTACTTTTCATATCGTGTAGATCACAGGATTCTGGACGAACAGGATCGATTTTACACGGAAAACTAATTATTTATGAAAAGAAACCATTTGGTAGCTGAGAAGGAGAACAACAACGTTTCCCTTCATTTCATTCTTTGCTCGCTGACATTGTTGTCGACATTGTTGTTTGTTTTCTACCTGCAAGAAAAATTCGTTGTATCTTCTAATGAGTGATTTCTCACAAATGAGGTCTAATCAAACTAAATGAGGTAATGTTTATTGTTTATTTTCTGCCTGCTATAATTTTTCACGGCGCAGTATTAAGCGAAATACAACCACAATATTGCTGAGATATTTGCAAAACTCCGGACTGCAGGTGTCTGCGGTGGGAAACGAACGCGCTGTTGTCCTTTCCGGGGAGTAACGCGTTCACCACCACACCATTCGAGTCCTTCGTTTCGCCTGTCTCTCAGCTAGTTCTATCGATCTGTGCCGCCAGCAATCACCCGTCAACGGGATTGATCTGGGGAGCCCAAATGGGCACTGAACCCACTTAAACTGAGGCTGCAGTTGAATTCACAATGTTTACTATATTTATTAAATGAGATAAATTTCACAAACTTCATAAGAACTTTGAACAGTTTTTACTACACAAACCACATCGACAGAAACGTTAGCTCGGAATAGCCGCTATAAAAAAGTTCTTAGGGAAAAACTTTGGCGTTTTCTCTAACTGAAATTCAGAATTCTTATCATTGGAGAGGTAGAAATCTTAGAAAACCGGCAGACAAAGAAAAGGAGATTGAAGAATGGAAGTGCCCCGCAATACACACTACATCTGCCATTGGTTCGGTCCCATTACTCCGGGGTCACAAAGCCTTCATTTCTTCCGTGACATCAAAATGGTGCCGGACTTGAATAGGAGAACAAAGTCTCAAGTCAGTAGCGCAAAATAGGCCACCACAAGTTATTGAATAAACCAGGTATACATTCAGTCACCCCTAACGATGCTTGGTGATGCAGAATTCATGGTACATCCCTAAGGAGTTGAGTGAGATATCTGAGGCAAGGTGGGGTTGAAATTACTAGTGACCGCCTTCAATAACATTTTGATCTCGAAAAGCATATCAGATGCTCCATTTTAAGAGAAAACAGACTACCGTAATTTGCAAAAATCACCTAGTAATTAATGCTACTTACGGAAGAGAATCCAAATATAGCCAAATGTGTTGTACACAAAGTTATTTGAAAGCATCGGAACCAAACTGTTCCAAAATGATAGGATCCAGTGAGGAGTCAGTACGGCCTAAGAGCTAGCTGTGGAGCGCCTTGAATTGAGAAGAGCGGGGCTCAGTAGTGATAGATATGCGTGAGATAGTGAGGTAGGTGTACAAAATAGTTAAAATGATGTCCGTAATCTCTAATGCTTCAAGGATGCCCTTCTTTCACAAACCAACAGAAAGGTTTAAAAACGAAATGATTGCACAACAGGGTCAACTTTGAACGAGATCATTACTATTCATACTAAATGGTAGCACTTTGGTGTGCCACTTAATAAATAGACATTACTGTAGTGGTCAGAATTGTCTTGTAATATAAACTTGGTCCTTGGTTCAACCCTGAGACATTGATGTAACAAGCCGTTCATCCTTCCAATGTCAGCAACTTATGTGGTACCACAGTTGCCTAAGAAGATAAAAACCACGATTTAATACAATGGTAGGCCACCACGGATCCTTGGATCCTTGAATAGGCTATAGATTCAACAACCTCTACGTTCCCTAATGAAGACAAACGGATGGCTTATCTTTAAGATGAAGCCTGTACCTTTTTTATCAATCTAATACTGATTTTAATCAAAAACGATCAATTGTCATGACGTCCTGAATTTAGTAATCCGTACCTGTCCACCACATGTGCCATAGATTGAACGAATTACCGATTATTAAACACAACGAGACCAAACCCAAGCATATGAAACCGATTATACGAGGATCGTATCGGTTGTCGCTGAAATTACTTCCATTAGTTGACATAAAGGCTTCAACCACTGACAGCCTTGTACGATCACATAGTTACGCGCAAAAAGACGGCGACGATGACAGTGAAGATGTGATGGTCATCGCAATGAGATGATGTAGTCACTATCCTGTCAGGCGTGTTTTTTCAGTTTTGAGAATTCTTCTTTGCTATTGCTATTCGATGATGTCATCAACCATATACGACTCTAATCGCGCTTTTTCCTCAGTGGAAGAACAGTAAAAACGGCTCTGAAGATGGTGATACTGCCCAAATGTCAGCTACTGTTGTATTGTATGTGTTTTTTGTCCTCAAGTAAACGTATGCTGTATAAGAACCTAGCAATTGCTGAGGAAAAAAACGACGCACTGGGATCTGCCATTATCCATCTTTTCTGCAATTTTTACGAATGATATAGTGAGTTTTTTTTCTTACAAACTCACAATAAGAGCCAGATGTGTGGAAATATCTATTCACTGAAGCCCATTCAAGGCACTGATCAGAATTCAGATGGCCAGACACTAACTTTTTCCCTATGCTTTGTGATACTAGTCCATTGATAAGAATCGCTGCGGATAAATGACATGAATAGAGTAACTTCTTGACGGATCTCTCTCATAGAGAAATCCCACGTCGCTTAGTCGCGAGAGAAAGTGACGTTCCCCGAGCTAGGGGATAGGGTGTTAATCGCGGGCCAAAAAGCAACCTTTGCTTTTCCGAGACTTAGGTCCACAAAATGGACTTCTTAGTCCTGCTGCGCTAAATTAGCACACACCCTTTGTAATTACGAAGACGTATTCATGCATACGTGCGTGGGTGTGTGTTCTCGCTTATGCGGATTGTATTCCACGAGTCAATTCGGCCGAAAGCCTGCAATCAAGTGACAGGAAAGGATGTGTGAGGCGTTTAGGAGTCGCCTTCAACAAATAAGCTCCATGTCCACTCTGCGAGAGCCTGGCAAGCTACCCGTGAGTATACCCAGCCTCCAAGTTCAGAGCCCAACAAGCTATAAGTCGGTATTAAAACGCTAAACACAGTAAGAAAACGGCCTCATTCCTCTGACCTCAAAGGGCCCCCAATTTCGCAGCGTTGGGTAGGACGAGCACGGAGAGGCTGCTAAAATCTCAGGGCCAATAGAAGCTGTCTGGATCACGAAGAACTATGGTGACGATCTGTAGCTACAATGCACGTACACTTGCATCCGAGTTCTCGATAGAAGACCTGCTCATGCAAGCAAGAAGGATAAGGTACGACGTCATCGGCCTGGCCAAGACGAGACGACGCTACCCATTCAACGCCGTCTATGACACCGGAGAAGAACTGTTCCTCGGAACATGCGACAGTAGAGCAGTGGGCGGCGTCGGCATTCTCGCCATGAGTTTGGCCATGAACATCGATTCATTCGAACAGCTAGTAGCCGTAAGGACCAACAGTCGGACATTTAACGGTTGAAGAGATGTGGGTCAATACCAACTTTGAAAATCTTTTACGTCTGCCAATCGAAATCAAGCTGTGCTGAAGACGAAATCGAAGCGTTCTATGTGGGCTAAGAGAAGCTCTAAAGAAAAAGACCATGCATTCTCTAAGGTGATCATCGGAGACCTTAACGCTGATTGGACCCAGAAGAACGTCTGAAGAACGTCACATTGAGATCCACGGGATTACAAAGGAACGAGCAGGCTGACTGTCTGAATCAATCATCTCGCAATTCCAGAAGGTCCATTCTCAAGGCTGGGTGTGGGAGTCTGTCAGTGGGGGAGCACAATAACAAATAGACCACATCATAGTGAACGAAAGTTTTTGCCCAACCGATGTTGTCCTGAAATTTGAAACGATGGTGCTGTCCTGAAATTCTGTACAGGACCAGACCATCGCCTCTTTCGTGCATTTCACGAAAGAATTCATTTTCGCGGTATGGAGAAAAAGCCGCTAAATTCAAGAAAATGAAGTCTCAGAAAACCACAAATTGGTATTTCCTCAGTTTATTAGTTGGATGTTGGAATGATACCGTACGGGAAATGTGATCGGCGCATTCCACATCTTTACTTAAGCGCTATGAAAGCTGAGTTCGAAAGTCACCAAGAGGCGTCTATTTCCAGAAACACTCGTGCTGATGATGCCAACGTGAACTTCGCGAGCTACAAGCAACCACCAACTCAGTTCAGAATCTGCAAAATAATGCAGACAGGCAATGAAAAGAGATGTTAAGGAGGGAACAACAGCAGTTATGGTCGATGCTGTAGAGGTTGAGAAAAGCATTCGCATGGTTAGACAAAGTTTCGCCAATTTCAAAGCCAAGATACTTGCACTCAAACGCCCAGAAGGAACAGTTACAGCTTGCAGAAGAGCCAATAAGGAGAATCATTTACGATTACTACTCGGATCTTTTCAATAACTACGTCCTCCTTCAGTCATATAAATAAAGGAGGCTGGATGTGTCGTAGCACCGATTCTCCCTTCCGAAATCCCACATTTTATTTGGTCGGTTAGGAATCGAACAGGAACAGCTCTGGGGAGGAAAAGATCTGAATGCCTGAAGAATCTTCGCTAGTCCTCATAAAGATACTTGCCCGGTTCTTCATTTGTTAACTACAAGAATTCCAACATTCCTATTCAGTGGAAGACCAGCAGGACCATGCTATTGTTCAAGAAGCGCGACCTACGCAATATCGGCAACTATCGCCCAATCTGCTTGCTGTCTGTCGTCTACAAACTTTTCACTCGAGTCATTCTAAACAGGATTGACAGAACACTGGAGGAAGAGCAGCCATGTGAGCAAGCAGGGTTTTGAAAAGGATTTAGTACGATGGACCACATCCACACAACAAGAAGGCTCATTGAAGTATCGCGAGAGTACAAAAGACCGCTCTGTCTCACTTTCATCGATTTGCAAAGGCCTTTGATTCGAATGAGACAGAAGCAGTCACGGGAGCTCTTGATAGTCAAGGAGTCCCTACTCAGTACATAAAGATTCTTCGTGAGCTTTACAAAAATTGCACTACCAAGATATCACCATTCTAGAACGACATTAACATAGACGTCAAAAGATGGTCCAAGCAAGGCGATACTATCTCGCCAAAAATTATTTACCCCCACTCTCAAAAACATCGTGCAAACATTAGAATGGGACAACATGGGAGTGAAAATCTGTGGCCTGCAATTACACCATCTTTGCCTTGCCGACATCTTACGTATAACACCAAAGATTAGCTAATTGGAACGAATGCTTGGAGACTTTCATAATCTCTGTGGAAAGATTGATCTTTGATTAAATCACATAAAAAACGAGGTCTACGAGGAACAAATTGGTTACTTGTTCCCCATTCGTGCTCAACGATACGAACATTTTCGACTCCTCATGCTACGTCTATCTACTTCGAGAAATCAACATAATGATCGACGTAGCTCAAAGTTGAGCAGGAAGAAGCGAGCGGCTTGGTGAGCTTTCAAAAGGATCGAGGATGTCGTGAGGAAAACAAAGAACACCTACCTGACTTCGTGACCACCTTTTCGACTCAACGGTACTTCCTGCCTTAACGTGTGCGTCAGAAACCCGGTCGCTACGTAAGTAGGATGAAAGTTCACTCAACGTTATAGAACGCGCAGTAGAAAGGACGATGCTAGGAGCGCAAGTGAGGAGAATGGTTCGAAGCTCCGATTTACTTCAACGATCGAAATCAATGACGCCATTCTTTATGCTAAGCCGTCGAAGATAAGGTAGGCTGGACAAGTAATGCGTGTGAAAGATCACAGATGGACAGGAGCCGTTAGTGACTGGCTTTCTGGCGGTGTCAAACGCACTGTGGGAAGACCACCGACTCGATGGTCGGAGTTCTTCACAAAAACCGTAGAAGGAAGATATGATGCTCATCGATTGCCTAGAGCGAGCAGAACCTATTGAGCTACTCTTGGCTGCAGAAGGGACAACTGAAAGATTAACTGACGCCCGCTGGAGCCACTCCACGACAGAAAACACCAGGAGGCTATTCCGTAAGTTTAATTCGGTCAAGGAACCCTTTTTTCGGGCTAAACGGTCGTAGCATAACCGGAACTGAAACACAACTTAATACACCGTAACTGAAAAAATACCAAATGATTAAGTGACTGTGCACTGTTTCCAGTTAAAGCGTAAATATCAATGAGGATAATCAAGAACTGAACAAATATTAGATGGCAGACCACCTATCTAGAATTTTCTACAAAGATTTTTTATTTCTGCAAAGCATAACTGGTGTGAAGAACAAGCCATTACAAAACACAAAACCTACACGGGCGATTAGAGCGCGGTTTTCATTTAGCACCATTAGATTAGTATATGTTGATTAAATCTGTATTAGAAACTAATGACAGGTGGGAAGTAAATGGCAAAGGTAAGAAGAGACTGCTAACTAAAAAGTATACTGTTTAAACAAAGACACAACACTTCTGCTATGTGTTGGAATATTGGTAAAAAGAACACTTTCCATGGTGAGCAGCATTTTCAAAGCTTTATGTAAGTCAGTAAATATGTCTGAGTTAACGAAACTGCTGATGAACTTACATTATGCATGGTCGAAAGTCTACCGCTCTAGATGGAAGGTAAGACATTAAATGATTGAGAGGTATTGGACTACTGAGTTATCATCAGAATCAACAGACCTGTCAGATTAATCGAGAATGGAGGTTTACAAAAACGGCTTTGTTATGCCAGGTTTTCGTTGATAACACTATTGGCAATAGCCACTACTAGCTGTGGGATTAAGCTGGACTGATTAACGTGTTTGATAGTTTCTCGATCTTACAGACGTTTCTATATAATTATGGCCAAGCTAAAAACTAAGTATGCTTTTACACAATACATATGATATTTTACTTTCAGAATAAAAAATCCCAGATCAGTATTAGACATCGCGCATGGTCAACCTGCCCAATAAGACTAACCCAAGGAACGTTCGCTATTGTGGTCCACTATCCTTGTTGACCACAGATTAGCCTCACTGAAGAATCCTCGCGACGTTGTTCTTGCTTAAAAAAACGAGTGGATCGAAGGGATGCAGTCTTTGTTTGAGATGTGCCGATTTTGTCCTCACATAGGTTTTCTGAACACTAGAAAAGCTCATGCATCTGTACATCAGTGTCCCTCGTTTATACAGAACGTCCTCCTCAAGTCTATTCGATCAAAAGCCTCTAATGAAGTGGATGGAAAGTACGTGGGAGGCAGTTAAATGTCGCCTCCAACAAATAAATTCTTCGTCTACTCTGCGGGATGATGGCACGCTCCTAATGAAAATGCACGAGCCAAAATCTGAGACCTCTGTGAGTTATGCGTTGGTATAAAACAAATGGACTTCATTCCCCCTGACTCCGAAAGAGCCTCTGATACGCTAGGTAGAAAACTGGCTAGGGAGAAAGGCAAAGTAAGAGCTTCTGTACGTTCAGTAGGTAACAAGTCAGCAACGGGAAATGTAATCGCGGGTTCGAATCTGGCTTGAGGTCCTAGATTTGAAAATATTTCAGCATCACTGCTGTGATATTTCACATAATTCCCTTGAGTGAAGAAATAATAGGCGCCAAATAAAATATTAAGCGCTGTCATTGGAGTTAACGACGAGAGTTATTCACTTCATGATGGTATCTAGGACATATTTATAGGTGAAATATTCGGCAGAATCACTTTCTTGGAAATCAGTTAATATTGCAATGAAAATATTGATTAGTATTCTTAATGAAATGTGGGAAAGTCGAAAAAAGTTTACTTGTGATTGAATACGGGTCCAGACAAACTGTGACAATCAGTTGTATAATAAAAATAAAAGCACAAAACTCTCGGCGTTGATCAATTCCTGAGAGATGCGTATGCATTCGTCTTCAGTTCATTAAGTATCGTCAGGTGACTCGCGGTCGCCCACCGATGTGTCGACTCAGTGCTGTTATCTCCCTGAGAAGGCTGGTATCAGTTTGCCGACCCCGGAGGAATGGAAGGCTTGATGGGCCATGGGTGCGGGGATCAATTCAACGTGTGTGTCGTAGTGGCGCCTCCAACCACTACACCACACGCGCCCAATCAGTTGCATAAGTATAAAAAAGATTTGCAAAGGTTTAAAAACAATTTTCTTCGTTTTCATTCTATGCTGAACGTGTAGTGAGCTAATTTTGGGTTTGGGAATGAAATACTTAACAAAATAATTGATAAGAAGAAAGAAAGAATTGGTTTGAAGGGATAAGATATTGACACTGAGACGGATGGCGCAAGTGTTTCAATGAATGAATGAGAGTTTACTGCAAATAATAACAGTCCCCTGATGAGTTAAGCAGTTGTTGTCCCTTTAAGCCCATCACCAAAGTCGCTCCCTAATCGCCAACTATCGAAAAATTCAATTCACTCGTTGTCGAGAGAGCAGATATTATTAAGGTTAGGGGGAACGATTATGATTAGTAATAATAACAGAAATCTTCGAAGACGCATCTTGCTCGTTATATACCAGAAAGGGAGCACAATGGATGGCTTCCTGTGGTTTGACTTTTTCGTCCCATATCTTAAAAAAGGATAAAGCCCTCGGCATTGATCAGTCCCTGAAGAATGTGTCATATATTCGACTTCATTAAGCATCGTTTGGAGGTGATTTAATGCATATCTAACCTTTACAATGACTCGCAGTGGCCTAGTGATGTATCGAGTCAGTGTTGCTGTCCTCCCAGTTAAGTCTGGTACCAATTTGCCGATCCCGGAGGGATGGAAGGCTTGGTGGGTCATAGGGACGGGGATTAATTCCAGGTGTGTGTGGCAGGGTGTCTCCGATCACTGCGCCATATATCTTAGTATGAGTGTTCAAAAAACTGATTTCATTGTGCTTAAGCAATATTGTGTGAGTATGGGGTGGGGCCGGGGAGGTGGGGTCCGCACGAGGAAATCGCTCAAAAAACGTGTTTTAAGCGAGAAAAGCGCAAAAACCACCGCCCACTCGAAGTGGACGAGTTGTCCGTTTGGACGCTATAAAACGCTTCCGAATGCGGTTTTTGCGCGGTTTTCGCTATTCACAGCCGGCTGTCACTAGGTCACGCACATTTCCAAACGCCCATGCCGGATTCTGTAGCCGCAAACGAGTTATCCGCTCACGGACGAGTTGTCGCGGAAGGCGTCAAAAAACGCGATTTCCTCCGTTCCGACGCTATTTCCAGCCGGCTGTCATTACTCCATTAAGGTCTAACCGCAACGGATTCTGATAGTTGTGATCAGAAGTGTTTTCTGAAAAAAATTACACCTTAATGGATCCTAGAACTGTTTTTTCAAGAGAAATCGCGTTCTTTTCCTCTATAAAACTACGATATGCTGATGAGTACTGTGATGAATACTGTTGAACAGCGAAAGATTTTGCCTTCCAAGAAGAAATGGCATGAAATATGAATTGAGAAATAAAGTCAGAAAGAGTACGTCGAACAAAGAGGATAAATGTAGAGTACAAATCCGTTGATTAGCGCATAAGCACTCAAATTGCACTATGTAGAAGGAACGAAGTGGGCGTCTCAAAGCAAACAACCTCTTATCTAATGGATATCCCTCTCAGTTGTTCAAAACAGACCGTTGTTCGTGATCATCTGGTAAGTGTTCTTTTATTGTGCTTGAATACTGGTGACCCACACTTTGAACACTCTTCTCTATGACGACGTAATAAATCTTCAGGGAAGACTTCCTCAGAGGGACTCACTTTCAAAAAAATAAACGTTCATCAGTATGCTTAACAGAATTTGTTTTCAAAAAACAATGCTATAGACGATGTCAACCGCCCTTCATTTGATCTCGATGTGGAGTAGGAATGATATAAATGGCATTTTTCATTGAAAACACTCACAGGTTATTCACCCAAGACATTACTTGTCTAACATTTCGGAACCATTCGAGCGGTGAACCACTTCAATAGACTTCACTCAGTACGACCAAGAAGAAAGAATACGAACAAGAAGTCATAAACGGCAGTGAACGATCGCCTAGGAAGAATGCGAAGGTGTCGAAACATTAAAGCTGTATGTCAACGTCGTGTTAGCTCATCCATCAAAAACATCTACTTCACAGTTCAAACCCTGTGAGTCGAACATACATTTTACGTATCCTAGGTATAGTTAAAAGTTTTTGCGTAGGAGTGACAACTTTACAAAGATAACAAACACTTTGGTCATACGACTGCATACTGGAGGAGGAAGCTTCCAAAGTTTTCCCCACAATCACAACGATCCCAAGTTTAAGTACGTCGGTCGGCTACAAAAATGCCACTAGTTACTCGTTCGACAATGTCTTATTTCGTAATAAAACTTCGACTGAGACAGCAAGTGAAAAGAAAGCACTGGTGCAGATTTCTTCCAAAAGGTCTATTCCCTCATGCGGAAGATGAATTAGAGAATCTGTTGCTACGACTCTTTTTAAATGTATTTTTAGCCAATTTTTTTATTCCACTATTCGATCTTCATGACCTGAAAAGAAACAATGGCTAACTAATCAAAAGAAATACAGTTCACTGCAGTCATGTCATTTTTGAACTTTTTAGTTTTTATGGGAATGGTGGAACACTTCAGTAAACAACACCCTATTATCAATCTCACCCTGACGGTAAACAATACGAGAATAATCTCATTCGTGCTGGTTAGATGTGATGACGTTCCTCTGGAAATGTTCAGAATTTCATTTCATATTAAAACGATTTTACATGACCCGTGACCACATCTAGTGTATGGATCACAGCACTTCTCGCATTTTTGTTCGTTTTCCTAGCACTCACGGTCCACATTCGAAAATTCCGTGTATTGTTTTAGCTGCTGAGGACTTCGTCTACCTTATTGGTGTTGTAGAATGTTGTTCGAGTCAATTCTACTTGCAATATTGGTTCAATTCCGTGCTCTGAGCTAACCATGCGGTCTCTCCAGAGTTGGCAAATTGATGATTGACTTGTTTGGGAGGACGAAAACACTATCTGCACGCATTAGTAAGCCCTGGAAGCCATTGTTTTGGCCAGATATGCATTCAATCAAGTTTACATAATGGAGTCCAGTAGATGATGTATTCCTGAGAGACTGATCAACGCTATAAAAAAAGTCGATCGATTACTTGTATATCTCATTGACACACTGCCATGGAAAATAAAAGGCGGTAAATAAAAGTTAAAACACTGTAATTTTGACTTCAGCTACACCTTATCTGGGTTCACTGCTGAAATGTGTTCTCAAGATCATTCTCGTTGATTACTGGTTGCTAGTAGCACCCTTAGAGTAAAAAAAAACTGGATGAGGAAGAATAAAAGAAAACGCCTTGGTTGTTGCAATGGATAACAAGTGAGACCTCGGAAAAGGTTATCGTGGATTCGAAGCGCTATCTTAGCATCCATGTGCTTGTATAATGCTCTAGGATTATTTTTTCTTCACGTTTTACATGATCCATTATCTCATCCACTGTGTGGATCCCAGGATTTCTTGCAATCAGTTCGTTTTCCTCGTCGTAGTCATGTCCACAATGGTTTTCAGACAATTCGTGTGTTGTTTCAGCTGTTGGTTGATGCTGGTCGAGCCGATTCTCCTTGCAATCTTGCGGATAACCGTGTTAGGGCGTTCCCACGTGGATTGTAGAGTAAGCGTTGACGCGGCGATCGAACTGGCGTCTTTCCTTTCTGGTCCATGGCATCACTAACCAATGCGCTATCCCTGCCACTCTGCACCATTTAACTGTAATATAAATTGCATTCTCAACAAATTGCTCCTACAAATTGAGACTTGGACGTATTCAGCGCGAACGAATGCACAATGCAACGTTGGGCTCTAAGAATTTCATCCTCGCTCCAGTTTTCATAATTATATGCAAAATACTGGATCAGTTGGGTTACGATTAACCACTGAAATCTTGCAGAATACACAGGTTTAGACTACGACGCTATTAAATTTCACCTTGTTTTTCCACACATCTGCCGTACTGTATGTTGTTTCCCTTGAACATCCAGTGGTTGTTTAGTTACTGGAAGCACCTTTTACCACACTTTCCCTGTAATTCCCAGTCATGTGGTTAAAGCTTTTTGGTTGAACTAATTTGTAGGAAAAGATCTAGATAAATAAGACCAAACCAACGCGCACATGCTTCAGCACATTACAAAGAATATACTTGCCGAATCGGTGTAGCGAGCACAGGAGTTCATCCTACGCACTCAGCTGCGGATCAGAGAGCAACATTGTCGCTTTGTCGCTTTGCTACGCATTTAACTCTTACGGGCATCGCTAGAATAGTCCACGTAGTCTCGTAACCAACCAACCACAAATTCGTCAACGCGGGAAATTCGTGAACTTTTTCTGATGTTGAAAATGGTATTGTCGACAAGATTAACTTCAAGGTGTTTGCAAATGGCAAGTGGCAACACCAGAAACTCGGGTGCTCTCAGTCCATTTGCAATGCTTCCAAATCTTTTTCACCTTTCGCCTCATTTGTTTGTGGATATGGAGATGAGTAAGTCATGACCTGATCCCGTGTAGAATTTTGGGGTAGCAGCGTCATCAGTTAGGCAAAATCTTCGATTTATTATGATGTGGTCTATTTCGTTATGGCACTCTCCTTTAGGATACTCCCACGTCCAACGTTGAGTTGGGTCCTTTTAGATTTGCGGGTTACCATGAGTGGTGCTGGTCGTCACGATAAGCACATACAGCAGATCATCGTGTTCGTTCCGTTCTAATCCGTGATTCCCAGTGGGACGTTCTTCAGACGTACTTCCGGGTCCAATCTTAGCGTTAAAATATCCAATGATGACCTTAAAGAAGGTATGGCTTTCTCTATAGAACTTCTTCAAGACCATACAGAAAGATTCGGCTCCGTTTTCGTCATCGCGTGATATTGGTGCGTGAACAACTTATCCCCCTCATCCATTATAGTACGACGTCAATGAAGCAGAAATTACAGGCAGAATCAATAACCATTCACTGCTTAGCTGATAAAAATGATGGCATGAAAATACCGAGCGTAACAATATTTTAAAAAACGACTTTCCTTTAATGTTTGAATGACTAATCAACATGTTTTTTCACTAGCAATCAAGACGTGGTAGATGATAATGGTACCGACTGCTGCAGTATGGAATGTGCGAAGAAAAACAAACGATTATCGACGGTCAGTCAGTCTCAACAACCATACTGTATAGAAGAGCAGTGCCGAGTGAGCATATTCGTTTGAGCGGCACTCCACCAGATTCCATTCGTTGCGACCAGGAAGGCCCATATCGAAAAAAGAAGAACTCTGGACGATCAACTCGGATCAATTCATCTCTGAGAAAGGTTAAGGCGCCAAAACGTTAGCCGAACAAAGTCTTTTTATCAACCTCGTGTTAGCTTATCAATGGAAGAACACATATTGATTAACATATTAATTAGTCGTGAAGAGCTTCCAGGAAATTCGACTTTTCAAACAAATAAGCAATAACCATTGCACACTGGAACGAAGGGAGAAGACTGGTTGTGAAGGCACTCAATGCGCGCATGGCGTGGTTAGACCGCGCTCATATCAACGAGGTCCGCCACCCCACTGAAGTTGAGGTTTTGATAGCGCACTCGTTTACGATCATTTCGCCTCTCCAATCTGTAATTCTCCGAAGACTGACAGCTAGCCGTGATGAGCAAATGGGAAGGTCACACAGCACAGCTGCCCGACGGTTCCAGAGAGAACAGGCATACTACATTTGCGACGATGTCTTCTGAATTTCGTGCACACTTATTCACGATTTCCCAAAAGTTTTAACTGAAATTCTTCTTAATCACTCAGTAGTTAACCCTACCAAAAAGTAATGTAGGACATGGCCAAAGAGATCTACGATTTTTCTGACGATTTACGGTCACACAACTTCTCAACAATTCGGATTATTTTCTGACTAAGTCAAGTCTTGGTCCAATCAAACATTTTCTGAGGAGAATTACTAGGATGTTAAACAAGTTATGAACTGGCCATTTAAACGGACGTTTTGGGTAGTAGGCGTGTAGTTGTTTCCTTTTAGGTTCCAAATGCGGTTTGCAAACGGAACGAACATCGAGAATCAGCATTCCACCAAAAGAAAGAGCTCCTTTAGTATTTGAAGAAAAGCTTACCAAAATAGAAGAACTTAAAATGGAGCGTTTTTCAGTAGACAATGGTGGGCAAAGAGAGGCCGAGATTTCGAAACTAGAAGTTGTGGAATCGGCTGGCAAAATCGTTTTCAACATGTTTTTTAAATTAGTTGAGCTTCCATGACGGTGACAAATATGTTTATCAAATATAAATCTAAATAATATAATTATGTGAAACAACCACGATGATGCTGAGATAATTTTAACCTTTTTATTTACTGCCTACTCTTTTTAATGGCAGGGTATATTGCGAAATATAACTTCAACGAAGCTGAGATATTTGCAAAGCTCTGGACCGCACGTGCCTGTGGTGGGGAACGAACGCGCTATTGTCCTTTCCGGGGAGTAAAGCGTTCACCACCACACCATGCGGGTCCTTCGTTTTGGCCTGTCTCTCAGCTAGTTCTATCGATCTTTTGCCATCAGCAAACACCCGTCAACGGGATTGAGAATGGTGTGGTGCTGAGCGCGTTACTACCGGGAAAGGACAATAGCGCGTTCGTTCCCCACCGCAGAACCTGCGGTCCGGAGTTTTGCAAATATCTCAGCATCATTGTGGTTGTTTCACAAATAATACCCTGCCGTGAAAGCTACTAAAAGGCAGCAAATAAAGAGTCAACAATATAAATATGGTTGAAATCTTTTTTTTATTTTATTTTGCACGACCCATCATCACAACCACTGTGCAGATCCCAGCACTTCTTTCATTCGATTCGTTTCCTACGCATCCACAGTCCACAACGGTCTCTGACCATTTGGTGGGTTGTATCGGCTGTTGGAGAATTTCCCCTTCCTTATGAATGTCGTAGAATGCTTGTCGAGTCGACCCTAACTTAGTTTTGGAGGTAGAAAGGCGTTCCCACGTGAATTTGGGGAGAGCATTGAGGACGTGCAAGCAAGCCCTTTTGCTTCCTGATCAAAAGCATCACCAACCACAGTGCTATCCACTGCTATCCCCACCACGGTAGAACATGACAAAAGATGTGACAAAAAGTTATGACATTTAATTAAACAGTTTGCACAACAATGGAGTACATTCACGAACATTTTTTTATTCTAATGACAAAAAAGTGGCATATTCAACTAGACAGTTGAATGGATTCACAAGGCTTTTTTTTCAACGGACAGAATCGATGGCACGTACTGCGTTCATCAATTTTTTGCTCGCACTTCCTTGCCTAGTTAAATTCAACTTCTTCGAGCTACTTATTTAATCACTTACTTCCTTACGTGTCCTGTCCTTCATTTCCAACGAAACATGTGCAGCTATAAAACGTTGCGCGCGTCGAAAGGAAAGGACTGGAGAAGATTGGATAACAGTGATTGAAATGCCACCGAGCGCTCCCACAAGTCAGCAAGTTAATAATCACTTGTATGACTGCTTGTTTATGAAATAAAACTGCATAGTATATCTTGTAACAGTTCCCAGGATCGACTTTCTATTAACCTCGGCATTGGGATATGAATGCGTCGTTTTCTTGTTCAGCAATCGCGAGGTTGTTAAACAGCATACATTTACTTCCATAGAAAAACACACAATACAATACAACAGTAGCTGACGTTTTGGGAGTATCGCCTTCTTCAGAGCCTGGAAGGGTATACTGATATATTGTTATTGAAGCGTTTGGCCTAGTAAATTGTATGTCAGTATACCCTTCCAGGCTCTGAAGAAGGCGATACTGCCGAAACATCAGCTACTGTTGCATTGTATTGTGTGTTTTTCTATGGAAGTAAATGTATGCTGTTTAACAACCTCGCAATTGCTGAACAAGAAAACGACGCATTCATAAAACTGCATAATTTGTCTGCCCGCTAAAGAGAGTGATTGCAGGAGTCCAGGTATGGTTTATTTGACACCTCGTAAAGCGTGCTGGGGCGATCGGCCAAACGGTGCTCATATAAAACAGCACTTAGTTGAGAAGCGTAAAGTCAAATAGGACATTCTGCTAGGCGTGCACTGGACACGGAGACATAACGGAGATTTTGAGGTAAAAAGCTAGTATCCTCGTACATAAATGGAAAACTCCAGTGCGTAGAACCCTTGAAGCATTCTGGAAAAAATTCCAAGAGTCCAAAAATGAACAGCAGAAATGAACGCCCCGTTATCGCGCGCGATCTTACGCAATATTCTGACCGATGTTTTCATGTGAAAACGGCGCATTACATATCTATGTAAGGCCGCGTGTGACGCAATGGTCGGAGACGATTTGTACACACACGTGCAATCGATCCTCGCGCCCATGGCCCACCAAGCTTTCCATCCCACTGGCTGGATACATCGGTACGCCACCGTGAGTCATTGTAAAAGGCCATATATGCATTCAATTACCTTCAAACGATGCTTAATGAAGTCGGATGCATGACGCGTCCTTCAAGGATTGATCAACGCCGAGAGCTTTTTTCTTTTACCTATCTATGTTAACCCTATGCGGTTGGTATCCACGTGAAATACTTAGTGCAAGAATTATAGAAAGCGGTGAGTGTGCGAAAAAGCTATTTCCTTTCAATGCGACTAAATCTAGGCGTCGTTTTCTTGTTCGGCAATCGCGAGGTTGTTATACAGCATACACTTACTTGCATAGAAAAACAATACAATACAACAGTAGCTGACGTTTCGGCAGTATCGCCTTCTTTAGAGCCTGGAAGGGTATACTAATATACAATTTACAGACCAAAAAACTCTATGGTAATTACACGATCAACAGCTTCTCGGAAAAACTCACCGCTTTTTTACGTGCCTTCCAATGAGGAAAATTAGAACAGCTGATTATAGTCGCATAAGGTTGATGACTGCACCACCCCTACATGAGAAATTGATGCGAATATACGGGGTCAGGTCGCGTATGACCTTTGGGCATTCATCCCTGCTATTCATTGTAGGGTTCTTGGCATTTATCCAAAAAGCCTCGAGCAGCTCGCGCGTTGGTGTTTTGGCATCCTGTACGAGGATATTAACTTGTACATCAAAATCGTCTCCCGCCATGCTTTTGTCTCCTATACGTCCCTACTGTCGTGCCTTGTCATGCTTTTCGTTTGCCATCTAGGTGTTCTTTTATACGGATACACAAAGGCCTGCCCGTTTCGCCAATATATTCATCTCCGCAATTATTACAAGAGATCAGCTATGTCGTACCTGAACTCATGCAATCACCAACCCTGCCGTAAGGGCAAATTACGCAATTTGTTGTTTCACACAGACGGTCATACAGGCGGTTACGAACTAACTGACGACGTAGAGTAGCCGGTGGTATTTCAACTATCATTACCGATTCCTCTAGACCTGCCCTTCTAAAGCATCGTTTAATAGCTACGCTTACTTCATCGCTAATAAAGAGCAACATAAACGGGACTTTCTTTTGGCCAAGTGTTTCGCTTGGGCGCGTCGCTCTCCTTCTAAACTTATCTCGTGGAGTAACTACTTCGTAGCCATTGGAGATGGCTATTTGCCGAGCCAAGTTGCGCGATTCTTCCTTTAGTTCCCTACTTGTGCACACAGAGGGACAAGCGCCCTCTTTGTGTGTGAAGGGAGGGAAGAGAGGAAATGAACCAGGATGTTTTTGTTACTTGGTATTCGGTACCACTTTGTCATATAATCGCTACTTGATGAGTTGATTCGAACGCTAAGAAATGGAAGCCAGGTCCTGGGTCGATCCTGGGAACTTTCCTTCAGATTCTGAAGTTAAAGTCAACATCCTCGCACAGGAGACTAAAACACCAGCGCGAAAACTTCTTGAGGCTTTTTTGGCTAAATGCCAAAAACCCCTAAAATGAATAGCAGGGATGAATGCCCGGAGGTCATACGCGACCTGACCCCGTATATTCGCATTAATTTCTAATGTGGCATGGTGTGGTCATCAACCTTATGCAACTATATCAACTGTTTTAATCTTCCTCATTGGAAGTCACGTAAAAAGCGGTTAGTTTTTCGAGAAGCTGTTGATCATGTAATTACCATAGGGTTTTTCGTCTTTTGTGTTATTGAAGCGTTTGGCCTAGTAAATTGTATATCAGTGTACTCTTCCAGGCTCTGAAGAAGGCGATACTGCCGAAACGTCAGCTACTGTTGTATTCCATTGTTTTTTCTCTGCAAGTAAATGTATGCTGTTTAACAACCTCGCGATTGCTGAACAAGAAAACGACGCAATCATATTCCAGTGCCGAGGTTAAAAAGAAAGTCGATCCTGGGAACTAAATGTAGGTTTCGCGATTCTTCTGTTGGGGTTAGGACCCACTCGGCCGACTAGATTGCAGTCAGCTTGAGCTCTCCAGACTCCGAAGAAAGCCTAATCCGCCGAAAGATGGGCATTTTGTGGATAAACAGTGTAGTGACAACCTCGTACGTACTTGTCGAGAAAAGAGCTATCGACTTAAATTGATATCTGACTCCCGAGTTGCAAAATCTACGTGAGAGATTCTGTCTTCTAAAAAAAGACGCGTGAAAACCTTAAATTGTTCAGTTGAATGTAAATTTTCTTGACTTTTCATTTAAAAAAGCGTATTGCATTGTTGCATGTGTGCTTAATTAAACATCACAATTCTTTCTCAGTCCATTTCACGATGGCCGGTTTCGAATTATCAGCCTAGCTATAATAATAAAAAATACGCATATAATGCATACATAATGCATGAGATGCGCTGTAATATGAGCTGTATAAAGGATAAAGCTTCCGGGGTTGATCAATCCCTGAGGGATGCGCCATGCATTAGACTTCATAAAGCATCGTTTGGAGGTTGCTGAATGCACATCTGGCCTTTATAATGAATCGCGGTGGGTTACCGATGTGTCGAGCCAGTGCTGCTGTCCTCCGAGACAAGTCTGGTACCTACGAGAAAGAATAAGCAGAGCCCAAATATCACAGATGGGACCAAATTCGGGAAATCACGAAATTTACTGTAATTTAACAATTTGTTGCTGTCGTACATGGTAATGATGTCTTTCGAGACGTCTTCTGCCCAGATGCTTTGCAGAAATCACCATTAGCTCTGCTTAAATGTGAACGTGTAAACGTGTCACGCATTTACATTCCGATATGGATGTGGTATTGGATTTTTGGTGCTTCCATCGGATCGGTAGAGATGATCGATAGCCCAATTGCTAAAAAGCACAGTAAAAAACTACAGCGTGGCTCGCATAAAAGCGGGAGATTCAAGTGGAAAACCATTCCACTATAATGAACACCTTCGTTGCTGTTCTCATACTCGTTTTGGTATGTTAACCTGTTCTTCAACAGGAAAACTATTTCGACGTCGACGTTTGGGAACGTCAATGAATTTTTTTCAGGAATTCCAATTCTGTTCATGCAACTCATTCCCTAACGAGAATAATCCAGGTTGCCATTTTTGTTCCTTCGCATTTGATTGGTTTCAGTTTTTTGCATATCTCTGTTGTTTTTCACAACCTCCTGCGTGTGACAACAACAAATCAAACATGACTAGGGAAATGCGAATAATAGCTGCGGCATACCACAACTACCTGAGGTCCTTTCCGCTGACGGTCATTATTGTCTTTCAGAACGATGAATACGAACGTGCAGATTCTCACTTATAAACTTCCTCTTCAGGTCCCTTCTCGCGAATGGAACACAGAAGAATGGTAACCACAGTGACGCGCAAAATTTCCCCGCGGCTTTTAACATGAGCTTTCTGGTGAAGAAAATTTATGAGGAAAAAAATAAGTACACTGTGTCAAACTCTCTTTTGTTCTTCAGTATTACAACTGCAAAATGGAGGAACGTGCTGCCAAAATTTCTTAGCAATGCCACAATCACAACGATCCTGACTTTAGATACGTCGGCTTCAATAATGCCACTCATTTAACGATGAGTCGTACCATAATAAAACATTCTTTGAGACAGTAAGTGAAAACTAGAACACTGTTGTAGATTTTCTTCCAAAAATCTAGGGCCCTTATAAAAAAAAGGGGATTGGAAAAATTACACTTGCTAGTCTTTTTTAGATGCTTTTTGGACATTTTTTACTACGTTATAACTACATTCTTACAATCTGAGGATAAAGACTGAATGACCGAATAAAAATGAGCTTTAGCACAGATCTTGAAGCTTTCAGCTTTTATTTGAATGGTGGAACACATCAGTAAACAACAACCCCCTTGTCAACCTCACTCCGACGGAAAACGATAGGGGAATGATCCCCTTCCTTCAGGTTAGTTGCGATGACGCTTTCCTATGAATTTTTAGAAGCACATGCAAAATATGGGAATGGGTCAGTTGTGATTGATTACTGACATTCTGCAAAATACATGGGTTAGACTACGATCCTGCTCAATTACAAATTGCTTTTTACCTATACCATGTACTGCATGTTCGGCGAGTGACTCGAACGGGCGTCTGTAAAGCCACTGTTGTTCACTGTCGCATCCAAAAAGTAGTCTAGTGGTTTCTGCCCGCTCTAAAGATTCGCGCATATCATCCTTTCCTTCCTGACCTTCGTGAGTAAATCTCCGCACCGTTTAGCTTTTCCGCTGCACGTTTGAAAACGCAATGAAGGTTATCGTTCAAAAACATCACGTGTTCGGCCTACCTGATTTACGGCATTTTGGCGTGCACAGTATTCTCCCTGATCCTTGATCGTCGACATAGGTAGGAGCCTCGAATTCCTTCTTTCAGTTCGTGGTGCAGAATGCTACTTGCACTGTCCTACCGATCATGCGTTCGAGAATGAGTAGTCTTATCCTGATCATGTAGCGAACAGGTCTGCGATACGTACGTTGAGAGAAGGGGGAATCGCGAAATCTAAAATATCACGAAGTCGCGTGAAGTTGGTCATTTTCTTCTCTGTCTCGATACCGTCACGTTGACCTTCTGATCCGATGAACAGAGCTGGTGTATTCGGAGATAATTTTTTCCGCTAAGGTTGAATAGAGGGCCGGAAACATACTGGTTCTTCATGAACATCGCTTTCATAAAGTTCAATCAATGATCAACTTTTCAGCAAGCGCTGTCGATGTGTGCCAGCATTTGCTCAGCCTTGCTATTCCTTGATGTTATAAGAACGATGTTATCATCAGCGAAACCATGGTCGTATAACTGCCGACAATAGAATTTCGATACTATTTTCCATTATAATCTTGGTATGACTTGCGTGAAAGTGGGAGCAGCATTTTAGGTGGGATAGTACTGGTTTGCTCTAGCGCTCTCCATGCTTAATGTTAATACCGTCTTAAAATTGTGGTATATTGGCTGAAAAACTTTATATAGCTCACTAAGAACCTTCACATACGGGGTAGGAATGCCTTAACTGTACAACGCGTCCGTGACTGCATCTGAAGCTTTTATTAACTCGATAAGTAAGATAGAACGATCTACTGTACTCTCGTAATACTTCAATGAGCTTTGTTATTGCGTGGATGTGGTCTATTCTACTGAATCCTCGAAACTACGCTGGAACATTCCTATTGCCAAGCTTTTTTTAAGGACTTTCGAACTCCGAACTTTCATATCGCTAATATAAGGATATTGAATAGAATGGTCGCTTTCCTCATAGATGTTGTCGATAGCGCGATTTTTCTAGAAGTCGAATAACCTGAAAGTTTATGGTCTTTTTTCGGATTCCTTTTTTAATATTGCGGTTCTCTTTGCACTAGTCAAAAAATGTAAAGCAAAGGAAGCAGTGGTCTGCATTTTACGCAAAATTTTGGGCCAATAAACACATTGGTTCGGCAGAACGTTCCACATGTTATAATTAGGTCTATGTCACTGTGGCACTATCCATTTGAGGACTTCTATATCTAACTCTGAAAGCGGACTCTTTGGTATTGTGAGTTACCATTGGTAGTTTTGGTAGTTATAGTGAACTCAGATAGGAATATTCTGTGTTTGTCACATTTTGATCTATGGATCTTAATGTGGTATCCTTCAGATGTTCTCCTCAGTGCAATTTTAGCGTAAAATTCGACAGTGATCGATCACCTCGGAGAAGGTTTGGTCTTCTATTTTGAATGTCTACTAGCTCACATGGAACTCTTCGCGTCGCCTTCACCATAGCTTGATGTCGGTGCGTATACGACGACGATTATCAGATCGGATACGATTCCATATCGTTTCAACGCGAGCGTCAGATTTGCCTTATTATTTGTTTAAAGAATCCATCTTAATGGCCAAAGTCAGGTTGATAATGGCGCTAACGTCGTCTACTATTCCATTGTCACGTGTTTCGCGGAACATTTCTTCGGTATCAAATTTACTTGAACACATAGCCCGCCTTTACGACTACCGTGAGTCCCAGTGCATTCTCCAGTTTTTTTCTTTCTCAGGCTTTCGTCATTCATGGTGATGGTTTTATTCGAATACGGTATCAAGTAGAGTAGGAGTAGAGCTTATTTGATGGAGGTGACTCCCAACTACCCACGTATTTCCCAACCACTTCTTTGCAAGCTTTTGTCCAATTTTATTCGATTACGGTATCTCGCAGAGTAGACGTAGACCTTATTTGGCGGAGGCGACTATTAGCCACCTCCCATGTACTTCCCAGCCACTTTATGCAAAATATTGGCTGAAATAGGTTGTAGAATGCAATCTGCATAGACGAGGATCCCAATGCACGCATGCATAAACAAGTCTACGTAAACATTGAATGTATGTGCCAAACTCGTGTGGTAAAGATATTGAGTTCTCATGGAGCGTCCCCTTGGATCCAGTTGCGTCTCAGAAGAACACGCTGTCACTTTCGGCAAGCTTTTAACTCTCACCCGTCGCTAGGAAACATTCCACGTAAGCTCGCGTCTAGCCGACTAGGAAATCCTCAGTGAAGATCCGTGCAACGTTCAGATAAAGGGAATAGTAGTACGGATGTGTACACTTCTAAATGTTTGCAGATGGTAAATGCTAATACAACGCAAATTGGATGTTCGTTTACCATGTGCAATGCTTCCATTTCAACTCCACCTTTCGCCTTAGTTACTTGTGCATATGGAAGACCGTAAGTCATCCAATCGTCGTTACTGTTTGACGCAGCTTGATTTCTATACGTCTTCAGGCACGTCAGAGTTGGCCCTCCCACCTACAAGAATGGTACACCATGCGGTGCATGCAACAATAGTTGCATCTGGAGCACTCTCTGCAACAACACAAAATATAGCAGAATCTGAGTTCCACTACAAATAAAGACATTTGTGGTGCACCTCTGTTTGCAAACAAACAAGTTACACATCATTTTTCTCAGGAAATAATTCAGGATTTCAACTTAGTTCTTTGAAGTGGTGTATTTGGGCTTAAAATGATTTTTATTGATCGAAGTATAGGGAAACCACTACAATCTACCTCTTTCCCGAAAAAAAATTTTTTTAATGCTGAATGCATAAAACTCTATAGTGCTGGATGCAGTTAAGGGTGAGATATTAAGAGTGTCCTTGGCCTTGGACTTAGCCTTGGTTTCTTATGCATTTTTGCCTATCTATCAGTATTCTTGAAGAAAGGTAACCAGTAAGCAAAGCGTTCTGCATCTACCCTAAATGTGATAGAGATTCATATTCTAGCCACTCCAAGCTTTACGGCGTTGGCAATGCTACCGTGTAGCCGCGCATCGTGGAATCTTGCTGCACTTCTAGTAGCAAGTTCCGGGCCGTAACCTTGATGTTTCCAGTGAATCTTGTTGATTTCTTAGCTATGCAGTACTTGGTGGGCGTAATCGTCATTCAAGAAGCTATGATCCACTCAAATCGGCAACGGAATTTTTTAAAATTTTTTTATTTTGGTTCAACTCGTACGGTATCCATTTGTCAAATCTCCTCGACTTTAATTTTTTCTTTAAATTCCAGAATCAGTTAAGATGCTTTCCTCGCGTTCTTCTGCAAATTCTCGAACGTTTCTAGGTGTACTTCATTTTATAAATCCAAAAACGAAAAAAATTTTTGTTGTATTGCAAAAAGTCGAAAAATGAACTACAGCAGAGAGTGCCTTGCAGCCACGCATGACCACGCCCCTAACCTCAAGTTGATTTTTTTGAGCTGAGCTAAGCACATTTCCTAACCATGTAAGACTCCGTGCGACATGCCTCTGTTAACAAGTGTAAGACATAAACAACATGTAGTGAATTTTTAAGAGAAGGTTTCCCCCATGCGGTTGAAACTTAGGTGCTGAGTTCTTTCTGCTGAGGTTATAAAAGTGTTCGACTGAGTAAATTCCGTCAGTATGACGTTTTTAGCCTCTCAAAAAAGATGGGACGGTTTCGAACAAACCCCTTATTAACAATGGTACATCTACTCCAGAAGGATATTATTGGAAGTGTTAGCCGTTCAATCTTTGAAATGGAACGAATACTTCGGTCGTTTCTTGTACCTTCTTTTTGCTCTCATTTTTGATGAAAAAAAGTGAGCAGCGTAGTAGAAAATAATGAATTTATTTGTTTCAAAAACAGCAGATGGAGTAAAAATTATTAAAAGTGATCAAAGGCAGGTTTGTGTAGCCATTTGTAGCTTCTTCACATTCTTCTATTACCTCTTGTGGATCACATGGGTTAGTTTGTCGAAAACTGATGCATTGAAAAAAGGTTAACGCCGTCCAAAATTCGCTTTTTTTTCCTTCCTTCCTTTGCTTGTTTTCCGATTTAATGCATATGCAAGCATACTTTGCGTAAAGTTTTCTTTCTTTTTGTTTTGTTTCGTCTATCCCTCAGTTAGTTTCCTTTTCAATCCCATTGGCGAGTGATTGCTAGTGGCACTAGTAGATAGAAAAAACTAGCTGAGAGACAGGCGGAACGAAGGACATGAATGGTGTGGTTATGAACGCGTTAGCCCCCGGAAAGGGCAATAGTGCGTTCGTTCGCCACCGTAGACACTTACGCTCCGGAGTTTTGCAAATATCTCAGCATCACTGTGGCTGTGCTTCGTGTTATACCCTGCCGTGAAAAATTATAATAGGAAGCAAATAAAAGGTTGACAAAATGAATAGAACTTTAGTGATGCTGAGATATTTGCAAAACTCTGAACCACAGGTGCCTATGGTGGGGAACGAACGATTTGGGCCCCCAGATCAATCCCGCTGACGGGTGATTGCTGATGGCAAAAGATCAATAGAATTAGCTGAGAGACAGGCGAAACGAAGGACCCGCATGGTGTGGTGGTGAGCGCGCTACTCCCGGAAAGGACAATAGCGCGTTCGTTTCCCCCACCATAGGCACCTGTGGTTCAGAGTTTTGCAAATATCTCAGCATCACTAAAGTTATATTTCGCAACGCATACCCTGCCGCTAAAAAGAGTAGGCAGTAAATAATAACTCAAAAAAGAATGAATAGAGTTGGCACTAAACAAGCTGGGTGCATATATGTGGATTCCAGGAAGTTCTAGATTTCTTTAGAAACTGTCTTTCCATCGTATTGTCGCATTATAACAAGGATCTTAACGAAGACCTTAGAAGAAAGATGTGATGTCTTTCAAGCACCTAAAGTGATCAGAATCTACTGGGCTACTCTTGTACGCGCGACAGGGAAAAATGGGAGATTTACTGGTGCCCCCAATAGAGTCACTCGACGATCTGCTGGACGACTGCTGACACAGGTGATATTTCGTCGCCGTAGACGTCTAAGTCGGATTCAAGAAGCTATATCGATCGAGACAGGAAAGGAGTTTTAAAAGTTTTTTCCATTTTCATTCAACTCGTACGATATCAATTTGCCGAGCTTCTTTGACCGTTAAATTTTTCTTTAAATGATGAAAACGGTTAGGAAGCTTATCTCACGTTCTTCTACAAATTCTCGAGTTGTTGTACGTTCACCTTGTTTTATTGATAAGCTGACACAAGGTTCTTGCAAAATATTTATTTGGCTAACGTTTCGAGGTCTTCACCTTCGTCAGAGCCGATGATCCGAGTGGATGTCCACGGTCATTCGTCTTCTCTATGTGGTGTCTTCGTCATTCATCGAGTCGGATCATCTACACTGGAGCACCGCTCGAATGAGGCCACTTCACCAGGTGATCCTTTTTTTTATAAAGGACGGTCCTTGCTGATAGTGACCATCCGCTAATAATAATATCAACGGATAATCCATTGTGCATAAGTCGGTATTAGATAGTAAGCTATTAGATAGCTTGCAAGTAGCGTAGCACCTCAACAACCTCGTTTTAGCTTATATATGAAACAAGATACATTGGTAATTTATACCAAGATTAAATGAATTTCGGTTTCCAATAGTATTGTTAGGCTCTGTGCTAGCTAATAATGATACCGACTTTTTGCAGAATTGATTAACGGGAAAGTTTTTGTCACCGAACAATCATGACTATCAACAACAACGATCCTGTATAACAGCATCTCCCGGGAGCTTCATTCAGGCTGCGCTCCACTGAAGATGAACCGTCTCGATACGAAAACGAAGACGCCATATCGAGAAGGCCAACAATCGTGCACCATCGCCTCTGATCATCGGCTCTGAAGAAGACGCAGACGTCGAGACGTTACCGAATAAACGTTTTTTTAAGGTCGTGTCAGTTTAAAGAAGTTATGTATCTGGGTGAAAATATTGAAAGAAAAAGCAGTTTTGGTCAACAGTGTACACTAAAGAGTTGTCACAATACAAAAGGTTCAAACATTTCGCTACGCCGTCCATTTTTCTCGCGGCCGACACGTTGTACATCATTGAATTCCTTTTGTTCGCTTTCATTAGTGACACCAGTCTTCGAATATTTTTTGTGTTGCTTCGGCTGCTTGAGGATTTCTTCTTTGTCAATGTCGTCAAATCCTGGCTGGGTCGATTCTCCTTGAAATCACTGAGATAGCCGAGCTAAGATGTTTCCCACGTGGATCAGAGTAGAGAGTTGGGGAGGGGTTCGAACCACCACCTTGCTTTCTAATGGACTGTGTCACTAACCACTGTGTGCTCCTTATAACAATACAAATTCTGCGATTATTTTTTAAAAAATCACATTGGGAAAAATGTCTGCATTTTTGCTCATTCACCTTACCATAGAGCTCATTTGAGATAGCAATTGGTCAAAGCAGCCATTTTCACTGATACACTCTCCCGAAGAATTTTGAACACATTTGTGAATTTCATGGTGTAGGGGAGGTCGCTCAGGTATCGAAGCTCTAGAAATGTATTGATCTCGGAAGCTGGCTCGATCGATTCGTATTTACTTCGTGCCATTATATCTGAGTACGTGAGTGTTCTTGCCCGTGTTATTGCCACGAAGTGGTGAAAGTACTATACGAAATGGTATACCATCCATATCTATAGAGCGATAGACTAAGACCGAGCTCTCTTTCACAATCCTATCATGTCGACAACCCTCTTCTAGTTACCAAAAAACTGTAGGCTGTTTTTGGCCTACTATCCATTAAGCATTTAGTGTTGGCGCATAAGATGGATTGCTTCTTCAATGGACTTTTTAGTTAGCATCGCTTAGCAAAAATCGCCTTTATCAGCAACAGATCTTTTGTTTATTTTATTCTATTTCTACTTTTACAAAAGAAATGTTTGAAAGATGTGAATAGCTTTTTTACCAATTGAGAATTTTTTATGGACGTAAAATTTCTTAGAAATCTTTCTCAGTTCTCCGTGTTCTGTTCATTCTACAAATGGTCAAGAGATTATTTGCAGAAAATAACGACATCAATTCCTTCTTCATTTTCATCACCATATGAAACCACCTAGTGGTGCTGGAGCTTCACTAACTCACGACTACATGAATAACTACCATAACCAGTGTAATTACTATTCCTATTAATAGTTAATAATTACCTCCCAACGGTTCACCGCCTCATCGTGGCTGGGAGGTGCTCCTGGGTGTCGGACTGCGATGTACAGTTGGGAATTCATCCCCTGGCAGGGTCTCCCAAGCTGAAAAGGAGTCCGGCGTTTCCATCAGGAAGTCTAGCCAGGTGTAAACCAACACCAGGATCCACCACTGTCCAGGCATCAAAGTCGCATGGTGGCAAATCTCCCTCTGATCCACAACGGCCCCGACTGCCTGTGGTGGGGAAGACCTTGGGCAGGCATTGGCCAGGCTGCCCTCGGGATTCCAGGGAACCAAAATGGCTTCACCAGCAAATCCCTTGAAAGTGGAGATTGTGCAGGGGGCCCGCACAACCAGTGAGGACGGGCCATTCAAGTATCAAGTAAGTAAGTATTAATAGAATGACTATTCTGATTCCTGAAAGTGTTCCATGTTTAGTTGGTCTTGCGATTGGGATGGTTTCTATTTTCGACCTAAATTAACAATTTTTCTGGTCAAACGTGCCCCATACTTCAACATCCAGGAGCCACGATGATGGCGAACCAATGAAAGGATCGATGTTCGTTGGTTATTACTGCATGGCATCAATTGCATGAAGTCGCTAACTACTATCGAATTTTCAGCTCACACCAGCACCATTGAGAAAAGACAACATGGTGTTCGACCTAGACCTAATGGGTATACCTGCTTCATGAAGTTAGTTCTTCTCATTCCACACTTTCACGGACGTATAGTTTTCTTACGGACAGTCGTAATTGTGGACAGGTGAAAGTAAGCAGAAGCGGTCGTATTATCTGGGGACGGCTGGTGAAAGAGATTGATATCATCTGCCACTCGACTGTCATCGGTGCCGTTCCAACGTCGACTCTTTCCCCACTCTCCCCGCTCACCTCTTATTCTCAATCTGAGTTGTTATCAATGTCGCTATTTACATCAGCTTTGCATAATTCGTTAGTACGATTCATGGTCAGTTTAATTCGCTTAGATAATTGCTTGTATGTGCAAAAAGTTTTTCAACACAACTGATGTTTGAATTGCCGCCAAGGCGGTAGTGATCGAGTATCCAATTAAACATTCTATTCAGCAGCAAAATATGATGTTTGCCACTTTGCATTCAAGAAGAAATTGCTGACGATTTGAAAGAATGAACCTTTCATGTTTTAAAAATTTTAATTCCTTCGAGGAAACGTAGTTTAAACATTTGTCTTTAATTATTGGCTAGTGTTTATTGACTGCCTCTGCATCTATTGATACGGAGCAATCGATTATTGATAATTTCTCCATCATGCGTTGCTTTGATTTAATACGAGGGGAGATGATAGGATATAGGATAATATATTGGCGAAATGGGCAGACCTTTATGTATTCGCATAAAAGAACACCTAGACGGCAAACGAAAATCAAGACAAGGCACGCCACTAGGAACGCATAGGATACAAAAGCATAGCGGAGACGATTTTGATGCAAAACTCACTAACCTCGCATAGCAAGGGAGCGTGTGCCGCAGTGGTTGGAGGCGCCACTGCGACACACTCGTGGAATCGATCCCCGCGCCTATGTCCAACCAAGCCTTCCATCCTTCCGGGGGTCGGCAAATTGGTACCAGACTTGTCTAGGGAGGATAGCAGCACTGGCTCGATACATCGGTAGGCCACCGCGAGTCATTGTAAAGGCCAGATATGCATTCAATCATCTCCAGCGATACTTAGTGAAGTCGAATGCCTGGCGCATCTCTCACGATTGATCAACCCCCGAAAGCTTTATCCTTTATTTATCCTTTTATTTATCCTTGCACGGGATACACAAACACCAACACGCAAACTCCTTGATGCTTTTTGGATAAATGCCAAGAACCCTAGAATAAATAGCAGGGAGGAATGCGCGGAGATCACACGTGATCTCGTCCGTACCTTCGCGTCGACATTTGATGTGGGGTGGTGCATTTAGCGACCATGTGCGACTCTGACCGGATGTTCTTCCTCAGTGGAAGGCACGTAATAAACGGTGAGTCTTTCGAGAAGCTGTTGATCGTGTGATTGCGGTTTAGATTTCCATCTTTCTTTATGTGTTATTGGAGCGTTTGACTTAGTAAATTGCCTATCAATACCCCTTCCAGGCTCTGAAGGAAACGATTCTGCTGAAACGTCAGCTTTAACGGAATAAAGAATAAAGTAACACTTCGTGCTTGCTCAACAAGAATATCGAGAACTATGTTATTTAAAATATCATAACTTGCTTGAAACAAAACTTCATAAATCAAAACAAGAGCTACTCGAATCTGCACATTTTCCAGCAAAATAACTGGTTTATTTATTGCAGTTACATAAAATTCTGGAGTGTTAGAAGCGATGAATTCGTTGAAGACATTTTTTTGCTTCATTATGGTTGGTGAAGCATTCTCGCGTAGGAAGTTGTCAAGGTGCTTGAAGAAGTGACAGTCGGCAGGCCAGAGGTCTTATGAAGATGGCGGATGAGGCAATGTTTCGCAGCCCAACTCGCTCAACTTCTGCAGTGCTGGCTCCGCAACGTGCGGCCAGGGCATTTCGCGCGGATTCAAAAACCTGTGATAAATCAGCACGGCTACAGACCACCAGACAGTCACCATAACCTTTTTTTTGGTGCATTTTCGGCCTTCGGAATGCTGTGGAGCGCCTGATCGCAATCCAACCAATAAGATGGACGTCGCCGGTTGTCGTACAGAATCCACTTCTCGTCGCGCGTCAAAATTCGGTCAAGAAAATGGTTGTTTTTATTGCGCAAAGTAAGAGCGGGCGACACTTCAAGACGGCAATTTTTTTTATTACCCTTTAATTATTACCGTTATTTATCCGTGCGGTATCCTCTTGTCGAGTTTTTGTCTTTCCCATGCAATTCAAGTGGGTGGAAATTGTTCCTGCGCTTACGCCAAGGTCTTCCACATGCTCTCGAACAATTGTTCGCGTGTTTGGTTCCACTAATGTTTTCAATTCATCGGCGTCAAGTTCACTGGCACGTCCGCGACCTTCCTCATCGTCGAAGCCGAAATCATCCAATTGGAATTCCAGGAACAGTGTTCGCACTGTTCACTCACCACCACTACCGTCACCCCAAACTCCACTAGTGGTTTCAAGCCGTCTCTGCTGCACTACGACCGAGTTTGAACTCATAAAAAAATTTCATGAAAATTCGTTTTTGACGTCTAAAATTTCAAAGCTCAAGATTAAAGGGTAAAAAGGATTAAGGTTTCGGCGTTGATCAATCCCACAGGGATGCGCCATGCTTACAACTTCATTAAGTATCGTTGGAGGTGATTGAATGCATATCTGGCCTTTACAATGACTCGCGGTGGCCTACCGATGTATCGACCCAGTGCTGCTATCCTTCCAGACAAGTCTGGTAACAATTTGCCGACCCAGGAGGGATGGGATGCTTGGTGAGCCACGGGCGCGGGGATCGATTCCACGTGTGTGTCGCAGTGGCGCCTCCAACCACTGCGCCACACGCGCCCTTTTTAAGCTCAAAATTGTTAAAAAATAATTTAACTTCCGAAAAATTTTGAAGACATCTTTGAAAATAAGCGTGGAATCTTCTTTCTAGTGATATTTAAAATTGCAAGACACAAAGAATAAATGGTAAAAAAATACATTAAAGCAATAAATGGTAAAAAAATACATTAAAGCAATAAATGTTTTGAAACGCTCATTATTCCCGAACAACCCAATGTTTCAGTTCCAGTTCTTCGACTCCTGGCTCTTCCATCTTACTCCAGCTTTTTGTACCCTTATATTCATCTGGAAATATGTATGCGTTGCCAAAACAGCTCACTCTCTGAAACAATTCGTCTTTCCTTGCCTTTTTTTCTAATGGTTTCTCGTAGAACGAATCCATGAAAAGCCTAAAGCTCTCCCCATCTGTGCGCTAATGGCCCCGATCGATGACGAGCTTCTACGGCCGTATTTAGTTGCTGGATTATGTATGCAAATCCCTGCCCGCTCGTAATCGTTTATGGGCAAACAGCTCATTAGGTTCACTTCGCCTCTTTTTTTCTTTCTATATGTCCATTTTTATTCCCCCTCAAGTCCATCTTTCATTTTTTGATTATGGCTACCAGTGTTTGGGCATTTATTTACTGCTCATTCCTTCTTCATGGCAGGGGTATTTACTGAGAGTTTGACGCTCATGTTTTGAATTACGAGTTTTGCTCATATCTCAGCGTCCTTCTGGTTGTGTATACTAACAATTTGATCATTATACATATCTAAAGCTCCCCACTGCCTATCCAATCATACATAGATGCCGAAAGGCAATGTGCAGTTGGTGTTCATTCACCATCGGGGTCACTCAACACAATTACGACCCCGTGGCATTCAATGTTGGCACACCTCTTCACTGGTTATAAAGGGTTCTTTTGGGGCACTTTTTGCTCTTTATAAATAGAGCATCAAACGTAGATCCAATATCAGGTGTAGCTCTTAGAGAGCTATTCTTTGCGAAAATAGTTTGCAAAAAATCCTACTTTGGAGGAGAGATATGTTCACAAAGCATGCGCTCATCAATGGTATGCAAAACAGCTCGGCTTTCAAAACGTTAGCCGAGTGTTGTCACGTTTTTATTTCACACAGTTACAATTACAAAAGCATTCAAAAATCTCACCTGAGCATTTAAAATTCCTGACTTTAATAAATATTCTTCATAAAGAGGATCATGCCGCTTATATACACATTGCATTACGTCTACTGAAGCGTTCTGAACAACCATGTTCCCTAAAACGGCAGCATCCAGTGGTAACCTTTTTAGCACGTACAGCAGTATATTTCCAATCGTGCTGCGATGTGATAGCTTTGTAAAAACCCAAACATCATGATTATTTTTTCAAGCCCCCTTGGTCCCCTCTCTTCGACGAAGTGGGAAGGTGACGATTTTGGAGCAGTCCCACATCCAGCATTACACAAGTAGATGTCCATCTTAAAGCCATTAAAGAAGAAAGCTTCCTGCACACGCTCACCATATAGCCCATGCGTTTACCAGGCATTCTCAGTGATCAAATGAAAGAAAAGCCGTATGTTTGTAAAGCATGATTGAAAGAGGATCTGCCTAAACCATGAAGAGACAGAAATTTGGGTACTTCTTGCTAGTCCTTGGAAATGGACACTAAGCCGCCATCTGATCACTTCTGACCGCGAAATTCTTCCTCTGGCTGTAGTTTTCAATTGCCACCGGTTAGGATGAGTCAGACGAAGAAGGCGTGTTGTGAAACTGTGGGCAGCATAGTAAAGTCTTTCTTCCTGTGTATCCACTGCAACACCATTAACCCGCTCCGATTATGTTGCACTACCAACTCTTAACTATTCAGATTCTCTTACGGCCGGCTTCCCAGTATCAGTCACAAAAAAATCATGAAGATCTCTTGGCTCCGCACAACAATCTCCCACACCTCCATTTTCTGCATTGCCACCCTCGATGAGATGTCGATCGAGGCCGAAGTTGACAGTTGAAAGTTGAAGTTGTTGATGAGTCGTCGTTAGATGACATGACTCAAGATCACAATATCGAATTCTTGCAAGTGTAGAATGATGATAACCTTGAACGAAGAGAGTTATATACTTTTCTAATCTTTTAGTTACTTCGCCGGCATTTGTACAGCAATGACTCTAATTTCTCTGATGAATATTATAGAAAACTCCACCAATTCGTTGATGGTGCCAATTTTTGCTTCTATGGATCGATCTTTACTTCCAGTTCACACGTCTCGAAGGCACGTATTCCCACCCCCTACCAACAAGCATATTTTAGCTCAAGGTCAACTTTATGAAATTAAAACTGCCGAAATTTGAAACTTTTGCTAACGAGGTGCAAGTCTTCTTGTTTGAAGAGAGAGAAGAAAGAGGCGATAAAAATTGGAGTTTCCTTGAAGGTTTTAGTTTTAGATTAATTTCGGATGAAAACCACACCTTGAAACAATTCTTGCTTCTACTCAGATCATAATTCTTTAGTTTTTCAATTGTTATAATGAGTTGTGGTTTTCGTATGGAATGGGCGTGTATAAGAAATCCGGAAATGCATTCAATATGCATAGCGAAATCCTTCCAAATTCTGACAGTAACATGTTTTCTTTCTTTGATGAGCTTACACGAGGTTGATAATTATGTTTATTTTCGGCTAACGTTTCGACGTCTTCGTTTTCATCAGAGCCGATGACTCCGAGCCAATGGTCCACGCTTGTTCTTCGTCTCGATGGGGGCGGCTTAGCCTTCGTGTCGAGTCGGGTCTTCCTCAGCAGGCCATCTCCTCGAATGATATTCACACGGTGATGCCCTTTTATGCAGGGTGCTGATGGTTGATATCTGTGATTGTCCGGTGATAGCAACTTGTTTTTTCCCGGACAGTCAATGCTGCAGAATTTGGTATCATTATCAGTTAGCAAACAGCAATAACAATGTTTCGCAACCGACTTTCCTTCAACCGCGGTTTGACTAGTCAGTATGTATTCTTTCTTTAATGAGCTTACACGACGCTGATTTTTTAATTTAGTACCATTAATTAACTTATTATTTAGTAACATGTTTGTCCTCCCAGTGGTTTACCGCCTCATCGTGGCTGGAAGGTGTTCCTAGGTGTCGGACTGCGATGTACAGTGGGGTGATTCGTCCCCCCTCAGCCGGGTCTCCCAAGCTGAGAACGAGTCCGGCGTTTCCATCAGGAAGCCTAGCTAAGAGTAAACCAATACCAGGATCCGCAACCGTTCTGGTATCAATGTCGCATGGTGGCGAATCTTCCTCTGATCCGCAAGGGCTACGACTGCCCGTGGTGGTGAAGACCTCGGGCAAGCTTTGGCCAGGCTGACCTCGGAATTCCAGGGAACCACAATGGCTTCACCAGCAAATCTCCGAAAAATGGTGATTATGCTGGGACCCGTACAACCACTGAGGACAGGGCGTTCAAGTATCAAGTAAGTAAGTAACATGTTTGTCAGGTGAAATATAGTGTAATGTGGCATATAATAATAAATAATTGTATGCTGATGGATAAAGCAAAAAATTCTTCTATAATTTTATGCTGTTCTGAACATCATATATCCTCTTAGTATCAAAGATGTTTCGTCTATTGTTTAAAAACCAGCATTTGCTGTGTTTAAATCGCGGACGAGTTCGTGGTTTCTTAACTAGGCGAAGTCAATGGTGGTCCTTTAAGTGTTGAGCAGCGAGCAATTTCAGTAACATCACTCATGAGCTCAGCTAAAAGAAATCTACGCTGCAGCAGAGTTCGAACGCTAGTGTAGGACGAAGCTATCGCTCAAAACAGATTAAATTCTCAAAAGAACAATGTTCTAATCTGTTGTCCTCTTTTTTACAGCAATCGCGAGGTTGCTGTTCAGCACACCTTTACTTCCTTGCGAATATAACACATACAATACAACGGTAGCGGACGTTTCGGCAGCATCGTCTTGTTCAGAGCCTGGAAGGGTACACTAATATGTAATTTACTAGGTTAAAAGCTTCAACAACGCAAACAGAAAGATGAAAATCTGAACAATTACATGATCACCGTCTTCTCTAAAAATCCCACCGTTTTTTATGTTTTCCACCTAGGAAGAACAGCCGCTTTGAGTCGCATATGGTTGATTGCTGCACCACCCCATATCAAAAAATCATTTCTGAGATACGGGGCTAGATCACGCGTTATCTCAGGGCATTTCTTCCCTGCTGTCCATTCTCGGATTTTTGGAATTTATTCAAAAAGCCTCGAGAAATTTGCGCGTTGACGTTTTACTCTCCCGTGCGATGATAGTGACTTTTACATCAAAATCTTACACCAACGTTGTACACCAACGTGTCGAATGAGTCCACAATGCAAGCCATCCTCGAACTTCTTGTTGAACATGAAAGAAGAATAAATATGCATGGCTTGCCTATCCAGCAGCTTATGGCTCTCTTAAAGGAGTGCCTAAACTGCTCGATTTTCAGATGGTCTGGGAAATATTTCGCGCAAATAAAGGGGCTGGCAATGGGGTAGCGACTGACACCAAGTCTTGCCATTGCGTTTATGTCTAAAGTACCTCGTTCTCGGTCTCCGGCCACTACTCTACTGCAGGTACATAGACGATTGTTTTATCATCTTCTCTACGCAGGAGGAGATGGACAAGTGCTTCGAATTATTGAACGAGCAGTCTAAGTACACTAAGTTAACCCGGGAGAAACCGAGAAAAAAACTGGCTTCCGTTTTTAAACGTTCAAATAAACCTATCAAGTAGCGGTTACATGACAAAGTGGTACCGAAAGCCAAGTAACAAGAACATCCCCGTTCATATCCTTTCTTCCCACCCCTCACACACAAAGAGCGCGTTCGTGAGAAACATGTTTCGAACAGCCACCTCTGTGTGCACAAGTAGGGAACTAAAGGAAGAATCGCGCAACTTCGCTTGGGAAATAGCCATCTCCAATGGCTATGAAATGGTAACCACAAGAGATAAGTTTAGAAGGAGATCGACGCCCAAAACGAAGGATTTGGCCGAAACAAAATCCCGTTTTTTTTCTTGTCCTTCATTAGCGGTGAAATAAGTGTGGCGATAAAACGATACTTAAGAAGGGCAGATGTAGAGGAATCGGTAGCGACAGTTGAAATAGCACCGGATACTCTATGTCGACGGTTCATAGCCGCCTGTATGACCGTCTATGTGAAACATCAAATTGCGTAATTTGCCCTTAAGGCAGAGACGGTGACTGCATGAGTTCAGGCACGACATACCTGATCTCTTGTAATAATTGCGGAGATGAATATATTGGCGAAACGGGCAGACCTTTGTGCATCCGTATAAAAGAACACCTAGATGGCAAACGAAAACTAAGGAAAAGTGCCCCACTAGGCACGCATAGGATACAAAAACATAGCGGAGACGATTTTGAAGTAAAAGTCGCTATCACAGCACGGAAGAGTAAAACGTCAAAGCGCAAATTTGTCGAGGCTTTTTGGATGAATTCCAGATAACACGTGATCTAGCTCCGTACCTTCGCATCGACATTTGATGTGGGGTGGTGCAACAATCAACCATACGCGTCTCTAAGCGGCTGTTCTTCCTTGGTGGAAAACCGATAAAAACAGTAGGTTTTTCGAGAAGCCGGTGATCGTGTATTTATTGTTCAGATTTTCATCTTTCTGTTTGCGTTGTTGAAGCGTTTGACCTAGTAAATTACATATTCGTGTACCCTTCCAGGCTCTGAAGAAGGCGATACTGCCGAAACGTCCGCTACCGTTGTATTTTATGTGCTATATTCGCAAGGAAGTAAAAGTGTGCTGAATAACAACCTCGCGATTGCTGTAAAAAAGAGAACAACAGCTTTATAATCCAATGTCGAGGTTAATAGAAAGTCGATCTTGTGAAATGTTCTAGTCCTCATTTAAGCAAGCTAAGCCACTTAAGCAGCTCTGTCCACAAAAGAAAGCTTGTGGGATTTACTGAATCGCGTTCGAGTTGTATCCCAGTAAGAATGGAAACGTCACAGATTTAATTGCCATGGAAAATGAAGCGAAAGAACGTTTCTTTGGCCTGTTCATTCTCTGAACAACTTCGTAAGTATATTAATGATTTTCACCGACGGTTTCTAGTTACACATTTCTGGATCGTTGAGCTCACACAAGGTAGGTACAAAATCTTTTCTATGGCTAACGTTTTGAGGTCTTCGTCTTCTTCACAGTAGCGTTGATCCGAGTCGGTGGTCCACAACTGGTGGTTGTAGCGATGTGGGTGTTCGTTGCCTCATCGAGTCGAATCCACTGAAAGGAGTACAGCTTCAATAAAGAACTTCACTCAGCGGTGCCTTTTTATGTAGGAAGGGTGTTGATCGATTTCCGCCTCTGCCATGATTTACTGTGGAGGGCAATGCGTCCTGTAGCAGTCGGTACTTTATATGCTTGAACGTAGTGTGGCAATTAATGTCTCAAAACTACTATGGGACAACGACCAGCTGTGAACCATTGTCTTGGATCAACGCAGCCCAGAAGAAGGCGAAGATACCGAAAAGTTAGCCCAATAAAAGTTTTATGCCGAACTTGTGTCAGCTCAGTCATACAGAAAATTCTTGTTTATTGCCGCCAAGGTCTAGTTAAAGTTGGTTTTTAAGATAAGTTTTGAGTAAGTTTCCGAATATCTAAGCTCCTTAGAATGTTTTCTTTCCCGATAATTCTATGATATCTACTAAACTTGGCATTTGTAAGGCAACGTAACCACTAAGATGGTGTGTCCAGCGCTCTCTAAAACTATCGTAATTTAAGGACTTGCTGTTCCTTCTTCATTCCCTCTCTCTCTCTTCAGCTTCTTTCATATGAAGGGCCTGGAGCTAATTAAACGCATAACAATCCGGAACGTCGCTAGTTGGCACACGGTGATTGCCAGATTCGCAACGTGGTGCAATCTGTACAATCATGCGTGGCGCCACGAGTGGGCGATGTGATTGAGTGCAAGGCATTTCATTTTCACCGGTTTATTTTTGCCTCACCGAACATTTTTTAACCACAACCGTCGTTGGTGGTTGATAGTTTATCCAGATTATCATAAATTAGATGAAGACAAAAAAGAAAGAGTTACTCTGCACACTTAATAATTTACGAGAAAGCCTTTTTTTCCATTGGGTTCATTTCCGAAGGGTACTGAAGTTTGCACGAAAGCACGCCATTTAGCAATAATTCGCTTGAATATGAGATAGTAAGCTGTGCAGAGTCTTGTATAGATATTATTGAAGCATAGATATATAGCCGATGTCATAGAATCTACTAGTTAAATCGAGAAAATGATGATAGTCAATAAAGTGGGCGTCCATCGATGTGGATCATTCCAGTGAATCTTCGGAAACAGTTCTCAATTCTTTCTTCCTTAATCTTTCTTTGATATCTTGGGCTTAAGCTATTTTACGCTTAAAACACTTATTTTATGACCTATAACATTAATGCCACCGATCTCCTTCATATGAGGGATCTCGAGCCGGTTAGTAGCGAGGCTACGAGGCGCGTCCCCTAGGTGGCGGATAGGGGGTTAATCGCGGACCAAAAGCGACCTTTGCTTCCCTGAGACGCAGATGGATCCAGGGGATGGACTCCCTGTTTCTGCTACGCCGATTTGGCACATTCATTCTGTATTTGCTAGGCGTATTCATGCATGCGTGTGTGGATGCGCTCTCGCTTAAGCAGATTGTATTCTACGAGTCAATTCGGCCAAAAGCCTGCAATCAAGTGACAGGGAAGTATATGGGAGGCGGTTAGGGAGTCGCCTCCAACAAACAAGCTCCATGTCCACTCTGGGAGAGCATGGCAAGCTACCCGTGAGTATACCCAGCCCCCCGCGTTCAGAGCCCAGCAAGCTATACGTGGGTATCAAAATGCTAAACACAGTAAAAAAAACGGGCCTCATTCCCCTGACCCCGAAAGGGACCCCGATTTCGCAGCGTTGGGTAGGACGAATACAGAGAGGTTGCTAAAATCTCATGGCCAATGGATGCTGCCTGGATTACAGAGAACTATAGTGACGATCTGTACCAACAATGCACGTACACTTGCATCCGGGTCCTCGATAGAAGATTTGCTCCTGCAAGCAAGAAGGATAAGGTACGACGTCATCGGCCTGGCCGAGACGAGACGACGCTACCCATTCAACGCCGTCTATGACACCGGAGAAGAACTGTTCCTCGGAACATGCGGCGTTAGAGGAGTTGGCGGCGTCGGCGTTCTTGTCAACACGAGTTTGTCCATGAAAATCGATTCGTTCGAACAGCTTACAAGCCGAATCGGACGTTTACGATTAAAAAGATGTGGATCAATACCGGCTTTGATAATCTTCGTCGTTTACGCCCCGACATCAAACTATGACTAAGAAGAAGTCGAAGCGTTTTATACGGGCTCAGAGAAGTTCTACAGAGAAGACCATACATTTTAAGGATTGGAGAATTCAACGCCAAGATTGGACCAAGAAGATCGTCTGAAGAACTTCACATTGGGACCTATGGATTAGAATGGAACGAACAGGGTGAGCGGCTATCTGAGTTTATCATGGCGACTAAAAACCATCCATGGTTACTCGCTATTCCAGAAGCCTCAACGCTGGACGTGGGAGTCTCCCAGTGGAGGGAACCATAACAGAAACGGACCACATCATAGTGAATAGAAGGTTTTTGCCTAACCGATGTCGCTGTTGTCCCGAAATTCTACATGGGATCAACCACCGTCTCCTTCGTGCAAGATTCTATTTCACGCGGAAAGGAGAAAAAGCCGCTAAATTCGAAAAACCGAAGTCCCAGAACCACCGTAAACTGGGACTTATTCAATTCATTAGTCGACTGTTGGGAAGATGCCGTTGTCGATAACATCGACGAATAATATGATCGGCTCATTCAACATCTTCACGTTAGCGCTATGAAAGCTAAGAGTTCGAACATCACCAAGAGACGTCTCTCTTCAGAAACACTCGAGCTGATACGCCAGCTTGGAATTGCACGAGCTCCAGGCAACCGCGAACTTACGTCCGAACTTGCAAAAACAACGCAAACAGGCGATAAAGGAAGATCTTAAAGAGAGAAGAGCAGCATTAATGATCGAAGCTGCAGAGGCTGACAAAAGCATTCGCAAAGCCCATCGAAGCTTCGCCAATTACGAGACCAAGATGATTGCACTCCGATGCCCAGACGGAACAGTTACAGCGTCCAGAAAGGCAATGGAGAAAATAATTCACGAATACTACTCAGATCTCTTCGATAGCCATGTCCACCTTCCATCATATGAAATAAAGGACGATGGATATGTTGTACCACCTGTTCTCCCTTTCCGAATTCCGATATGCCATTTCGTCGGTGAAAAACCGAACAGCACCAGGTCCGGACAGGGATAAGATCAGAACACCTGAAGAACGTTCCGTCGGTCCGCGTAAACACACTGGCTAGGCTCTTCACACATTAACTGCCCTGAATGCATGGTCCTCACTCAGTGGATGACCAGCAAGACCGTGCTATTGTTCAAGAAGGGTGACCTATGCGATATCGGCAACTATCTCCCTATCTGCTTGCTGTCTGTCGTCTACAAACTTTTCACTCGAGTCATCCTAAGCAGGATTGACAGAACAGTGGAGGAAGGGTAGCGATGTGAGCAAGCAGGGTTTTGAAAAGAATTTAGTACGATGGACCACATCCACACGATAACAAGCTCAGTGAAGTATTGCGAGAGTACAAAAGACCGCTCTGTCTCACTTTCATCGATTTACAGAAGGCCTTTGATTGGATTAAGATAAAAGCAGTAACGGGAGCCCGTGATAGTCAAGGAGTCCCCACTCAGTGCGTAAAGATTGTTCGTGAGCTGAACAAAAATTTCGCAACCAAGATTTCACCATTCTACAACGATACTAACACTGACGTCCGAAGAGGGGTTAGGCAAAGCGATACCATCTCGCCAAAATTATTTACCGCTACCCTTCAGAACGTCATGCGAACATTGGAATGGGATAATATGGGAGTGAAAATCGATGGTCGGCAGTTACAATATCTTCGCCTTGCTGATGACATCGTCCTTATAACACCAAACATTAGTCAAGCGGAACGTATGCTTGCTGACTTTGATAAAGCCTGTGGAAAGATTATCAACTAAATCTTACAAAAAACGATGTTCATGAAAAACAGATTGGTTTCGTATGCTCCCATTCACGCTGTAGGGAACGAATATCTCCGAATGCTTCATTTATGTCTATCTAGATCGGGAAATCAATGTGATGAACGACTTAGCTCCAGAGCTGAGCAGAAGGAAACGAGCAGCTTGGGGAGCTTTCAAGAGCTTCGAGGATGTAGTGAAGAGGACAAAGAACACCCGACTCCGTGCCCACCTTTTCGACTCAACAGTACTTCCTGCTCTAACGTATGCGTTAGAAACCTGGTCGCTGCGCAAACAGGATGAAAGATCACTCAGCGTTATCGAACGCTCAGTCAAAAGGACGATGCTAGGAGTATCCCGTTTCACACAAGTAAGGGATGGGATCCGAAGTTCCGACCTGCGTCAACGATCAAAAATCAAAGATGCCGTCCTGCACGCCAAACAGTCGAAGATAAGGTGGCCCAGACACCTAACGAGTATGAATGACAACCGATGGATAAAAGCCGTTAGTGACTGGATTGCCAGTGGTGTTAAACGCACTCTAGGAAGACCGCCGACTCGATGGTCAGAGTTCTTCACGAGAAGCAAGCCTAGAAGAAAGATATGATGCTCGACGAGTCCCTAGAGCGAGCAGAACCCCCTGAGCCACTCTTGCATGTAACGGGGAAAAATGGAAGATTTACTGGCACCCGCTCGAGTCACTCGGCGATCAACGGGACTACAGGTGATACAGGTGATGACATTACTGTGCGTCTCGTTATCGTGTGGATGATGTCTATACGCTGAATTCTTTTCGAAACTTTGCTTCCTGAGATGACTGTCCTTCGTTCAATGTTCTGCCAATCCTGTTTAGGAAAACCCGTGTTAAGAGTTTATATACGACAGAAAGGAGGCAGCCTGCACCACCATATCTGTCGATGTATCGTGGATCTTCCTCCTTGCGCAGCAATTGATCATATAAGTCCTCCATTCACTGGGAACCTCACATTCCCTCAGGTACCGTGTGAATAGCTGTGAAGTGTGATGATGAGAAATGATGGAGCACTCTTCATATTTTTGAGCAGAACCCTCTCCCGACCGGGTGTTAGACGACTTTTCACTGAAGAATTAGAGTGTCGATTTCCGAAGGGAGAACGGGTAGAATGGCATATCCTTCGTTCTTTATTTCCGTATGAGGGCACGAAGACGTGGCTATTGAAGGGATCCGAGTAGTAACTGTGAACGAATTTCTATATTGCCTTTCTGGACGCTGTAACTGTTCCGTCTAGGCGTCATAGTGCAATCAGGTTGGTTTTCTAACTGGCGAAGCCTCGGTGGGCTTTGCGAATGCTTTTTCCCAATCTCTGCAGCTTCGACCACCACTGCTACTCTTCTCTCTTTAGTATCTTTTTTATCGCCTGTCTGCATTGTTTTGCAAGTTCGGACGTTATTTCGAGGTTGCCTGCAGCTCATGCCATTCCATGCTGGCGTATCAGCTCGAGTGTTCCTGGAGAGAGACATCACTTGGTGACTTTCAAACTCTCAGCTTCCATTGCGTTAAAGTGAAGATCTTAGAAAAGCCGGTCGTATTCCCCATCACTGTGATCAACAACGGATTCTTCGTAAAAGCTGAATAATGATCTAAATAAATCCCAGTTTACGGTGGTTTTAGCAATTCGTCTTTATGACTCGGCGACTTTCTCTCTTTTCCGCCAAGAATGTAACCCTGCGCGAAGGAAGCGACTGTCTGATAAAATATGCAATTTTGAGACAACAGCGGCAACGGCTATGCAAAGCCTTCGATTTTCTTCGACGTGATCTATTTCATTATTATGCACTCCAATAAAACCTCCCCTCCACAGTCAAAATTGAAAGTGAGATTTTTTGTAGATTACCACGAATAGTCTTGGTGGTTATGATGGACTCAGGCAACGTATCATCCTACTCGTTCCATTCATAAATTCCTATATAGAGCATTACTGTTCTCACATAGAATCAACAGTTTACAATCAACTATCAATAAACATGTTTTTTTTCAATAATAAGCTAACTCGAGGTTGATAGAGAGGACTTTATTGGGCAGACGTTTCGACGTCTTAGCCTTTTTCAGAGTCAGAATGACCCGAGTCGATTGACCCTGATACCAAAATCTACTTGACATCACTTACAAAGCAAGCTTCTAAATGCTGAGAGCAATTTGCTTAGTGAGGCATAGTACATACAATACACACATAACACGAACTACGTATCATGTGTGCCCATGCAATAGACGTGGATATTCTCTTACAGCTGTTTAGTTTCCAACATACCGAAAAGTCAGTGTGGTGGAAGGTTTTCATTCGAATCGCGGAGGAGATTAGATTTTTGTGCAACCAACCAGAAATTAGGCGCCACTCAATCGGCAGGACGGCTATGAGCCGCGCTTCGCGAATAACCTAACGATGGTCCTCCAAGCACAGTAAAATTAGAGCAAACTTCTAACAGAAAAGTAAAAAATAGCCTACCTCAAAGGATACAAGTGAGTTGCGCTTGCGGTTGACCAAATTTGATGGGGTCAGCCTCAGTGGCCGTAAATAGGGACCGATTAGAAAAAAGAACAGTTAGCTCTCTTTTCATATAGGTCTTAGTGTTTTCTCATCACCTAGTAGACCAAAAAAACGTAACACGAAGTGTGAAATGGAAAAAGAAAAGCTTCTTAGACAAGTACAGAATAACTCAATCAGTTAAACCTCGTTTCTTTAAAGATAAAATGCTTGACATACTCGTTGTCAACGGTGATACAACGTGATCTAAGCGGATTTATTGGTTGCTTTGTCAATCGTCCTCAAGTGGGAGCGTTTACTGATGCCGACTTATCCACTTTTTCTTCTCGAGCTGACTTCAGTGTTGCCTTTCATCCGTACCAGCTCGCTCCAGTTGTTGCTCATTTATGAACAACAATGTAAATTCTTTAAAATCACCTCTTTATTCCCTTATTTTGCCCGTCCCTGACCTCTTTAAGCTTTGTTTTTTGTCTTTACCAATGTGCATATTCAGTTAGTGGTCATACCAACTACTAATCAGTAATGGCGTTAGCTTTTCAGCGTTGGGTCTATTATTATTGTTGTGCCCTACTTACTACTACCGAAGAAGGCGTTACTGCCGAAACGTCAGCTTTAACGGAATAAAGAATAAAGTAACACGTGTTTGCTCAACAAGAATATCGCGTGCTACTATTGATTTTTCACTTGCTTACTTACTTATTGATTTTGTCTTTCTTCCCCATTTCCTTCTCCATTCCCACTGTATCTCATCTCCTTTCCTTCTTACTCTTCTCCTCTCCCCCCTCAAAATCGATACTCGTTGTGTGCACTCTTCCACTGCTTCGATGTTTTTGTTCCCACTGATCATCTGTCAACAAAACTACACTCTCTCACCTGACCATCGGTAATGTTTTACATTTTTCTCTAATATTTTGAGAATATTTTATTAACACTGCTGTCAAAATGGAGTGAAATCTTCCAAGAAACGGAGAAATACAAAGTAAACAAAATGTTACGGCCAGTCTCTGTTTTCGACTTGACCCATGTTTTGTTATGCCATCCGGTTTGAGAGTGACAAGTTTTCCATACATCGGCATTGGATCGGTCGCCTTTGTAAACATTATCAATACAAGTAGTAATATACATGCATATGTATATCTATAAACATGTATATATGTGTATGTATGTACATAATATTGTATTTACTGCCACACTGTGCTTACATATTTTTTATTTCCTTATTTATTTCTGCTGTTTTATTTCCCTATCCCTGTGTTTTTTGTATTTCTTCTACTTTCATTTCTCTTTCCTTCCTATTAGAACATCATATATGCGGGCCCACACGCTGGGTCGTCTGTTCGATCCCGCTCTCGCCCTCACCAAGACCTCCATTCCTGCGGAGTCGGTAACTCCGCACTAGTGTCTTCGCGAGAGGATAGAACTCTGGTCCTATTTATCACAAGCCTCCTGGAATTATTTTATGCATTCATTTACCTCCATAATGCCTCGAATGGAGTTGAAAGCATGGCGCATTGGTCATGTTAAGGAAATGGCCGAGGTCGAGTACTTCCACTCCTTGGTTGTATTACTTAGGATTTTGAATATATTATCATATATTACTACAGCGATGTCGAGATATTTGCAAAACATCGACGTCAGGCTGGATTCGAACCCTCGATAGACATCGCCGGACGCCCTTGCTTTGCCTTTCTCTCAGCCAGTTTTTTGCTCTAGCCGTGTCATCAGCAATCAACGGGAATGATCTGAGGAACACAAGTCGGTATCGAACCTAGTTAAGCCGAGGCTGCTGTCGAACTTTTTATTTACTGCCTACTATTTTTTTTCTCATGGTCACATATTTTCCTTATTCTTCTATCATTTAATATCTGTCATTTATTTTTTGCTACCATACACGATCTAGTTAGCAATCGACTAGCTCGGGTGCTTACCAATAACATCTTCATTTCTCCCCATTGCACACCAGAGCTCTAGAAGGGATAAAGAAGCGATCATATTTTTGATCGATTCCCCTTTTTTTGCGATCTTTGGCAAGAGATAACCACGAATAGCTCAAAGAACTCTGCAGTGACACAAGGTCACTCTTAGCCAACCTTCCGGATCGAAATGTTGAGGTTCTAAGGTCGCGAACCTTTGCTACTTCGTGAAACCATGCTGCACGTTTCATTTTGGTAGTCAAAAATTTCCTTCAGCTAGGTTTTTGTTGCCAGGGTACAATTGATAACACCGAATGGACAATAAACCTATATCCTACCTTGCAGTAAGCCAGTGCAGTAAGCCCATTTAGGGAGAGAAAGGCGAAAGGAAGAGACTTATGCTGTTTGCAGAAAGATCTGACAGGAAATTACAAACTATTTAATCAATTAATTACAATTTTAACTCCAAAAACTGAAATAAAACGCCTTTCTCTCCCTAAATGGGAAGCTATATAATCTAAAGCAATTTCCTTTGTCTCAAGCTGTTCCCAGTCTGAAACACTGTTCACAGCGAACAATAAACTAGTTAATTACTTCGGTACTCGTATATTTCGTCTTCATGTGTTGCCCGGAACCTAGTACATTTTCCATCCGTTTCTTTGGCTTGCAGTTGTCGTCCATTTGGTGGTTTGACTGTAGCACGATGGGAGAAGCGAATCTCATGCCATCGTCTGTGAAACAACTGCCGCCGCGCCTACAGCTGATGGATTTTAGTTACGAGCACGTCCACCCAACGTATAAATGGTCATCTTAGGAGGATCCTGAATCATTGTATTCCACGCTATAGTTCATTCCTTCCATCTGCGGTCTGGTCTTCTTATTATGTGATGGGCCCATCTGTGTCTCGCTATCGATGTGTTCCTCAAAGGTCTCGAAGATGAGATGGATTTCGAAAATCATAGTTTCGCTTTCCTGCTACATGTTATGCATGGCGGTTATATTTCAGAGGACGTCGTTCAAGCACTCCGTGGGTGGTGCGCAGATTTCTTGACGTGACGAGAGAGTATCAGCACATATCTCTGCTGCATAAGAGAGTGTTGAGAGGAGTGTTTAATTGAAAAGTGAGCACAGAACAGCCACCTCTGTGTGCACAACCAGGGAACTAAAGGAAGAATCGCGCGACTTGGCTCGGCAAATAGCCATCTCCAATGGCTACGAAATAGTAACCACACGAGATAAGTTTAGAAGGAGAGCGACGCGCCCAAGAGAAACACTTGGCCAAAAGAAAGTCCCGTTTATGCTGCCCTTTATTAGCGATGAAGTAAGCGTAGCGATTAAACGATGCTTAAGAAGGGCAGGTCTAGAGTAATCGGTAGCGATAGTTGAAATAGCACCGGCTACTCTACGTCGTCAGTTAGTTCGTAACTGCCTGTATGACCGTCTATGCGAAACAACAAATTACGTAATCTGTCCTTACAGCAGGGACGGTGATTGCATGAGTTCAGGTACGATATACCTGATCTCTTGTAATAATTGCGGAGATGAATATATTGGCGAAACGGGCAGGTCTTTGTGTATCCGTATAAAAGAACATCTAGATGGCAAACGAAAACTAAGACAAAGTACCCCACTAGGCACGCATAGGATACAAAAGCACAGCGGAGACGAATTTGAAGTAAAAGTCAATATCCTTGCGCAGGAGACTAGAACACCAGCGCAAAAACTTCTTGAGGCTTTTTGGATAAATGCCAAAAACCCTACAATGAATAGCAGGGATGAATGCCCAGAGGTCATACACGACCCTGACCCCCGTATGTTCGCATCAATTTCTGATGTGGGATGGTGCGGTCATCAACCTTATGCGACTATAATCAGCTGTTCTAATCTTCCTCATTGGAAGGCACGTAAAAAAACGGTGAGTTTTTTTCGAGAAGCTGTTGTTGTAAGTGTCATTGGAGCGCTTGGCCTAGTAAATTGTATGTCAGTATACCCTTCCAGGCTCTGAAGAAGGCGATACTGCCGAAACGTCAGCTACTGTTGTATTGTATTGTGTTTTTCTATGGAAGTAAATGTATGCTGTTTAATAACCTCGCGATTGCTGAACAAGAAAACGACGCAGTGAGCACAGATTTCCGGGTCCTTTGGTTGGTTGGTAGCTTCTTTGAGAAGCCAGAATGCGACACATTCTATTCTCCTTCTTCTGTCTAATTCCTCCTTCGATAAACAGAGTGGCCATGTAACTGCTAAAGTGGAGCAGGCCGATTCTTGTGCGATAAGTTGTACTACGCGAGAACGTGTCGTACAACGATCGGGCTACTCCACTTTATGATGCATCTGCTGAGAAGCGTGACCGGGTGTTGGCATGGATCTATGGATAAATGGCAGACTTTACACACGGTTTACGAAAAGGTGCAGTATAGGGTATTTTCGGAACTACGCTTCGCTGAGGATTATAAAATGAAAAAAATTGCATTGATCAGAAAGAAAACCCTGTAGGGATACCATGGAAATGGGCGGAGCATTTTCGTCCTAGCATGAGATGGCAAAGGATATTATGAAATCGTTATGAAGGCGATCGAGAAGAGGCAGAGGATAAATCCGTATTAGATGGCAGTAATAAGAGTAGAGATGAGGGGAAGAGTAGCGCAGTGGTTAGTGGTTTCGTCGATCAGGAAGCGAAAGCGCTAGCACGATTCCCAACGCTTTCCTCCAGTCTATGTGGGAACGTCTTAGCCTGGCTATCCCCAAAATTGCTAGGAGATTCGGCTCGACCATCATCAATCAACAGCCGAAACAACACGCGAAATATCTGAAACCATTGTGGACCATGATACGAGGAAAACGAATTGACTGGAAGAAGTTCTGGGATCCGCACAGTGGATGTGATAAAGGGGCATGTTAAATGTGAAAAAAATAATCCTAGAACATTATACAACTACAAGGATGCTAAAGATAGCACTTCGAATCCACGATAACCTTTCCCGAGGTCTCACTTGTTATCCATTGCAACAACCAAGGCGTTTTCTTTTTACTCTTCCTCATCCAGTTTTTTTACTCTAAGGGTTCTACTAGCAACCAGTAATCAACGAGAATGATCTTGAGAACGCAGTTCAGCAGTGAACCCAGATAAGGTGAAGTTGAAGTCAAAATTACAGTGTTTTAACTTTTATTTAGCGCCTGTTATTTTCCATGACAGTGTATCAATGAGATATACAAGTAATTGATCGACTTTTTTTATAGCGTTGATCAGTCCTTTAGGATTACATCATCTACTGGACTCCATTATGTAAACATGATTGGATGCATATCTGACTAAAACAATGACTTTGAGGGCTTACTAATGCATGCAGTTAGTGTTTTCGTCCTCCCAAACAAGTCAATTATTAATTTACCAATTCTGAAGAGAGCGCATGATTAGCTCAGAGCGCGGGATTGAACCAGCCTCCATGAGCATTACCGGTGGACACTTTCAACCTCTACGCTACACCCGCCTAGCTTTTACACATATGTAGTTATAGTTACGCATGCGTTGTTGGCTAAGTAAACTTGCGTTTGTGCTCAGTCGGAGTACTGTGACGGCTTTGGGACTGGTTCACTGTCCACTCCACAAAGAAAAGCAGCTTCCATGACGAAAGAGGTGAACAACCCATCAGTTGTATGCCCATTGTGATTAGTATGCTGAGCGACAGAGTCTAAGCCCCCACATATCTACAATCCGAACAGGGATGAAATAGAGCATGATAGCATGAGTACGGAAAATCTTTTAGGATCTCAATGGTTTTTTGCTCTTTTCTTTTCGTTGGAAGAAGAGAGTGCCTCAAAATTTGGGCAAAAATCGTCTCATGAAGTGAAGTTTTCCTGTTTAACCGACTCCTAGTAAATTGCCGTTGTTAGCACTTTCTTAGATTTTTAAGCTAGCACGATTTTCTTCAAAAGCTTTTATTCAGCTAACGTTCCAGCGCTTTCACCTCCTTCAGTGTCGGGATGACCTCGGTCGATTGTCAAAAGCCGTTGGTCTTTGTGATGTGGTTCTTCGCAGTCGCATCGAGTCTTTTGGAGCGGGCACAGCTCGAATGAAATATCTGCACTTGCCGGACCCTTTTATAATTTTTTTTCGGCGGCAGCTCATCTTAAAGCAGTCGGTATTATACCACCTTGCCCATAGTGCCGTTTTTAACATCAACATTTAACTCTTAAGAGTATGTCCTGCTCTTTCGCCAAATTTAAAGCTGTAAAAAAGAGTTTTTGAGTAAACCAGAACCTCTTCTTAGGTGTTGTTTTACGAGCCATAGGCAGTTATCAACTTAGGCCTAAGCATGCAGAGCTCCGTAGAGAGAGACAACAGAATATGAGAGGACGTGGGACATTAATACTAGTTAGAAGCTAAAAGTTAGGGAGAGCATTCGCAAAACCTACTGGAACATCATCAACTAAACAGTAAAGGTGACCTTTTTTCCGAAATTCGAAAGGAATAGCAGATTTGAAAAGTCACCTGGGGTCGTCACATCTCGTATTCCTACCTCTTCAAGAGTCTCATCTACCTATCATTCATTTTATTCTAAGAATATTCGCTAATGAAGGACCTGATCGAAGTCGACAGCTGTCATACAATTTGTTGCTTGAAAGCTTTTACCCAAGTCATTATCAATAGAACTCACGTGATGAGCGACTGACAGTCATAAAGGCACGGACGGTTTTCAAAACTACACAGTATTATGGTAATATTCTCACGATTACGAAGCTTATTAATGTGTTAGAGAATTTAAGACGGATCGTTGTCTGACTTTAGCATTATGCCCTTCATAAACGCATTCAATTCAACTGCAAAGGAAACCATAATGAAAACTTTGCGTAACTAAGACGTCCCTAGCTATTAATTGCAAAAGATTGTGCATAAGAACTTGATTGACCTGCAAATGGCATCGAACTGCAGACCGTTTCACATTAACGATGCTTATCCACATAACCCTATCCGGTCACATTTTTTTGATTTAGGCTTCGCCTTCTTTCTCATTTCACAGTTACTTGTGTACTTGATCATCAACGGTACCGTTAACCTTCGTCAGTTTTTGTTGCGAAAAAAAGATGATTTTCTCCTTCAGATGATAAACTGGACTGAACTACCAAGCGAGATTATCAGTGCCGTATGTGACTATCTAAGTTATTCCGAACGTCGAACGTTGGCGATGGTAAATCATCGTTGCGCACAGATCGTCAACGCGCGACGTGAGAAATTCGCCGGCATCATCGTACGCGGAATGCCGTCCATTAATGTGAGCAATGGGTTTTTTTCCTTTAATTAGAGCTTTTTCTTTACAAGCCAATAATACCTTTCATCAATGTCGTCAGCTGTAACAGCTTTGACCATTCATCATGTAAATCGAGGTGACAGCGGTGGAATTTCTCTTCATCCCGAGCCGGAGCGGCTAAATGGACATCATGGGGGCACAAACAGCTTCGTACCCTTAAGGCTATTCATTTTTACAGCAATTTGCTAGAATGTGGGCAAACTTGCCACGCCTTATCACGAGGTAGGTCTATTCTTAGCTGGGCTTATTTGTGGAAACCTGTACATCGTTCCCCGACGTTCAGCCTGGAAAAATCACCTCAGGAACTGCACTGGCAGTATATCATTGAAAAATTTTTTTTATTCCTCTATTTTATTTTTTTGTTTACATGACCCGTCGTCGCAACTACAGTGCGGAAACCAGTATTTCTTGCATTCGATTCGTTTTCCACCACACATTATCGACGCGGGTCTTCAAATATTTTGCCTGTTCATTCGGCTACTGCTTGAGGGTGTCGTCTTCCTTATGAATGTTGTAGACTCCCTGGTGGAGACTGCTTTTTTTGCGATCTTGGACTTAGTCGACCTGACGTGTTTTCATATGGATTGGAGGAAAGCGTTGGTGACGAGGTTGCACCAGCGCCTTGTTCTTTGATGGAGTGCATCGCTAGCCATTTTGCTATCCCCGTTATATTCATTTATTTGCATGAATATCTGAATATCTCTGTGGTAACAAAGAATATTGTCGGCTTGCAATACTCTGGACCGCAGGTATCTGCGATGGGAACGACCGCGCTATTGCCCTTTCCGGGGACTAATGCATTCACCACCACACCGTGCGGGTCCTTTGTTTCGCCTGTCTCTTAGCTAGTTCTATCGACCATCAGCAATCACCCGTCAACGGATTTGATCTGGAGAATCCTAATCGGCAGTGATCCCATTTAAGCTGAGGCTGTAGTCGAAATCACAAAGTTAACTTTTTATTTACTGCCTATCACAATTTTTCACGGCAAGGTATTATGTGTGACACAAAAAGGCGCGTGTGGCGCAGTGGTCAGAGGCGCCCTGCAACACACACGTGGAATCGCTCACCGCGCTTATGGCTCACCAAGCCTTCCATCCCTCCGGGTTCGGCAAATTGGTACCAGACTTGTCAGGGAGGATAGCAGCACTGGCTCGATACATCGATAAGCCACCGCGAATCATTGTAAAGGCCAGATATGCAGATATTCAGTCACCTCCAAAAATATTTAATGAAGACGAATGCACGGCACATCCTTCAGGGATTGGTCAATGCCGAGAGCTTTATCCTTTTTTTTACAACCACAATGATGCTGGACCCTCGTGGTGTGATGGTGAACGCGTTAGCCCCTGTTAAGGGTACTAGGGCGCTCGTTCCTTACCGCATACAGCTGCGGTCTGGAGTTTTGCAAATATCTCAGCATGACTGTGGTTGTATCACACATAATACCCTGCCGTGAAAAATTGTAATAGGCAGTAAATGAAAAGTTAACATCGTGATTTGTCAGTTGCCTTAGAATTGTCGTGCTGCGTATTCCACCGAGGACTGTCACCGGACTTTATGGATCGGAAGGAAATTTTTCCATTTTGTGATTAGCTCTCTACTAGGGTGTTGATCAATGTCGACAAAGGATCGATCCCTAGCTTGGCTGGTCAAAATATTGAACTGCTAGTCAGCTTAAGAGGCCCGGCTATGGGATAAACAGTCTGCTGTTCGTCGCAATTCGAAACGCAGAACTATCACATAGCCACGACGTGCTGTAAATAATTGATGGGGGAATTCTCATGGTTAGTTATTACACTAGAGATACCATCACTACCATTTTTACAGTGTTAAATGTACTTTATAGTATTATTTTATTGACGTGGCGTTTGGTGATGGTTCACGTCTACGAAAGGAGTTTAGTACAACGTATTGTGGTACGACTGATGTGAAAACGGTGTTAACGAATCGGTAAGTGAAGACTGACCCAAGCAAAAAAGAGTTCCATTATATTCTGGTGATTGTTTTTCTTGCAGCTCAAACCCATTCGGATGTTCATCTACTGGTCGAGTAAGGAATGTGTCACCATTTCAGTTAATGAGTGCCTATTTTAAACGTATCCTTAGACGGAGTATGGTAGATACGCTGTATATTGGGTTGGTAAGTACTTCGTTTTGGTTTGATTAAAAGTTTTCCACATAGCGCGTCACAGTTTCTACTAACCTAAATTTACCTCTATTTTTAAGGACACGTGTGGCGCAATGGTTGGAGGCGCCACTGCGACACACCCGCGGAGTTGACCCCGCGCCCATGCCTCACCAAGCCTTCCATCCCTCCGGGGTCGGCAATTTGGTACCAGACTTGTCTGGTAGGACAGCAGCACTGGCTCGATACGTCGGTAGGCTACCGCGAGTCATTGTAAAGGCCAGATATGCATTCAGTCACCTCCAACGATACTTAATGAACTCGAATGCATGGCGCACCCCTCAGGGATTGATCAACCCCCCGAGAGCTTTATCCTTTTTTATACCTCTACTTTATGTTTACTGGTAAGCTATTCTCATCGCTACCGCATTTTTTTTACTTTACACACAGGTTTTTTTTATAAGAATATAAAGGACAAATCTTCTGTCATTGGTCAGTTCCTGAGGAAGTTCACGGCATTCAATTTCACCAAGCATCGCGGAGGTGATTGTATGCATATCTGACCTGTACAATGAACTGCAAGCCTATCGATCCTATCGATGCATATTTCTCCCTAGGCAAGTTTGGTAACAACTGACGAGCTCCGCAAGGATGGAATGCTTGATGAACACTGGAGCGAGATGGAGATCAAACAGCCACCGATCCAGTGTTCACTACTGGATCTTCTAACCGCTGCCTTATAAGCGCCCGTTTTGTTTTCTATTCACTGGTAAACTGTGAGAACTTGGCATGTTAATCGTTCCTATTTGATCCGCTAATCAGGAATCGCAGCCATTTTGAAAAACCCTAGTCGCAAGCCAACAAACCGATTTCACCCATAGTGTCAGCTGACTGTTTACACTGCGGTCGTGAGAACTACGGCCTTATAACCCAATCAACAAAGAATCGTAGTTGCCTCTGTAGATGATGGTTGCAAGACAACGAATCAGATGGAAGATGCACTAGATTTGCACCACGTTTAAGGATAGTTCTTCTAGGTAATCAATTAACATGTTAAGTAATAATAATAGTAATAATCCTCCCAACGGTTTACCACCTCATCGTGGCCGGGAGGTGTTCCGTTCCTGGGTATCAGACTGCGATGTACAGCGAGCGATTCACTCCCTGGCAGGGTCTCCCAACCTGAGAAGGAGTCCGGCGTTTCTATCGGGAAGCCTAGCTAAGAGTAAACAATACCAGGATCCACCACTGTCGTGGTATTAAAGTCGAATGGTGGCAAATCTCTCTGTGATCCATAAGGGCTGCGACTGCCTGTGGTGGTGAAGACGTCGGGCAGACTTTTGGCCATGCTGACCTTGGGATTCCAAGTAACCACAATGGCTTAACCAGCAAATCTCCGAAAAATGAAGATTATGATACGGCCCGAACAACCAGTGAGGACGAGCCATTCAAATATCAAGTAATAGTAGTTATAATGTAGTGTGGTAATGGAGATGAAGAGAGTGTATCTGCGTCCCGCATTGTAATGCACGGTAGAGAGTTCATTTTTACTGCAAGATCATTGTCTATTTTATGAAAATGTTCAACATCATAGAGAAGCTTGACTTGGAAAGAATCAATGCTAATAATTTCTGCTGCCCTTCAGGAAACGAGGCCGTTGTAAGATGCAAACCTATTTCCGGCATACTGTGACGGGTGTGCTAGCAGGAAACGCCCTAAAACAATCGTGATATTCTGATGATTGAAAATTACCAAATTAGCAAATATCAGTTGGATAACGATAGTACGGATAGTACGGTGGTCCATGGCTTTCAAGAAAACGGATCAACTTCAACTACTTAAGTAACAGCCGTTGAATAGGATATCTTCCAGTCGCAAAGCTTTGGTGGATATCTCAACTGTGGTAATGAGATTCAGGCTACAAGCCTGTAAACTTCAATATTTTCTTCGAGAACTGGAAAAAAATCTGCCCAGGTTACAGTTTCATGAAATATTCTTGGTAATTGAGTGCGAAGTTGTCAATAACTTGTTATCGTTACTGTCTAGAAAGTTAAGTAAAGAAAGCTCGGTATCTGGAATAAATAGGAATCTTAATAGGGAAAAGTTCGCTTAAATTTATTATTACTAGTTGGTGGAAACAAGGTTGGGGGTAACGCATTGTTAGAGACGCCGAATCTGTTTGAAAACTGTAATCCCGTTAGTTGTCCAGTCTCTTAGCTGGGGGATTCGCACGAATGTCTCTTTTTTCCTCCGTGCTCTTCCTTTCCTGTCAGCTTGGGTAACGTTTCTGTCAGGAGAAGATGGTGAAGGTGTGACAATGCAGTGGACCATTCCCATATACTACAACTACATACTTAAAAAGTGATTTTTCAAAATTTTTTAGAGAAAAATGTTCGTGGAATTTAGGTCGGCGCTGTGCCATTGTTAAAAGTCGTTGATTGTCGAGCATTGAATATTGTTCTACCAGAGGAATTGGTTGATAATGATGTTCGACTGAAATCTGCTCATCAAACGAAAATGACAAAAGTGCTTTGAACGAGAAGATAAACGATCTTGAGATCTCAAAAAACAATCCATTCTCATGAATTCTTGGTTTTAGTGCATTATTAGAGTTTTTACAAAATCATTGAAATGGGCTAGTTGGTATATTTCCTCATAAGCATCGAGTACGTTTCTGCCTTATTATAAGCATTACTCTTTTTTTCATTTTCCTCTTTTTCGTTCTGCAGAAGCGATAGCCTGTTCAGAAATCGATCTTTACTTTCCGTTCGTACTTTGAAACAAACGCATGCGGGTATTTGACTTCAGATTCTCAGCAATCTGCTTTCTCAATTTCTAACTCTTATTTACTAGCTATCAATTTTTTTACTGCATGGTATAGTGTGGAATACAGCCACAATGATGTTGAGATATGAGGAAAACCGAGAAACCTAGGTGAGCTTCGAACTTACGATTACTCTTTTCGGATGCCCACGCGTTGTTCAAAGCGCCAACGAGGCCTTTGTTTTGCCATTCTCGCAGTTGATTCATGTTGACGGACGACTGCTGTTAGCATCGTTAGGGTTAAAAATTGGCAGAAAGAAAGACAAATCGAGGCCCTCGGTGGTAAAGTGAATAACAGATGAGCTTCCGAAAATATCGCGGGTTAGAAGCTCATCAAGGGTTCCAAATCTGCTTTGTTACGGACTTTTCAATCCAGAATTTCATTTCTAAAGAACGATATTATGCCTAGGAATTATAGAAGAATCCTCTAGAAAATTTGATTCTAATGACATAATGACCCTTGTCCTTTAGAATAGTCTGTATGGATTGAGATAAGTAGTATATTGAACATAAGATTTTTTGGTTCGAATTATGCTTAATAGTACCACAATAATGCTGAGATATAACCAAAACTCGGAACCTCATGTCAGCTTCGAATATACGATTATCCTTCCTGGGAGTCATATCTCAACATCATTGTGATTGCCTTTCACATAACACCCTTCCAAAAAAAGTAATATCCAGCAAACGAAAGTTTATCATTGTCTCAATAGTTTTAAAAGTTATTTTTAAATGTAACAAAGCTTGAACTGAGTTAAATCCAGAATCGATCTGTTAACTCTTTCCATCTGCTGATCTTCTTTTATAGATGGAAAATGTGGTGTTCACGTCAGCTGTAAAAGCTAATTGCTCTTCTGATAATTTGCTAAAAGTGAATACAGATGATCTTGAAAGGCTTATGTTCTTTTTTGACTACAAAACTTTTCTAATGTTCAAATGAATGGGTTCCATAAAAGATTTAACGTCTCATCGTTCGTGCGACGGCAGTCCTGAGATTTGAACTGTCATATACTGCAGGAATTCATCTCACAGAAGAACCAACCAAAATAAGAAGCCATCTCTAATTTACATTCGGAAGCCATATTTGGATTGAAAATTGCGAAAATGACTACCGTCTTGAAACAAAGTGCTTGCAAGGTTTAGATCTCACACCTATCTACATTATACGCTACCCATGGTGACGATCTGACAACGACATGGTACGGGCTTCTCAAAAATTCTGCGTGAAATTCTCCAGGGACCGTAAAAAATGAAAGTTGAGTGGGGATTCTGGCTTTGCCTCCATGATTCATCGTCTTCTTCGTCAAACAATTAAATATCCAAAAACAATATATAAAATTTATTTACTACCTATTGTTTTTTGAAGGCAGGGAACTGTGTGGAATACAACCACAACGATGCTGAGTTATCTACAAAGCTCAGACCCCTGGACAGATTCAAATCCTCGAAAACCCTTTCTGTGCATTCATTTCTTACTCCACTGAGACTGTAGCCTTGATTTTCTTTCAGGCAACACAAACTCCAAGAAAGGATAATCACAGGTTCGAACCTGGCCCGAGGTCCGAACTTTGCCAATATCTCAGCATCGTTTTGATAATATCAAAGTAGATTTTCGAAGACATAGCAATTTCCTACATCTGTACTCAATGTGTAGCGCTGAGGATGCAGGTGCCGTGCAACACACAAGTAGTGATTGGTTCAAACTTGCGCGATTAACAGGCGATGTCCTTCATCCCTCTGGAGTCAGCAAATTGCCGCAAGACTTCTCTGAGAAAGTAAAAACAATGACTTGATAAGCGGTATTCCAGTGCAAGCGATTGCATAGCAAGCACGCAGACCCTTTCCATGGTACCACGAATGGAAATAAGTGGATGTCGCGCAGAATGTATTCGAGGGCTCTTGCTCGAATTCAAAAACGAAATTCAAGCTAGGGAAACGACCACTAATACTGGAGCTTACAAGGAGAGCATGTTAACGAGAGTTAGGTGTTGCAGGGGCAACAAAAGTTTAGTGAAGTTTTGAAGGTGAGGCTTAAAATTGAAGGTATTTGGGAAGGACCCACTGATAAAGAGTGTGTCTGAGGACGTTAAGTGAGGCCGCTTTGCACACAAGGAGATCTAAGATTCTTCGTCAAAATTAGGCTTTAATAAAAACAACAATTACACAGCACCTTGACTAAGTTGAAAAGTCAAGGAAAAGTTTTTTCGTATCTAATGTGTTTCTACTTTTCTCCAAAAAACCATTTCTTAAGCGCAAAAACGACTGAAAATGCATTCTACCTACCACAACAGACAACGTACCTCATAAGGTTGTCCACGATTGGCGAACTGAGACACACTCGAAAACCAGATTTAACCCAACGAAAAGTTATACCTTTTTTTCTGCTCGGTTGATGGTTTGTCCATTGCAATGTTTCCAACCTCAGTGAAATAATCATAGAGGATAAGCTATTTGGCCTGATAAATCCCTCACCAATATGCCCTGCATTCGACTTCGTCATAGCGTCGTAGACGTGTCTGTACATTTGACATTCACAGTGAATATGCGAACTCTTAAGCAGCAGTCGAGGCTACACGCGAAAAGTTCGAAGCCCTTCATTGATGGAGGGTGTAAGGATATGAATTGAACGCAGAAAGTTCTGGGATCCCCACACCAGGTCCGAAGGTCAGGTCGCGTAAAACAGAGAAATAAGTAGTCATTTTACAGAGGGTTATCGATCAGATCAAAGATTGGAGGTCAGACCAACTAAAAAAACAAAACAAAACAAATGCCTTTTTAGACTGTTCAGTCTCCGAGGTTCTCATGAAATTTTGTACCGGTGACGTCTCGCCGCCCTCGTCTTCTTCAGAATCGTAGTGGTTCCGGTCAATTCTTCACAGCCGTTCGCCTTTCAGATGTAGGTTTTCGTTGTCGCACCGAGTCCAATCCAGTGGATCGCAGCACTGCTCGAATGGAATGACCTCACTTTGTAGCACTCTTTCATAACGACGGTTGTTGATTGATTGCTAAGTGATTAGCCAGGATAGGATAAGAGCAAGAATGGGAGGCTGTGGACGATCGATTTGAACAAATACGGTTATGAGGAAGAAGAATGCTCTGAAACATTACGTGGATTATGATTTCATAATAGCCTCGTGAAAGCTGCTGACAATCTTGAAGGATATCGAGCCAGTGTTTTTATCCTCCTAAACAAGTTTGATACCACTTGCTGACCGTTGATAGAGGGCTTCGTATATCGGGCTCGAGGTTGAATTAACGGCATGTGTGCTGCAGTATAGGTTTTTTCAAATGTTGTCAGGGGATCTAAAAATATAGCAAGGAGTGCGACCTCTTGTCTGGGTACTGTATATCAAGTGATCAACATAAAGGTGCCAATTCCGTTGTAGAACGGTGTGCGTGTTTTACGACTACTGATCCACAGGATGAATGAGTTGTTTAAAATTCCGCCTGAGAGGCCTTATCGGGCACTTAAAATCGATCATGTCTTAGTTCTGCACAAGTATTCCTTGATAACTAAAAAGGATAAAGCACTCAGCATTGCTCCGTCCCTGAAGCATGCGTCGTGTGTCCGACTTCACTAAACATCGTTAGAGATCATTGAATGCATATCTGGATTTACATTGACTTGCGGTGGCCCGCCGTTGCATCAGATCAATTATTTTTCTGTCTCAAAATAATCGATTCAGATTCTCTACCACCCTAGACAAATCTGGCACCAATTTGGCAAATTCTGCGGGATAGAAGGTTTGGTGAGGGTAGAACGCTTGGTCAAACCAAAAACCACCTGTCCATTGTAGGGCACCTCTAACTGTTTTCGCATTCCTTGTATCGGTTAAGATAGAAGAACAACCAATGTGTTATAGTGGTACGTTATTTCATTTTTCATAAAACGCTCACTATGATCGCTTAATAGACAAAGATTTCTAGTAATTAGTACTTTAGTACTAGTAAAGTTGATCTAATCAATTTTTTGCAGTAGACAAATTTCTGCGTGCGGATGGAGCAGTGGCAGTAGTGCTGATCAATAGGCGCAAAGATTGGCTTGACCCCCTCGACCCCCAAACTAGGCCAACCAAGCCTCCCATTTCTCCTCGGATGTGGAAGTGGTATCAGGTTTGTCTGGGAAAACTCCGTTGAACTTGTGAACTAGGAACGTCTCAGCACAAATATCTCAGGATCGGCCTTCGGCTACACAGAATCAGCACAACCAGCACTTTTGACATTCATATATTACATCAAAAGCCATCAGGTAGTAGCCAAGCCCACATGCAAGATTTTAAAGATTTTTATGGCTGAATGATGCCAAGAAACCAATCTACCAAAGAAGTGCTGGGATGCGCACAATCTAAAAGGCTTCTCTAAAAGTCGAAACTGTTTTCATTGTTAAACGGGCTAAGCGCTTCTGTTCAAGCTATCTCAATAACTATGTCGACAGATTATTTTATTGTTGAGGACAAGGTTTTGAAGGAAAAGAAAAACATCTGTTACTTCCCAGACTGCACGTCCCTTGCGTGCAGACGTTGGCTCAGTTAATCGTTCATAAGGTATTATAAGATAACTGTAATCGATACCTTGACATACGCTCTAATCATTTGTATTTACAGTGCCTAAAATAGGCTTAGGCACTATGACGCAACCAGTGTCGGCATCTTTATGTGACGATGATGTGAAGTCAATCACGACCTCATGATTACGCAACGGTCGTGATTGCACTATTCATCGAAACGGAAGAACTCACCACCGGATGGTCATGAGGACACTCACAAACATAACCGCCGTCATCGGAACCTACGCAACACAACGACTTTCGACCAGCAGTAATACCTACCTATACGATAGACATCTAATGATGAAGGTGTGCTAGCGCCTTAGCCGAGATATCTTCTGAATCGAGTTTAAGTTCAAGAGAATCAAAACGTTTCGATTTTAACAAGGCGAGAACTAACCTCCATAGAACAACTGTGCTTTAATTTCTGATTCGCTGATAAGCCTAAAAATACTCCGAAGACATCGCTTGAAAAATTATACATGGTAAATCACAACCTCTTCATCTTCGAGACTCCGGATCTTTTGATCTTCCATTTTATTTTGCTCTTTGATCTCCTGTTGTAGATTTCCAGGAATTTTTTATATTCTCTGGTGGTAAATAAAAATGAACCGATCGCAGCTCGTACAATCAACAGAGATATTTTTTCTCAGATCTTATATCAAATGAAGCTGATGAATCTCTCGATGTTAATCAATCCCTGAGGAATGCGCCATGCATTCGACTTCATCAAGTATCGTTTGGAGGTGAGTGAATGCATATCTGGCCTGCCTCTACAATGACTCGCAGTGGCCTACCAATGTATGGAGCCAGTGCTGCTATCCTCCCAGACAAGTCTGGAATCAATTTGCCGACCCCGGAGGGGATGAGAGGCTCGGTGGGCCATGGGCGCCAGGATCGATTCCACGTGTGCGTTCCAAGGCGCCTCCGACCACTCCGCCACACGCGCCCTTTTTTCTTGTATCAAATAGCTTAAAGAATCCACTGATGCAACCGTTATCCTGACTTGAAATTTGATAACATGATATAATCACCTTTTTCTTTACTGCATTTTCCTTTTTCATGGCAGGGCATGATGTGAAATATAGCCACAATGATGCTGAGATATCTACAAAACTCTGGACTGCAGGTGTCTACAATAGGGAATGAACAGGCTGTTGCCCCTTCCGGAAGCTAACCTGTTCACAACCACACCGTGTTGATTCTTCGTTTCAGCTTCCTTGCAGCCATGTTTTATAGGTGCTATCTGGGTTCAATGCCGATTTGTGCTCCCCCAGATCAATCCCGTTGACGGGTGATTGCTGATGGCACTGGTACGTAAAAAACTACCTGAGAGAAAGGCAACACGAAGAACTCGCATGGCGTGGTAGTGAACGCGTTAGTCCCCGGAAAAGATAATAGCGCGTTCGCTCCCCACCGCAAGCACGTGCGATCCGAGTTTTACAAATATCTCAGCGTCATTGTAGTTTGATAGCAATAAGTAATGAGGAGTGTGAAATTAAGAAGTGACTGGAACGTCTACAAGTTTTTCTGGGGTAAAATTTGTCTTTCTAAAACCACTTGTCAGCATTTGTCATCCCAAACATCCAGAGTTTGTCCACTGTCGGAGCAAATATGTTAAAACTCAAGACGTAACCAGCAGCAACCTTATTCTTCCCATCGTTTGTTAAGCTCCTGATGCCTGCTCTTCGTGGCTCTACATTGTATTGCCATCTTGTCGTTGTAAACTCTTTTTGGAAAGGCTTAATAATGTACTTAATGCAAAGCGCTATTTTTCAAAGAATTTTGCGATTCACGAAATGAAGTGAGTACAACATTTATCATCACAATTCTACACATATGGACTAAGACGAGATTTCTTGTGAAAAAAAAGCTCTACATTCCCTCGAGACATGCAAACATCCGTCTAATGATTTTCTATATGATTAAGTTGACACAAGATTGGTATAAAAACTTTTATTCGGCTAACTTTTTGGCCCCTCTTCCCTTCTAGGAGCCATGCTGATCACAGTCGAGGACCCACATCTGGTCGATGTCTCGATGATGTGTGTGATCAAAGCCGCATCGAGTTGAATCCAGTGGATCACGCACTGCTCGAATGGAAAGTGAACGATGAACTTCGCTCAGCGGTACTCTTTTGCACCGGATGAGTGTTGCTCGATACCCGCCATCCAATGTGCTTTCCAATTTGGCGGGCAATACGTCCTGAATTTGTCAAATGTTAAATGTCAAGAGCGTTACATTGTCAACTATCATTCGCAGACATCGTCGTCTGGTAAGTGTTCAGTCAGTCTTTGGTAAATCCCTGATCGATTTTGGATACCAAAATTAATGATGATATTTCGAAGTCTATGAAAAAAACTGATTTCTTTTCTGCTAACGAATAAAGCACCCACACAGCTGCTTTACATCTGTCGCTGATCTCCACCACTGATAACGGTGACGACGATAACAACGACAATCGGTCAACAAGAAGTTGCCAGCTGTTAACAACTAACCACCTGCTGAATGACGGTGTCTACCGAATGGTAAAATCTATCGCCTAGACAGATGTTCACGACAGAAGAAGCGACTGATCGACGCCGGCACGAGGTTACGGTAGCGGTGCATGAGATTTCTGACTAATCTGACGGTGAAGGGAGTTATAGAATAATCTAGATACACCTTTTCTCGAAATTGCATTACATTACCATAGACCGATTGCACAAACAGTTGCTCTAAAAAGGTGAAGACCTAGACTCTCCGAAGTATTCTATGAAAAGTAGTTTTTCTGACTGGTTAGATTTAACTTCATTTATTATTTCTTTGCCTCGTCAGCTTTATTAGTTTCTACAATTATTTCGATCGTTTGTGAATTCTTGAACGATTCATAGCCACCTCATTTAATTAGTCAAATCTTCATTTGTTCTTCTTTTTTTATACGATCCGTCTTCACGTCTATTGTGCTAATCCCAGCACTTCTTACATACGGTTCATTCTCCTCCCATCCATTGTCCACGAACATGTTCTAACTTTTACGTGTGGCTTCGGTTGCTGCTTGAGGATTTTCATTTCATCTTGAATGTCATGGAATGCTTGTCGAGCAATTCTTCCTGGTCCTGAGATAGCCGGGCTGGAGCGTTCCCAACTGGATTGCGAGAGAGCGATTTTTTCCTAGACAAGTCCGGCACCAATTTCCCGACTCCGGAGGGATGATAGGCTTGGTTGGCCCCGCAGCAAAGTCGTCGGACTAGCACCATGCTCGTGATGACAGACATCACTACCACTGTACTATCCGCCCCATTCGTTCTTTTTTGACTACACTATTTCCTCACCACTTTCTAATCACACAACTTCCAATCATTTCAACTAATTCAAACGTTCAAACGTAGTTGCTTAGTTGTTAACTTTTTAGCCCGCTCACGAAGCTGCGATAATGGTTAACATAGACGCCAGAAGAAAACGTTTCTTAACCCTGCTGAAAGTGGAGGGTTTTATGAGAACATTTCACGTACATCACTCTCTACTTTCTTCCTGAAGTTTTCTTCTAGAGTTTTTAGTCAGCTATCCTCAAGAAACCAACGACTCTTCGCTGTTAGTCAGTTTCGCTTTTGTCTTCCTTCAAATTTTCCTCCCCATTAACCGTTTATTTACTTGTTTCTATCTTCCTTTGTAGCCACACGAATTTTTTTGCATAAAATTTCTTTCTGCTTAGAATCTCATAAATATGTCATTCCTATTCGCCTATCTGTACTTCAACCTGTCATCTCGTTATCGGCGCGCGGCCAATTGCCGTTGATCGTCTCTTCCGATTACCAACTTCTTGCAAAGATTCCTCCACTACGTAGAAAATTACCATCAACTGTCCATAACTGACGAGCCAAGGAGTGTCCCACGAAGACTTTATTGCATTTTTTGAAAGATTCCTTACCGACATGGGTCTTCATATCAAACTTCAGAATACAGTTTTTTATCTTTTGGTAGTTGTCTCGTTGTTGGCTTGACAACAAACGACAGCAACAACAACGACAGCTATACCAACCGTGCATCAGCTTGACAAGATCAGTTTATAAGAACATACAAATGAAGAAATAACTATTTCATCAAAGTTCGTGATTATATTAATTGCCTACCAAGTAAAATTTATACCAGCAAACTTCACAGAACACTAGTTTTTTTGGTACCAGGCAGTTTTTTTTAAGCCTCACTTGATCACACTCGCTTGAAACTCTATGTCAATCTTCCATTTGTGTTTATGTCGAAACTGTAATTTTGTAAACCCTCTGAAGTATCCATGGATGGCTGCTTGTGCCCCAGTTGTTAGTGGTCTCTCGTAATACACAAGTGGTCGTTTCTTCAGTTCCATGCCCAGGGTTCACCAACCGAGATCGGTAAATTGACACCGGAATTGTCTGAAAATTAAGCAGCACACCGACTTAATACAACAATAGACCACCATAGCTCATCGTGTATACCAGGAATATATTCAGTCACATCTCTTAGCGTTTGATGAAGCTGAATGCAGGGCGAGTTCACACTTGGGCAGAAAGCAGCTTATTTGCCAGGATTTCCTTTCACATAACTATACCCTTAGTTAGCTCGTTCAGAATGAAAATATAGAAATCCTTTTCAGCTTCGGTGACTCTTCTCATAGAACAAATTCTCAATTTCCATCATGGTTAGACAAATCTAAATGGCACTTTACTGTGGCAGGACAATTAAGTGTTTATGTGAAAATTATACTGAAGTCAATCAAATCAGAAGAAATGTCGAAATATTGCTCATTCCGTCGGTTAGTTCAAGTTAGATCGTCGATCCTTCACTGCTCTAAGTTAACCACCAGGTTGTGAGCTTCATAAGGACAGCTGCTACCGAAGGTTAGTAGGACATTGAGCAGTAACTGAAATGGCAAATTCTCAGGTTGACGTAGTAGGTGAGCATGGTGTTCAGCTTCACAGTGTATTTTTTGTGTTTGTTTGAAAAAAAAGTCCATGCACAACTAATAATATGCGGTTGTGAGCGACATGACATGTAGGTATATGTATGCATCCATATACATCTACATATTAAAATATATATGTCGTGTGCAGACACCAGTTGACATAAAGTTGCACAATCGACAACTGGTGAGCACGTGCCTAGCCGTAAGGCAACCGTATTACGCAATTCTAAGCAACCATATTGGCAGTATGACCGGTGACGACAGTCCTACTGTAATCAGCTGCTAAGTAAAGGTCAATTGGTTCCTTAGCAAACTGAAGCGTACATTTGCACCATCCAGCTCAACGAATGAGTAAATTCTTCCAATTTTAAATGTTAACTTAAAAGAGACCAACAGTGCTTTTCTTCTCATGATCTTTGGTATCTTTGGAGCAGCTAGGTCAAAGAGTGCTTAACAACATTTCCAGATTTAAAGATGGCAGTATTTAAATTATGAATATTTTTTATTTGAAAAACATTTGTTTTTTATAGGACCCATCTTTCATATCTACTGTATGGATCCCAGCACTTCTCACATACGATTCGTTTCCTTGCATCCATCATTCACGATGGTCTTCCAACTTTTTTAAATGTGTTTTCGGCTTCTGCTTGAGGATTTCTCTTTCGTAATGAATGAATCCTGGTCGTGTGGCCATGAAGTCCTAGTGTCGTAGGATAGCAGTGATAGGACTTCCACATGTGGATTGCAGGGAGTGAGCAAGCTTGTTCCAGATAGGTCTGGTAGATTGACGCTTTCCCGACCACCGAGTTATGAGAAGCTTGGTGAGCTCGGAGCGGGAACGAACCAATGCCATGCTTGTGGTGATACGCCCCATAAAAAGATGATTACGGAGAACGTAGTAAATTTAGAGCTCGTCCTTTCCTCATTGGATGTTTTTTATGCTTTTTGTTCTTGTTAGAGGCTTGTCGTCTGCAATGGTGAACACATTTTTGGAATACAAAGAGAACGTTTGCTTTTTGCAATCAGTTAGTTGGCTAATCGATGAAATGTTCGAGGTTCAAATCGCTTGTTACTATCAACAATCAAGGAGGCGATGACGAACTCTGCTATCAACATCGATTTAAAACAGTTTGGAAGTTGTTTCTTACCATCAGAATTCTGGGTGATCGTTGAAATTTAATGAACAAATCGATATTATACCTTGATTACTCGAAGAGTTGGATGTTCTGTGGTGAAACAGGATCATCGTTATCTATGACGATAATAGCCTTGGTTCTATCTATATAAACAATCTCTCATCACTCAATCACCTGTATTAATCAATGCTTTACTGCCTCTAAGTGTTGGTGGTTATTGATTATTTATGATACTAATTAACGCGTAGAGGACGCGTGTGGCACAGTGGTCGGAGGCGCCGTGCAGTACACATGAGATCGACTCCAATGCCCCATGTTCACCCAGTCCTCCATCATGCCGCGGTCGGCAAATTGATACCAGACTTGTCTTAGAGGATAGCAGCACTGGCTCGATACACGGTAACCTACCGCGAGTCATTGTAAAGGCCAGCTATCCATATCCACTGATGCTTAATGAAGTCTAATGCATGGCGCATCCCTCAGCGATTGATCAACGCCAAGAGCTTTATCCTTTTATTTATCTTTCGAATAAGTGTAGGTTTGGTGCAAATTGTGTCGGTATGCTGCGATATGTTTCACCCATTGCTGTGCTATCGATTTTTCATGAAATCCAAACGATGCCGCCTGGGCCTCAATTTTTTCTTCTTGTTTGTTTCCTTTTCACATAATTTTTTTGTTTCGAAGAAATTCCAGTGTGAATAGCGCACAGAAATCCGCAGTTCATCCGAATATCCAAAAATTCAGGACCATCCACGAATTACGTGCCGGATGTTCTCGTTTATACTGAAGTCGAATGAAATTCGGCACGCTAAGCGTTTCAATGTTATGAAATAAATCTACATTTATTTACAGCTTTAAAAAGCCTACAATATTTTTATTTATGTGCAAACTGGAAAAAACTACTCGTATCACTCGGTGGCCGTGAAGTGATCAGGAACAATCTCGGCGCATCAGAGTTCATTCATTCGGTGAACTACAGGGACGGCATTCTTCGTCTGAATCACTTCCCATGTGAAACACTTTCCCTTCGTTCAATCCTGTGAACATCTGTGGCGTCGCTCTCTGTTTTCTACTTTTAGAATGTCCCTATTCCCCTCGCTCACGTAGGACTTGGTCGGATCAGATCTGATAACAGAATAGTCTTCTTTGTGTTCGTGGCAGCAGCAGTTGTCCGTGTCATTCATTCTTTCACTCACTGTGAACTCGACACATTTAAACATATCACATTACCATCGATCGTTATCATACATCATTACCGTACCATTACCCTGTTTTTCATCTTTACAATATCGAATTTAAAGTGTAACCCAAGCGAAAACCATAAGTTGAAATTGAAGTTCATCATGATTGAATCACATGAATTTTTAACGAAATCACAATGACGAATGGTCTTGATTGCAATGAATACGTACTTACTTGATACTTGAACGGCCCATCCTCACTGTTTGTGCGGGCTCCAGCATAATCTCCATTTTTCGGAGATTGGCTGGTCAAGCCATTGTGGTTCACTGCAATCGCGAGGTCAGCCTAGCCAAAGTTTGCCCCAAGTCTTCACCACGACAGCCAGTCACAGCCCTTGTAGATCAGAGGGAGATTTGCCATCATGCGACTTTGATACCAAGGCGGTGGTGGATTCTGGTATTGGTTTACTCTTGGCTAGCCTTCATGATGGTAACGCCTACTCCTTCTCAGCTTGGTGACCCTACCAGGAGATGATTCCACCGCTGTACATGGCAGCCCGACACCCAGGAACACCTCCCAGCCACGATGGGGCCGTAAACACTTGGGAGGAGGATTAGATTAGCAATGAATAAAACGTCTGAAATTACTAATTATGTGAAAATAAAGCATTCATGCACTAATATGGGCCGCCTGTAACGCAGTGGTTAGAGGTGCTCTGTAATACAAATGAGTTCGATCCCAAACCCAAGGCTTACCAAGTCTTCCATCCCGCAGACTGGTAGTAGACTTGTCTGAGAGAATAGTAGCACTGGCTCGATGCATCGGTAGGTCACCGCGAGTCATTGTAAAGGCCAGATATGCATTCAATCACCTCTTATTGAAGTCGAATGTATGCCGCATTCCTCAGGGATAGATAACGCCAAGCGCTATATCCTTTACCATTAGTACTCTACTTCAGTACTTAATAATGATGAAACCAGTTCCTAAACTCAGCTTTTATGGGCTTGGATTACGGTAACAACGTAAAAGTAATGCCAGAAGTCCTACGATAGGCTTACCTATTTCGCAGTTATTGATTTTTTTGATGGGTTAATTCGCGAAGCGATACTTCTCGGTATTTTTTTTTCAAGATGACCTTGCCAAGCTCAGAATTGGAAACCAACCTGACTTCATCATCTACAAAACCAGTCGCGGACATAAAAACAATACTAAGGAAAAGATTTCCGTTAATCAGTGCGAACTTCTGTGAAGAAAAAAGGAAAAATTCTTCTTGGCGGACTTTTTTTAATCCCTTTTTATCCTAGTTGTTTACAGATATCCTACTGGTCACAATAGAAAGAACTCAAGAACTCTGGTCTCAAATCTCAAAGCGTATCGCGCCAAATGGAATATCCATTGAAGTATTTTACTGAAGAAACGTAACAGTTATTTACGAAGACACCATGGCCTGAAAGAATTTTGTCGCAGACTCCACTTTCTATGAAGCTTGTCGACAATGGCTTATGTTTTTGCTCTGTCTAGCATCATTTTCAGATACAGTTGGAAGAAAGGAGGAATTACAAATGAAATGAAACCACTTTACTACGGAAAAATCAGTCCGATTTTAAACGACCATCAGTTGTTTCTCTAACGACTTGGTCTCATCCGCAAATTTCTTAAGATTCCTTTTTTTCCTTGAAATCCTTGTAAATCTACTTTTCCCTCGTTTTATGACTAATTTTCGAAGTACTTAGCAGCTTCTTCTATCAGTTTCTGTTTTTCACTTTCTCCCGATCATCCTACCAAACAACACAATCAGGTCAATTCGTATTCTGAAACGTCGTAGCTTGAAAATCTCCATGCATTTCGATTTGTAATTCATTTCTAATCCCTATTGTCCCCGAGTAATCATCGAGATGCACGCTGCAAGTCACTTAACTACAAGCTAAACACGGGTTTGGAAGACAAGAATTACTGGTTGTTCTACAGTATCCTTGACATAGGCAATAAATAAAAGCGCTCAATTGTACGTGGCGTCCAGCAGCAGCCGGCTGAAATGAACCACCTAATAGCTCGTTTACACTGTCATCAGCGTAAGATGAATAACGATTAAAAAACGCTTCAGAAACTGGCGATAGAGCGATGCCGACAACGATGGCGACGACGACGACGACGACGACGACGGCGACGACGACAACTTGACGACGATAAGTGGCGGTTGTGGTTAGATGACAAACGACCTGCCCAAATTGCTAAGTTCGACATGAACAATTCAAATCGTGTGAAAAACTTCTTGCTATAGAATAAATATTTGTCCAAATTCGCTTCTGCTCAAACATATCGATTATTTTAATAATCGAACGAATTCGTACCAGATCGAACATCTTGAGCCCTTTTACGACCTAGGCTCTCTACTAGGCACAATTTGTAAAGTGTAGAAAAAATTTAGAAAATACTTTAGGCAAAAAAGCCCGCTTAATGTTTTACAATAGTAAATCACCGACAACTTCGACTTATATTTCCCTCTAAACAGAAAGCTTTAAAAACCACTCTAGTGTAAGTGAGAACGTGCAGAACTCCTACAGTTGGCTCTAGCAACTCTACTCCAAGTCACTAAAAACAATTCAAATCATATAAAAATTCGAATGCTCAGTAGAAGATGACCATTTATTCACTTTAGACTTCGAATCTTCTGCCGATCCTCTTTTTTTTTAAGCACGAAGATTCAAATTAGGCCAAAGTATGTACGTCGTTGACATTTTTTATCCTACGACAGTTTCAGTCGTCAACAATGTTGACGCTGTGACAAAGAACGTTATCGCTGATCGTTACGATTATCTTCATAATCATTTCCGTGCTCTGCCAAGACCACCATTGCATTGTTTGCTTAAACTTCATCAAGCAATAAAAAATACTACGGTAGACGGAAATATGTGCGTAGGCCTAGGCATTTTGCAAAATGCAAATGACGAAGACTGGTTTCATGTACAATTTCTTAACGGCATGGTAAACTAGCTAACGAAAAATATCTTTGTTGTAGAAAGAAAAAATCGAAAAGCATTGCGAAAAGGGGGATTATTTTATAGTAGCATATCCAGCATGCTAATTATAACCAAAAAACATTATATACAAGTCTGTTCATTCGATTTCGACCGAAAATCTTCACCAACTAAAAAGGCCTTATCGAAATTTGAAGTCTTTTTGAAAAAGTTCACATGCAAAAATATGTTGTTGTAACGAACGATCAATACGTATACTTCACATACAGCGTCGATCTGTAACGCTGAAATAGCTCAAATCCAAGCATCAAGCTACTTTTTCCAGAAGACGCCTATTGGAATGATGATATTTTAGGGAATAGAAGAAAAAAAGATTCTAAACATTTGAGTTTTCAGTCAAAAAAAACAAACTTTGGCTCCTTTTGTTATCATATCAAATCTGAAAAAGAGTTCCCTTAAAAGTCCAATACAGCAATTCATTTATCTTTCTTTTGTATGTTTTTGCCGTTAGAAAAGTGCAAAAGAAACTTATTAAAAAGTACATTGACACAGTGAAGGCGACAGTATGAAATTATTAACGGATTTCCGCTTCCAACCTTAAAGGACCCTTCATGGTTGCTACCAGGTGATAAGCTTTCCAATCGTATCATTGTTTCTGTATTTGCTTTTTCTAATAACCATTGAGATTCATTATTTGGGCAGATCCCGATGACTAATCTTCGTCCTGTTGATTACCAATTAAGAAGGCGTTCTTCAGGAAGTTTACTGAACCACCGTCGCATGATGAAATTGAAATAAAGGATAAATAACGCTGACAAAACTGCTTCCGGGAAAAAAACAAACCAAGAAAAATTCCCAAATTTAGTTTGCACTTGAAAACATTCGTTTCAGTTACATTGCTCAAAAAATTTTGTTTTATCCATCCCAATGGCTCACATAGGAAAGAAGGAACAATAAAAAGAAGGATGAACGATGTTATCTGAGACGTGGTGATAAGCGGATAAGGGATGATTATAAGTGAAAAGTGATGGGCTTATTAGGTGCATCGTTTTCGTTAATGTGGATACAGAATGCAGTACTCTGATGGCAGGAATGTGTCAAACTGCTACATTCGTCTCTTGCTTGTAAAAAATACTATGAAAGCATTGTGGAAGGATTCCTACTGTGTCATCTGAAAGTTCTGCAAAGTACAAGCATAGCATGATAGAAAAGTAAACTTTTCGCCTTCTTTTTAAATGAAAAAAAAGATCGAAGTCCGTCTTCTCCGTTAGAAGAAAGGGGCTTGCATTGTCTACCTCGGATATTGAACCAGGAAGCGTGCACGCGCGCTAATGTTACTGAACGAATGTTTTACTACATTTATCACTAACTGCTAACATAAAGACTGATAGTGCTCTTCCATTACTATTATCATCATAAGAAAAGTAGGATTTGTGAGCCCGCATTTCAAATAATGCACAGAACATTTAATAGCAAGAAAAAAAATAGCTCCACGTAAAGGAAGAGATTTGGAACGGAGATTTCCTCTCATCGTGTCGTAGAGAAATCTGCTGTTTCTTACAGGAAAAAAAACGTTAACCAGCTTATAATAGGGCTATACAAAAACTGTTCAAGAAATACTACAACATTATTCTTTCAAGGAGCTTTGTAATAAGTTGCAAAATATTGCGTTCCAGGATTTTCATACTCCCGATTTCTCACGTATTAAAGAGAAAACGATTCCTCGTTGTATCTTCTTTTTTATCCTTTTGAACTTTACAAACGATTTAGACACTTGGATTGTGTAGTTCTTATTAATTCCGTAGCTTTTACTACTACTTTTATTATTGGTGCTATTGATATCGAGGTTTTGTTCAAAAACTAGATAGACAGCTAACGAGCATATTCGTACTCTCGTTAGAAATTTATAGCCCTGTACAATGTCTTATAGCAGTCAACAACAACAATGACAACTACTAGGGTTTTTGTCTTCGGATTTAAAAAGGAACAGAATTGACATTCTTCTCCTTAAAATCAAAGCAGAAACACTCCGAACACTTTTCATAGATGTGATCAGAGAAAAAATCGTGTTGCTTCACCCTGCCAGTCTCCTACACCAGTTTGAGATAGTACTGCTACCATTCCATTATTGCATTAAATGCTGCAATGATTTCCAGCGGTAGCATTCGTCCGAAAACGATAAAGCACGCAACCGACTCAAATGATCAGTACTTCGGTGGTTCGTCCTTCGACGTAGGGCTGCATGATGCTACCGGCAACATGGCTCTAGTTTCGTTCATAAGCAGTACCTCAGTCGAAGAATCTGTAGGACTACAACAGCCACTGGAAATTTTCAAAGTTCGTTAAGAAGCGGCTAGATTCGTGCCAAAACAGTATACCAACCGACCTAGATCAGTAGTGTTTTATGCCCTGTGAAGTGATGTGTCATTAACAGCAGTAGTCCTAGCATCATTCATGAAAAGTATTTTAGCACAGCTACTGACAAGTAATACTACCGCCTTCGTAGCTCTGGTGTCGTGCTGCCGCCGACACACCATGATACAACTACAACGTTGCTGAGATATTTGCAAAACTCCGGACCGCAGGTGTCTGCGGTGGGGAACGAACGCGCTATTGTCCTTTCCGGGGAGTAGCGCGCTCACCACCACACCATGCGGGTCCTTCGTTTCGCCTGTCTCTCAGCTAGCTCTATCAATCTCTGCCATCAGCAATCGGGATTGATCTGGGGAGCGAAAATCGGCAATGAACCCAGTTAAGCTGAGGCTTTAGAAACAGGCTGAAGGGAGGCTGAAACAGAAGGACCCGCATGATGTGGTGGTGAACGCGTTACTCCCCGGAAAGGACAATAGCCCGTTCGTTCCCCACCGCAGACACCTGCGGTCCGGAGTTTTGCAAATATTTCAGCATCGTTGTAGTTATATTTCGCATTATACCTGCCATTAAAAAATAGTAGGCAGTAAATAAAACGGTTAACACCATGATACAGCTGCACAAACGTGACTTTGGCAAATGGACAAAATACGGGAAAAAATTCATGGACGTCCACCATAATTTTCATATGTATTCACAACGCCCGTAGTCCTATACTCGTCATTTGAATTCAGTCAATAATACTGCTACAGTACAACTCCAGTTGACATCAATACAATTCTCAGCAGAACACCACTGACACTCCGAGCACTGCCAATACTTCCTTGCTATCAGTAACGACCACACAAAGTGAACTGAATGATGTTGTCGGCGTGTTTGATGAGAGACACATAAAAACTTAAAGCTATTATCGTCTTTATAACAAAACAAACAGTCAATGACACATACAGACAGATAAACGGATAGAGAGATACGCAAATGGTCAGACAAGAAGGAAGAATGACAACTGACTCCGAATCATACCCTTTCACGTTGTTGACAATTATTCCACCACCTCAGAATCTTTTCCTGATTGTTCTGTTTTCTCTTCTCTCCTTCTAATCTTTTGAATTTATTATAACTATTTATATTAGGGTAGACATTGTGGTTCTCAAAAGGCTCAGTGCTATCGAGAAGTACATATTCTTGGTACTGAACAAAAACTTCTAACGAATGGCAACAAACAACTGAAAAAACTGAATTGGTGGAAGAAAAAGTAAGTAAAGTCGTTAAATAACAAAAGACACCGATATTTCCTCTTACGTCCAATATATAATCAGTAATTTTTGAGAAGTACTGCCCAGTGGTCAGCTATAGCAACGCAATGTAAGCTTGACGTCATTTGAGATGTAAAAAAAAGAAAGATGAAACATGAAGGGTTTGACATTGATGTGCCTTATAATGATGTCATGCATTCTCTTGCATTCATAGCACTGGAGAGGTAATTGATTGTATATCTTGCCTATACAATAACTTGTAGCTGGCACTTCCGATGTACCGAGCAAATGTTTCTACGCTCCAAGACAAGTGTGGCACCGATTTCCTATCTACCGAAGAATGGAGGAGCTAGTTTGCATGGGGTGTAGGATCGAATCGTCGGGCCTGTATAAATTATTGATTACTTCTGTCTAGAGCGTCACATTAATCCTAATCGAGTGCAAAATTAAAAGAAAAGCAATAAAGGCACCTATCGTACAGAATCTTCTGAGACAACTAGGTTCCTTTGAGGAAACTTTCCCGTTGCACTCCATAACGACGTTCGATGCATTGTGCAAGAATGATTTTTATTATCAGTAGCCCTATCCCTCACCCATTCTTTCATCTACTCATCCCAGAGTTTGCTTGTTGTTTCCTTTTCCGCATTTTTACTCATTTTGCAAAAATCATAACACATGCACGATGTCGTGCAAAAGTGACATTTGTTCTTTTTGTTGTTACAAAGTTTGTATCATAGCCACTATAAAACTGTTCTACAAAATACTAAAGCATGGACAAAAAACCCTTTTCTGAGTCGTGGATTCATTTTTGCTTCATTTTTTTCTCTCATCACTTTGTCATTTTATTTAGTCCTTTTATATGAATCAGTTCCATGGCCACCACCAATACAGTGGTCTTCACTAGTCCTCAATCATTTCCGTTAACATGGTTCTGTCTGCCTGAGCCATATACGACCCATATTTGTTGCACTGTTCTATAATCAGCTTCTACAACTATTTCATCTCTTCTCACCAATTAAATTTGCAGGTCAAAGAACTCGAAAATAAGAAAACGCAAAATTCGAAGGACATGCGTTGCTACCAGCGTTTTAAGGACATTATCGTTTTTAATCGGTGAAGAAATTTTCTTAGCGAAGAAAAAATCTTACTGGTATAAATAAACGATTCTTGACCACTATCTTTTTATAAGAGCACGTGCGGCGCAGTGGTCGGAAGCGCCCTGCAACACACGTGGAATCGATCCCCGCGCTCACGGCCCAGAGGGTAGCAGCACTGGCTCGATACATCGATAGGCCACCGCGAGTCATTGTAAAGGCCAGATATGCATTCAATCACTTCCGAACGATGCTTAATGAAGTTGAATGCATAGCGCATCCCTCAGGAACGGATCAACGCCGAGAACTTTTTAGCTTTCATCTTCTTATAGCTTGTTTCATGTTATACTAGTTTAGTATGGATTTCTTCTTGAGCCTCCTTACCGTCCAAGTTTATCAACAACGGAAAACAACATGCGAAAACGAAACCGCATGAAGTGACGCGGGCCAAACTCCACAAGTAGAGCTAATTTTTTGTGTAGCAAATTAACGCGGCCGTGATGTATTAAAGTGGAATAACAATGCATTGCATTATTTTACTGGCATAATTCCTCAACTAGCTAATCCCTCAATTGTTTTCGTTAGTCTGACGAATTCATTAACGGTAAAATCTTCGCGCGAAATCAATCGTTCCTTGTCGCTTATCTGCTATTACAATCGCATTGCGATACTATCATATGGTGAATTTATTCACTGTCAAGCCACAATTGACAGCTGGCTGATTGGCGATTTGATCGCATTGCGTCGCGACTGCGATTGCAGACGCTGGCGTTCGCGCTCGAGCGCGCGAAAAACTCGACTTCTCAACTCACACGACCTGACGGACAGGTCAGCCGAAAATTTAAAACCTGTCTGTCTTGGTGTGTCATTGATAAACATCGCTACCGTAGTTCAACGAGGTTAGTAGATGGACGCTAGTATCTACCATAATAAATAATGAACACCGTAAGTAACCAGGTTACGACGACGGTGGCAATTTCAGAATTTTTGATGGATGTCGCAGTAAAACTCGTACGCGACAAAGTCGACGATTCCAAATTTTTACCAAAACCGCGCGTGACATATAAAGACGCAGATCATATTTAATCTAACACGGCCCAGTTAGGATGTATGATAGCCATTTTGAAAAAAAGTAGTCCAGTTGTGCCATAATACTGATTAGTTCGCTCATTCATTATCGATTAGAATTCATTCCGTGTACGTACGCAGTCTCCGCAAGCGTGTTCAAAATGAGATTCAAAAAGCCCGGATAAACTTAAACGAAGCTAAAAACTTCGTCCTACTAGGATCTCCTGGAGCATTTAGGTTCTAGAAAGCGTTTTTTACCAAAGCCTAGTAAATAGCTAACCATAGATCGATAAAGCAATTGCTTTTTTTCTCTTATAGATAGTATCAGCATCATATACGAAGTCTTTTCAGTCGACTAAAAAAATTAATTAACCCAGTCACTTTTTTTTCTTCCCTGATAGCCATATTGGACAATATGGTAAGCCGTATTGTAATACTTATTAAGGTAACCAGTCGTTTTCAGATAACTAAGACCTGAGCTTTTCATTGCTTTCATTTCATAGATATGTGAAAACTTGAAAGGGTGTCCAGTGGAAATCACATACTTAACCTTTTTCTGGATTATACAACCCGGACCGAACACCGCCGTGTTCTTTGCCAGTAAATCCGGTCGGTCGACGTTTTCTCTACTGACTGGCTAATGCCACCTGAAGAACGCGTATTGTGTTGGTCGGCAATAAGCCTCCATTCGTGAATTCTTTGACCCGAAAGCTTAACTGGGCTTTCGGTGATGGCTTGCCGTTCCTAATCCAAGCGTTCTTACTTGTGACTTTCTACCCAACTACATATGATTCTGATTTTTTCAGCTACCGTAGTTGCTAGAAGTCCTCTGGAGTGATCGTAATGTTATTTCTAATCAACATTTGATCATTTTCAATCATCCAGTCATCCATAGTCATCCATGCATCATTGATGCGAACATCCTACGCCATCAAATATCTGGCACTCTAGCGTTTACCAGCTTCCTTGATCATCGAGATTTCTTGTCCTGATTATGCTAAATGTCATAAACTTTACAAATCTATGACTTTCATATCACGAAAATCATGTTTCTCTTTTTTCGACCGTCTATGATTTCTTCGCTTTCAAAAGAATAACGATGGGCTCTTTCTGATTTTCTCAACTATGAAGCATTTTACAAATAAAAAACCAAGTCCAGTCAGTGAACTTTTCGAAACCAACCGGAAACTCAAACATGAAGAACTAATACCAGAATAGTTAACCCCCCTTCCTAACAGGATATTTTACTCCCGTTTTCATTTGATTTCAAACTCGCCGACTTCTTTTCCTGCTAATTTCTCCGTCTACTTTATTTCTACATCGTTTAAGCACACCTTTTAGTGACGAAATTTTTTCCATACTTGTGAAGAAACACAGTAGTGCCAAATCCATCCTACATGTTTGCCGACCTATTGCCCAAATTTGGAATTCGGGCCAATGGTTCGTGTATGTACACTCCTCACTTAACCGTAACTTAACACATTATGACCCAAGCTGGGATAGGTCAATGAATTCACTCCTGTTGTACTCCAACGGACTAGCAGACACTAAATTAGCGTGAAAAAATTTTTTTCACGTGACAGAAAGGCGTTTATCTTTTTCTGCCAAACCAAGGTGGTTTCCATGAATCTTATTTAATTATGACATTGGGTTGATGTAAAAATAACTGTGCATGTCGAAAAGCAAGTTTTGCACAGCCTACCACTCAGAGTAACAATCTACTGGAAGCTGGACACAGCTTTAGCCTTTTTGCCTACTGCCTACTCTTTTTGATGGCAGGGTATATTGCGAAATATAACTTCAACGAAGCTGAGATATTTGCAAAACTCTACTCTTACTCCCCGGAAAGGACAATAGCGCGTTCGTTCCCCCACCATAGGCACCTGCGGTCCAGAGTTTTGCAAATATCTCAGCTGGACACAGCTTTTTGAAAACAAAGAACAGAGTGACTCCTTCCGTTAATATTGAATTCGTAAGTTCTGAAAGTACATCCATAAACTGAAACCATCAACGATTCTGTTTTCGCGGAAAATCCGTTAAATACTGGTCGGTCATGATTTTACGGGGTTTGGACTCGTAAAAAATGGTCTGAATTAATTTCAGTAAAATGATGAAGCCTTTGTCGTTGACCAATCCCTTTGGGATACGTCATGCATTCAACTTTATTAAGCATCGTAAAGGTGACTGAATGTATATTTTGCTTATAAAATGACTTACGGTGGAAGACTGATATACTAAGTTAGTATTTTTGCCCTTCCGTATAAGTCTAATACAAATCTGTCGACCTCTGAAGGATAAGAGCATGGTCAGGCCGAGGAGCAAAATCGAACAAGCAAGTGTGTTCATTAAGCAGGTTTCTCTATCCACTGCACTAGATGGGCTGGTGAATCCATGTAAAACGATTTTTTAATAACCGCTCCCGATGAAGTTGTTTGCTGCATGCGCCTCAGAATCTCTCGAAACTATAGTTTGTCCTTTTTCATGCATAGATGTTCCCATCAACGTCAATATTCTTTCCATTGTGGTAGGTATCGTTTGAAGAGCAGATGGTCCAAATCGTTACCGTCACAAGTTCGCTTGTGTGCATGTGTGTGTGTGCTGGTCTAAGTGTGTATGAAGAAACACAATCATCTAGCCGTACACATAACCTACTTGTGAATGATCGGCCGACTTTTTGATCACACCGCTGGCTAACGGATTAAGTGACGACAAAACGCATGCACCATGACTCTCTCACTGCCGGTGATTTCAACTTAGAGGAATAAGTGAAAAAAAACAAATCGATTTGAATAGCTCTTCTGAAGATTACGGCGTCTTTTCCTCTATTCTACGCTTCAGATCATATATTGGTCAAAATTCGCTTTCAGAACTCACTACGCCTTTTGATGAAAAAAACACGAAGTTCGTCAAGTTCTGGGAATCCTTCGAGCTCAAGCCTGGCATTTTTAGCACTTTCAAGGTCTCAGAGTGCAATGAACTACCAGTTTGAACAGGATCAATGAGAAGAACTGATCCGTAAATAAAATGGTCGAGTTTTTTAATTCTACTAACCTTAAATGTTCCATTTTATGCAAGTGGTTTCTCAAAATAATCATCCGACAAATGTTCAATTAACATTCTTTTCTACCGTACTCCTACGTACAGTTCAAAAAATGTTTCCATAGCTGTTATTTCCTTCAAAAATAGCTCCTAAGTGTCGCTTTCAAAAAAGTTATTTTCCAACGCCCACTAACAAAACAAAAAAAAACATTTTTTGGCTAAAAAACTACAGTGGCTAAGTGATATGCACAAGAAACCCTCTTCTGATCATTTTAGAAACAAGTTCCCTGCCCTTGCAAAAAAACCTCGAGGTTTCTTTTATCAACACTGGCTGTCCTAAAGTCGATAGATATCCTGATAAACCTGACGATTCAAATACACCTTCGGTAACAACCTGGCGAACCAAAAATGGTGCAGAATTACTTAGCGACTTTTTCTGGACTTGGTAAAAAAAAATCTGTTGAAGCCAATTAGTAGGTTTCTAGACCTCTAGTAATAGATCTATGTGATTACGGTATCGGGTAGATTTGAAGATTTTCGGGTTTTTTAGAAGGTCCCTCATGTTTTCGCTGAGAAAACGTTCTTCTCGCAGTCACCATGTGATGACACCTGTCGCGATTGCGGCTGGCGATAGTGCGCGACAATTTCGCTGATGATTCCAAGGCGATTTGTGATCGTATCACCATCGTCTGCTGTCGTTCAATCCATCAAAAAATTCGACGCCATCATCTACAGGTGCTCATTCAACTGATCGTCAACGCTGATAACTGCAACAGACACAAAGCGATTAATCTTCCCTTCAGGAGCCGTCGAACCATCGTTGTGCTGTTGTTCAGTAACACGCAGAAAGACAATACAACGAAAATGACAACGATTCACCAATCCTCGGGAAATGAAGTGAGCACAATGACTATGGGTGATGTTGGTTAGCGTCATGGAAGTATACCATCATAATCATGATTCGTTTTCATATCTGCTTAGAGATGGACTACGGTCATCACGCTCTGGTATTGTAGTAGTTGACCTCCACATTAGTGCCCCTATCTACACAAAATCCGATAGAGATGACTGATTGAGTGGTGAAGGAACGAAGGACGTGGTCGCCTAAGGCAAGAGAAGAGCAAGCAGCTATGTTCGTTACTGTGGCACCGTTTCACGTTGTACTACAAATCTGTCAGTAACGGCTGAGTAAAGACTAACTAGCTCTTTGTTATTCATGTCTTTTTGAAAGTGGAAATACGGAATAGTTCTCAATTATAGTCGCATTAATTTGTTTTTTCGCTTGTGATTTCTAGAGAATAACCAGCCCGTGGGATATCGACATAAGTTAATCGTGTAAGAACATTTTCAATCTTGGTGCTTTTCTTTCTCACCTTTCTCTCTCTTTCTTTTTACACAGATGCACCTGCTTAAGGCTCTTAAGGCTCAACTATACCATTAAAGTACAGCATTAAATTACTATAGAATTACTTCAACACGTCCCAGTGGTCCACGCCACGGGGATTCCTTTTTATATTTTGAAAAAAATATTGCCTATAAACAAAACCTTTCTTACCATACATTGGTCATTTTCAAAATTTTGAATGGTGATAAACTCACGTTATTCTTCTCCCAATAGGCCTTTACGGAATCGACGACAAATTTCTGTTGTGAGCTTTTTTTTCCACAACGGTCAATGGAATGCTTCCGGATCCCATATGACTAGCTGTCATTGTCCTTTTATCCAAGCACAGATCTTTTTTTTCCATTGTCGTTCTTCTAAAGCTTTTCTTCTTCACAAAGCACGATATGTGCTGCATAGACCAGATGTTATGCGGTCAACTTCTCAATGATGAATTAGCCGTTGATCGTCGACGTCAGAACGATCGCATCATCACTACAGGAACGAGCCATTCAAAGGACTTGTTTTTGTGTTCGGATGAGTTCTTGCGAGCCCAGCACATTCAAATTCGGACGAGTTTGTTTACTTCAAAAACATGAATATGACCATTGTACTTAACACGATTTGAACGAGATCCCATGAGCGTTTTATTGAACACTTAGCCATAAATTTCAGCCAGCGAGATTCGATGAGAAATGTTGGATTCTAAATTTCCATTCCAGCTTGTCGGTATCAGTTATTCTGTTAGAGACCTAGGAATAAATAATCAAGGTCGATTTATGGTATTCGCAACTTTCGTGCACTGTTAAAAGTTACCAGTCTGGAAACGACAAGTGATGGACCACTCGCCTCAACGTCGCTCTATCAGAAAACAGCCCTCTTCACATTCGTTACGGTAACGGACTTTCAAGTGCAATGCTAACGTTTCTTCACTAGATGGTGTGAACATAGCACTCAACCGTGCGCCGACATGCGCATTGTGCAGCAAACACTTCTATACAAAGCTGGCGGATACGGTAGATAATAACGCGTACATTCACAACTTTGTCAAAGCGGATAATGATAGATGTTAAGCAGACTTTATGAAAAATATGAATAGAAAGACTGCTTAGGAATAAAATCGTATATAGGTCGATGGTCACCATGAAATTCCATCTTCTGCAGAAAATCCCATCCATAGCTGAGTTTTAACAAATCAAAATAAATGTTTAGTCATCTTAAAGTTTCACTGACTGCACAAACGCCATGTCCGCTTCGGCGCAGTCGTCATGAGAAAGAGTAACTTGTTCCAGGTCCCATTATAACGTCTTAAAGTATCAGTCCCAGGCGTAGCAAATTTCTTACGTAGATTTTCGGAGGTAAATCTTAACAATGACACTTGATTAGACCAAAAATCGTCAATTGTTCACTACCTCCCCCAGCTCGCTTCACTTCCACTCAGTTTAAGCGCAGTCCCTGGTGATAAAAAAAAACGTCTGTTCTCTTCACATTCACTACGAACGTGCGATTTCACATAAAGACTGTAAATCATATAGACATAATCTATTTGTGCAAACAAGTGGTGCTCGTGTGTTTGTGCGCTGAGTTATTCACACTCTAAGAAAGTCTAAAGACGTCATCATCTCATAGAAATCGTAGTGTCTCTTGTAGACGTTAAGCTGTCAGATGTACACAGTGAAAACGGTGTTAATCATATCGGTAAATATTATTCAGCATGTATGATCACTTGTTTAGTGATCATTGATTCATACAGAAAACAAAACGTAGAAAAAAATAATAACGACGTAAGCCCACCCAAAGAGAGTAGAATACTTTATGCAGGTGGCCTTACCACCCTAGAAAAGTAGTTTACTCTTCGCATAAGATCGATTTGTTGATAAATAGTGACTTATTGGAAAGTCGACCTTGGGAAAAAATCAGAATATGAAAAAACAATTTGAAAACAAGGCCTTATTTGCGATCCATAGCTGATTTCTCTTCGATCTGAACAACGCTCTAAAGAATAAATAAAAAGAAATACTACTACTACAAAAATGGAGCGCAGTAGATTCAAATATGGTGGAAGCGAATCCGTTTTTTACTGCTGTAGGTGCTAAAACATTCTAAACTGCTCAAGCATGCCACGGCACCACCTGTTAATCCAGTTAATCACCAACTAACTCAGGCTGGCTTTCGCGAATTCCCATTCGTCCTCTTCACAAATCAAAGCTTCTCCTTGAGATTTCGGTCGTTCGAGGGACACGAACAACAATATACTTTTGGCTAAGGGATCTGCACTTTTACTGTTCATGGCAATGCGGTAGTAAAGAGAGCAAGCAATTCGGCGAGTTGTTCCGGTGGCATAGAGCTGGCCAAACACTACTACTAGGCTAATAGTTCTTCTTCTACTCTCTTTTGTCCACAAATATAATATGTTTAGCGAACCAAGAAAGGAATGCTCCAGCCGTGCAAGTCAGCCTCTTTGCTCATCATCTTGTTTTGATAGAGTGGTGACGATTATTGTTGGTTGTCGTTCACAAATGAAGGCGACAATCGTTACGGATCCAAACAATTATGACACTTTCCGCACTTCCTATTAATCACCACATATGTTAACCGAACATATGTGCACAACGCTATCAACGAGTCGCGACTTTGGTCACGCTCGTTACGTTAAGCTAAACTGAGCCCCTGACTTAGAATGCGATCACATCTGAAATCCACATACATTCTAAGGTACACCACAAAGTCTCTTCTCGTTTCGTTTCAAGACCGTCTAAAGAGCTCCAAGAGTGGATTTCCATGCTCAATAGTTCAAAATCCAAAACTAAACACCTCCACGGGTAAAGTCAACTGTAAGGAAACTTCCATTATAGAACAAGCAAAGCGCATTGAAATTTATGAAGAACAAATAATCGTTATCTTCCTCAGATATAAAAGACACTTTTTCCTGCTGCATTTTGGCTCAATAATAAAGAGTACTCTCAACATTATAGTCGATTTCCAAAGGCGCGTGTGGCGCAGTGGTCGGAGGCGCCTTGCAACACACACGTAGAATCGATCGCCACTCCCATCGCTCACCAAGTCTTCCATCCCTCCTGGGTCGGCAAATTGGTACTAGATTTATCTGGGAGGATAGCAACACTGGCTCGATACATCGGTGGGCCACCGCGAGTCATTGTAAAACCCAGATATGCATTCAATCACCTCCAAATGATGCTTAATGAAGTCGAATGCATAGCGCATTCCTAAGGGATTGATCAACGTCGAGAGCTTTTATCCTTTTATATTCGATTTCCACTAGTTCGCCCTAAAATTTGGCAGATGAATTTTAACCTAATCGGTCCAGTACTGGATCGTTGCACGCAACCAGTCGGATTTTTTTCTCCACGAAAACAACCAAATCCAAAGAAAGCGGTGAACAAATAACGGCTGGTTCGATTTTTGTGCATGGATGTAGGAAATGAAACAAAAGTAGCTGCACCTTCCTTTTATCAAAACTAATGAACGAAAAAAAAATGTTTAGGTAAACTACTTTGAACCTCCAATCTCATACAAAACTGTAAAGTGAAACAGAAGCTTGACTAATTCAGAAAAGCCCATAATTTTTAAAAAAACAACGGGCTTTTTCTCCAACACTTTTTTTTGGAAATCTTAACATCCCACACAGAGTTCTACTAGTCGGTTGGCCAGGGGTCATGGATTTTTTTAATGATAGCATATCCTCTCTACGCCCTAACCTTCGTAGAAGATAGAACTATTTTTTAGAGTATTTAAATGTTCATACTGAGATAGGTAGGTTAATCGAGTAAATATTATGTTATAAAGACATTACAGTATCCTGAAAGTGAACTGACGTTTTCTTACCTCACATTTCATGCGGCATTTCATACGTCTACAATAAATTACCGTTACTATATTCTTTGATGTCCACCTTACTGTAGCATTTGTGTGCGAACATGAAATCGACTTATAGTCAAGTTGATTTCAAGGGGAGTTCCGGAGATGATCAACTCTATGAAAAAGCACTACAGTGTGCAACACTACCTATCGGTTTCAGTAGCAACCAAAAGGCACTTTACTGCTTTCTCATTAAAGGCAATGAACGATGTTCGTTTCAATAAAGTGCACATTTCTCGATGAAAAACACTTGATGAACATAACTTTTGCCAGTCATTAATGAGTTGAATTAGATTGAAGTTTCCTTCTTCGACATCCATTTATCTCGATGAGTCTTCCACTTCTTTTTTTCAAGGCCAACAGCTGTTACTTAGTAGTCAACATTGGTATGTGAGACATGTATATGAGTTCACTAATGAATTCAAGTGGGCCTGTTGAACACGAATACCTCAAAAAGATGTTCCCTTAAGATCTTCCTACGATTCCTGTGTATCCATTTTCTTCCACGTTTTCCTTTGCAGTCGATTCTTAACATTACTCTCCAGCTTTATCACTTAATACCGTACTATGCATTTGGAAGCGTGCCGTTACGAAATCTCAGCAATCCTCTCCTTCGAACAGTAGCGACTATTACATAGAGACAGTCTTCCGCATGAAAAAAAACGTTCGAGTGATCATCGTAGACTTAGTCATAGTATTTTATTAGGGACTTTATGATATATCAGATCCCTTTGGTCTCACTAATAAATGTATAAAAAGTATAAATGATGATGGAAAACCATCGATCCCTCCCTCTATTAAACATTGTTCCACGTTCAGTTCATCTAACCGATCTAATGCGGTATGTTTTGAGTAGTTAACAAGGTGTACCATATGTGTATTGAATAGAATTATTAAAGGCACATGACACTGCCATCACTCTTAAAGGGACGGTCCTTTTTAGACGCAACGCAGCCGCCCGTCGGCCTACGATAATTACTGAAATGGACACTGATTATAGGGCAAGTCAAAATGGACCGCGTTATAGAACGTTTTCGTACCCTCTCTATTCTTTTACCAATTTCGACCTCGAAATCCTCCGAAATAACTCCTTACTGTGATCGGTCTTGTTTTCTATGATCATCACTGTAACCATGAGCTGGTTCCTTATAACGTTCTGTTCTTATATCCATTCCCCCTTTTATGGAGAATAGTTTTGTCGTAAAAATAAGCCAGCAATTAAATCCATTAGCTGATCACCAATTCAAACTACTCAAAGAATTATGAAACCTATAGGACAGAACTTCTCAATCTTACCACAGTAGGGAAACTCTCTTCTTTCCTTTTCTCCTGGTGTTTCATTGTATGATCGGACTCCAAGACCGGCCACAAAGACAATGGTTCTTCTTAAGAAAGCTGGAAGTCTAGAGGGCAAATTGATATTACCGAACTTCTCGACGTCGAACTACACACCGTAATTTGGACCGAATGAAAAAAAAACCTGAGGTTGGTGTGGAATCTTACGATGAAAGTCTCAGAAAAATGAACCGGTTGTGTTGTCTTGGACTACGATGGCCCTGTGAAACCCCATCTCCTTTAATTTTACTCTTTTTGCCCTTCTTTACTTTCTTGGCTGCATGGTACTAACAGCGAGATCAAAATCACATTATCTGATAAATGTGGATTGTGGAACTTTTGTGTCCTGCAGTTTGTTGATATTCTCATTTTATTCGCTTGCTCATGGTCGTTTCGGTGATGATGAACTAAGAGACGAAGTCCCAAGAATGATCGATTCAATTTCATTCCTCAGAATCGTTTCCAATGACCATCATCGTAGAATTCATCCGACCCCCTTCCATCGCTTTTCGACAGCGAAGCCCGAGTTCCGAGTGTGGCTGTTAATAGGCGGGTGTGAACATCGCCATCCAACAGGCTATGGAGCGTGATGAAACCGTGCGATAAGCGACGCGAGGCAGACTACTCCTGGAGGGCCACATACATTCAGATAATCCAGCCTTCGTTCACCATTGCCCAGATTCATTGACATGATAAGAAATCACACACAGAAATACCGCGTATCATGTGATGATGACGAGACCAGACAAGAAGATTTCGCTACCGTTAGACTGAAGGTGACATACAGCCAGGAAAATTTTTCGGAGCAAAGATATTAATTAGCCCAAGCATTGAACAATTAAAATTACAAAACGGTATGAACGTATTCGACTATGAATTTACTTTGCTGTATCTGGCTGTACCTTTACTACGGTCAGAATGTACGAAAAGTGAGGAATATCAGTAGTGTACGGAAATTCCAAGTCATCCAAACTCAAGTGTTAAGTTGGATATAGTGAAAAAAATTTACGATATAAAACCTTAGTTTCAGGCCAGATAGATATAAAAATTCCAGCAATACCATGGCCTTATTGGCTCAATATTAACCAAGGCATAGGGATTCCACCGCGAAGGAAAACCATCTAGCAGATGAACTCAACTTTGGATTATGCCACCTCGGCTGGATAGAATACACAACCTACGCGTATCCCTATGTAGCAGCTGCTGCTCAGACTCTCATCTTGTTGAACCTACAGCAACTTTTTGTTGTTCTAAACAACAATACATCAAGCATTTCACTTCCCAGTTTTTACATTTTCACGTTCCAGCTCCATTCCATAAAACACAGCCATGAATTTCCTGGATCATTTTTCAATACGCCGACTCCGTGCTCATCAGATGTGTCCTGTGCAACGTCTAGATCGTCATTCTTCGTCTAGACTTCTTCATATAATTTTCATTTAAACCACAATGCCCGTCATTCATGCACTCGATTATTACGCGTGTGCATTTTGATCGAAATTATGCTAAATAGCTACCGCCATCACTTAATTACATCGTGCTCAACACTGAAAGCCACATTGTCGTTCAGCCCTCTTGGGAAGCTTCAGCCTGATCCAGATTATATTAAACATAGATTTCCGGTAGTAATTAAGAAACGGTGCAGACATGCTGACGCCATTTCGTCGTCGACTCCATGGAAATTCTTACGAACAAAGAAGCTGATTATTAAAAAGATAAAGGCCAGTTGGAGCTGAAATCTTCCCATCAACACCAGTACACCGATGCTACTCACCTCACTACATGATTACAATTTCATGATGACGTCAATCGTAATGGTACTACAGCAGGATATTTTGGTGTTCCTAGATGCTACAATAGAATAACACTGAAAGTTCGGCTCATCGTTGATTGCATAAAAATGATATAGGGACCTGGAAATCACACAGTAAAGAACGGAAGCGAAAATAATCGTGAGGACTCTTGTAGCAAACCCAACTTGTACTACCAAGTATTGGAAATGCTTATCGGCCTCTTCTTGGTATTCTGTAGAGCATACTACTTCGTTATGGTTCAAAGTGCTTTTTAAAGATTAATTGCCCCACTAATTTTTAAAATATCAAGGAAAAATTCCTAATCCCTCATCATCAATCGCAGCAGTCGTCCAACTAATCTATGCTATCTGTAGTACGCATGTCACCGCTCGTACAGCGGCTTCTTTCGCGATTTCACGGGTCAGCGCTTGCACCGAAACACATACCACCTGCACGCAAGCGCAGACAATTATCGTGGTCCCTAGAGGACTACGGTAGCCTTTACTTCTGCAGAGGCGTTTGCTATACTGCAGGTAAATTAAGCTCCCAGAATCGAGTGCCATATCGGACATGGATACTTGCAATAAAAAACAATGGTACAACATTGGAAATTCATTGGCCATTAGCTTACAGTAAATAAGTATGTTACATACTATCAAGATTAAGCCAAGTATGAAAACAATTGAACAAAATCTATAGCTAATCCATAAATTTACAACTGATTAGCAGATGGAGTACGTGACTGTAGACCTTTTGTTGGAATATGTAAAAATTCTTTAATTGTCTCACGTAATGAGCCACTACGACTAAGAGAATTCTTCGATGACTCCAGTGATTCTTGTGACCCGATTGAATGTTGTCGTGATGAATATCTCGATGAGCTCGATTCGAAATAACAATCGATTATATTTGCAATATAAAACCTCCCTCTGGGTCCCTCTCTTCGTTAAAAAATCAGGAACCGAATCCTTTCGTAACCTCCCGCTCCAGCCAATCATTTGACGAATTTGAACGCCAATCTTGTGAAGTGTCATACTGGGAACTCAAAACCTCAAAACAGCGTTTAGGAGAAACCTGGTGAAGCCAGTCCCATTATGCTCAGCAACACTCCCTCCCTACTGATTACATACGTAGTGTTTTCGTTAACACCATCAACTATAAACAGTGCAAGGGCACATGCTAATTCACCGACGCCTGCGCCCACATATGGTCGCATCCACGTTTGGCAGCTGCACAAACTTTGCAACATTATGCGATAAATCCATGTCCTCATCTCGACATCAACTTTTTTTCCCAGCCCGTTTCACAAATCTTTTGTACCATCAAAACAATGTGCAATCACAAGAAGCTGCTTAAGAAAAAGCGAATGTCACAACGACTACGTACTGGCTCATATAAACCGTTAAAGACACTCACTCATTTACATTTAAGCAGAATAATCACTGGAGCTAGGAACTCAGTGAAAAGGGAGAGTAGGCACCAGTCACGTGTTTTTCTAGTCCCAATTCTTTGGTAGAAAGTTAAGTCAACAAAACTTTCAGAAAATGTCCCACAATTCACCAACTGTGATTCGCGATTCGAAAACTAATGCAACTGTTGAACACAGCTATCACAGTACTTCCCACTGGATTATATTAACGCTTCTAATTAGGGAGGATTAGCGTCATACTAGCGTGAGACAAACAATGCTGCCCCCACCCCCCTCTCTCTTTTAATCCAACACAGTAAAACTCGTCCTAATGCTACCTAAGCACATGTTTCGCATCTCATTAATCACTGCTCGCACTTGGGTACTAGTATTAATCGACTTCCCTTCTTGATGAAGATCGATCAGTCGACAGTGTGTCTCAGCCTATGAGACACAGCAATAACGATTTCCATTTTGAATTAAGATTTAACATTTAGCTCAGTGACACCCAAACCGGACGGAACTATGCTCCAAATACCTTTGTCCTAGAAAGTCCTAGAAAAAAGATGCGTTCTAAAATCAATTTAGTTCAGAAGTTTAATATTATGGATATAGTGATATAAAGGGTGAATCAAAAGACCTTTGTGATTGAAGAAACGTTATGATCCCTAAATACGCCAGCTAGCTCTCCTTAAGATGTGATCAGAACCTCTACATTCCGTGGCTCTTAGTAGATCCACACCCCTCAAAGTTGTCGCATGTACGATTTTCCTTCACCGTTTACTCGTTTTATCAGACTCTCTCTCTGCCTGTATGTATATATGTGTGTATTTCACATCGATTCAGTGCTAATCACGAAGGCTAAGCAAATAGATCGCTTCAGCCGCAATTCAACAACCGCATCCACAGCGCGACAACAGACCGATACCAGTCGCGTTCCACAATTGTAAGCGATTTTGTCCGGAAAATATACAAACATTGCATTTCAGATATTCGTCCATTAATGGAATGAAAAGGTTGTCACCACTCAGCCTTTAGACTGGATCGTAAGGCTTGCTCTAGTAAGCAAATCTCCATATTCGGAGAAAGAAACACAAGAAAAGAAAAAACGAAGGCAGGCGAATGAATGAGCAACCAAACAAACCGAAATAGATCAACGGATGAGGCATGTCGTCGTATTCTGGATAGCAGAGCCAATCAGCATAGTATTCATACGTATACCCAAGAAGATCATGAATCGTTGTGTCAACGCCTAAAAGTACAAAATACTTTCGTTCGAACTAAACAAGTGACAAAGTGACATTCCAGCATATAAAGAATTTCATTTTCGCCATAACTTAACAAGTGGAGACTTGACGTTTATATTTTATATATGTAACAAGCACAGGAGGGCGCATTTGGCGCAATGGTTGGAGGCGCCACTGCGGCACACACGTGGACCGATCCCGGCGTCCGTGGTCCACCAAGCCTTCCATCCCTCCGGTGTCGGCAGATTGGTACCAGACTTCTCTGGGAGGATAGCAACGCTGGCTCGATACATCGGTAGGCCACCGCGAATCATTGTAAAAGCCAGATATGCATTCGATCACCTCCAACGATACTTAATGAAGGCGAATGCATGGCGCATCCCTCAGGGATTGATCAATGCCGAGAGCTTTATCCTTTTTTATCCTAAAAAGCACAGGATTTTTCATCGCATAATATTAGCTACTGTAAAAACCTCTTGCAGACATTAGTTAACTGTCAGTACACCTCCACAGACGTCTTTCTTTCATCTTCAAGGCGCTCAAATTGCTAAAATCGAAATTGGAAGGAATTTTATGTAAAGGCTCCATTATTGCTATCGTAGCAATCAATAGTGATCTGTTTGCCATCTTTTGATGCACCCATCCTATATGTTTGCTTATCTTTCATACGTACCGAATGCTGTCAATACGTGAAGTGATATATCGTTAAGTAAGCGTTAAGCACTATAAGAAATCCTGACACGGTGGAGTGTACAGTAGCGCCGCGCCGATTGACCGGTGTTAATCTATTTGCTAAAGCGCACCCGTTACTGTCAACACCAGCGGATAGCAAGCTAAACGCTGGTCCTAAGCGCGCCGCGCTACGTAGCATGAAGCTCGATCAGTGTAAATACAACGCATTAAAAGGAACGTAGTCGATTAACGTTAATTCAAATTATTTCATACCATTTATCCGCTCTTCAATTACAAGCTTTGTATCTCAACGTGAAGCAACGTTGTTACGCACTAATCATTTAAAACAACCTAGGCAAAAATTCACAACTCACTAAAACCAGAGCAACTTTATAACCTAAAAAAGCGCTACCTCTCTTCATCTTCCTTATGTAGAATAATATTTTGTAGTGCACATTCCTATTCTAATCTACTTACCATATTCCTCTATGAGAACTCGTACCATTTCTCGATCCTGATTTTGTGCAGCCAAATGAAGTGGTGTATATCCAGACTAAAACTAATCATATGTGTATAGAATCTCAGCCGTTAAACCAACACCGCAATAATATTTACTTATGAAATAATCGAATTCCACCATAGTTTCACAAAACCATCTGTACTGACATAATAGAAAAAAAGGACAAAACAATATATCTATACAACATATCCGGAAGTAGCAGTGTAACACATGAATGAAGTACGCTACTGTACTACACTGCTCTTGTAGACGACATCATGGAACCTAGAGTTGTAGAGTAGAGTTTAGACATAGAGATATTGTTGTACTACATTAGAAAGTATTTCGGATAACGTGATCAGAACCACGACTTTCCATTCACCTGAAGCCAATGGCAACATTTCCTTGCTACTGAATCGATATCAGTCATCTCACGATCAATGTTTTTGTCTAATGTTCAATTTTCTTACTGCACTTTCAAGGGATCGTCGAAGAACAAATGTTCCATATAATCCTACCAGACAAGGAAAACCTCTTTAACCCGTAAACGGTAACAAGAACGGAGTTATGTACAAAGTGACTGCATTTCTGTCCGTACTTCAAGCATGTGTTATTTAGCTATTTTTAATTAATCCTTGTAAAACTTACCCGTGTTGTAGCATTGAAATTTGCGCCTTCATTCTTCAATAATCTCAGGAGATCATAATGTTTTCCTAACGTCGCTATGTGTACACCACAGAAGTTCAGATGCAGTGGTGGCACGTAATACACAAGATTAGGATGATGATCCAACAGCTTCTTACAGGCAGTTAGGTCACCCTTACGACAAGCCTTCAGCCAAGCCAAATGTTCTGATCTCGGACCTCGACTATCGGAATTCGAATCCGAGCTTTCGTTCACTTCTTTCGGCTTTCTTAGGACTTTAGTCGTTTTTTCCCTTGAAAAATAAAACATCTTCAGTTCAACATAAGCACTCATTACTCAGGATAAGAAAGCTAAGTAGGCCATTTTTTTCAAGCCCAAAATGTAAAAGTTAACTTTCGTACAAATTCTTAACAACTTTCTTATTCAGCACGTTAAGAGCTTAGTTCTCATCAAAACGTGTGGAAATATTGACAGTAGCTTCCATTTCAGACGATAACCAATGCTTTATCATCCTAACATAAGGTTCGTCATTCCTAGTGGTATAAATGTAACAATATCCAACACGAATTCGGGATTTAGTGTTCGGAAATTGTATTATGTTCTTCAATTTGACCGTACTCTATACGATAGACTACAGTTTACTATTGTCGCTCGCTGTAAAGCCACCTATACTTCTCCTTTACGTGCTTCATATCCAAGCTTCGAAAATTAGTTCCAGAGCATCTTTCCTGGTAATCATTAATTCCCATATTTCACAGATGTACCTAATTCACCTACGATATGCTGCGGACTCAAATGGTACCCTCAGTGTCCCCTTCACCGGCGGCAATCGCTAGCCTATATTGCGATGGCGATAATCGCTTGCTTATACCCCACTGTCATTTCTCGGATGAATCCTCTTACGACGCCGCGACCACATTCATCTCTAGTTCGTCAAGACGATCGTCTTCATTCAAAGCTTTCAATGTGGTGCGATAATCGGATACCACAATGAATTAGACACATCGAATCCAGTCGCAAACAAGATCACTAAAACTTTTCGTTGGTGGGAACATCGCGTGCAGTAATCCATGCGATTCGACACATTTGCAACAAAAAAGACGAATAAATTGGCCTATTTCCCCATTTCTTGGACTTGGCCAACAAGTACCGCAAATCAATTCAGTACGCAGGCCTCGAGTTATAGAATAATATAACACCTAGTCTATACGTCGGTGAACCTACGCTAAGACATTCATGTGAAACATTCACCAACGCTGTTTCAAACCTGTAACCCATGAAACGTTACCAAGGTTCACAGAAAAGTGGAGCGATACTAAACAACTGAACCGCTTGACTCAATACTGATATCGAACCACTTGATTTCCTTCTTAACGTAAAAAATGCAAATGAATAACATCATTCATTTCATGAATGGGTTGAAAGTACGCTTCCGCTTAAGTGTTACGGTATACCCGCTTAGCGTGCAATATCAACATAAGACGGTTGTCAATGGTGTAACCGGTCCACGACGATTTGTTCTGACATGAATGCAGCAATCGAGCTACCGTAATCGAACCGAATCACAAACAATTCTGTGTGCATTTGGACAAAACACAGTCCACAGAGCCACTGACAGATTTTTTGTACTACAAATACAAACGAAAATAACACCGCCTACTTCATTCACTAAAAAAAGGAGATCTTCGGAAATAAAACAGTACTTAAGTGAAACCAATTCAATTAAAAATGTCTTAATTGATAACACTATTTTCCACGCCCAACTTTTGGAGTAAGAACTTTGGCTTTCAGTACAATTAAGTGGCTTCCTCCATGACATTTTCTACAGATACATCACTGACTTCTTCCTACGGAATTTCATTAGGCTGCCTATACTGTAATTTGTGGAATCGGTTTCCATAACACCTCTCTTAACAAGCCTCTTCTTCATATCAACTGCACTTCTGTGAATCTTTCTATTCATTTCATCAGCAAAGACAACACAGCGCGGGTGCTCGTCACTGCACTTACACTAACCAAGTGGTCAAAGTTGATAGATGCGATGCATACTTGTTTGTGAAACATGAAATCATGATTTGTGCACTTGCACACGAAGCTTTCTAAAGATCAAATTTGAAATCAGTGTCTTATCGAAATCAAGACTTCAGCTAGATGCAATGGCAATTCTGTGGGAGATTAATCACCATCGTGAACTTGAAATCTTATTTCACTTCTATGCCCAATGTCCTAGCACAACATATCGGCAAATACTTGAAGCACCAGACATTAGCAGTATAGCCCAAATAGTGCAATTAGATACTCTCCGAAAGCGGCAATCAACCGGAAAAGATATTCGGCTTAGGCCAAGACTCTGTGTGCCAGGAGCGTCGATAACCGCCAGCTTTTTCTGCGTCTCACTTACCACATGTTCCTTTCACATCTACAGTCACTGCCATCATATCATCTGCTCTCCAAGCTACGGTCAGCACATAGGAAACCGTAATCCAGCAAGACGACAAGATCCGCTCCCAGCGCCGAATTAATGTCACAACAGCTTATGATGAGACGTACAGGCGGCACCTTACAGCTACGACTACGAACGAATCAACGCGATTTTGACTATTCGCGATGACAGTAAAAGTAACGCCGACCGCTATCACGATCTTCATCTCGGCCATGCAGAAAACGTGGTCCTAATTAACATGAGAAAAAGGTCTTTGAACTAGTGATCACCATGGAAAGTCCTGACCACAACTAGTGATCTCTTAGACGATAAGAATAACCGCGTACCTGTCAGCAACACCCCACGTAAATGACTTAGGTAGGCGATAAGATACAGTTGAACAGATGTACTGATGGTTTTCCTGTCAATTTATAGCCGACAATTTTGCTTCGACCATTGAACCATAGTTCAACTTTATGATGTAACCACCATAAGGAGCAATGAGTAAGTTTAAAGATATATTCTTGAGGTTCCCATTAGACGCAATCTTGCACCGTCGTGCCACCCACTAACTTGCCACATTCATCAAGCGTCTGAAGACACGATTCAATCGCAGACGCCGCGATTACCACCACCCGACTGTCTAGTGCGTAACAATTATGTGACATTAAATTGCGTACCGTTCGAATAGCACTCAAACAAGGGCCGCGCAACTGAATTGCTCCCTTTTTCATCGTCATGCCATATGCAAAAAACGACGAACATTATGACGCTCATCGTCTTTAGTGGAAGCCGCCACATCACAGTGGTCATTGCGGTGGCGACTATGGTGGTCTGCATGACAGACGACGATACCGTAATCGAGATTGAGATGCGTGTTCGAAAAAGCGAATCAGAAAGAATAGAGGTATTGTGAAACGGTGACCTCACTTCGCGGAGTCTCAGGCAATCCACCACCATAGAAAAAGTGCAACGAATTTCACACATAAACTCTCTAATCATATTTCGATGTTTTTCTTCAACAAGCAGACACGAGGTTGTTATTATAGAATTTATTAGGAAACAATAGCTGACGCTTCGGCGGTTTCCAGGCTCTGAAGAAAGCGAAACCACCGAAACGTCAGCTATTGTATCCTAATAAATTCTATAATACCGTCCTCGTGTTTTCTTATTGAAGCAAAACATCAAATTATTAATCAATGCCGAGGTTAACAGAAAGTCGGTCTTGGGAATCTCTAATCTTATACTCAATAAAACTCATACTCAAGCAGATTTTTACGCGAGATTAGAGTAGTGCGTTTGTGATTCGCAAGAATTTACTATAAACAATGAGTAGGTGCATTTTTTCTAGTCCTTGCCGATATAGTTCCCTGTACCGCAAATAAAACATAACAGAGCGTTAAACTAGCTAAAGACTTCGTTATGGCTTCCCAAATCACCAGACATGTCGAAATTTCAGCGACTATAACAAAATGCTTTGCTCTTCTCTTCACACAAAACCTCGATGATTGCTTATATCGCGTAGCCGTATGGTGGCAAAGCATATTGTTATCATAAGCCATTCGTTCCTTCTCTCTCTCCCTCTCTCTTACACTCACACAAGTGGCTAATACTCAAAACCAATGAGGCAGTTATTATGGCAGCCTGCACGTGTTTATAATGTGTTATATTAGACCCGATGCGATAGAGCAGCCGGTGTTGACGACGTAATGATGGATCAGACAGTGTAGAACGGTAGTGAGCACAGAGCTTTATGGAGACGCAGTTGTCCCCCCAGATTGTCGCAAAAACCGCTTACCACATGGCATCAAAACAATGACACTATCAATCACAACACACGTAAGCCACACCTAGACGACCAGGTCCTTAATCGCCCATTTGCAGCTGATTCGGGTCAATGAATGCATATCTGTATCTTTTAAACAATAAACGTTTTCCAAGTGCAGTTTCAACAATAGTGTTATTTAAGAAGCCCAAATGCAGCAAATTTTGCATTAGAAGTGGAGTGAGAAAACGCCGTCATCTTTTTTCACCCTAAGGACTGTGACGTAGCGCTCAACTCTCTATCGCTTTACGTTAAGACATAGTAGCTCTGTTACAGCAATGATGAATATTTCAACGAAAACTTAATCGTAGTTCACTTTGTGGTCGATTCCAGAACGAATCACAGCGGGACGACTACATTCAGTTCTCAGCGTGTCGAATCAGAGCGCAAACACAAACGGCAACGCACGCAACTGTCATAGTACATCATCATCGCCAGAGCTATGGGATCCTATCAAACTGCAAGTGCTGACATGGTCGAATGGTGATTATGAGTGGACTCATCGAACTGGTACTCATCACGTTATCAACGTCCACAGTAAAACTCAATTTCACAAAGACAGAGAAATAATCCTGGTTCTATCACTCAGGAAAATATCATCAAAACCTTAGGCTTCCTGCATTTTTTCGGCGCATCTGGTCATTCAGTCTGCTTCTATGGAGCAACATAATGCCCAAAAAACCACATTTTTGTTTTGTTTCACGCACTCCTAAACAGATACTCCTACTATCAACTTTTGCTAGCAATATGTTACTTTATATTCCCTGAAATATATAGGAGTTCGTTGGTTCGATTCCATCCCTTGGACTCACCAAACCTTTCGTCCCTCCTTGATCGACTGATTGATAGCAGACTTATGTGGGAGGATAGCGGCGCAGACTTAGTACATCGGTAGGACACCGAAAGTCGTTTTACAGGCCACATATGCATCCGATCACATCCAATGATGGTTGGTAAAGTCGAATGCATGGTGCCTCCATTAAGGATTGGTCAACGCGAAATACTTTATCTGTCTTAAATTTCTTTTGAAACTTCGCTTTCTCCCAAATCATCACCATTGTTTTACTGCTGTAACAAAAGCATTCCTATGCATTTTTCTCATTCTTCACAAATGTTTGCACCCCCTTCTTTTCCGCCACTTCTGGTGCGTATTAAATTCTCATGGTCGAGTTCTGTCAACTCTCGACCGTGGGTGACTTACGTGTTCGACAATGCTATCGCTTTCCCACACTCACGAATTATTCGCTAGCAGTGCGTAAAAGCTCTTCACAAGGCAATCCAATCCCGTGTTCGTAAACACCATAGAAATCTAGGCTGTTATTTAGGAGACATTACAGTAGTGTCGTAGTGATGAGCACGGTTTTCTAGGAAAAATCTAGTCGTTTTAGGGCAAATCATATGTTTACTCAAGCTTCGTTCTCTTAATGCTCAGCGAAAGAGTCACGGTGGTACCTACCATGCAGACACTATTCTATGAAGTAACAATATCTATTAACTGTCCTATTAACAACAACTACGAAGTAGATTCATCATTCACTTAGTGGTAATAACAATTCTATTTCACGCTTCCGTTAGTAGCAGCAGATTGCAATGGCTGTTAGCATTAGGCTTTACATTAAACTTCATTCCCGAGGGAAAACGCGCCTGCTCTAGGATGTCCTTAATTAGCCGGGAAACGAGAAACCGATACCGTATATTACGAGCGATATCCTTGTTATTGTGAAGTATTTCATAAAAAATTTACTTGTAGAACAATTTTGATGTCGAAAGGAATACTTTCACATTGTATCGAACTTTAGCGCTAATGGATTTTCGTGCAACTTGAGCGAATTCTACGAGTGTTCTCCTATAAAAAAAGTGTAACAGAATCTTACAAAACAGTAGGTAGTCAATATCATCTGAATGATGCTCTTCCACAATTCTTCCTTTTCAGTATGTACCATTTTGCCAACAACCAGCTATTTTTTTCCTCAAAAAATCCAATCTTTGCCTTCAATAATGATTTCCTTGATGGAACACTCCCAAAAACCATGGAACAGTTTCGATTCTGGATCTGATTATGGAGAGAAAGTAAAACTAGTACTTCATCGTATTTAGATCAATCATAATAACATCGACTAATTTTTACCTTGGACTGAGTCCTCAGTGTTCGACGTCATCTAGACTACAGGATTGTTAAGTTAAGCCATCAATGAAATTTCGCCACATGCGAAAATCCTTTAGTCATACGACATCTGCTTCCTCTGCGCATATAAATGTAGCAAGGTGGACATTGAGTCCATATTCAAGATTTTCGATGAAGACGATACTCTGTTCATTAATTTAGCAAAGCATGTTCATTCTAGACTCCGTCGTTGTAAGCTTTTTGCAGCTGCTGAACTCCTAGTTATCCACACAAATGCATATGCATCATATGCACCATCAGACACACACACACAACACACAACAACACACACAACACACACACACACACACACACACACACACACACACACACACACACACACACACACACACACACACACACACACACACACACACACACACACACACACACACACACACACACACACACACACACACACACACACACACACACACACACACTGGTGGGCATTGTCATCATCGTCAATTTGATATCTTCAGACATCGACCACTTCATTAGAATTATCTCTGGTCTTGTTGGCAACAACCAACACATAACAATTGCTACTCACATGGGCGCTAAGGACAGGCATACCACTTATTTACAACAACTACAAAGGCTCTTACGTTTTCCATGCATGACAATATAACCAAATTTGACAGCTTCAGGGGTCTTGGTGCATAGAAATGTTAGCAACCATATCGCTGACTTGATCACAGAGGTTCAAAACTGGGCTGTAGAAGAACCGGCAGTACGCGCGATGTTTAGATTTCCTATTTATAAGAACCAACACTTCATCGATGAGTTCAGTAAGAAAATTTCATGTGGCTCCACAATTCTGATGGACGAACTGACACTATTTGTTATATGACACAATGTAGCTCCTGATTATCTATGAATTTTCACTCATTTACGTGAAATAAAATTTTTCTTCCTTTATAACCCGTTTTAATTTATTCTAAAAATCACTAATCAATGAGATCACTCTCATCTTCTGCAAACCGCACCATGATTTCCGACTAACACATCCACCAATGGCAAAACACTGAAAATCTGTTGTGATAGAAGAGAACGTGTCGGAAACTGTTGCAAACTCAATGGTTGCTCATCGCTCGTAAAATCGTAAAGAGCTCGACGCGAAACACATGTACTCGCAACACTCAACCACGCGAAACGATCACTATAAAGCGTTTTGATAAAGTAAAAACACGCCTAATTCGCCTTTCTCTTGTTCAACTACACGTTCTGCTGCTTTTCCTAATCCACCCATTCCAACAACTGTTGTATAAAATCTACTTTCCTCAAAGTTCTCCAGTGCCAATAACTCTTACTAAAGATTGAATGCTCGGACTTCTACCGCTACTATGGGATTATGTTCAACATCTAAGTCGGTGTTAAGAACAATTTCAAACCAATGGCGTCCACGAGTCTTCAAACACCACCACGCTCTCTCCCTTAAAGGCATGTGACACGGCCACTAGCACTTTACTAGATTAGATTTTCGCCCACATGAAAGCAAATGTGGCGTTTGAAAACGAATACTACGTATTCCGCAATCAGAACGCTATCTCTATGGGTGCTATCACAGTTGCAATACTCTTTTTCTACCAGATGTGGAAAACACCAATTAAAAAACTCATGAGTAGACTAAGTGATAAGAAAGCATCTGTGAAATCGATAGATCTTAACCGCCGTATTCGCAGTCAAGTTACCTATTGAATAAACTAAATGTTCACCAAAAACCCTAAAGAACCCCCAAAAGCCACTTTTACCGAAACAGTCACTACAAAAAATGCAGTCAAACCGTCTGAAATACGTCACAAGACATACATTTCACTCCATCACCTTTCACACTTTCTTTGCTGTGCTTTTTTCATAAAAATAACTCTTCAGATAAGCAGTGAAATAAGTTCCACCTCCATGTAATTCTCACCATAACAACAAGTTTCAATAAAAATCAATACCCTACTCAATCAAAAGAAACTTCTCACACTCCTTTTCTTTTGTCCTCGCTGCTGGTCACCTCTTCAAAAGTTCGTTTCCAAGATTCCCCCCAGTCATTAATCCTCCACACTTCACAATGCACAATTACCACAATGCGACGATACACTCGTTGCTACGCTTAAAACGTTTTAGGTGGGAATCGGTCAGTGCGAGTGGAGGTGGAGTCAGGCCCATTCACTGTTTAATTGCCTAAACTACCATTTTCGCTATTTTCCTGCACTTGTCCCATTCTTTGTTGTTTTAGTGGGCGATCCATTCTAACATCATCAAATGAATGCTTTGACTGAATTTATATCACCCGATTATTCGGCATAGCCCATATATTCGACCTACGTTCACCTAACTCATTGAATATACCCATGCTTGTGTGGTGTACACTTACAAGAGAACGGTATCTGAAAGAATACGATCGTAGAAATCTTGATTTATAACTAAATTTACAACTTTTGCAAATACACTACTGTGACTGCTAACAGGACTTCTTCTGGTGTAAGGTTGTCCTTTCACCAGTAGAGAAAAAACCGTTTCCCAAATATTATCGTTGTTCGCAGTCACCGAAACTTTGCTAGCAATTATATACGAATATTGTCGCCATCCATCCGGGATAGTTTTTCGCATGCAAAATCGCATTTTGTCGTACCGTAGTCAGCGCGGCCTGTGAATCCGTGTTCCAGAAAACTTGACTAGTTCTACAGTAACTCTGTGGAGCCGCATCAATGCACTCAATCCATTCACAGAATAAATCGCCCTAGAAATCTGGATCTCATCCGATTCAAAACAGCATTACCATCATCTCACAACTTTTTTCTATAAACTTTTCCCCCATCTCTGGCTAGAATTTCGAATCTGATTGAGATGTGAGCTTCCCTACACTGAACAAAATACATAATTCTTATTGTTGATTAAATGCCTCCAATAGTGATATATCTAACATTCCCGAGACTACTTGAATATAGGACGCAATTTCAGAACCGTCAGAAAGACATTAGGTTTTTAATTTATTTCCTTCAATCTGATGCTAATTAAATCTCCGAAAAAATATACACCAACTACTAGACCACCTTGGGTCCACGACGGTGCTCATTCTCGGCGCAAAATCACTGCCTCAGACACAGAATAACTTCTTATCCATCGTACCGACACATGTTTGATATCTTGCAAGCTGCGACTCCGCAATGAACAGCGATCGTAAATAGCCGTCACGGTCACGATAAATCAGTTCCAACACTCGACGTGCACGCGCACGTCACTGGTCACAACTAACACCTAAGCGGCCCATTTCCGTTCGAAATGACGAGCACTGAATTAATGGAGTATGACGGAAGAAAACTGTGGTTATCTTCATGTAGAATCAAGTCCCGGAGTAAAATTTCATAGTATTTTCAAATTTTTACGTAAAATCACACTATTTTTATGAGCTGTGCCTTGTACCCAACATTTACAGAATCGAGATTCTCAATATAGTAGTAAAACATACCCTCATGGACTGAAACACGGTTGCAAGACTCTTCTCAGAAACAGCGTTTAGAAACAAATTCTGCGAATTCGTCCTAACCACAGGTGTCTTCAGCTCTTCCGTTAGGGTTAAATCACCCTCGCTTAAAGATAAATCAGCCGGCTTTTTCGATGGTGATACCCTCGTTAGCGTATTGAAAACATTGTTCGTAGCTTTCACATCCGAAGGTGGTGATTTGGACGGACTCTAGAAATTAATCTGCTCTATTGAGTATACAATCAATCACGCAGTGTAGGTCGCGTAAGAAAAACTTCTATCAATAAATAACATGCATACCAAATCATGAAATAAAGCCTTCACAATTGATGACCTCAGTCCAGCAGGATCAAGACCACCACTTGACTTTTTGGCTGGTGTTGTGTCTAGTGGCATATATTCCCCTAAATATCAACTTAATTTCACATCTGCTCGAGTAATACTATTCTCTTTTTCGTTAAAAGCTAATAGACCACAGCATATGCAATAAACTATTCCAATTCTATGAGGATTCATAAAATAAGGCTTCAGGCTTCACCGTTTGTGTCACATTCCATTCATCAAGTAGCAGGTAGACAATGTGTCACATCTACAAAAGGAAGGCATTAATGCACAGATGGACGTTAACGACATACGTACGTACATCATAAACCGGACATGGTTACCGGTCGTCAGAGAACGAGGACTAGACAACGAGACGCCACTTCGCCACGACGTCAGGTTACCGTATAGTTTGCTACAGATGAGATCTACATCCCTACATAGTTTGCAATGTTTTACAACTTGGCCTGCTTCGTTTCTTTTCACGGAATTACCACTACAACCATTACTACCACACTCGTGTCACAATCTAATTGGAATGCAGTTTCATATCACCGAACATTACCAACAGAAATCGTTAAAACCCTATTCACTTCACTTCAGCGCATCCAACAACGTACTCACGTATTGCATTCAATACCCTTCCCTACGTTGCTCCATCATTTGCAGAACCGAAAGTATTTCCAAACCAACGATCCCGAAGAATTCACCACATATATTTTGCATTTACTAAAATACGACCCAACATCTTAGTCCACCCTTAGCACTGCGTATGAAGAACTCTTCTAAGATCACCCTCGGTATGTTTTCCGTAATAATCTGTGCGATCACCCTTTATTTCCGGAAATGTTTTACACGCCCATTACCGCTTGTCATCTGAATCGGCCAGCAAGTGTCAACCACGGGTCAACGTTGTATTAATGAGTGCCCCAGCAGCGCCAACAGCTGATGCTGCTATATCTCTTTCCGTTTATCTAGGCCTGGATGCTGTCTGACAACAGACCACACCAATACCCTACCTTCAAGCCAATGCTTGTTTCTTAACGTATACTTTATTCTTCTAACCAAAAAAAATCGTTTCGAATAATCTATTGTCTCACATTATAATAAATCAGCAAATTTTCCGTTATAACATATAGTCGCTGCATTCTTTTGATATAATTATACAATTTTAAGCATTTTGAGCACAAATATAGCAATGTCTTTATAAATGTCACATCAATGGTTTGAATTATCCTTCCAAGACGCAAGGCTTTCCAAACCGGGTATCAATCATCAATTTCTAGCCTTGAAAGATCAACGGGCTCTCTTTTTCAAAGAATTTTAAAGTACTAACTTGTACGACTAGTAGATGCCGCGAGAAGTCACGCATTGGCTCAGTGAATGTCCACTAAACCAGTGAGCTTTTTAAGAAGCCCGCCCATTATCAATGTAATTACAGATGCTTCGATAACACTTTGGAACTCAAGGGATGTAGCACTTGGATCGATCGGGATTTCATCCGATCCCCAATAATTTATCACTTTGCGGTGGCTGGACTAGGTGTGACATCTCGACATCGATACCCTCAGCTGTGAGCAATACGATCAAATCTGTCACATATCAACGACAACACCTTCGAGCCGGGAAGCACGAAATCCGACACCGCGACGACAAATGCACAGAATGACCAGCCAATTCACAAGTCACTGACCAGAAGTAGTTCGAGTTATCCACTTCCACCTAATCTCGGTGAGCATAACATTATCAAAAATGTCAGTTCGAGGATGCACGTGTTCCCCTAATCGGAAGTTATCAGACTTTTTTCGAAGATCTAACATAAACGGGCACAAAACAAGACTAATTGAACCCAGGACAGTCAACGCTAGCGAGTGATATGATCGTGTGAACAATCGTCACAATTTACCCAACCAGTAAGCAAGCAGCTGTTCACCGAGAACGCCAACGTTTGATCTACAAGTTAATTAACTAATTATTCGAGTTTTAAAACTATGTTTAACACTCTATCTGTATCAACTCAATCATCGCACACCAAATCGATGTGACTATATGACGCCAGGGCACAACTGCACCAATGCACCAGCCGAGTCTACAAGATCTTTTTTACGATGAGGTGATAACAGGCGGATGAGAAATTTGTCCCAAGCATCAAAAAAGCAGCGAAAATCTAGTCAATTTTCTACTGATGACGCGACAGATGATATGGGGCCAGCGCCCAAAATTCAGTTCTCCTTTGTAAGCGCAGTTTTTGAATTGTTCCCCGACTTCCTCAAAGTCGAAGTCGTGTGGTGCCTTCCCGCTTAAATGTCTGAACGACGAAAAAGATGTGTATCGGTGTTTTTTCATCACTTGAGTTCGACAAACGGTGTGAACATATGTCTCACACCTCGTCTGACAACGTTTGAGAGATTGTCACTATCGCTATTAACAATTGCCACGTTGTCCGAGCAAATACTAATGGGATTACGGTGCATTCGGCACAAACCTAAAATCTACCCATCACTGCTTTATCGTTAAGTTCGACCAGCTCTCCATATATAAAACGAAGTATAAAACCATGTAAAATCCTTACAACATCCAGCTATCACTGTAATCTAAGATGCGTAGAATATTTTTTCATAATAATCATTCCCAAGAAGTAGACACCATAGATAAATCCATCCAATACATTTACACTTTAGAACGGAAGAGACCACTATGACAACGAGAACGCTGACAGCCTTTTCGTATTCGCTTTAGAGGGATGACACTCCAAGCAGAAAATTCTTTATCAGATATAAAGTAAAATGTACTAAAATGACATGATTACAAGGTATGCAGAAAGCGCTAGCAAAAATAAATAATATGCGATTTCTAAAGATGTAAAATTCATTTCTTGGAGTTGAAAAGTATAGCAGTTAATGCTTACAAGTTCAGTCACATAGAAGTCACATAGATGATTATATTAAGAACATTTACGCCTTGGACTTGAAAAACATTTCTGAACATCCTCTAAGTACTGATATGATTGATTATCACGAGCAATTTTGTTACTTGTACTCCATCATTGTTTTCGAGACGTGTGACTTGACAACTATCACTAAAATGTGAGTCCAATCATTCGTTATCATGTTAAGAGTTCAGAATAATCCAAACGCATTTTGTTACGATGACGTTACGTGATAGACGATACACTTGATGTTACGTAGCAATGAATTAAAGTTTTGTTCATTCTAAGACTTGATACAGCGCGTCTTCATCATCATCACCTGTATAGAATAAAAGGGAAACAAGCACAGAAGTTCACGCTTATTTCTGAATGCGAAACTCGTCAACTAGTCTTTAAATCAAAACCGTTACGATACGTTGAACTGAAGCTTGTCCTGCAATTTCTCTCTCATCAACCCACGTTCACCAGTCACCAATCATTGGTACTAATATAGCAGCGCTTTGGTGAGTAGAACAGAAATGTTGTATGTCAACAGCCAGCAGTTTCACCCGCGTTAACATACCACCCATATAAAATCTAACGTCACTTGTTACATGTTATACGTGAAAAGTACAACAGTTGTTATGGGCCCCAAAAAAAACTGGTCCGCAACTTTCTTCTCATCCAGTGTTTGCAATGAAATCGTTTTATTCTATTGATATGTCATCAAGCTGATCAAGAACTAATTCATAAGAATCTAGGACTACCACTGGGCATTCGTTTTGACGAAATAGTAGCTTATTAACATATTCTTAATTCTCTAATTGATATTGAAAATGCATCGTAGTATTTTCTCCTGAAAGTCACCACATCAAGCAGAGGCTTCATAGCTTTTTTCTTCTCATCGTAATGCCGTTCCGTTATTCCACATATATTCCTCTTAAATATGCCTTAATGAAATACTACACTCTATTTGTACCTTTGATTCAGCTATTTGTTCTTGTCTGCCACACATTCTTCTTCAGATAAAACTGTCTTCTAGAATTCGATTCAGTTACCCAGAACGTTTGAGGTCACTTACTGTCTAACCATTGACTACTACACAAATGCGCTATCGGAGATGCCATCGTAGATACCATTCACCTTCTTAACTCAATTTTGAAGCATATTGAAGGCATGACAGTTGATTTCATAAAAATATTCAATGAATTCTTTAAGGTCTTTAACGCTGACATAGTTCTACATCTAAGGATTATATCAAACGTTTCATATAGTGAGCCTAACAGAATTCGCCCACTTTATAAGAACTGTTTTCATAGTCTTCTGGTCTATTAGCGTTAGAATACACAACTGTCAGAGCGAATATGTATAATTTAAATTGCAACACTGATAACGTTATCTCGTCCTGTACGTGCAAAAATTAACACCTTCGACTATAAACACCTTTTGTGGTTCCAATTTCGAAGTTGTTATCCTAAATTATGAGAAATAAACTGTTCATCAAAACATCAAAATAGCAGCGCACCGTTGTTTTCGTCAAGGTCTACCTAGAACTAGCAAAACCTGGTACATCTACTGGCTGCCATTTAGGATTTCAAAATTCACAAGAACACGTTGCAACAACAGAAATCTAATACTCCACTAAGGAATGTAAAGAAGATGCAACTCAGCACTGCTTTACTGACATATGCATCCTCATGTGCTAACTATTACGCTCTATGTAGCTTCTCTAAATGGCAGTATAACCATCAACTAACACCTACTTAGTTACGATAAATCCATGATCACTGATTCTTTTTCCTATCCGCAGTAATCAATCACAGACAACCTCGCTGGACCCTGCTTTCATTCTTTCTCAGAAACTTCATAAATTTCTTCTCAGCTGGATATGTCACTAATCAAGTTTGTCCCTTATTGTTTGTGTGGATCAGTGCGGATTAACCCATTAAGTGAGCGACCTCGTCCATATTGTGCAATACTCCGTGATCATAACTCATACGAGTATTACAATAGCCTCCATCACTCGATTGGTTAGATAACCACCGCTATCTCTTGCGATTATGTTCGACATCATCACAAATGATAGTAAGACGAATTATTCTATCATCAACTGCATTAGCGATCGTATAATTCATATACCGTAGTACCGTAGAACAGCAGTGAAGTTGCACAATTAAATGAACATTATCCAGTTTTGTTGACAAACGAGTTTCTCGTGTCGAGTTTATTACGAAAACGATCAAGTCAACTCTTTTTACTCAGTCATGTCCTTCAGCACTACCTAGCCGCTGTCAGGGTGCGTAAGGTCACTATTTTTTCTAAAAAATTATAGCACTAGTTATCTATAAAAGAAACCAAAATATACCGCACTAAACCATAACTCTCTAAGCGTGCTCCAATGCAGGTCAACTATTCCGCGAACATTTCTCATACGATCAAACTGTTTGGAACAAATAGGCCAGATTCGGATATGACAATGAATTCGTTCAACTATTGAAATTTACGAAAGAATAGCTTCAAAGAAAAAGCGCGAAAAACTTGACAATTCTAACTGAACAAAACCCATTCTTTTAGAAGTTAACGAAATCAGACAGCCTAACTATTTTGCTTAGATTAGAATGTCAAAAGTTCATTAACACATTCCCTGCACGAATAAAAATGACGTCTTCTAACTTTAAACGAAATAACCTGTCTCATAACAAGTCATGTTAAATGTAATAAGATACCAGCAGAACTAACAAATCTTTGTTAACAAGATATAAGTTCTCCCACTCTGTCAAAAAGAAATTCTGATTCTTTGGAGCCCATGAAAGTTCTCCACCCTTCTATCACCAAAATTCGTATTTCGGACGGCTAAGCGACTGAACAATCGGGATTCCATCAAACAGAATGCGACGTTGGTCCGAATGGGTCATTGTGCTTGCGGTTGCCACTTTTATTATAAGAATTTCGTGGCTCCAAACTTCGCTTTAAACGTGGACACTTGATTGTAAGAATATTTAGAATTAAGGCGATACTTTTTGCATAGACATCTTTGGAATGACAAAGCAAACTCCGCTCTATAAAGTTATCAACTTCCCACTCTCTCAGATGCTTCACTTTATCGAAAAGTTGTCTGCAGCCATCGAAAAACCAGTATGATTACAAATGTACCAAATTTCGAGAGACACCTGTAAAAGCGGTGTCATTTACCAACGACGTATATATATATATATATATATATATATATATATATATATATATATATATATATATATATATATATATATATATATATATATATATATGACAAACGGGATGTGATTTTTGGAGTACTTATTTCAAATCATATGAATAGAAAAACTTCTTCGCTAGGTCTGCATGCCTACATTATCTTCTCAGAATGGAACTGACAAGAAAATAATACCATAACGTTCAGAAATCATTGAACCATACGTATTTCCTCAGTATTCGGAAGGTAGATACAAAAACCAGTTATTCCTTCATTCACAGTTTCAAGTCCTAATCACATTCCACAGTTTTTTTTCCTAGAGAACAACCCAAAACTCGATATATAATCATTCAACTGGCGGTATCTGTGAGCAGCAACACCGTTGCATCCTAGAGGCGTTTTAGTCTGGGCACTTCAGATGTGCGTAGAGCTCATCCCCAGCCACTATATATTTGCATATAACTTGTCATTTGCAGTCAACTAGTGAATCGCTACCTGTTTTGCTTTGCCATTCAGCTACGGTAACTCGAGCAGGTGCGTCTAGTGGTGTATCGGGCGGATAGCGTCGAGCTGCACAGCACTCCATGTCGCGCCAATCAAAAACAGCCGTTTCACACCGTTATTCACTCGCACCACCAACAAATGTCCATCGAGTGGCAATTTTTCATCGATAACAGCAGTTTCTGGGTTCTAATCGTGTCAGTCAATTATAGCACAAGGATTTAAGCTCATTCTGAAAGCATAAAGAGTTTTAACTACAACGCGCATAGCTGACATAACAACTGCCAGCAATTGTGATGAACGCATTACCATATCAACGTTGACTAAATGACAAACGCTAAAAAATCCATCATTTATTCCATAAGCCATTAATAGAAAATTCTGATATAGAGAGATAATGGAGAATCCTGGAAATGAACTAATAAGCTTCCTTAACTCACTCTTTCTGAATTATAGGTGAAGTTAGGTTATATCCACATAGCTTATTTATACACACTAACCTGACAAACTATGAGTATATTATTCCAGCACGTTTCGTCATGATAATTTATGTAATTTTCATATCTAGTGTCTCTTTGCAATGAAAAGAGATAGGAAACTTTAAACAGCAAAATAAACCCCGGTGTCAAGATAGCTTATCATCAGAAAACCACGGCAGGATCCGTTACTACGGTAAAGATGGATCTCTCACGCATAACATCCGTTCTAACAAACGCAGTTGTACTTTCCTTAATATTTTCCTTAACACTTACTGTTCCAGTTCATTTAATCTTTAGATATAGTAACTAACACCTGCGTGGACGTGTCGACAGAACGTCTGCAGTGTTTTTACGATAAGCATTTAGGTATCGCCTACAAAAACAGCCATTTGCGGGCTCATATGGCGTTAAAGAGGCCAGCAAGTTTATATTATTGCCGCACAGATGCTTCCACTGCCCGGTCGTAGGCGAACAAACTCAGACTTCACATTTACAAGTGTCCAACCATTGTGGTCTGTTAACGATCGTGGCCTGAGTGAAAAACAGCATAAGACGGAATGTCGACCATTAGTATTGTCGCGCAAGCGCGAAAATCCCAAAGGAACCCGATAAAAAAAGCCGCAAAATTAGGGATGTTCTAGCGCATCCATTCGCTTGAACATCAACAGCAAACTGATTGAACTGAACAACATAAAGCTATACTGAGCTTTCGAAGTAAACAGATATGTAACTATACTTAAGCAACAAACCACTAACTACAAAATTTTCACAATAGACCTTAACAATCTCACTCAGTACAAAAGCAAAATGTTAGGTTTGATTACCACCGTTACTATTTCAATCGCTTTCTTTAGATCTCAAAGTCTTTCGAAAACAATCACAAGTGTGGGACAAGGTTAAGACTTCACAAAAACAGCTGTTACTGTTCAACTTTGAACAATGAATACCTAAATAAAGAACTGATTTTATCAAAGAAGACACTACTATCAATTGGTGCTTGTCTATGACTACCGATGCATTAAACCACTTCTGAAAAGTCGAAAATTCCATTCAATGACTTGCTATGAATACATCATTTCGAGCCCTAAGTAAGAACGACCATAGGAAACATGATTACCTTTTGAAGATCAGGGGATTTACAGAATAGGCTACCACTAGATACGTTTTAAACAAAGCCGTTTTTCTGAACAACTATGTAAACTTTCTGTCTCTAATCTGGAGTGAAACTATTCCTTTTGCAATAACAAAGTCATGGAATCAAAAAATACTCTATGAATCTTTCCTAAAAGTAATATGGAGATCCTATATTGCATAGGTAGGTATTCGAAATAAATGACCTATTCGTTCGTACATCGTGTCTACGCATAAGAGTAGATGTTCGCAGTTTGTAACGATTTAGTGTTGGCATGTTTCTAAACTGTCAATCAACTCAAACAGATAAAACAATAACAGATGACGTAGGTATGATTAAATCATCTCTATCATGACCACAACAGGACCCACCTGTGCCACGTATGCCTTAAGCAAGATACCAGATTCGTTTGATGTCTAGGCGACATGCCTTCGGCGAGGGCACTAGAAAACCGCTAGAGAACTCTTGACGATGCATAATTATCACTTTACTGACATCACCTTATAGAATACTTAACTGACAAGTATGGATGGTACTACGTGATAGCGCGGTAGAACTTCAAAGCCAAATACCTAACGCTACTTGACAACAACAACGACGATTTCAGAAACACAATGACCTATTCAACAACAATTCATAACCAACGGTTTGATTGACCGTAACTGCCACGAACTCAATAATTAATGACATTATCTAAGAGCCACTTGACTAGGAAAGCTTATGATCAGCTTGAATTTAGAGGTGATTTAAGCTGGAAATCTGATCGTACGGCGAAAACCTACGATAGTCGCGTAGCTAGTTAAGAATATGGCCAAATAAATCGATTAAACTCAAGAAAGACCATGAAACCATGAGCAGTAACGATAAAAAATCATCGATAAGAAATTAAGTACATCAAAGAGAGAAGAAATGACAAAACTTTACGCACGATAGTAAGACTTAACACCCACCAAGAAGCGCTGCCTTTGAACGAAGACTTAGCAAACCCTGACGAAGTCGATATCGATGAATCCTAGTAATGAAAACGTTTCAGTAGTAACCTAAAGCAAATACTTTAAACGGTTGTACAAAAAAAACCGTCTTTGAACTTAAATAATGCTCGCAATACTATCTGGTGAACGAATGTTTGGGGTTCCACGAATACCACTCAGGCGTAGAAATCCACAAAAACGATGCCGACACTAGCTAATAACACTGACGTTTGAATAGACATGGCAATTAGAATCAATATCGAATAAATCAGATCAATAGAATGATAGCGAGTATATCCCAGTAACTGTTAAGGATAGCGAACGCTTGTAGAGAAAATAACCACGAAACGTCATTTTTGCCAAGTTGTGTGAAACTATAGACCGTGCATTAGATTTGACGGCTCATCGATGGTCTTCACCACTAAGCTATGGGCTTGATCGATATGCTGAATCATGAGACGACAAAAAGGTGAGTAATAACGATGGAACGGTTGGTGATGTAGTTCGATCGATTTTGAATCATGGCTAAGATTGATTTTTGGAACCATTGCCAATAGTGTAGGTGTGTGTGTCTGTATATATATATATATATATATATATATATATACATACATATATATATATACATATATATATATTATATTATATATATATGTATATTATATATATATATACATATATACATATATACATATATATGCATGTATGTATGCATGTATGTATGTATGTATGTACGTATGTATTTATGCATGTATGTATGCATGTTTGTATGTATGTCTGTATATATGTGTGTATGACTGGGTTTCATAGCCTTCAAGATGTTTTATGATAACATATACGAAGCTTTCAGACGACATTTAGAGCCACGAAATGGTGACTAACTCACTGAAACATTGAATGATTGAAAACATAAACGTAATTACACAGATGACGCACTCTGAAAGAGCGTTAAGAACCTTAAATTCTTGCTTAAGCTTCATCAAGAACGAAAAAGGATACTGAAAAGTAGTAAAGTCTCGTACGATAGCTGTTGTTTGTTCCTTAGCACGCATTAATGCGGAAAGTGTTTCGGATTCGACGCGTTTATACAGATCAAAAATGATTGATGCTGTATGCAAAGTTGTGTTCTCTTAATCCATAAGGTACTGGTTAGTGAGGCTGCTCATTTATGATCCATACTAATAAGATTATCTCAACATAATGAAATCGCAGGAACATATCTACCAATTATGACGATTTTAGAGGCCTAGGTCTACCTAATCGGTTTCGATCTTCAGCAACTCTTTAGAAAGGATTTCAGATCCTTTTCATATTCGAATGGAGAATTTTTAGACCCGACTTGTTCAACTTAATCGAACACATAATCCCTAAAAAAGCTCTATCGGACGACCGGATATGATGCTGTGCTCTTTAAGGTAGTTCTTGAAGAAATTCATGCAGTGCGGACCACCAGCGCCAATCGCTATTCTCTATGTAATTATCCAAACAGCTGAACGCTTTGTCCGATTTTAAGACTCTCGAATGGGACGCTCTCATTCGAAATTTGACCCATGTGATGAAGCGGATTATTTGGATTGTGCTTAAGGGGATTCGTTTCTTGAGCACTATCGGAATCCCACCTAATCACGGGTTTGTTAAGTCTATGGCCACTACCATTGTCTGTAATTATCGCAGTGTCGGTTTCTTTTTCAGTCAGGTGTGCTGACCTTCTCTGGATTAAACATAGACATCAATAGCAAATCTAGCGATACACATGCTCATAGACATGATACTTGGTAAAGGCACTCCACCGGAATACTTGTCCCGATTTCTATCCGAATAATCGACTTATTCCAATGATTGTAACCGAGTCTGATGTTCATAATAAGACAGAAGCCTAGAAACTTGACGAAGTTTCTTAACGAGTGTTTGTCTAAATCTGAGCGAAATGTTCCGTATATGGTAGATCCAGGATGATCCTATGCTCTGCTGTGTGATAAAATTTGAAATCTTCGCGTTCCTCATTATCATATAAGACATTGGTGACAATCACCCCCGTCGACGATCCATAATGACATCTCTGATTCATTGGACATGTGTAGCGATTTCGGAATAAACTGAGAATGAGATCTAATTCTTCTCACCCGAATATCATGGATTCGATGAGGTGATTTGCATAGAGCACCTCATTTCTATAGCTCTAGATTTTATCCCGTTTTAAATGCGTCGTTACGAGAAGGATGGATGTTCATGGATTCGTTTTGGAAGTGATTACGGTAGAGTAGGAATCTTAAAGAATCATTATTAGATTATGATACGTTGAACTTCATTAAAGCCTTTACACTGTCTGTTAGTGTCATCGTTCCTTAGCAAGAACTATAAACCATAATTATCGTAATAACTGCTTTACCTTGGGAATCAGCTAGGATGAAAGGGAAACCCTGTATGCAGTGACAAGGAAAAATTGGGGAACACCTAGAATTTTTTTTGTAATTACTTTATAACAACATTTGGGTAGCAAATAAGTGTTTGAGCCGACATATAGACTGTGAACTCTTGTTACAAAATCAAAGTAGCAAACTAACTTTTGGTAAAATATCCGACGCTTAATGTTCCGTTCTTGAACTTTTAGGTTCAAAAGTGCTTCTTTTGGAGTTCCCATCTTGGGAAAAGTTCGTAACACAACTGACTATTGTAGTTAACAACTTAGAAATCGACTAGTTGCTCCTTCTTCCTAACCATGCGATGACATTATTTCTTCTTCCATTCATATTCTTCTACTCATTTCACCATCAATCACTAGAATCACTTTCCACTGTGTACTGTAGTGTGGTGTATTTGCGTGTATTTTCACAAGTCCGCAATTACACAACCTATCACGACAAAGGCCAATATTCTGCAAAGGCCACGTTGTTTATTTATCGTAACGAATTTGCCACACATGATGATTAATTCGTTAGTCGTTTGCAGTGTATGCCATAACAATCAACTAAACGCATCGGCTATGACAAGCTAAAGAGGATGTACCGGAAATTGAAATCGCGCACGGTTATCAGCCCCATGCTTCCGGAAATTTCCGTTCTTGCGTCAACTGCGTGCGCCTCCGTTAATGGTGCTTTTCTTGAGCAAAAACGAACTAATATTATAAATTCATCATCGTGGTAACTATGTTTTTGTCATTCATACAATCCCCAAACTTCTTTTAATATTCAATTCACACCCCTCTCCGCTTCACTGGATTTTTTTACAAGATGTCAGAACGTTTTGGAACACGATGATTGTACCGATACGATCAAGCAAATAGACGTGACTGGAAGAACTTGACGCACTTTTGCAGACAGACAGACTTACCGGAAACTATCTTACATACTTGGCACTTCAAATGCACTGAGAGAGGATGTTTAGGAAAAAAAATAACATATGTAGTGATTTTTATGCGAATCCCATTATGTTTTAGGGATATAATTAGTCCGAGCATATCACAGTTCACGCAGCAAATCCCTGCGATGGTGTGTAGACGTAAAATTGCGTCCTATGATTGCCTCCAAATAGATCACAAGTGTCAGAGATGGTGAAGGAAGAGGAGTGCGTCATAGAGTGGCAGGGGTTTTGTTTGCATTGTAGCTTGCGCTGGCGCGCTTATTCGATTCGAGCTCTATTGAGAGCACATCTAATAGATTAACATATTAACTATACGTAATATTACACCAATCTGAAATCGTTCATGTACTTCAAGTGGTATCGTGCTCACCATCAGTTTCGAGTTTTGCGTTAATCGTTGATTAATATTGGCGTAATATTTATCGGGATTACGTGATGACCTCTATTCTTAAGACACTAAACAGCCTAATCGCTTATTGAGAAATGACCTTTCGACGACAATCGACTTATGACGTCAGATGACGTAGTTTTGTTACCACCAAAAAAAAATTTCTTGGTTTTTCCCTTCCTTCTGCAAAAGAACTGCGAAGGAATGATGTGAGTGTTGGCGATCAGTCTCGCCGTCATTCGCCGAGGTTGAGGTACATTTATTTTTTCGCTTTGATATATTGATGAAGTTCCTGAATCTATGAACGTGAGGGATTTGGCTCGCAGTGATGATCTGGGTGGGCTATTTGACAGAACGATGGGCGTTTCCTCGTTCAGAAGTGATTCTCCATGAACTCCGACCTGATGAAAGCAGGATGTATATAGTTAAATGACTATAAAGAGAAAACTCTTTATTAGGTTTAACGTTTACTTACTGTCATTTTTTCCTGCAGAACCATTGAAAGTAATTATCAAGTAACCAAGATTTTCATTCGGATTGAGTGACGGTTTAGGTGTTTCTTTTTTTTTCGTCATCGTCGTTCTTATTATTTGTTCACTATGAAGTAGTTGGCTTGTTCAGTGGCTATTGTGGTGCTTTGTTAATGCTTGCTGATGTTCGAGTGATCAAAAATGGAGCGATCTGGAAAAAGCTATACGTATCGATTTTTTCCGCTACAGTAGTCTTCCATGCTAGCAATGATTCCGAATTACTGCTAAAAAGTGCAATAATATCAGTAATCATAATCGGAAGTTAGAATTGTTATAACAAGCACACATTTAGTAGAGAAATTTCCTGAGGGCGTTCGGTGATTTTTCATGCTTCACAGTGACAAGAGAATTCAAAGTAAAAAAATGCGGATAAGTGAAATAGCTTCTAGGAAGGTTGAGGTAAAGGTGATCATCTGACTACGACTTTCTTCTAAGCTTTTCCTCTTAACTCTCCAGTATTTAACTGCATGGTTAGAATTCCTGCAAGCGCTTAGGTAAATGAGAAACGGTTTTCGAACTAGACGTAACAAGACCGTAGCACGACTGAATGTTCCTTGGTCGTCAACTGGAAATGGGATTATTTAAGCAATTATATTTCCATAAAATATGTCCGAAACTAATGCTAAGACATGTTTTTCGTGACACTATGCGCTAGATTACTCCAAACCTCTTTTTCTGTTCCGCTTCCACTTCCCTTAACGAAAATATGTAATATAATGTTCTAGATACCTAATGTTATACTCGTCCTTACCTGTTATGCCAAGCACAATATTTCCTTCATTTGTTTGCTATTTTGCAGACGTCCATCCATAGAACTCTTCGGATTCGCATGTGGATTCGACTCCGGCTTGAAGATTTGTCGTCCCTCCTCTCTCTCTCTCCAGTGACATGATTGAATGTTGCTTAGAAAGTGGTTAATTCTGAAATTCTGAGATAGCAGTGATAGGTCGTTCCTAAGACCTTACCACCGGCAATTGTCTCTATCGTGTACAAGTAGGAGGGACGCTAATCTACAATTAAGGGGATTTTTCTAGAATCGTAGTGATTTCAGGGATGGAAGCAGTATTTATGATCGGCGTACCGACTCCTAATTTTTAGCGAACGACATAACGAACTTAGTCGGTGAGATATTGTTCAATATTCCTATGGTTTCCTACCATCTGATGAAAACGGGGTAGCCGCTGTGTGTGAAACAGTATTGCTCCCATGTTTATGGCGTCCTAGAGTTGTCTTGCAGCTACCTATATCGGTCGCACTTACGTGTTAAGGTGTCCCTCAATTAGCCCCATAGCCGCCAACCAGCTTCTCTTATCTCCCATAGGTGGGCGGGGGGGGTCGGTGGTCGTTGAATGATGTTTGAGGACGATGTCGACACTCTCCCTCAACTCGCCTCACAGGGTCGGCCACGCCCATCGGCGTACGGACGGTGTCGGCGGCGACGTGGACAAGCAGGGACACGATTAAGTCGATGTCGTGCTCGAATTCGATCTTATGGTCCGGTGATTCCTCTGCCTTTCCCTTGCCCTCTTTCTCTATCATCGTCTCATTTTTTCATCTTCTTATTAGCCTTTTTCGCTTTTTTTTTCTTTATGTTAGACATGACATCGGCTGCTTTCACATTCGCAGTGAGCGATAGGATAAACTTGTACTTGTCAGTGAGCTGGCCAGCAAGTCTTAGCAGCCACCGTAATCCATCCAAGTGTTTTTTCTTCGTCACAGACTCGTTCAGATAATCTTTCGGAGCGTTTTACGCGTTACGAATTTGTACTGCTAACATGTTTTCGCCAATGAGGGAGCGATGCATAAACGACAACTAACTCAAGTTTCTGCCTGTTCTCTTTTGCAAATATGTGAAGGAAATCTATAACATTTAAATTCCCATGCTATACTCATACGTCAAGAATAATACCTTAATCTACGAGCAATTCTTCCCAGATATCATGACGATTCTCTTTAGTTTCTCATTTTCTTCTCTTATTGTAAATATAAGAGCGTGTGTGGCGCAGTGGTCGGAGACGCACTGCAACACAGACGTGGAATCGATCCCCGCTTCCGTGCCCGTGGCCCACCAAGCTTTCCATCCCTCCGGGGTCGGCAAATTGGTACCAGACTTGTCTGGGAGGATAGCAGCACTGGCTCGATACATAGGGTAGGCCACCGCGAGTCATTATAAACGCCAGATATGCATTCAATCACCTCCAACGATACTTAATGAAGTCGAATGCATGGCGCATCCCTCAAGGAATGGTCAACGCCGAGAGCTACATCCTTTATCCTTTATCCTTTCATTGTGGATATGTTGAAAATAATTTCGACAATTTTATAAATTATCAATGCATTCTCCATTTCTTAGCATCTCGGTGAGCATTTTTTTAATTCGTTTCCATATTTCATTTGTTGGCACTATTGACTTCACAAGAGCCTCCATCTTTACCTCAGATCGACTCAAGGACAACTGTCACATAATTTTCCGTCATATACCACTTGCAATAATTTCTATACGACTCTCCTTTTCATAGAATCTTTTCCAGAATCACGGATTTCTGGTCCGTCCGAGTATATTTGGTTGTTTTTTATATATCAAAATTGGTGGTACTAAATCACGTTACTATTATTCCTACATGAGATACTTCCAGCCACTGGCGTAGGGGTGACAACTTGTGTATTTTATTCACTACACAGTTACATTTGTCTTTTTTTTCCCTTGTGATGTGATTTATATCATCATCATCACCATCATTATTTTTTTTGTTCATCATCATCTCAAACAGAACGCTGAAAAAATTTTCGTAGTTCTGGCGTTGTGCGTAAGAAGGCGTGCAATAGACGATTACGTTTTCTCGACTCGACCATGTGTGTGTAAAACAACTCGTCATCGCAGAAGCCATTTTTTATCTTACACTCAATTCGATAACAAGTTTTCTTTCATTCTGTTCTCATCGGGAAATCGTTCAATTGTTAATTTCTTCTCGTATGTTTTCGTCAAGAATTCTTTGTGTTTTGTCTTACAAGCTCATTTCAACGAGGCGGCTTTCAAACGATGCACACCTTACTCGCTCGCTTGATGCTACCCTCCACGACATATCTGCGACTAACACCACCACATTCATAACGCAAGTGAATTGGTGTAATATTAGGCGTTTACTGTGTATTTTTCAAAAGGACTTACGCGCTCCATTACACAATTCTAACAAAGATTTACTGATCACTACTGATTACAATAACAACAATCATTACAATGCCTCACTATCACACGTGACCTGGCGCCCTATTTCAAAATGATATTTTGACCCCGGGGTGTGTCGTGCTCGCGACCCCACGTGAACAACGCGTAGGTCAGTCCCACTCGTTACATCACGGTGAGTAGCATTTCAGTTTGACCGTAGCATCCTAACCCACCATCTATTTAAAACTTTGGTCTTCATTAATACTTTAGCATTTTCCACCGAATAATTAAAGTATTCTAATATAAAAAGTACGTCCAGGCTCTGAGGAAGGCGAAATCGCCGAAACGTCAGCCATCGACCAACAACACCAACAACAACGACAACGACAACGAAGACCTGTACCAACCTCTCATCAGCTAAAGAAGATCAGTTTATAAGATCATATAAATAAATATATCAACTATCTATGCTGAGGTTTATAGAAAGTCTGTCTTTTGAATCATTACAATGTGTTCATGAGTGTACAACGTGTTTCATCGCAACGACGTTGAATACGGACGGACATTTCCATGTTCTTCTCGCTGCCTCTCGACGAATACCGTAATTCGAGGCGATCGACCTCAACGAGCCGCCACCGCCGTCGCCGCTGCCGCTGTCGTGTTCCAATCATCGTCGAGTGGGCGGGCTATGATTAGCGGCTAAGCGCCGCCCATATGCGTCAACACACCAATCACGATGACGACGGGCGGGGCTTGTGAACAGCATGTTCATTTTGTAACAACATAATTCTCGGCAGCGAATCGTCTCGGCGGTGGGCGCGCGCTTGTCGCCTCGTGGCACCACTCTGATGGATCGCGACACGACACTGATATTCCGAATTGACATTGATTATCATCTCAGAGTTATGATTCTGATGATTATGACTATTGAATGTTACTTATTCGCGGCTTTGCTCAACTTACTATCAAGTTATCATTTTTTGTACACGATTCTGCTCTTTGATCATTTCCTTCGTCTTCGACTACTTGCGTATCACTTTTTGAACCTTATATCGGTCAACTATTCGTTTATTAGACAGATTATGCTTTAGTACTCCTAAGAAAGGCTTTTTATACTACGACACGCCAAGCAATACAGAACATTATTGTCACATATCTGTGGATGTGTTTGTGTTTGTTTGTTTGTATGTATGTGTGTGTGTGTGTGTGTGTACGTGTATGCGTATGTGTATGTGTATGTGTATGTTGTATGTATGTGTGAAGCGTTGTCTCTATCCGTTTTCACTAACGATCATCTCTTTACCGCTATTGTCCCCATATCATCATCGTATCGTTTATCAGCGGCGGCCAACCAACCGAGAACGCCAACCATCCGATTCATGTTTCTCGTCGTCAAGTCGACAATTTCTACCTATCACCACCACGATCAGCGCTGCACGGCCGGTCATCATGCATCCAGTTCATCACTCATCGTTCCCGTTCTTCATATCGCTTTCGTATTCATTGTATTTTATTTGAAAACTATCATCGAAAACCTGCTATCACTCAACTAGCACTTCAAATCGGAAGATCGATGAGCTTTCGAGAGTTGTGATGGATATGATGCTAGCAGAACCAGACAACGGAATCTATGTCTTATCATACTTTCATTAACCCGTCTTCGGATCTTCTGATTCGTGTGGATCACTCGATGTTTGGAAAAAGCCTTTTTAGAGGAATGGAATGACTAGTGTTATAGAGAAAAACCATATGAAATTCAACTGTTGTTCTCAGATTCTGAATTGTCACATTTTCTTTGCGCAAGCCAAATATTTTACCAAGAATTTTGCGCTAACAGAAGTATTTTGCGCGGCTTCAAATTCTCAGAATATGTAGAAACATTGCCTTTTCCGAACCATAGGAAACCTTGTCTTTTTAATGGAAAGACTTCTCTTCTCTTTATTTTTCTCCGTCGTTCAACTGCGACAATTCTGAACGTAGAAAATCCTTTCGCATTCGTCATGAATTTGTTTTAGCTAATTCTTTTTTTTGTGACACCTATGATTTCCCTCACCCGTAATCTCGTAATTTTTGTTTTTTTGTGGTGTCGTTGGCAAAAAAATGTGTTAATGTAGATTTTTCTATTTTTAGAACCTCTTCAACTATTCATTGTTTCGTCGCCGGTGTGTATATTGCGTATTCCTATTATACGATCTGATATCGTCTAAACTAAAATCTTAATGATGGCATTTAATTCCACCTTTAATCCGTCACAGGTATGCGGAATATTCGATGTGGGTCTTTTCTTTATGAATTTATTTCGTACGAAAATGAACCTGAAACCTTAAGCCATTTTTGTACAAAAAGAAGAAGGAAGCGTCGTTGTCCTTGTTAGATCATCGTTTCCGTGCAAATCTTTATGTCACTTGAAACGGTAATAAATTACAAGAAAAGAAATTAAACGACGAAACAATATGGAGAGCGAAAAAAGTGAAAAGAAAGTAAAAACATGATAGGAAGTGATGGCTTCTCGTTTCACGAGGTGTTCGAATTGTTTCTGCTTGTTTTGTTTTGAACATTAACGATAACTCTAAGTGCTACTGCTTTGTCTTGATGTCATATTCACAAAACTTCCTTTTTTTTGCTAAATTTCGATGAAAGTAATAATTTCGGATTGTTTTCTCTGTGAAAATAATGTAACTCTTTCATGCTTTATTTGCGATTTTTTTCTTTCTATTATGGAAAATCCGTCACCATAGGGAGAATTCATTGTTCTTTTGTTCGATGTTTAATCCAATCCGGACGTGAACGGATTTCTAAAGAGTAAACAAACGTTTCATGATATCGCAAAACTAAGATATTGTTTGAAAAAACATCGGAATATTGGAGTTGAGAAGTTTTAAACAGCAAGGAAAAACATATTCATCGTTACATTGGCCAAGTTCTTGATAAGATCAAAATATGCTCTAAGAAAGGTCTCTCTCAGTTGCTGACACAAGTCGGAACACCGTTGAAACCGGACGGTGGTGGTGCTATGGAATTGAACGCGGACACGTTACGATTTCTTGCCGGCGGCAATCCGCTGTTCGCTGGAGGTCAGTTCCCCTTCACCGGCGCCATTCCGGGCGCCATGCCTGCTGACGCGTTCCGGGCCATGGCTACCCAAGCCGGTCTACCGTTTCCTGTCATGTATCCGGGTCTTCAGCCGGTAAGTTAATGTTGCATTTGACTCGTTCTCTTTCCTTTCGTTTCTTTTTTTGCCTAAAAATGATTTTTTTTCTGTTCACTGGTTCGTATTTCACTGTCATTCGTTATTCGCCTAATGATCAACGTCTTCGATCTGTTCTTTACATGTGAAAAATATTCGGTCAGAGAAGAATACTTCCTTCATGGAACTCTAAGATATTGACCATTTATGAGAGAAGAAATAAAAACTGAGTGCACGTTAAGGATTCCATGTTTTCTTGACTTATTGAAGTAATTCGTCTTTCATCATGGTAGGATTCTCTTCTGCTTGTAAAAGTGGACACACACTTAATCCTTTCCTGTTCATCTTTTCTGTTTTTCACTTCGCCTCTCTTAATCTCGAACTCTCCTTATTATCTTCTCCAGTTTTTTTCTACCTTACTCTTTAGTTATTACCATTCGCACAATTAATATTTACAATTTTATCAATGCCAAGATGTGCCCTTGTAGAGACGACCCCTAATAGTAGCAACAATCTTATCGCGTCAATCTGTCTTTGATTCTTTCGTCAGCCTTTTACCTACGCTTCACCAGCAGAGCTTTCATTCTTATATCGCTTACATTTCTATGACTCCAGTCAAAAAAATAATAGCTTTATTAAAGACGTGTCGCCTAAGTCGAATCGGCGAAGAATCCGTGGAAAAAAACGAAGCACCCAGTGTCACCAGCAGTCGTTGGTTTGAAATCTTAGATATGTCAAAGTTATTAGAAAAAACCACCACTACTGTAATGAACTACTGGGGTTTTCCAAGGAATCTCGTTCGAAATCCCCTGTCAGCTGACAATTTGCTGCAACTCATGCAACAAGACCAGACGCGACGCAATTCGTTGCAAAATGATGTGTTCGCGTTGTTATTAAGTAATATAAACCACCACATGTATACATACCGTATCCGATCTTGTCAACATGACGAAATGCAATTTCAATTTGGCTTAGCTGCTGTTGTTTGCCCCAATGTGCTCATGTTTTTCATCATCTACGTGAACTCCCTGTAAGAGTACAGCCCATGGAATAACATTTCTATGTTTTGTTGTTGTTTCATGTGCCACCGCATGTATTCACATCGCTACCGTAAACCCTCTGGTGACATACGTTAGCTTTAACTGGAACTGTATGTGTGGCTGAGTGCGTGTGTGCTTTTTTCTTACTCTGGAAAGAAAATTAAACAAACTGATATAAGTGACACGACGGGCACACACCTACGCTCAGTTCGTCATACCGAGCACCGTGGATTTTTACTATTACAATCTTTTTATCACCTTAAAAGTGTTTGGTTCTCTTCGCTTTGCTATTAAAGCTATTAAGTTACCTAATTTCTATTGTTCTGATCTATCTTTGTGTCTTTTTGTTCTGCCATCACCGTGCTGCGCTTTCCATCCGCACTCTTCTTCCCGCTCTGCCCGTTGTGGTGGTAGGCAGCGTCCAAGGCCATATATGGTCATTATCTATGTTCGCAAAAAAGATGAAGACACCAAGTGACTCTTATTACTCTCAAACAACAAATACATTACTCGATTTGAAGAAAAGCTCATTCGTTACTAACTATTAAAAGGTGAGCAGCTTGTTAACTAGGATTAGTTGAAATAGCTTAAGTTTGAGCACGATTAAGTACGAAACTGTATCTATTCTGCGGGACTGTGATTATCCTCGTCTTCTTATCAATATCTTCATAATATTTAGGTAGCGTTAAACATAGTTCTGTTTGCCAAATTACACGAAACATTGTAGATGTAGAGATTGTTCTGTATGGTACAGTAGCCTTAGCTCTGTTTTTTATAGGACATCAAACCGGAAATGATGCCGGTAGGTGGTGGTCCGATACCGAGTTTTGTCTTCGACGTGATGAATCCGTATCATCCGTATGCGAATGGTCTTGACGGGGCGCGGCGGAAGAACGCGACCAGAGAGACCACGGCTCCGCTTAAAGCATGGCTTACCGATCATCGCAAGAATCCCTATCCTACCAAGGGTGAGAAGGTCATGTTGGCTGTGATGACGAAGATGACACTAACGCAGGTTTGCCAATTCATCATATAGTAGTTGGACTTTGTTTTTGACACTAAATAAATATTTGTGTCTTTTTTCTGGCAGGTGAATCAAAAAGATAAAGACTTTCGAAAAAAAGTGGTCGTAATTGCTAAATGAATATTTCTAGTCAACCCATTCACACCTTCGGCAACTAGTCTATGTTGCAATAAAACGGTATCTGAAACCCGTATTCTTCCCATGCTAGTTGTAATAACAGAGTTTTCTAACAGCAATAATTTGTAGCAATATACAAGGTTAGCGTATGCTGGACTTGATAGAAATGTCTCTACCGACCGCTTCGCACAAGCGTTCTGTTCGTTCATAGTGATTATTTACAGCATGAATTCAGGTCGTATTCAATGTAATTGTGCTGGAAACCGTACAGAGTCTACCGCTAATCGTCAATTTGTAAACCGATCGACGCACTTTGAGTGTCCAAGAACTCGCCGACGTCACAAGTGCAATTGAAATTGACGCGAGTCGTCCGTCAGCCAAGCCATCGGCAGTGCTGTTGGCGTGTCTCAGCGACTTTGATACGTAGTTGTTACCCGTCATTGCCATAGACGGACACACCGATGGCCCGAAGGGCAGTTGGACAGGTGGACGAACCGATGGATGTAGATGCACGTACACACGTATGTACACACACACACACACACACACACACACACACACACACACACACACACACACACACACACACACACACACACACACACACACATACACACACACACACACACACACACACACACACACACGCACGCACACACGCACGCACGCACGCACGCACGCACATACCTACATACATACATACATACATACATACATACATACATACATGCATACATACATACATACATACAGATAGACAATTATCGCTCTATGCGATAGGTTTAAGACGAAGATTGCGTCATGGTCGACTGCTTTGATCTTTCAATCAAAAAATCGCTAATTATGATTCGCGGCGATTCTGCAGCTCATCGGACTTATCGCCCGCTACCTCGCCTCTTGTAAGGTCGTCGATTTGGTGATTCTTAGCAGAAATGTAGTGAAGCCCACTGTCGTGTCCTTGTCTATTGTGATCTAATTTGCCAGATTTTATCGCTATGACAAGAATTCTCGCCTGTTCAAAGGTTCCGACGGATAGTTTCAAATGATTGCCGCCGCTCAGGAAATGCCACACATAATAATGTCCTGATTGCAGCCACGAACGGAAAAAAGAGATGATATCTCGGACTACAGTTATTCGTCTTTTCTTTGTATGTTTGAAACTTATCTCAGAATTTAGAGATGAGACGATTTAGTAGACGAAGAATTTTCGCAGGTGTATATTGGTAGCGACTTATGGTGGTCCGTTTAGTTTTCTACACAAAGTTAGGAATATCTATAAACAATCAGACAGTCAAACACGACCGCAGCTGGTTTCTTTGATGCTTCTATCGAAATTCACTGCACCACACTGCGCTCATCGTGTCCTCGCAGGACTTTTTTATTTTTCTTCTATGATGCCCCCCTTGAGAAGCGAAACGAATATTTTTACACCATTATCGTGTCCTTTATAATTGATTCTGGACAACTGTCATCTATTAAAGGTGTCAACATGGTTTGCAAACGCTCGCCGACGATTAAAGAAAGAGAACAAGATGACGTGGTCGCCACAGAATCGCCGTGGTGATGATCCGAATGACGACGATCTGGCTGATATCGATGGAATCGATGGTCTCGACGGTTGTGATCGGCCGTCCAGTTCCATGTCCGATATGTCAGAAAAGAAAGAAGAAGTACCAGTAACACCAACATCGAATAACAATCACAAGGATTCGGCATCAGATGTCAGCACGCCGAAAAAAGCACCTGGAAAAATATGGTCTATTGCTGACACTCTCGGTGAACGATCCGAATCTACAAAGGCCGAGAATGAGGCCGGAAGTTCGAAAAAGGTTCGATATAATAGTTTGTTATGTTTGTAACCACTTGCATCGTTTAAAATCCAGTTATTTGGCGTGCGACTGAAGTGAGTACCAGTAATGACCGTATTCGTTCCTGTGACGCGCCAGAGCCAACCACTGTGTGCCACCTACTTCAAGGATGCGGTGTATTCTTAATGTTTTCTTTCTAATTAAAGGATGCCCATTGACAGCTGATCAAGTTTTTCCATGATGTGTTCCCACACCCATAGGTATCTCATTGCGGTCTCTTGAAGTTGACACGGGAGATATTTGTTGGAGGGCACCATGAATCTCCTTCTGTGTTCTTCTACTCACTTTATTGCAAGCTATTGGTTGCGTCATGCAGAATACAATCCATAAACATCCAAATACACTTATGCACATCTGATTAGGAAGAACTGATCACATGCGGAGTGAAGTCAAGGCGGTATAATGGAGATATTAGTCGATTTCCATTAAGATTGTTTACTAGCTAGGGACAACCTCACCTAAACTCCTGATTAAGTAACCATCTCATGGGAGGGATGGCCATGAGTATTTGATGTGTATAATCTCTGATAAAACGACACCAATGTCAAACGACAGTTACAGGAAAGCTTTGGTCCAGTGACTACAGCAAGTGTTCGCTATATTTAAGGATTTTTAGTCAAAAAATAAGATGCTGCGCTTATAAAAATTAGTTTTAGGATTCACCAACTGTTGAAGATGATCCTGCAGCTTTGGCACAACTGCAGCGGATGATTGCGTTGTCAAATTTCCAATTTCCGCCACATATGCTGGCCGCTATGGCGCGATCGGGAGCCATTCCACCGATGCCGTTTCTGAATCCGTTGACGTTGGTGGGTTTTGCAGCAGCACATCAACAGCAACAACAACAGCAACAACAACAACAACAGCCGCATCCATCAATGAGTGGTCAGTGCATATTTTCGTTTGTTCCTTGGTTTTTTTTCCATTATACTAATGCCATGTCTTGAAGAACTCAAGGAGGCCTAGAAGTAAAAAGGGAGTGAAAAGTAAGGGAGGGAATGTTGGTTTGTATATTCCTCAAATGTGAAGAATTTGCAATGTTTGAGTGTTCTACAATAGCAAAAACTAGTGGGCAATGATCGATTTCCTCTTCATGCAAAGTGTATTGTGATTATTTCTCGTGTCATTTGTTGCACTTTGGTGTCGTGTTATCTTAATCTTTACATGTATTACATGGGTCATGGTCTTGTTTGTGATAACAGACGGCACAAGCACAAAGATTTGACGGCAAGTTCCCACGATGTCACTAAACAACTCATAAAAGGGAGAAACATCAACAATCACTGCGCTGAAATCGCGACTTGTCGCTCGCTTGCTCAGTGCTGCCTTGATCTGCCAGTGCAACAACCGCGTGTCGCTCGCCATTTGCTGCCGCCGTCGATGCTTCCGCGTCTGCTTCCGCTCTTCCGCTCTTCCCCGGATGGTCCTGTTCGACAGTTATCGCGAGGTAGAATCCATCTCGAGATATTGGCTCGTCCATGTTTGACTGTTTAATTTTCTTCGAACTATCAATTCGTTCGCGCAACGTTTTCGACTGATTTATGGCATCACATAAGCTGGCTGGTGTGAGCGACCGTAAAACTGTCGTTGCGCTGATATCAGCGCAATTTTTTTCGTCGAGAATCGTTATGATTAATGACAGCATTGGGCAGTTTTATTTGTCCAAATCACAAATGCGCAAGTACTTGACCGTGCGTGACTTCTTTGTACGTGTTTGCAACAAGTTATTCGCGGTTGTAGGCTATCGTGGACGCTTAAAACCTTAATGGTTTCAGAAAATTATGGCTATGCCATCATTGTTCGAATTTGGTTCGATGTAAAACTTCATACCAAGGGACAACTTTTTGCAAACGTAAAAAATATTTTTGAGCTATATCTCCTATAATTTTTGCTAATTATTACATAATCGTGTGTGTGGCGCAGTGGTCGTAGGCGCCCTGCAACACACACGTGGAATCGATCTCCGCGCCCATGGCCCACGGAGCCTTCGATCTCTCCGGGATCGACAAATTGATACCAGACTTAACTGGGAAGATAGCAGCACTGGTTCGATACATCGGTAGGCCACCGCGAGTCATTGTAAAAGCCAGATATGCATTCAATCACCTCCAAACAATCTTAACGAAGTCGAATGCATGGCGCCTCCCTCAGGGATTGATCAACGCCGAGAGCTTTATCCTTTTCTTTTACTGCTACATATACGTACAAATTCGCCAATGACTTCTGGTGATAACATAATGACATAATTAGGCCTGATGACATCGTTACCAAAAATTTAAACGCACACTAATCTACCGTTTGGCCTTGCCATTGTGTCGGCGGCGCTGCCGTTGTTTGTTATTCTTTCATTAAAGGGACACATTCCAACACTATGCCAATCAATAACCGGATTATCATTTAAAAATCATCTTTTTAGGATCGTTTTCGTCGGATGCACATTCACTGAGCCCGTCGTCAAGTCACTCACCGGCCGACTCGACAAGTGGTGTCAGAAGTCCGATTGCCACATCACAAACACCTCCGTCCACACCTCCGGTGGCGATTACCAGTACTGTTTCGACAACGTCCTCAACCGGTGCTGTCAATACCATCGTCACCACCACCGCCACCAATTCCATGACATCCAGCGTTGGTGGACCTACTTCATCGACATTAACGGCTACTAGTACGCCCATTGTCATCGTCAACAATCATGCGCAATCCGTTCACGGGTTCAGCGATAGCCGATGATCTCCAACAGTGTTTAAACTCCATTTATAGCATTGTACAGTACATTTTGTGCACGTGATCACCCACCCCGCAATGTGAATTTCTGAGCTACTGGATCAATGTGTACGTAATATTTAGAAAAACATTAAGTGGTTATCATTTTTTATTCCGATTTAAAGCGTCTTATTTTGCCTAATATGGTTTTTATTGGATAGAATAGAATAGGGTAAATTACTGTTGCAAACATATGAAACATCCCAGTTGACTGTCTTTTCTTTACATTTTGAAATAGAGGATTTCTCTGATGCTCTCTAGTTCCTTGCATCCTGCTCTTATGTGTTTTCTTTGTTGTTTCATCTTTATGTTTCTCTAAATCTCTTTGCGTTTCTTGTATTTTGTTTTGCGATTCCGTACGTATTTCTTCTTGCATATTCCAGTTCTTGATGACTTGATCGAATCCATGACTCATAGGAGACAAAACAAAACACTATTTATTCTTTTCGCGATATGTGATCTTTGCATATTGACCATTAAAAATCAATAAAACTAATAATGTACTGTTGTCCGGGGGTTTTTTTCGTGGAACTTCATTAGCATGAACGATATTCTTGGGAAAAAAAAGTCTTTAAATCACTTCTAAGTTGACGCTACCGTAACCGCTGAATGAGAAGTGTCAGAGAAATGGCAACCAATTGACCACACCCTTCTTGTGTCACCAACATTACTGGAAAATGTTATACAGCTAGTCTATCACAAAGTATAGATAAGCAGTTAAATAGTTGTTGCTTATATGACAAATACGCTGATCAATCAATCAGTTGATATGAGCACCAAGAAGGAAACCAATCAATACTCCACCCGGTCACGTCAGTCGATTGATATTTCTTATTATGGAAACTGCCAATACATACATCTGAAATTGATACTGAAAACCGATGTGGTGGAAACAACAGACGTTCGCCTTTAACTGAAACCGTCGTTTTTTAAGACGATAGATAGATGCTGCCGACGGTAACGGCGATGACGCGACGTGTCGCGACACTACGCGATAAATCGCGGCGACGCGCTACTCTGCAGGTAGAGTTCGGCATCGTCGTCGCCGCGTGCGTGCGTGCGTGCATTCGTGCGGTCGACCATCAGTCGTTGCGGAACGACGACCGAGTTTTTCCTATGATTTACGTTTGTTGAAAGAGAGAAAGAAAAAAAGCCACACACAGCCAAAAATACGTGTATACAAGCATATGTATACATATATACATACATGTATATGTATGTGTATATACGTGCATATATATTTATTACACCTGCACACACATATACACATACACATAAACAGACGTGCCCACAGCCACTGATTGGCCATGTCTACATCAGTACAGTATTGTGTGATTTATTCCATGGAACTCTTAAAAATTAGAAAATACACGTATGTAATAGAATCGACTCGATTTATAAGTAATGAAATGATCGTGTTACATTACATGTGCATGACATGGGATCGTTCCACTTCAACTGACCATTAAATTCCAAAAAATTCCATTAACTGAAGCGCGCCTTTCTACAAGTGTATTTATGAGAGAAATTTAGTGTTTGTATACTGATAACCTTGTTTTATCATTGATAAATCGGAGAGACTGAAAAAAGGGCGACACGGCGAATCGGTGTCAATCAGCACTTTTTTCGGCCGATGATGGCGGCGTCGATGAAAAAGAACATTTATGGGAAAAGCATGAAGAGGGTCTTTTTTTTGTTTATCTAAGAATAATAAAAAAACGAGGATCGAGGAGCTCGTCACTGAGTCGGAACCGATTGAAACGAAAGTGCTAGGATCTTAAAAAACTGAAATTCATTGAAGAAAAGTGAAAAGAAAAAAGAAAGCTGAGAGAAAAAAGAACGGAAGAAACTATATGCATTCGAAGAAAAATGGCAAAAAGGCAGCTTATTTTTTCTTAATTCGATCTCTACACTTTTTTCTAGGGTTTGGAAACCACAGAACATTACAGAGGGACGTCTTCCACGTTTTCTGCCCTCTTGGCCCGTTTTTATGGCTTTTTCACTTTTTAAGCTGACCACGCATTTTCGTGTCTGGAAAAGACCTCTTCAAAAATGACCGAGTAGTTAATTTCCCTATATATCGTTAAATTGAGGCGATATTTTTAGTGTGATTCGCTATTTCGGACCATACTGAATAAGTTGAACTATGAGGTTGCAACGTTATGGTTGAAATTCAATGAAAAATTTAGGGAATTGGTTGAAGTTCAATTGGGTATGCTTGGATAACATTCGTTATCATCTAGGATTTGAGAAGTTAAAATTGATTTTCAGTGCAAATACGCCTGAAAATCTTTTGTTCTAGTCGTGCAGTTTCTTTTTTTTCACCAACCTGCTATATTATCAACCTTTTAATGCACACAGAATTTCATGCCAAGTATAAACAGCCAGAAGTGAGCAGTAGAAGAAACATAGGTTCCTCTGAGAATGAAAAGCTTGTTTTCTTTGCTCTAAAATTCTGCTAATTGTTTTAACACTTGGATAGTCAGGAACTCCAGCGACATATTCTCCATTTGAACTGGCTTATTGCTGGTTTGGACAGACTTGAAACCTCCAAATTCCAACAAAGCCGTGCCAACGCATTCCCAAGCTACCTTAAGCAGTCGCCTGCCCTTGTGGTGGAAGATTTGCCAGCTTGCGCTCGGATTCCTTCCATGACGGCAGCGATTCTTGGCACTGATTTAGCCTTGGTGAGAGCTGGCCGTGATGTTGTAAGCCGCTGGGGAAAATTTACCATTCTAAATTCATTCTTTTAAGTATATTGGTCAGATATAGTTCTATTTCTGATCAGACTACTGTAATGACTATGGTAATACAGTTATCGACTGAACGGGCATCTAAATCCATGCTCATATTTTGCACAGGATAGCCGAATGCATTTTGGAAGAAAGAAAAACCATTGCTTCTGTACAAACATTTAATCACTTTTCTAACGGAAATTATTTACTCATATATTTGTTTACGCAAACTGATTTGGCATATTGCCGAGTCACAGCGCTTCTCTTACTCGTTTCGTTGTTTTGCATTCATCATCCACAAAGGTGTTCGACTGCTAACTGATGATTTCGCCTTCTTCAGAAATGTCGCTGTATGCTGGTCGAACCTGCATGCATGCGTGTATTGCACGGCATCTCTAACCTTTGCGCTTACTGCTTCTTTAAAAAAAATAAAAAGAAAATAAGAGGACTTGAAGGGTAAAAATCATGGTAAAAATTTTGTACTTTGTTCACTATACGCTAGACAAAAGCCTTTTTTTCCCATTGAAGGAAAAAAGTGAAATCAAAAGAAAAACGATCTCTAAAAAGTTGGTAGAAACTGTCCCAACGTCTGAAACCGTTAGTTAACGGCTTCTTTCAAGATATTTGAATTTTGATATAAGAAACAAAACTACGGTACCAATTTACATTCGCAAAGTCCTTTTCTACTTTATGTCTTTTACCTTCTAGTTCATTTCCACAGCATTTCATGCACTACCGTACTGTGGTGTTAAATCACTAACGATGGTGTTTACTAGATGAACGTTCGACGAAATTCGAAACTTCTGCGAATGTTGCCCATATTGGAGCCATTCACTTATCAAGCCACATTTAATGTAATCCGTTGCAGTTCATGGACGACGAACTCTTAATGAATTCACGTCGTCCCATTACGGTAGCAGTTTCGCACGCCTATTACAAATTCCTGAATGCGCATGGCTTTATGAATAGCGGTTGTTTTGAATGTTTTCCATATTCGACGATGAGAGATTTCCAATCACGTTCTTTTTGAGCGTACTTCTATGTAATTCATGCCGTGAGAACAGTGGTGATTGTTAATGGCTGAAACACAGCACTTTCCACAGAAAACTTCTTTTTTGATTCTTCGGGTATTTCCAAAATTTGAAACAAAATCAAGAATTTGCTTGTTTCGACGGAAATTTTCTCCCTAGTGGAAAGCTTTCCTACAACAATATAAGCATAAAAATGGTTTACGGGAAGCGTGGGCGAATAGAAAGCGCTTATTGGCATGTCGCATAGTCGTGTCATAAACTTTTCTCGTTTTCTGTTGTTTAAAAGTTTTTCCTCCTTGACCAATGTTTTACACAGTTGTTGTTAAATCCCCCTAGCCTTCCATGACTTAATTTTCCCATCTTTCTATATTCTTGACATATTGAGTTATTTATTAAAAGTATCGTCATATTTTTAATATCCTATCATAGTATTTATTGCGTTTGTTTATTCACATGACAAATCAGATTTCGTGTGGATCCCGACACGATTTTCATTCAGATCATTGTCTGGAATCCTCCTTATTCACAATGACCTTCGGACCTGCATTAGCTGTAAGAGAGGCTTCAAAACGCCTCTCCATTTATACTGTTGATCGACTTGATTCTCTCTGGAGAGCTGTAGCAGTTCTGTTAGAGCATTAACAATTCTTCATCAACTGCTGACGCCGGCCATTGCGGAATAAGAGGAACTTTTTTCTAGTCAAGTACAACACCAATTTGACGAATTCGGAATTATGGGAAGTTTAATTGCCTTGTTTGATTAACGGGCTAACATGAGATTGATGAAAAACATTAGTCGGGCAATATCTAGACATCTCTCCCTTATTCAGAGCAAGAAAGATTCGAGTCCATCGTTCACTGTCATTCATCCATGCCCTGTGGGTCTTTTTAGTCGCAACTAGTCCGAATTCATAATGACGGATTACCGATCGAGTGAGGTAACCTTGCTCGACAAGGATCTCCTGAAGAGGGCGGTTCTTGGCTAACTATCCACGGGCGATAAATTGTTTTTGTTAACACAATCCATCTCGTAACAGTAGGTTCGATATTGGGACGCGTGTAGCGCAGTGGCTAGAATGTCCGCCAATACACACTCTGTTGCTATTTCGATCCCTAGCTCTGGGCTCATAAAGCTCTCTATCACACCGGGGTCGGCAAATTGGTACGAGACCTGTCTAGGAGGAAAGCAGAACCGACTCGATACATCGATAAGCTTCCATGGGTCACCGTAGAGGCCAGATTTACATTCAGTCACTTCTATGATGCTTAATGAATTTGAACACATGGCGCTTCTGTCATGGTTTGATCAAAGTCGCAGATCCTTCATTAATTCTGGCAGTTGGAGGTTGTTTATAGCACATAGCGAAGTACATAATGTATCAGTCGAATAAATTTTTACAACCAGATTGTGTCAGGCCATCAGTGAAACAATGTATTGATTAATTCATACCGGGGCTGAAAGAAAGCCAGTCTGCAAAGCAGGTGTAAAGCAAGGTTAGCCCGAGGAAGGCTCGAGCCATCGACCGTCCATATATTGCATAACAGGGGAGCATGTGGGGCAGTGGTCGGAGGCGCCCTGCAATACACACGTGGAATCGATCCCCGTTTCCATAGCCCACCAAGCCTTCCATCCCTCCGGGGCAGGCAAATTGGTACCAGAGTTGTCTGGGAGGATAGCAGCACTGGCTCAGCACATCGGTAGGCCACCGCGAATCATTGTGAAAGGTCAGATATGCATTCAATCACCTTCAAACGAAGCTTAATGAAGTCGAACGCATGGCGCATCCCTCAAGGATTGATCAACGCCGACAGTTTTATCCTTTCAACGTCTCGGCGTCTTCATCTTTATCATAGCCAGTGATCCTAGTCGATGGGCCACGTTTGTTTTTCGTCTCAATGCGGCGGCTTCGCCTTCGTGTCGAGTCAGTTCTTGCTCAGCGGGCCATCTCCTCAAATGGAGGCATACTCGGTGATGCCCTTTTATACAGGATGGTGACGGTGGATATCTGTGATTGTCCGGTGATAACAACTTGTTTTTCTTCCGGACAATCCATTCTGAAGAGGGTCAGTGTTGTTACCAACTAGTACAAAGGGTAATAATATTTCGAAATCGACTTTCCTTTAAACTCGGTGTGACTAATCAATATGTACTTTTTCTTAATGAATAATTTGTTTTATGTATGAACTATGTGAATATAATTACTTAAAATAATGTCAACCTAATACTATGAAATAATAAAATAGTGACAATTTTGGCATTAAAGCAACATTAACGTCATGTTTACCCTGATTTTGTCTCATCTTTCTACTGACTGGTAAAAAAATTTCTTGCCTGAATAATCGAGTTTCCAGGAAAGTCCCTGTCATTTGCACCATATATGACAGCGAGCAGAGGAGCAGAGATGAAAGGAAATCTGTAAAAAGTGAAGAAAAAAAAAGAATAAAGGACAAAGCGCTCTGCGTTAATCAATCCCTGAGGGATGTGCCATGCATTCGAGTTCATTAAGAATCGTTGGAGGTGATTGAATGCACATCTGGCCTTTAGAATAACTCGCGGTGGCCTACCTACGTATCGAACCAGTGCTGCTGTCCTATCAGACAAGTCTGGTGCCAATTTGCCGATACGGGAGGGATAGAGGGGCTTGGTGAGACATTGGCGCGGGGATCGATTCCACGTGTGTGTCGCAGTGGCACCCCCCAACCACTGCGCCACATGCGCCCTTGCGCTCTATAAAAAGTGTGAACGAGAAAAGTGGAAAAGTAAAACACTCGGTGAAATACACTTTCTGCCATGAGTTGTACTGAAAGATCCCCCTCCCTGTGCATGCGCGAGATTTATGTGTTTGATGGGTCGTAGAGAAATAATAGAAGCAATTTTAATAGAATGCCACCAAGGCGGCCTTATCATATTCGCTTTAAGGGTATATTGCAAATTTGCTTGATTTCCTTGAGAGCGTCCTGAAAATTTTGATAGACGAGCTTCTCCTGGATGAAATTCACAAACACATTTGACTAATTGTTGTTGACCAAAAATTCCATGTAGACGTCAGTATTTAAAATAATTGATAAGTACGATGTGTTTCGTGTTCATTGAACTGACAGAGCCAAAGATGTAGCCTTTATTAAGTGCCCACTTCAATCCATCCACGACCAGCGCACGAACAGGTGACGGATGCAACAGTGCGGTGGGGAAGAATTTCTTGAACTCAACGTTATCGACATTTAATGATCACATCATATAAAAATATCGTTGTCTAAGGAAGCGTTTGGTGAAGAGGTTAATAGTACTATGCAATGCGCAAGTGCTCGCCGGTTCGATTCCGCACTTCGAAATAATCAGGCCCTCAATCTTTTTCAGGTCGACAAATCATTGCCAAATTTTCCTCAGGAGAAAAGGTAGTAGAAAAAAAAGAAAAAAAAAGGAAAAAAAGGAAGAGGTAGAGGAAAAACATTGAATGGATAGAACCCTAGACCAAAGTCACCCTGTAGACCGAATATGCATTCCATGACATATAACGCATTAACAAGCGTTTTATAACTAGTGTTTCCTCTTTAACCACTTTTTCCAACATTTCACTTCTTATTTTCCTATGTAGGTTTTTTTGAGAAGTGTTATACTGAACTGAGGGCAGTAGGATGTTACCTAGGCGTTCTTTACTTGACTCCACTTGCTGTAATGGTCTGTTTCCCTTGGTTTAGTCTGTTGCGTCAACGTGTTGCGCGGCTTACGCGAATGCGGTTCTTTACGATCGACAACAAGTAATGTGAGGGAATACTGAAATAAACGACTATCCGATCCTCTTTCGCCTCTATTCGACGTTTACGACCCACTGAAAGGTAATCTAACTCTCTTCTGCTAAGATTCCTCCTCAAGAAGTTGCACTGCCTTAACTAACCAAGATGACTGACCTATCGCCTACGAAACCTGAAGTCAAATCGGTCTCATGACCTATGCTTTTAATTGTTGATCTACCGGAGCTTTCAAAGTTCTAAGTCATAAGCCGAATTTGCTTTCTAGTGAAGTGGATGGAGGGGAGGAGGTGTGTGTGGTGCTGGTTTACACGGAACACGGGATTCTGCTAATAACCATTTAAATGACTTGATTTTGACCTTCTATTTACTGCCTACTGCAATTTTTTCAAGGCAGGGTATTATGTGGAATGCTGCCACAATGATGCAGAGATACTTGCAAAATTGCTGACAGGGAGGCGCCTGCGGCAGTAGAGCTCGCTATTACCCTTTCCTGATGGGGGGGGGGTGGGTGGGCTAGCGTGTTCACCAATACACCATGCGGGTCAATAGTTTCGGTTTTCTCTGAGCTAGTTCTCTATCTAACAGTGTCATCGGCAATCACCCCGTCAATGGTATTGATCTGGAGGGCATAAATCGGCAGTAAACCCAGTTAAGGTGAAACTGTAGCTGAAATCAAAATGCTAATTTTTTTATTTACCGCCTGCTACAGTTTTTCACTGCAGGCTTTTGCAACTTGATTAGGTAGAATGCCGATTCTTGCTTCTTAGATCAATTCCTTTGACGGGTGATTGCTGATGGCACTGATCGGTAGAATTAGCTGAGAGACAGGCCAAACGAAGAACCCGCATGGTGTTGTGGTGAACACGTTAGCCCCTGCAAAGGGTAGTAGCGTCTTCGTCCCTCATCGTCCACTCCTGTGGTCCTGAGTTTTGCAAATATTTTGGCAAGATTGTGATTTTATTTGATTTCGTTCGAAATTTAACGACTGGCTGTGTCATGTAGCTGGTTTCATACGCTAGAAGTCGACGGTTGAAACCACAGCCTTTGGTGATTCATTCTTTCTGAAAAATGCGAGGTGATTTAAGCCGGCTCAACTCCAAATAATCGATATATTCATTTCTAAATTTCAACGGACTGAACTAGTGATGTCCGTCATCACGAGCAAGGTGCACATTTGATTCCGCTCCGGGCTAACCAAGCCTCTCATTCCTCCAGGGTGAAACAAATTGGTACGGGACTTCTCTAGGATAAAATCACTCCCAGCAATCCAATTGGAAACGCTCCAGCCGGGCTATCTCAGGACTCCAAGGAGAAATGCTCGACCATCATTCTACGACATTCAAGATGAAATGAAAATCCTCAAGCAGCAACCGAAGCCACACGTAAAAACTTCGAGGATCTTTGTGGACGACGGATGCGAGGAAACGAATTGGATGTGAGAAGTGTTGAAATCCGCGCAGTAGACGTGAAGACGGATCATATAAAGCAAAAATAAAGATAAAAAGATATGAACTGAAGTTGTTGAGCTGGGGCGAGGTTGGTGTAGCTGTCGTTGTTGTTGTCGTTGGTGTTGGCAGACGGCCGACGCTTCGGCGATTTCATCTCCCCAGAGCCGTTACGAGTGTGACTGGAGTCCAGTTGATAAGATCAGTTCATAAGAACGTATAAAGAAATGTATCGACTATTTATGACGAAGTTTATAGAAAGCCGGTCTTTTTGAGTAACAAATGATCAAATAATGACTAATTATGCCTAATGATCACAAATTATCAACAAGTTTTGAACAAATATTTTTGGATGAGAACGGTATAAACTAATTAGCATACGAGCAAAAAAAGTATAAAAGCCGACGAATTAACTAGGAGGGTATTAGGCAGCAGAAAGAAAATGGCCTCAGTTCCTCCTGGCGACATCAATACTCAACCGAACTCAAAGATTGTCTTCAACGCGCCGTACGACGACAAGCACACCTACCACATCAAGATCATCAACGCCTCCGGACGACGCATCGGATGGGCCATCAAGACGACCAACATGAAGCGCCTTGGTGTCGATCCGGCTTGCGGTGTGCTCGACCCCAAGGAAGCAACACTTATGGCTGTGTCGTGCGATACTTTTGAGTATGGACGCGAGGTGTGTATTTTTTGTTTGTTGGTTCGTTGGTTCATTTCTTATGGTTACTATTCTTTGATGTAGCTATGACTTTTGTTTAGGACACCAACAATGATCGTATCACCGTTGAATGGTGCAACACCCCCTGACGGCGCAGCCAAACAGTTCCGGCGAGAATGGTTCCAAGGAGATGGTATGGTTCGCAGAAAGAATCTTCCCATTGAGTACAATCCTTGAAGATGTCTCCAGTCCCTAATAAATTTGGTCAAGTGAAAGCATAGTGTGATCTCACACTGTGCCTAACGAGACCATTTTATAATGTGAAGAAGATGTTCATTAATTCTACAGCACGAGATCACATGGAAAAGTGAATGAAGAGAACAATGAACTGTTAGACAACACAGAGTTCTATAAAATCAAATTACGCAAAAGGCTAGAATTGAAATTTTGTTTTACACGATCACGTAGTCGAGATTGACAAAGGGATTTGTGGTGACATCCAAAGTTTTGGTGGCATCGTCTTCTTCGGTGAATCGAGTCGAGCATCCACAGTTGTTTCTTCATGTGATATGACAGTCTCTGTATTCGAGTGGCTTGAGCTTATCAGTCTAATATCAAGCTAAGATTGTTAATGATATCGCCTTATCTCTCAATGGCGAACTCTGCGTTATCAGAATATTTCAACGTTATAAAATTGTTGATGACTACTGGTTTTTTTTCATACCGACTGGATATTGATAACGATTGCCGTAATCAATTAGGCATCTGCTAGTGTTTATAGCTGGATCGATGACTCTCTCTTTGACTCTTATTCATTTAGCACCCTCTGAACAAACAGTCAGAAGGCCATGCTTCGAGTGCCAGATGACCACTTAGACACATTAGACTCCGTGACCGCACACAGCGGTAGCTAACTGATGGAAGAATGTGGTCATAGTGGATGAGGGATACAGCTATAATGTTTTAGGGTAGCTGAGTCTTTAGACGTCCATAAGTTCATCTACAGAAGTGCATCCACGGGAAAAAGCAGAAAAGCGGTTCAAAAAATTCTTTTCAGCACAAGCGCAAAAGATCACTAGAAATAGAGTTCAGCAACTCGTATTGACTAGTTCTTCTTTTTTTCCCTAATCGTTTTATGCGTACATCTTTATATGTCTCTCGTAAATATTAATATGTGCTATCGTAATCGTCATCTACGATTACGGTAGATGTCTATCGTGACATTTACATGGATCTCTGCGTATACCTTGGTATTTATGACGCTGAGAACAGTGTCGTTTTCAGAATCGAGGTTGCATGATGTTTGGTTATGTGCCGTTTAGGATCAACCAACGAGATATCAGTCGACGAAAACCGACTAAAACCAACTCTTCAGACCGACTTCCTTTTAATTTTGACACTGATCAATAATCCTCCCAATGGTTTACCGCCTCATCGTGGCTGGGAGGTGTTCCTGGGTGTCGGACTGCGATGTACAGCGGGAGATTCATCCCCTGGCAGAGTCTTCCATGCTAAGAAGGAGTCCGGCGTTTCCATCAGGAAGCCTAGTTAAGAGTAAACCAATCCCAGGATCCACCACCGTCCTGCTATCAAAGTCGCATGGTGGTAAATCTCCCTCTGATCTACAAGGGTTGCGCCTGCCTGTCGTGGTGAAGACCTGTGGCAGACTTTGGCCAGGCTGACCTCAGGATTCCATGGAACCACAATGGCTTAGCCAGCAAATCTCCGAAAAACGGTGATTATGCTGGGGGCCCGCACAACTAGTGAGGACGGGCCGTTCAAGTATCAAGTAAGTAAGTACTGATCATTAATTATTGAAAAAAACTGTTCGCGTTTTACAACAGCTTGCAATGATGAAGTTCGGCGCACATTGGGAAGAAGAAAAACTGAGCTGTGAAAACAGCGAGTACTTTGTTTATAAGAGCATTTTATTCATGTTCCTCTTATGTGGATTTCTTCGTCGATTGGTTGGATCGACTAGTAGGAGCCGTTGTAATTCCTGAAATTGCAGTCATATTGGAATAATCCTAGTTACAAGACATCAATCTTTCTCACAGAATTCTAGGAAGGTCGACGATTACTTGTGTTGATCTGAGAACAATCTAGCAGGAAAATCTCGGGTTCCAGGGAAAGATCAACTAGCTCAACCAGGATTCTTTATATCAATGGGAGAAGAAGGTGGCACTTCGACGAAAAAAACGATGCAACTACGTCTAAGAGGTGAGACACTGAAGCGAGATGAAAAGCACTGGGTGACAGAAAGCATTTCCGGACAAAATGTTCAAATGTATGAACTTCTTTGAAAAAAAGAAAAATGGAGCTGAATGACAAAAATTGATTATGTAAAAGAAACCCTGGCATTTTTACTTTCTTTCATCCGCTTTAATGCTCTGTTACTTTGTCTGGAATGCTTTCTAAAATCGAAACAATGCAAATCTAAAAACGCTCAAATCAAAATGGGTCGTAATTAAACGAGGGAAGCTGCGCACTGGTTTGGCCCTTATTAGCATAGTTCTATTTCATTTTGTTCTATTGGCTTGTAAGCGGCTTATTTTCAACTCATACTATTTCCTGTAATATAGACTTAGCTTCAGTACTTTGTTAATAAATCATTATTACACCTCTGACACCTACGAATTTTTTCTGCTCTCTCTCTCGAAAACTGTTGATTAGCAACGAAACTACTAAAATATTTTCCCAAAAAAGAAAACAAATTATTATGGCAGAAATCAGCATATCATACAACTACCGACCTGGATAAAAACGCACCGCCAAGTAAGGTTGCTTCATTCGAGCGGTGATCCACTGGAAAAGATTCGACTCAATACGACGACGAAGAGACAACATCGAGAGGACGAGCTACTGTTGATCATTGACTCAGATCACTAGATCTGAAGAAGATTAAGACTTTCAAAATTTAGCCGAACAAGTCCTTTTGTCTACACCGTATTAGCTTAATAATTCAAGAAGATATATCTGTACTGAATGGTCTTTGAGAAGTTCTGCTATCAACGAAAGTTTCGTGTGAGATCGGTCTTGATACGAAAATCGACAGGCATTTTTTATATGGTAGCCGAGTGATTAGTGGAGCATTCCAATCGTGAAATGAGGAACAGTTGTCCGTTGGCAGCAGCGATAAATGGCGTAACAGTGAACGATTTGTCATTTCTATTGCGACGATATGACAAGTCACGTCATTCGGATATGATCGCTCTCAAACAGCAACTATAACGGTCAGCAAATGCTTTCTCACCGCACCTGAAAAACAGGACGAAGCGCTAGGGACCACTTTTAGGGCTATCCACTATAGAGAGCGCGCGTTGGACAGTGGTTAGCGGTAGCACGGAATACCCACATTGTCGTTGATCCAATCACAAGCCACTAGCTGGCCGAGCTTCCGGAGTGCGCAGATTAGTGACAGGCTTCTCTGGAAGAATAAAAAGATGTGAACAAGCTGTTGAAAGTCATTCTTTTAGATGAAAATGTATACAATCACCTTTGCGATGGAGTTGAACGCACAGCACATCCCTGAGGAATAAATAAATATCAAACATTTTATACGTTATTCTCATCGACGATATTCAATGATTAGACTTCGCGAGACGTTAAAGGAAGTGCTAACCAGAATGGTAACTGATCCGATAGTCCAACTTCTTCGTGGGAGCCGTGAACAAAAAGGAATTTTTCTCAATCGTTGTCGAGAAAGTGAAGATCCCTAGGCAGTTCTGACACATGACAAAGAGGAAATAAGACCTTATTAGACCTTTTACTTTCTGTTCAATCATTTGATGTTTAACGGAAGGACAGGTGATGTCTATGATTTGTCGCAGTGCCTTGAAATGCACTAGTGTGCATGTGGATCAATGCCTCGACCCGATTACAGGGCTAACCAAGAACCTCATTTTACTTTCCCCATCCTTCCGGTAATGCTGATTTAGTAGTAGACACGTCCGAGAAAATAAAAACGTTGGCTTGACATGTGACCAGAGCCTATTTAGCAATTTTGTTGGCCAAACTTAAGCCCAATAACCTCCACGATGGTCGAATAGAATAGAATGGTAGGCTTATTCGTAGTGGATAGACAGACTCCAAGCGTGTCCTCCATTGCGTCTTAAAAGTTGATCAGAAGTAAAAAATAACTCGAAAAGATCGCATATTAGTCCAGTCGAGGTTTAGAAACATCTTTATTCTGTCGTGGTCTCAACAACGTTGACCTGTTACTGTATAACCAACTGCGTACAGCGATGTGATTTCCTGTGCAAGTGAAAGTTTTATTCCCAAAGACTTCATGGTTATCGATTAAGTTGGCGACCAAATCAATAAAGCATTCAATTTTTAGTGCGTTCGGTGATAGTATGACTTGTTTATATTCCGTTGGAACACGTTCGTTTATGTCAACGTGAAAACAACTTATGTAATTCGAGCGCAGCCTCGTGCACATATGTTGATGATCTAAATTCCAATGTGGCGATAGGAGGGATCTCTTGAAAATCGAAATATCTGATCGGTGCAATCATAACAAAACCGATCCCACCATATTCTACTTGTGGAGGTGACTTTCTTCAACAAGAACACATCATCTGTAATGGTTGAAACTTCTTCCAGACCAATATCAAAACAACGGCCGATATGCTAGAAAAGAGTGGAATTGTCTGAATAACTGAAAACATTATGGCTTCTTCATTGGTGCTCCTCTTTCATTGGATTCAGTGGGTTCCACTTGATGCGACAACGGGAACCTACATCAAGACTACGTCCAGCCGCGGACAATGGACTTCGATAAGCGCGATTCTGAGAAAGGTTAAGGCACCGAAATGTTAACCGAGTAAAATGGTTTTATACATACCTCTTGTCAGCTCGATCATGTAGGAAAATACTCGTCATAAATTTGTTGCCGATCTTTTTGCAAGCAGACGTGGTCACTTTTATTAATTCAATACACGATAACGGGACGAAAACGACGCTCAGAGCCGTTGATTAATGGAGATTAGCTAAATACTGTCAGCGCTACCGTTGCCAGAGGTCAACCGCTGATAGGTCTGATTCCTTGTCGAGTGTTTTTTTGAACGTCGGACAGCCGGTATCCTCGACAGCAAAGTTTGAATGAGATCTACAGAAAGGATTTAATACGATGGAAAGTTTGGAATAGGATTCTTCGGACCTGACGACGACGAATCGTAACTGAGGTGGCCTCTTAACCAAACATTCATATGATAAGGCCGAACTCAACGGCTTAAGCAGCTCTTCACCTGATGAACTTCTTCATCGCTTATTATTAGCTAAAACACAGAAACTCTTCCAAAATAAAAAGCAGCCCTTAAGGTAAAAGGCTTCAGAAAGTAGAAAAGCAACTTTTTTTTCAACACTGGAGCCGAAGTACGACTATTGACTGACTGAGCGGAAACAAAACAGGTTATTTTTGAAATCGCTTAGTATCGTATATCATGAACGAGACGTCGTAAATTGGATGACAATTGAACATAGTCATCAATCACATAGGACTGCTTCTTTTTCGGAATTATTGTAGGATTTTTGGTGGAAAAATACATGCAAGAGATATAGTGTATGATAAAGGATAAAAAAAAAGAATGAAGTTTTCGGCGTTGATCAATCCCTGAGGGATCCTGCCATACATTCGACTTCACTAAGCATCGTTTGGAGGTGACTGAATGTATATCTGGCCTTTACAATGACTCGCAGTTGCTTACCGATTTATCGAGCCAGTGCTGCTATCCTCCCAAACAAGTCTGGTGCCAATTTGCCATTACCGGAGGGATAGAACGCTTGGTGGACCTGAGATACTGGGATAGATCCCATGTGTATTGCAGGGCGCCGCCGACCACTACGATCTTTTGCATATATTGTATATATTATATATTAGACTATATAATACTGCTATTATATTGTACTTCACTATATAACTATGTTGTTTTATAATATATTACATGTATTATGTACTACTATGTACATCTTTATTTTTTTACTTTATTCCGCGTGATCCGTCTTCATGTCTACTTTGCGGATCCCAGCACTTTTGGCATTCGATTCGATTGGTCGCATCCACTGTCCACGAAGATCTTCCAACTTTAACGTGTGGCTTCGGTTGCTGCTTGAGTATTTTCATTTCATCTTAAATGTCGTTGAATGCTGGTGGAGCAATTCACCCTCCTGGAGTCCTGAGATAGCCGGGCTGGAGCGTTTCCAGTTGGACTGCAGAGAACGGGTTTTTTCTCAAACAAGTCCGGTACCAGTTTCCCGACCACGAAGGGATGAGAGGCTTGGTTGGCCCGGAGCGGAGTCGAACTAGCACTATGCTCGTGATGACGGACATCGCTACCACTGTGCTATCCACTCCCTACTATGGTAACTTTGGATACTTGGACAGCCCGTCCTCATTTGCTGTGCGGGCCCCAGCAAAATCTCCATTTTTCGGAGTTTTGCTGGTTTAGCCACTGTGGTTCTCGAAGCCCCGAGGTCAGCCTGCCCAAAGTCTGCCCCAGGTCGTCACAACTACAGGTGCTCGCCGCCCTTGTGGATCAGAGCGAGATTTGCCACCATGCGACTAGTTTGATAGCAGGACAGTGGTGGACCCTGGTATTGGTTTACTCGTAGCTAGGCTTCCTGATAGAAACGTCGGACTCCTTTTCAGCTTGGGAGACCCTGCCTGGGAGAAGAATCCTCCGCTGTACGGCGCAGTCCGACACACAGGAACACCTCCCAGCAACGATAAGGCGGTAAGTCGTTGAGGAGGCCCGTAGTATATATATATATATATATATATATATATATATATATATATATATATATATATATATATATATATATATATATATATATATATATATATATATATATATATATATATATATATATATATATATATATATATATATATATATATATATATATATATATATATAGGACGCCTGTGGCAGTGGTCACAGCCGCCAGCGCGACACACACGTAGAATCGTTCCCGTCCCTATGGCCCACCAAGGCTTCCATTTCTCCGGGGTCGGCAAATTGGTGCGAGACTTGTCTGGGAGGATAACAGCACTGACTGGATACATCGGTAGGCCACCGCGGGTCATTTTAAAGGCCAGATGTGCATTCAATCAATCTCCAACGATACTTAATGAAGTCGAATGCATGGCGCATCCCTCAGGGACCGATCAACGCCGAGAGCTTTTTTATACATATATTGATATATACTATAGATGATAATAGTTATGAGTGGAGAATTAACACTTGCATATAAAACGAAAAAAACAAAAAATTATACACACGCATATACACACACATATATATTCATACACCAAAAGGCAACAGTTGTTTTTGCAGATTTTTTTCTACCAGATGGCCTCTACAAAACTACCTCGGCCGATGCAATTCGTCACCATTGGTTCCCTAAGCAAAAAGTCGGAAGAAGAAGCTACACAGATATTTTTCGACTGAAATTTTAGTTGAAGAGTTTTTGATTAAATTTACCATCAATGGTTGTCCTAAAGGCGACAATTGTTTTACAACCAACTGTGACATTGATGCCCACGTTTTTCACGTTTTTAAGGAACAACGCGCCTTTTTGTTTAATATTGAGTGGCAAAGGCAAACGAAACAGCGCAAATATCGTCTGTAACAAACGATTCAACCAATTTCGAACAGCGGAAAGCAAAAAAATCACAATAATTCGTTCACCGTGGAAGGCTTCTGCTTGCAGCAGAACATATTTATATTCATTTATAACTATGGAAAAAAAGGGCATGAGTGGCGCAGTTATCGGAGGCACCCTGCAACACACACTTGGAATCGATCCTTGCACCAAGGCCCACCAAGCTTTCTATTCCTCCAGGGTCGGCAAATTGGTACCAGAATTGTCTACAAGGGCAGCAGCACTGGCTTGATACATCGGTAGGCCACCGCTAGTCATTGTAAAGGCCAGATATGCATTCAACTACCTTCAGCGAAGTCGAATGCATGGCGCATCCCACAGGGATTAATCAACGCTGAGAGCTTTATCCTTTATTTATCCTTTACGAAAAAAAGTTCTCAGCAGTTTATAATTCCAAGAGAACAACGTGGAAAATATGAATGGAACCGTCTGCTTTCCCTGACTTTAACTTAGTCGAGATATTCTAACCACTAGTTACACATAGAATACGCTTGATTTACGCTGCAACCCGAAGGGTATTGCTTTTTTCCCTAAGATGAGTACAACGTGCTTCTTTCCCCATCATTTTTTTTTGTTGGTTCTCGTTTTGCCTATTCAACGAACACCTTTCTCTCCTTTCAGGACGAGTTTTCATTGTTATCAAGGTGGCTACTACGAACACGTTACGATCCGCTGTCGTCGTGCATTTTAGTTTTTTATCTTGTTAAATAAATCTCTTAAGAATAAAAAAAACCAGAAAAGCGTGACAAGTTTTCACATCCTTTCGGCAGTGATGTTGTCGTTTTTTCCTTTTTTTTCTCAGGAACTCTTGAAACATTCATTGAACAGGTAACGAAGGAAAAATCATAGACGTTTGTTTCGCCAAAATCAAGAATGCCTCGTGCACCAACCGAAACGAACATCATTGTGAACACATCATACCCTGCTCGCAGTGCTTAGAGGCGCGCTGCGATAAACATGGGATCGATCTCACGCCCTAAGCTTAACATGCGTTTCATCTCTCCAGGATCGGCAAGTTGGTACCAGACGTGTCTGGGAAGATAGCAGCACTGACTCGATACATCGGTAGGCCAGAGCGAGTCATTGTGTAGGCCGGATATGCATTCACTCACCTCTGATAATGTTTGCTGAAGTCATGGCGCATCCATCACGGATTAGTCAAAGCCGAAAGCTTAATCCTCTATCCTTTCTATTATTAAGTATTGTAACTACGTCTCGAGTAATAATAATTTCGACTGCTGCAGGATACATTGCGGCTAAAAAAGCACATCTAATGGGTAGGAAAAAAAAACAACAGTTGACATGTATGAAAAATTGCCCAGCTGAGCGAAGAAACATCGCTCGAGTGGTGTTCCACTTCAGTGGATTAGACTTGACGCGACAACGAAAACACACATCGCGAGGATGAGCGACTATGGAGCGCCGACTCGGACCATTGTGGCTCTGAAGAATGCGAATACGCCAACACATCAGCAGAATAAAACTTTTACAACAGCTTTCCTCGTGCTAGCTTGATCGTCTAACGAAATATTCAACAGTCATTCCCAGGTTAAAAGAAAGACTATTTTAATATAATTTTGTAATGGTTTTCAAATCTTCTAGTACATGGATTCCTTAGGTAGTTGTGTTTCCCTTTAATTAAACACCGGTGATTTTTTTTTCTTGGAGGAATAGAACTCCCAGCGGTTTACCGCCTTACCGTGGCTGCGAGGTGTTCCTGGAATTTGTAGGAACAGAACTCCCATCGGTTTACCGCCTCATCGTGGCTGGGAAGTGTTCCTCGATGTCGGACTGCGATGTACAGTGGGGTGATTTGTCCCTCTGGCATGGTCTCCCAAGCTGAGAAGGAGTCCGGCGTTTCCATCAGGAAGCCTAGTTAAGAGTAAACCAATACCAGGATTCACCACCGTCCTGGTATCAAAGTCGCATGGTGGCAAATCTCCCTCTGATCTACAAGGGTTGCGACTGCCTGTCGTGGTGAAGACCTGTGGCAGACTTTGGCCAGGCTGACCTCAGGATTCCAGGGAACCACAATGGCTTAGCCAGCAAATCTCCGAAAAATGGTGATTATGCTGGGGCTTGCACAACTAGTGCGAATTCAAGTATCAAGTATCAAGTAGGAAACAGAACACGAGCACGGAAAATATAACTATTACTGTCTAAAAACGAAGTAGAGAGTAGTAAAATAATAAATATTAGTTCAATGCAGCAACAAGCGAGCAACACACAGTGGTGGTGATGCCGCTCATTTGTAAATTGCTGATGCATGTCTGATCTGGGGTCATCGACTCTGTTATTCCAGCAATTTGGAATCAGACCTGTCTGAGATCGGCTCATTTTTCTCCGACCCACAGAAGCTCGAAACTACCTATGATGAAGACCCCGAACGCCGTAGAACAATTGTTCCAGTATTCCAAGGAGATTTAATCTGGTCAGAGTTCAACAATATTCATGGTAAAGTCAAAAATCCTCAAGCAGCAATCGAGCCCATACGCAAAAGGATCGAAAACCTTCGTGAATGGTGGTTGAGGAGGCGAATAGCATTCAAGAAGTGCTAACATCTGCACAATGTGACTTATATGATGTCGCATCATGTAATAAATCAACAGGAAAAGTTTATTTTTGACTGAATTTCGGCAAAAAGATACATAAGAGTCTTGGACTTAGTGACGTCGTCAGACCTTTTTTGTTGTCAGCCCAGATGTTTTGTTCAGTTTCTTGCTAAGAAATCATCGTGATTGGTTGAGATGTGCTCTTATTCATGGCTTGAAAGGTTGAACAAACGGGTTACCTAACTTCTAACATCTTAAGGCGACGTGTAAGTGACGTGTCGTCCTCGGCATATCAGTTGGTTAAAAAGAAAGCAACTGTTTTGACTGTCGGCTGTATCAGTTTGTCATCACAGAGTCAGACAGTCGATAAGAGAAATCTTTTTGAGGAATCCAGACCGAGCATGATGACTTTGGTTTTCTTCAGAGTTCCTTATTTAGATGAATAACTAATGCTTCCTTTCCAGATTTTCCTCGGATATGTACATGTTCGTCTTGGCTTCCGTCACCATCTTCCACTCTGATATAGTAAAAAGTTTCGAACCGCTGGTATTGTCTTTCTAAAGGTTTATTTGCAATGTACTGCTATTTCACGACAGGACGTTGCAGAACTATGTTACAATAAAAAATTTGATGCTGAAGCATTATAGCCGCCAATCTTCGCTCTTTAATTCTTCACGGTATCTTGTTAGCTTCGTAAAGGGCTTCCCCTAACGTCATCACTGCTCGAAGTTTTACACACCTGAATAGCAACTGATGGATTAAACCAAAAGTTTCGTTTACTTCCGAGTAGCTATTCATAGGTGATGTTAAAAAATCTTAATAGATTGTAAACATGTTAACAACTTCAGAAAATATTTGGAAAACTACCGAAAAAATTCTTTAGTCTTTTTTCAATGTGGTCGTTCTCAATACGTAAATCGTTGACGAAATGAATTTTCTCAAGGAAAATTCACGGATGCCTTACCTTTTTTTCTTACGGATTATAAAAAAGGATAAAGCTCTCGGCGTTGATCAAATCCTGAGGGACGCGCCATGCATTCGACTTCACTAAGCATGGTTTGGAGGAGACTGAATGCATATCTGGCCTTTACAATGACTCGCGGTGGCCTGCCGATGTATCGAGCCAGTGCTGCTATCCTCCCAGACAAGTCTGGTACGAATTTGCCAACCCCGAAGGGATGGAAGACTTGGCGGGCCATGGGCGCGGGGATGGATTCCACGCGTGTGTTGCAGGGTGGCTCCGACCAGCGCGCCACACGCGCCCTACGGATTACACCAGAAATTAAATACTTTTCAGATTTTAACTGTCAAATTGTCGAGTGCGGTCTTTTGCGCATACAGCAACATCTCAAAAAGTTGTCAACATCTGGGCACACTTTTTTCTTTTGCAGTTCTATAACGTACGGAAGTACCGTTAAGAAATGCGTGTGAACTAAAAAATATTCTTTACTCCTGCAAGATGCTTTTTTGAAAAAAAAGCACCGTTAGTAAGAACTCACCAAAGCGTTTTTCGTTATCCCATTCACTTCTTATTTTTGAAATCTCAGTCGTCCTATATCCCTTATTATCGCCCCCTCACTGCGTTGGGTTTCCTAGGTAGACTTTTGCTTGTGGGTTAATTGTTGAAGACTAAAGGTGGAAGATGGTTAAACTGTATGAGTGAAGCACGGATAAGTTGAGGTGGTGGACAACGAGAAAGTGAATGAGTGACGACGTTTTATGATAAGACCTTTCCTGAAAGAGATAATGTGATACGATACCTTTACAAGATATCGTATTTTATTAAGCACTTAGGGTTCAGTATTTAGCGATTATATTGGGTTTCATCTGACAGGTGGTTTCAGGAAGAAGATAAGGGTCATTGTCTAAAAAGGATAATTGTGCAGTTACGTTACACGGAGTATTAGAAAATCTTTATAGATCTTCACAGATATGGTGGGCATGATCACTTTGCTTTGGTATTAACGACGGTCAATCAGATTCAAAGCAATGTTCTCCTATTGAGGATTTTCCCATGGGATACGACATATGATAGAATGTGGAGGTCTTGCTACAGAAGCAGATTTGTTGCCGCTCTGATGAACTACCTTCATAAGACTAAAATTCCATAAAGTAATTTCCCGCAAAGGATTATTTTTTGCCGGATTTTCTAGATGAAACTTAGTTACTTGACACTTGAACGGCTCCCGTCCTCACTGGTTACGCGGGCCCCAGCATAATCACTATTTTTCGGAGATTTGCTGGTTAAGCCATTGTGGTTCCCTGGAGTCCCGAGGTCAGGCTGGACAAAGTCTACCCCAGGTCTTCACCACGACAGGCAGTCGCAGCCCTTGCGGATCAGAGGGAGATTTGCCACCATGCGACTTTGATACCAGGACGGTGGTGAATCCTGGTATTGGTTTACTCTTAGCTAGACTTCCTGATGGAAACGCCGGACTCTTTCTCAGCTTGGGAGATCAGGCCGTAGGGACAAATCACCCCGCTGTACATCGCAGTCCGACACCCAGGAACACCTCCCAGCTACGATGAGGCGGTAACCGTTGGGAGGTTTTTTAGATGAAGACGACCTAGTATTTCATTTATTTCCTAACGCTGCTCTGTTATCGTCCACCATGCCAGTAGGGTTTCGTAGTTGAGTAGAGTGGCCACCATTTTCCCGTTTGTGCTTAATTTAACCTACTGATGGCGATGGGCTACTATATTTTGATTTACAGACGGATTTAAAGGATTTAAAGACAAATTGCTTGAAATTCAAAAAGAAAGAAAGAAGGAAGAAAAGAGAGAAAGTGGATACGCAAAGAAGATAGGCATAAAACACCCTGGAATTCTATTTTTTTAGAAGGATAAGGATTAATTTTTTAGTCCGATGGGCTTGCGTCTGAATAACCGACCATTCTTTTGTTGCACTTTGAATATCGTTGGTCATCGCTAAGTATACAATAATGCACAACTTTCATGCCTTGTAGTGCTACTTCTCATAAATTTGAATCCATAGAATCTTTCCTCGTGGATGGTCTGTGTTCCTGGTTGGCGAACCTTGATCGACATTATTAAATTAACCTGCTTTCCTCGGGCCTGACCATCTGATCACCTGAAGCTTTGGTGGAAGTATATGTATGCCACGGAAGAGTCCTACAAACGAGCTTTGACTATTATATTACTAATTATGAGGCCATAAATAAGTAGAAGAAAGAGATCATATTGCTCTAGGTATGGTGTTCCTCGTATTCTGAGTGGAGCCTATCGAAACACTATGGAGAACCGCGAAGGATATTTGAAGAGGTGGTACGAGGTGGAGTTAGTCCACGATTCGCTAGATTATAGGAGACAGTTTTTCAGGAAGGGAGACTTCGAGCTTAAGTTGTTGAAAATAGGTAAACAATGGAGTAAGAAAACAAAATTCCTGTAGAAGTCTTTTTGATAAGACAGAAAACCTTTTTAACCCTTCTACGACCGCGTTTCATTGAAGTGCAACTGCAACGCGCATTGATATCAATGCGCACGGTTGCTGAGCCGTCAAAAAACGCTTCAATTTTGGTGTTATCTCATTCTCATATTCTCAAAGTAACGCCAATACCAGGATTCTCAAAAATCGACTTGAAGATCAAAGGATTTTTTTATTCAAAAAAATCCATCTGGAATTCTGGAAGAGAAACTTTCGAAACCCTTTACAGTTTGAGTTATCGCAGTTTCATCATGAAAACCACTGACACTCCAAGAAACGAACAATATGTGGAATTAAATGCACGAATTCTCGTAGCGTCAGGGCAACCACGTGGGCCAAATAGAGCGATAACTCCGATGCATTGTTTCATGACTGTTTATGACATTTATTGAGGGCTGTCCATTTTCTTTTGGATTTATAACACTATTCGTGTTTTGACTTATTACTTACTGCCTACTCATTTTTAGCGGCAGGGGTATGCGTTGCGAAATAAAAACTTTAATGATGCTGAGATATTTGCAAAACTCTGGACCGCAGGTGCCTATGGTGGGGAACGAACGCGCTATTGGCCTTTCCGGGGAGTAGCGCGCTCACCACCACACCATGCGGGTGGTCCTTCGTTTCGCCTGTTTCTCAGCTAGTTCTATTGATCTTTTTGCCATCAGCAATCACCCGTCAGCGGGATTGATCTGGGGGGGGGGCAAATCGGCAACGAACCCAGTTAAGCTGAGGCTGCAGTTATAATCACAATTTTGACTTATTATTTACTGCCTACTCATTTTTAGCGGCAGGGGTATGCGTTGCGAAATATAACTTTAATGATGCTGAGATATTTGCAAAACTCTGGACCGCAGGTGCCTATGGTGGGGAACGAACGCGCTATTGTCCTTTCCGGGGAGTAGCGCGTCACCACCACACCATGCGGGTCCTTCGTTTCGCCTGTCTCTCAGCTCAATAGATCAACAGAACTAGCTGAGAGACAGGCGAAACGATGGACCACCCGCATGGTGTGGTGGTGAGCGCGCTACTCCCCGGAAAGGCCAATAGCGCGTTCGTTCCCCACCATAGGCACCTGCGGTCCAGAGTTTTGCAAATATCTCAGCATCATTAAAGTTACTATTCGTGTTTTTTCGCGCCAGAGCCTCTTCCCTCAATCGTGGGTCTCTGAAGAATTTTCGTATCATCTGAACAATCACTTCTATATGTATTCGCAGAGATGTTTAGCACGTTTTCTGGATAAGTATGCACCTTTTTTTTTATCGATGAGATATCCTCAAGCTCATCTGAAACCGAGTGAGCTTGTTTATTCGATCAGTGTTCCACTTCAGTGGATTCGACTCGAATAGACAACGAACACTTACATCGCAAGCACGATTACCTGTGGACCATTGACTCGGATCCATTCGGCTTTGAAGACGTAAAAGTTATGGAAACTTTTACCGATTAAAAGTTTCTATAACAAACTTATGTTAACGTAGTCGCTTAAGAAAGCATTGGTTAATCGCCAGAAACCGTTGTTACCGAATTTCATCTTTTAAACATTAAAACTCTGTTAGTTAACATTCTAGTAGAACAGTTACCGTTAGCAATTCCCCCCCTCTTAAGGGTGCCCTTGGAGTCATGATATGGTAATCGATTTCATGTCGATCCTCAAACAACAATAAGAAAAAAAATCGTTTCATAAATTAAAGCGTTGTCATAACCTATCAACAGACAAAAGTTAACTTTATTGGCTTCACTTCTTGTTTATCCACAGGAAGAGAGCGTAATGTAGTGGTTAAAGGTCCCGTGTTGTGCAGGATAGATTGGTCGCTCATTCGATCAAACGCCTCGGGGTCACCGAGCCTTCTAACCATCCGACGTCCGAAAAATTGGCACCCCCAATTGTCTGGCCGGGTAAAATCTGATTACTTAATTTTATTTGTTAAGAAAGTCCATCTGAAACAATGGAAGAAAACTTTGGAAATATCGTCTGCGACCTTTGAAGATAAGAGGAAGCTTTTCCTGTATAAGACTCCTATTAATTAAGTGACAGGAAGAGATGAGAGGCCTAGCGGTATGGGTGGGTTCGAACCAGTACTGTTTGCATGGCATTTCTAACCAGTCCTCTTTCTATTGTTCCAGATTCAATCTATTAAAAAGAACAACGATATCATTTCGTCAGTGTTTCTTTTTAATGCTACCGTGACTAATAATGGACATACCATCACTGGTAACGGAAACAAGACTTTTTCATAAGAGATGACGGTCGTAACCTTGACGATGTACAAAAAGGACAGTGATGTTAGGACAAAGGGAGAGAGAACGAAAAGGACAAAGATTATTGAATTGGGAGGCGACGAAATCAAGTTCATCATCTTACGAGCACACATGCAACCCATTGAAGTCAATAATTTAACAGACATCAAACGGGACTCGGTTGCAGATTGCACATAGACAGAGTTATTGTTTTCCGACATTAAGAGGAAATAAATGAGTGACAGCGACTTGGTGGTTGCCCGAGTCGCAATCCAGAAATGGATGGTGGAAGAAACGACAGGAGAAACACTAAAATCACGAGGTTTTTTAAAAAAGCACTGCGAACACAACGAATCCATATTCGCTCCCAAATGCACATGAAATGTCAATGAACATTCTAACATTGGCACTGGCAACTAACAATCAATCAATAGGATAGTTAATCAATCAGTAGATAGGAAGATAGATAGAAAGAGGCTGCTCCCTATCGTCGAACATCGGAATGGCTACATGTGGATAGTACATAGTGCTTTTTGACGCCGTTAAAGAAGGAGAACATACACTACGCTGGAAACACTTTGCCACCGATTCACATGGGAAAGATATATATCAATCGTGTCTCGTAAATGCTGCTTCCTGTTTTCTGTTCGTCAACGAATTCATTTGATTGAGGACGATCATAAATACGACAGCTAAAAGTACACGATCTCAATTCAGCGGCAAATGTTTCATGGACAGTCTGTCTTGTATATCGACAGACAGACAACATGGAGTCTTAACAGTTGTCATGTTAATCCGTTTATCAATTTCAATGTACCGTTACTTCCACGATAAAAAAAACCCACTGACTATGTTCATTGCTTAGGTCTAAAAAATGGCAAAATGATAAAATTTGGAATCCATAATTGGCTGCCTCCACCTTGGACCTAACAGACTATTCCCCGAAGATTTCTTCCAAAGATCTTTCTAAACGTGGCATCGCTTTTTTTTCTTCTTCTGTCCTTGAATAAAATTTCACTCATTTTTTTTATTTAGCCTACTTTTATACTACATATATATATATATATATATATATATATATCATTTCTAAAAGGGGGGCGTGTGGCGCCATGGTTGGAGGGCCTTGTGACACACAAGTAGAATCGATCCCTGATCCCATGGCCCCCAAGCCTTCTATCCCTCCGGGGTCAGTAAATTGGTGCTGGACTTATCTGAAAGAGAGCAGCATTAGCTTGATACATCGGTAGGCCACCGCGAGTCATTGTAAAGGCCAGATATGCATTCAATCACCTCCAAACGACGCTTAATGAACTCGAATGCATGCCGCATCCCTCAGGGATTGGTCAACGCCGAAAGCTTTATCCTTTATCCTTTTCACACATAATTTTCTACCATATTTCACCTTTAAACTTATTCAACTCTAGTTTCCTTTTTTCTTTAACAGATTTAACTAGGACTCCCTTAAAAACATGAAAAAAAAGTATCGGCTCTATTACCTGTAGTCCATTTGATCGAGTAAGTCGAGCAAGCGCCATTAAATCTTCCATTTTTCCTTGTCCCGTGCAAGAGTAGCCCAATGGTTTGTGCTCGCTCTAGGGACTCGTCGAGCACCATATCTTTCTTCAAGGCTCTTTGTGAAGAACTCTGACGATCGGGTCGGTGGTCTTCTTGGAGTGCATTTGACATCTCGAGGAATCCAGTCACTAACGGCTCTCGTCCATCGGTTGTCGTTCATACGCATTATGAGCATTATCACAAGCACGTAAAACATGTGGACATAATGCGTGTAAAAGAACTAGCCGAATAAAGCTCTTTATCAACCTCGTGTTGGCATAATAATTCTGGAGGGTAGTCGTTATTAATATCGAGGTTAAATGACTATCGGTTTGAAAAACACAACTTTTCATCTTCATGTCCTTCTAAGCCTAAGCACAACCAAGTTTTCTATGTATAAAAAGTGAATTAGGAGAAAAAGTGCTTTGTCTTTTTTAGTTGAATTCTTTATCACCGACCTAATGTGAGATCACAATATCGCGCGTTATATAATATTGCGCGCTCGTCATTATCACTGATGAACCGGTTGGGACACGTTTGCACGAAGTCGAAATGAGCTCGTTGTTCGAAAAAAATCAAACAACTGTTCCTGCCCTAGTCACCTCTCCTCTCACCACCCTTTTCACAAGTACATTCACCACTTCCATTTCGGACACCCTGCATCGTCTTCGTATTGGTAAAGGAAATAAATGTTTATTAATTTTTTATGGCATTTCGTGATATTGTAGCAAGCGACTCGTTGGCGACTATTAGCGAAGTAACAATTGTTTGCCACATGATCGATATCTTTAGTAAAAAAAATCTGATAAGTCCGATTTCTTAGATACTTTCACACAAGTCGTCCTCACATATGGTACCAGTTCCAGCACTTCTTCTACTAGCTTCATAGTCTTATCCCGTGATTTTCATACATAGAGACCCTAGGATTCGTGTATCACTGCACGAATTCCAACAGTTACTTGAGGATCTGTCGTCTTCTCACAAGGTGAAGGCAGCTGACCGTGAGTAATCCTAGAATATCAACATAGCCGAAAAAGAGGTCTATTCATTTCTTCACTGAAAGTACTTACGATTCGCCACTGTGGATCAGATGGAGGTTCTCCATGTTTGCTGACCAGGATTCTTCCGAAAGATGTAATGCACAGATTTCGTACATCGGTAGTCGAATTTCGAACATAAATACATAAGATCAAAGCACTCAAATATTCAAAACCGTGAAAAGGCTACGTATAAAGTGTTTGACAGTGAACAATCCCTTAGAAACGCGCTTTAGGTTCGACTTCGTCAAGTGTTTACTAGAGGTGATTGAATGCATATTTAAATAATAACTTCCTCCGGCTCAGTGTTTTTAACATTCCTGAACTGGCATCAATTTTTCGGCCTTGGAGAATGGAAGGGTTAGTGATTCCGAGGGCTGGATATGAGCAGCGGCACTGCTTGCACCACAGGACACATCTGACCACGGGGTTTCACACGCTATGCAAAACACACTATGTCTTTATTTCTCATTTCGATATCTTAAAAAATCAATAGATATGGAAGGTTTTATTTTTATAAATGAAAAACATCGGTTGCCAGTCAATAATCGGAGTAAAAACGTTGATGACCTTGTTTATATGTGTATGTGTGTGTGTGTGACTGTCTGTCTTACATTACTTTAATTTCGCCGTGTTACTCAATACACGTGGCTTCCGTTACTGTCGATGTCTTTGATGTTGTGTCACTTGAGGAATGTCACAATTCCTAAGGACAGGTGGTGGGCGAAAATAGTGCCGACGAATGATAGGTCAGGGACCAGCGAAAAACTTTATCAAATAAAAAAATCCTATCATATTTGCCAAAGTTTTTATCCTAATGTTGTTCAGCTAGTTATTCTTCTAATTTTTTCCAATTATGTTAGCAGCCTTCACATATAATGCTTTTTTCCTCCATTCGACATCCACGTAGTTCTGCCTTTGTATTTGTTCGACCCCTTGTCGAGAATTTTCTGCCCTTCACTAACGTCCTTGAAGTGTTTGGAAACATGGGATGGCTCCGCTAGAGCGCTTCCGGACCCTCACTGAAGGCAGGCACTGTCCTTTTCAATGAAAAGCAGCTTTCGCAAGCAAATTTGGCACTAGTTTGCCTGCTCCACGAGGGTGGAGGGCTCACACGGCACTTATTACTACTGCGCTTCACGGGGCCCTTTCCTTAATTTTTTCGTTGGAACTAAATTTGGACTAATTTTTTATATTCTTGTTGAGCGAACGTGGAAAGGTCAAGTTGACTGCAAACTACCCGGCCAAACACCTCCACAACCGAACAGAGAAAATGCTAAACCAAGATTTCAATCACATTGAACACAGAATAGCTTCTTAGCAAACTCACCGCTTTCTATGAGTCTTCCACTGAATATGTCACGTGGAGACCAACCGCACAGAATGCACATGGAATCGCAATGGACCCCTCCTATCAGAATAACAGGTTTAAATACTGCCCAATATCACAGGTGATAATGAGGCATTCCTCTCTGGAGTTCATTTTCGGATTTTTGGAATTAACCGAGAAAGCCTCGAGAGTTTTGCGCACTTGTGCACAAATTTGGACTACATATGAATAACAATAACAAATATGAAGTACTCGCAGTGTTCTAAAAGTGTCGAATACGAAGACGGCGGTGTGGCACCAGGCACCTCTCTGTCAACTGGTTCATTTGCGTCTAGAAATATACAATTATAATCTAAAAGTTGTGACAAAAGCTGAAAAAAAGGATAAAGTTCTCGGCGTTGATATATCCCTGAGAGATGCGGCATGCATTCGACTTCATTAAGCATCGGTTGGAGGTGATTGAATGCATTTCTGGCCCTTACAATGACTCGCAGTGGCCTACCGATGTATTGAGCCAGTGCTACTATCCTTCCAGACAAGCCTGGTACCAATTTGTCGACCTGGAGTGATGGAGGGCTTGGTGGGTCATGGACGCGGGGGCGGATTCCACGTGTATGTTGCAGGGCGCCTCCGACCAACACGCCATACGTACCCTTAAGGTTGTAATAAGCAAAAGTATTATGCCATTTACACTTATTTACTATTTCTCTGTGTATAAGACCTGGCTCTGGAAAAGTTGAAAATCTGGGAGTGTCAGCACCAACTCCCTACGTATAAGCGGTTTCATGCTTTCTTGTGTACCGATTTCTTAAAGATGTAAACGATCTGTTCTGATTGTTGCGAAAGACGTAAGAGTCAGTGACGTTATCTCTACCGATTGACCTCTAAACTTCATCGTACAACATCTGATTACCAGTAAAATTTGCTTTGATCTGGCCGACAATTAATCCCAGATATTGGCACTTCGACAGCATTTGTCACCCTCAGTTTAATCGTCCACAACAATCCATTCACTATCGATTAATATCAAAAAGGAATTTTCTATTTAAAAATAGATAAAAGAAGCAAACAGACGCTTACTTTCCGTTTTTTCCTGAAGCGGGTCTCACTCAAAACCGTTTTTTTAATCATCGCAACAACAGCGTAATGTTCTAGTTAATTTCTTCAACGCAGATCCTCCTAATGCTGATCAGCTTAGACCTTATTTTTACCTTTTTTCAAACATAGAACACTCGTATAGGAATGCATGAGCAAGGCACATTCCTCACTAACGTCATACTCCGTGTGGCTACTCTCCACCAAATAACTGCAACACTTACAAGGAACAGAATAGTGGGAATTTAAAAGAAGCTCTTTTATTGTGCGAATGAATATATCTACGCGTTAAATTTTGTCTGCTCAGGATGAAAGTGTTTGGTTGAGTGGATTGTATGTAATTTTTGAATTTTCCATGATATTAAGAAGGCGAAAACGCCGGAACGTCAGCTACTGGTGATACAGGTGACATTGTGATTAAAGCCGTGGAGTAACTTCAAACAGTATTTAATGCATAACCAATACTTTATACTTTTTCCCTAATAGTTGTGAAATAAGGAAAGAAGTTATAAAAAGTTAGGTATAAATTCGTTAGCTACCGAAGTGACATTCCGGTGACCATCTTCTATGATGAAGACAGAAGTTTTTAAATGTTTCTTAGTAGAATGGCTACTATTGTGAAGCAGAAGTTCTTAAAACTTCTTGTAATTCCAAATAATCCTCGTTAATATTCGAGCGAAGTTTCTGGAAACGACCCATTGACTAAGACGAAAATCGTTGACGAATTGTGCTGATCGGCTTAATTCTTCGTCAGTTCGTCTCAGGACAACCATAAAACTCAAGGAAATCCGTATTTATCGTTGTCGTATACAAGCCATAAAACATGAAGGAGTTGTTTGACTGAATGTTGAAATATTCGCCGAAAAAGTAAAAATTTGACGAGCGTGGGGGATGGGGATCCTTGCCACCAACACTGTGTGCTCTGCCGCCTCCCATAATGAGTAGCAAGGCTAGGTGTTTCGGAAAGAAAGGTGTACGGAATCCTAAACATAACATTCGCCTGTATGCCCTTGATTAGTGCTTAGTGAATACCTTTATTAATTCGATAGTGATGAAGGATGTTTCATAGGGTGTTTTATCCAAGATCGATAATTTACGAGTTTACCTTGAACTTAGCTGCCGGAAATAATTCCTTTCGTTCTTTTTCTCCGGGCTAGGAAATTCTCTAGGTGAAGAAATTGTTAGAGTGATGCATGGGCTGGACGACTAGCTTCGTGACGAATATTATAAACTAAAATGTAAAGCTCTTTCCTCTAGTTATAAAGATGATTCCTTGCTAAACAAGATGTCATTAGAAGTGTTAGCGATTCGCTTCTGCATACTTTCTTTTCTTTGTATTCTGTCTTAGCGCTTTTTGTATTCCACCTTATACCGCCCGCAAGCGCTTTTCATTCCATTCCAGCAGCTGCCTTATTATCAAACAACCCTTAGTTCAATCTATTCTAGGTGTTTTTGACAAGTTCCATTGAAAAAAATTTGGAGTCTTTGGTGAATACAAAGAATATAAGACACCTGAAACATGATACTGTACTTCTTTCGTCATTGAATCTTCGGTAATATTACGCTCTCTTCGGTACATAAGGCATTGTTTGTCTTGTAATCTAAGTTTTTTTTGGGGGGGGGGATTATAAATGACTCAAATGTTCAAAATTACGAGATTATGATCGAATCCTGTGCAGCATTAGGTCAATAGATCGATTACACCGCAAGATCATCTAATGATTGAAGCATACAGTGCAGTGGCTTGAGCTGCCCTGCACTAAGTATATAACCTTTGGTTTCATCCCGCTGTTGGGGTAAACAAAGCCCTGTATCGTTCTGAGGTAAAGAATTCGGTACCAAATTTGTCTGGGAAGATAAGAACGTCGGCTTCGTACATCCCGGTAGGACACCGTAAGTTATTTTACAGACCAAATCCCCATCCAACTACTTCTACGATTTCAGGAATAGAGTCGAATTCATGGCGAATCCCTTCAGGATAACGTCTCGGTAAAAACGACCTATAGGAGCTTGCGGATGTTTGTTCAGCGCCAAACGCTTCCATCCTTAATCTTGCCAACTGAAAATGATGTTTAATTAAATCTGTCGTGAATGTACGTTGCAGAAAGTAGCGATTCGAGACGAGTTCCTATTATTGTCGTTCAAATTTCCTATGTGAACTTTTTTGTTGTTTTATTTATTGTTGTGATCATCATCATGTAGAGAATGATACTTTCCAATGCATCGAGCAAATATTTCGCTATGAATGGTAGAATTTAAATTCATCGGCAACTGTTGTTAGGATGTCCGCCACCAAAGCGAAGGACTGAATAAGACACGAATAGATATGACCCAGTATACGTCGAAAAGCATAGTTAAACAACGAGCGGTAAAACTTCCTGGAAGCTTTGATGATCAACGTTATAAAAGGACGTCAGAAAACGTCGTCGTTAGAAAGAGGACAAAAGATAAGGTAAGCCTTCGTTATTGACCGGTCCCTAAGAGTTCACTCATGCATTTGACTCTATTCGTGGTGTCGTAGAGGTGAGCGAATGTCCATCTGGCCTATACACTAAATCGCCATAGGATACTGATGTGTCGTCTCGGTGCTTCTTAAAACCGCCTTTCAATTGATGTGGAAGTAAATAACTAATATTTGTTGTGCTTATGAGCTTATACGAAGTTGTTTCATAATTTACACTATGGCTAACCTTTCTGCGTTCTAAAAGTTGGCTTTCTCAAAAAGATTGCTTCGTTGCGTACCAGCTAAGAGGATGCTGACTGTTGTAGGATGGGTTATCTGAAGAAAACTAAATTACTAGTAATGTTCAAGGTAAGGAGCCAAGACGTTAGCCACAATAACAAATACATCACAAACTCATGTAAGCTCACCTAAGATAGAAAAAATACCACATCAGTGCTTTTGCTATTCCAGATAAATCTGCTACCTTTTGTCCAATCTCGGAAGGATAGCGGGATTGCTATGGCAGAGATACGCCATTCAACCAATCACCCTATGTGCACCGCTGGCGCCTTCTAACCACTGTGCTATAACGTCAAAACTGATGAGTAACAGCGTCCGTTGTTGTTGTAAAGGAAACTGTAAATTAAGAACCAAACTCTTTCGTAGTGTTCTTTTCTTTTTTTATAACACTTGACGTAGTTCATCGCCGTTGTACATTTCTCATGTCATCAAGCTAATGATACATTAGAGGCAATTTTAGTCCGTGCTAACTTTCATACATTATGAAACTGTAACCGGAAATGTTAATTATTAGTTTGGAAAAAGTATTCAATAGAGCACACTTAAAAAAAGATAGCAACTTGAAAATGATGAAGATCTTACAGATGATATCTCAGACTTACTCTTATTTTCCTACGACAAGTGTAGATGTCATACGTAGTGTAATAATCTGGCAACCTCAAAACGTTTTCGTATTCCGAAATCGGTGCTGAACAGGCAGGAAACTAAATGAGATTATTAGCAGTGAAGAATGTCGTAGGAAAGTTTGGAAGTAGTCCGTCCGTTATCGCATGTATCCATTTCTTCTATTGTCCACCATCCAACCGATCATTGTACAAACACGGTTGTCGAGATGCGTATGTCCGGAGCGGTTCGTTTCACCTCAGCGAAAAAGAAAAAAAAGATGAAGAAACAAAAGCAAACACAGTGACAAGTGGGCGGTCAGTAACGCAGTGGATGCTGATGACTGAGTTTCCTTTTTTTCGATTTCGGTTCAATGGACTTTTTGCTGCTGTTGTTGTTCCAGTTGTTTTCACCGCTTTTTGTGCTCTCGCTGTTGGTATTAGTGTTGTTGTTATTGCTACCGCCGTTGTTGTTGTTGTTGTTGTTGTTGTTGATGCTCTTCTATAGTCATCTTAGCAACACTACTATAGCAACAAAATGGTGATGATTGATAAGACGAAAACGTCTGACATAGAGCGATACTTGATCCGACTCCAATAAATGACGAACCGCAACCACCACTATCGAAACCGTGTCGAATGTGCGCTCCTGCAAACACCTGTCTCTCTGTGACCATACAACACTCGTTGGTCGTCCACTACACCCTGCGATCCGAAACCTTATCACATCGTTAGAACAAGAAAAAACTGCAATAACGTGCGAACAGTTCATTAAAACTTTCCGTCTCCGGTTAAGGATCTAAATACCTTTTTGCTTATAATGGTTGCCTGTGAAATGTAGTTCTTTGAGTCCGGTAGTAGACCGAAAAAATAGCCAGCACATAATAGAATGCTCGACTTCGTACCAGTTTGCTAAGCGGAATTTTTCCGATTTTACTGCAGGGAAGACATCAAACTTGGGTAGTTCAACCGCACATAATAATTATGATGGAACAAAAGAGATAAAACAATACTGAAATAACACAAGCGAAAAGACGATCACTGGTTTGAATAAAGAAAAATGATAAATGACAGGTGACTTCTGAGGCAATAGAGCAGGTCTGTGTTTACTTGGTGGAGTAATAAGATGCTAAACTTTAACGTGGAATATAGTAGCAATGGTACAAGGGACCAACATATTAGAGATCATATGTGATATCGCGTGTGGTGCAGTGGTCGGAGGCGCCCTGCGGCACACATGGGATCGATTTTTCGTGCCTGTAGCCCACCAAGCCTTCCATTCCTCTGGAGTCGGCAAATTGGTACCAGACTTGTTTGGAAAGATAGCAGCACTGGCTCGATACATCGCTAGGCCTCTGCGAGTCACTGTAAAGGCCAGATATGCATTCAATCACTTCCAATGATGCTTAATGAAGTGGAATGCATTGTGTATCCTTCAGGAATTGATCAACGCTGAGAGTTTTATCATTTATCCTTTATACAGACCTCGTGTTGGCTCAATCATGTAGAAAGCCACCGATTATGGTTATCGAGGTTTAACGAAAGTAGCTGGTTAAGATACGTGTCCATTGTTTTACAGTATTCTACAATCATGTGTATTAAAACATAGGCATTGACTGAAAAACCTAATTGGTTAATAAAAAACCAATCCTGATACTACTGGGTGCTCCATCTACATCTACAACGTCAGGCAGAGAAATAACTGATGAATAGCAATTAAATACTGGGTTGTGTCCAACCAACCACTACTTCTGGAACATAATACCACGTCTACAACATTCTATAGAAAATGTCTTATGTTCTTCATCTGCGCTTCTCCACAGTTCTCTTAGATGCCGTTCTCCATGCTCATCTCAGGAGCCACGCATAAATGGAGATCAGAAGCCAGACAAGCGTTAACTCACAAGCTCTTAAATATCCACAAAGCAAATGTTTGATGATGAAATTCTGATGAAGAAGTAAGAATTGTCGTACATCAATCCGTTGCCAATCACATCAGCATACATAACACTTTGTCACTCCACATATCATTTCTTCACAACATCACTATGCGAGAAGATCATGAAAATCGTTCAGTTGAGCGTTTTATCATAGCCCTACCCATTATGGAAATTCAGCCTTTGCAAAGAGAGAAGTTAGTCGATGGAATAACCAAATACTGCGCTATTCATGGAGATTCAGAATAGCCTTGCAAACGAGATGATGGTATCAAGTTGACATCTCTGTGGTACCACAGTTCTATACTGGACCATCAGAGTATAACAGCAATGACTGAATTCAAGCGCAAACCGGAAAACAATTCCTGCTACAACTCATTCCAGAAGAAAAGATAAGTTATCTATGACAGATCTTGATGGAATCTTTTCGCACATGACTAGCCACGAACGAGAACCTGAGGGAAGACAATAGACTACCTGAGAAATGGACCTAAAACTGTTCTACTTCTAGTTACCGTCTATTCTCTTCCATGGGCGGCTATTATGTGAAATACAATGAAAAGAAAGCTGAGATACGAGCAGAACTCAGAACCCCAGCTGCGCTTCGACCTTGCCATTACCCTTTCCGGGGGATTCACTTGTTACGCGCTGCACCAACCAAGGTGTTTGCCTGGAATTGAAAACTGTGCCAACACTGTTTAACTATAAGCTGCGTTTCCAAACTTATTAATCGAACTCCCCAAATTGATACTGTTGCGAGACGAACCTCTACCACACGTCGCCAGTTTGACAAACAGAAATACACAGCCATTACTTGTGCAGCTTTCAAAACACGGCTCGATAGTATCATTAAACAACGACTAACAGAAAAAACAAAAAACATATTAGTGATAGGAAGGGGAAGCAAGCAAGGACCATTTTTCCGCTGCGCTGGAGAATGAAGCACAAGGAGCTCGGTGAGTGATTCTTTTCATCTAGTCATCACAGTGATCACTTTACAGTAATGTTTCGCGGTTTTCCGCTGAAATTTCGATATGATGAGAGTACAGCACGAATAGATCTAGATGTAGACTAAAAATTCAAGCAAGAAGGTACTTTATCAGATTAAACGGATACACTTCGTCTAGGTCACACACAATTCCTGAAGGCATAGAACATCTAAATTTCTTTAAACCATTTACAAGTACCAAAGTAGCCTTTGTTCTAGACAAAGGGAAACTTCCCAGCGTACCAGAAGATAATAAGAATGCGCATGCAAGTCAAGGTAAGTGACTAGAAGAACCATTTGTTAGAAGTTAGGAAAACAAACGTTTGAAAAGTACGATTTCGACATAATGTAATCCCACTCGAATCGTGAAAGAAATGGCGAAACACCCTCAATAAATCCAACGAAAATGTGACTGATAAAAATGGCAACGCTATACTACACTTATTTCCCACTATACGTGTTCGTTTTTTGGATCACATCCAGTCGAATGGAAAGATATTGAAATGAAATGTAGAATCAACTCGAATCATGGCAGCTTTGACGACAGTGACGTTGCTGAGCCTCTCAACATTTTACCGCCTCATCGTGGCTGGAAGATGTTCCTGGGTGTCGGACTTCGACGTACAGCGGGAGAATTCGTCTCTCCGGCAGAGTCTCCCAAGCTGAGAAGGAGCTCGGTGTTTCCACGTTGGACGGCAGCTAAGATTAAACCGACGCCAGGATCCAACATCGTCCTAGTATAAATTAGTCGCATGGTGGTAAATCTCCCTATGACCCACAAGCGCGGCGATTGCTTGTGGTGATGACGACCTGGAGCAGACTTTGGCCAGGCTGACCCCGGGACTTCGGGGGAAGCGCTATGGCTAAACTCCGAAAAATGGAAAAGGTGCTGAGGACCGCACAACCGGTGAGGATTGGCCGCCCAAGTTCCTAGTAAGTAAGTACTTTTTTGAAAGAGAGTAACAGTACGACATGATTTGTCAGAAGTTATGTTAAGAATCGAAACCGAACAAATTTGAGGAAGAACTTCCATGGCAGAAATTGCTCATGTGCTTGGAAACAGGCATACAGATAATGAAAAAATTCTGGTATATTTAAGAAACAGAGCTCAATCAGTATTGCTACACAATCCCAATTGTTGGAACTAATTTTACAAAGCAAAAGTTTCAATATTAACTTTTTTATCTGCCTATTACAATTCTTCATGGCAGAGTATTATGTGTGAAACAACCACAATGATGCTGAAATATCTGCAAAACTGCGGACCGCAGATGTCTGCGGTGGGGAACGAACGCGCATTCACCCTTTCCGGGGGCCCGCATGCTGAGGTAGTAAAAGCGTTAGCCTTAGAAAAGAGTAAAAGCGCGTTCGTTCCCCCAGCGCAGACACCTGCGGTCGGAGTTTTGCAAATATCTCAGCATCATTGTGGTTGTTTTTAAGCAAAAGTTCGTTTTAAACCCAAATTTTACAATAATGTTTTAAGATGGAAGGATATTTTAGAAATATAACTGTAACTAAACGAAAAGCTATATTAAACGCATCTTCAAACATTGGCTTTAAAGAAAATTCTATTGCATTACAGAAAGAAAAAAAGGGCCATATATCAAGTGAGAATGAGAAACCTTTAAAGGAAACAGATGAGAAAAAAGACAAAAGACCAAGGTGAGGAGGAATTAATTGTGAAGCAGTGTTTTAGTTTTAAAGTGTAAAAAGGTAAGTTCTGTTTGAAGTCACTTCCCTATACAAATTGAAACCGACTGGGCTGAAGTTTTTATCGATATGTCGCAATCCACCTATTTCATATTACTTTCACGACGATGCAAAAACGACCGTGTCGTCGAACCGTCCATTTTTTGTATTGGTTGCTGAACATGGGAAATTTAACATTTGGAGAGCTGATCTTGTTGACAAAAAAGGGACAGGAAAAACTCGAAACTAACAAATTCTGACGGCAGACTGCTGTTGTGAAAAAAATATATAGCACAATTATACATTTAACAATGTGTGTGCGTTGTGTGTGTGCGTGTATTCGTACGTGTATGTGCAAATGTGTGTATGTATGTGTGTGTGCATGTGCATGCGCGCGCGTGTGTGTGCGTGAGTACGCGTGTGCGTGCATGCGCGTGTGTGTGTGTGTGTGTGTAATGAATGATTAGGATGCAAATATTCAACTTCTGAACCTCTAACATTGTATGAATGTATAAATGTATGGGTGTATGTACGCAAGTATATGTATATGCACTGTCTTGCAATGATAAGTGATTGTGATAATATGACATTCCATAATAAGTTCCATTATAACAAATGAATAATTGAATTATTAAAAGCGCGAAACAGAAAGTTGAGGGATAAAATGAATAGCTGAACAAATCCCATTCTGATATTTTTTGACGTTCACGGCTTTTGTGAATTTCGGGCTATTGAACTTATTTCTCTCTAGGCCATAACAAATCAATATTCTTGTACAAAAGCAATTGTAAAAAAGCCAGTTCAATGTTTAGCACAAAAACAACTAACGAAATCGAAAACACGTAAAGGAGTTTCAAAAGGTAAGTCAATCAATAAGCTTTAGTTGCGTATCCGATGCTTAAGTATATTACGTAAATAACGTGGCATTCTTGCTAAACCACCAGAGGGTTTCAGAAGTAAAACAAATCTCAGGTCCTCAATCCCTCATCACTATCAAACCCATTGTTATTTAGCAAATACTTGATACTTGAGCGGCCCGTCCTCACTAGTTGTGCGGGGCCCAACATAATCACCATTTTTCGGAGATTTGCTAGTTAAGCCATTGTGGTTCCCTGGAGTCCCGAGGTCAGCCTGCCCAAAGTCTGCCTCAGGTCGTTACCACGACAAGCGGTCGCAGCCCTGGTGGATCACAGGGAGATTTGCCACCATGCAACTTTGATACCAGGACGGTGGTGGGTCCTGCTATTGGTTTACTCTTAGCTAGGCTTCCTGATGGAAACGCCGGACTCCTTCTCAGCTTGGGAGACCCTACCGGGGGAACGAATCCCCCGCTGTACATCACAGTCCGACACCCAGGAACACCTTCCAGCCACGATGAGGCGGTAAACCGTTGGAAGGTATTTAGAGGATTTAAAATTACTATTTAGCAAGTACTAGGAAAAAAAACACAGACGGTTTAAAGGCTTTTCATAAAGAAAAAACAGCCCTCTTCGCAACCGATAAGGTTACCTGAGGGCCAAACTGCAATGTGCGACAGCAAATCACCAGCGCGTTCACTCGCATCCAGTTAAAATGTTCAACTTCTCTAAGACGCCAAAGAATCAGCTATGATAAGACCACCGGATTCTGTCTCAGCTACAACGGCTTAACAGTTACAAGAGAAACTCTAACCATTTTCCTTTAGAAGCAAGTACTGGCAGACATATTGTTATGTGAAAAAGGAAAGGTAGCAAAATTCCAGTGATCTTCAAGGAACAGTCACTATTGACCATACAGTTGTTAAAATTTTCAGAACCTACTCAATCAAGTAAAGAACATGCAAAAAAACTTGAAACAAAACGGTATGTGAGAGCTCCCAGTTGTATTCTAACAATATTTACACTTGGTGAAACTGTACAACTTCTTAAATTTAGCGTTACTGTAGAACTTCTCTTACCGTACCACTTTGCTGTGCTGTGACGGCTAAAACAGGCCCACAAAGAAAAGACAGAAAACATTATGGAATACATTAAAAAACAGTATCTCACTTCAAATGTCATCTACTGTTAAGAATACAATTTTTAAAAAAAACCATTTAAAATGGACTCTTTCAGCAACGAAATTGAAGAAGCAAACGTCCACAAAACAACCGAGTGCAGAAAGTGGTAAGGATTGGTCATACTGTAGATTACTGCCAATGAGTGGACTCGTTGCAGGGGATGAAGTGCAAAGCTTTCTAACCAAAGTGGATCTGATACCTAGTAAAAGCGTATGTCCTGCCACCGTTTTTCTCTAGCTCAAATTCTTCAACGAAACTAGATTTCGGAGATATTTTCATAAACTTTTCACTTCTTTTCCTTGCTCCTCGCTTGCTTGCACAGGACATAGATAATAATTCAGTATTTAGGTCACGTTCGTTCCAAACGAAAAACGTCAGCAGACATACTTGGTCATTCGAAATGGAGCAAATGAACCAGTGTTGTTCAAATTAAAGTCGACCAGACCCGGTGTCTACAAAAACTAAACCAGTGTACGGTGCCGTTTCAGCTGGAGAAAAGGTACTTCGTAGAGAGCGTGTATTAGTCTTCTATCCTAGTTTTTGCCACACTTAATTTCCTATCATAAGCAGCATGAGTTGTATATGATTCGTACGATTCACCATCTGTCACTACCCTCAGACTCAGAGAGCACTCCCTTCTCATCGAGAGCAATTTTTTGCGTTTTGGTACAGAACGTAACGTATTGCTGCGTGTTGTGCTTACAGATGCAGACAAACTCGTCCCAATAAGGCTTTTATAAACTATAGTGTGCAGAGGATTGATTTCTTCGTACGGCAATGCCTACAACATCAACATAGAGAAGCTTTCGATTTATTTCAAAGTGTATCACAGAAGAACTTACTACGCGACAACCAAAACGTCCAGAAAAAAGTATGATCCATCATCACTTGTACCATCTCGAATCTATCGAACCATAGCCACCCTTGTGATCTCCGATATACATGTCATAAAAAAAAGATATATGATAAAGCTTTCGGCGTTGGTCAATCCCTGAGGGATGCGCCATGCGTCCGACTTCATTAAGCATCGTTTGCAGGTGATTGAATGCATATCTCGGTTTTACATTGACTCGCGGTGACCTGCCGATGTATCTAGCCAGTGCGGTCATCCTCCCAGACAAGTTTGGTACCAGTTTACCGACCCCGGAGGAATGGAAGGCTTGGTGGGCCATGGGCGCGGGGATTAATTCCGCGTGCGTGTTGCAGGGCGCCTCTAACCATTGCGCCACACGCGCTTTACACATGTCATATATGGTAGAAACGTAACCCAAGTTTAGTTTCTGAATAATCGATAGTAGAGAAAAGACTTAAAACTACAGCCATCATCATGACGTTTCCAGTTCGCGGTTCGATTGGTTTTCACAGGAATTAAAGTTGGACTAAAGATTCCGATAAACGACAGGTCGTCACATAGTGTGCCGTTTGCCGGCGTGTTTTTTTCGTTTAAATTTATGACAATGAAAAGAAAATCGTAGTCATTTTTAGGTTCACCGTTGTTCTAGCCCGAAATCCAGATGGTAAAACCGAAAGTACGCAGTTAGCATGGAAAAAAATGATGCAACATTCTGTGGAGTCGGTGAGAAATGAGCACTATGAGTGTCGAAACCGTTATGAGCACAGAATATCCATTAAAAAGAATAGGGCTTATAAATAAGGATAAAGGATAGAGCTCTCGGCGTTGATCAATCCCCTGAAAAAATGTGCCATGCATTCGACTTCATTAAGTATCACTGGAGGTGATTGGATGCATATTTGACCTTTATAATGGCTCGCGGTGGCCTACCGATGTATCGAGCCAGTGCCGCTATCCTCTCAAACAAGTCTGGTACCAACAGGGCTTATAACGCTTATAAATCTCTTCATATTTGCATTGAATTGGTTCTTGTAGTAGCTGCTTCTTTTCTTTCGGCCTACCACACGGGTCCTTTATTAATTCGCAGTTCTCAACCTCAACAGGTAATTAAAACTTTGTGTATCGCGACAATAATGCAGTAATAACTACATGGTGACATCAAAAAATGTAAGCAAAGGAAATACAAACGACATAGTGATCAACAAGTAGAAATGATAAGAACAGCAGGGTGGAATGCAGTGGCAATCGAGTTCTTACGTAACACTATCAGAAAAATCAGAAAACTGTGAGATTGTACATCGGAATATGACCTGGCAGAAGCGGGAGAGGATGCTGGCATGGAATAGATGCAGAAAGCAGTGGCGAACCTTGTATACGGTTGGGGAATAGGCGGACATACGCCGATTGCGAAGCAAGGTATCTATGAAGGTCACAAATGCAAGTGCATACAAAATTTAGTGCTAAAGAAGAGGCGATTACAAGTGTAACATATAGATGTGGTGGAGCCCACATGGTTGTAGGTGGATCCCATATGGATGCAAGTGAAGCCCACATAGATGTGGATGGATCCCATGTGGATGTGGGTGCAGTGAAGCACACAGCTGTAGAGAAGCACAAACTGATGTGGGTAGAGCCCACATAGATGTGGGTAGAACTCACGTGGTTATTGGCAAAATGGAGCCCACGTGGATGTGGGTAGTGTGGCGCACACATAGTGTGTGTGTAGCGCTCTTATTCTAAGTCGAAAATGTGTGCAATGGATATGAAACCGATATGTAAGCAACCGAGGAGAACTTATGGCAGAAGCTAATTTCGTAATACACGAAAATGCTGACTGTGGAACAATATACGAAGAACATGAGACACATATGAGACACATGTGACAGCTGTAAGAAACAGAAGATATTTTCTACGATATAGGGAAAGTCTCCAAAATATGTGTTGTAATATGTGTCGTCCTTCATTCCTAAAATCGCTAAATATTGGTATGAGTTGTTCAGTGTTTTTCACCATTCATAGACTATTGAGTTCGTTATATAACTCATCGAATCAGGAACGATGCAGAAGATGTCTGGCTTACCCAAAAACGCTGAAATCAGTGAAGGTCCATGTACAGCAGTGCGTCGTCTATCGTGGTGGTGCTCTACGAGGCTAATATGTATGCCCTTGGTATCGTCTTTTCCGCTCGTGCCGTGAATTTTCGGAAGTCATCTGCTCAGTAGATACTGTTCTATTATAGTTGCTAAATACTGCCAACTATCCTGTGCGCACTAGCATCCACTGTGCAGCAAATACCTATTGATTAGCTTACTGCCAATAACTCCAATAGCTCTTTCAAATTGTAAATACTAACGCATATCAAGACAAGTGACAGGCCATAAGAACGCTTTCAATGCTACAAATTCAGATATTTCCAAATGCTGAAATGAAAAAAAAGGAAAATCAAGATTTTGTTTGCTGGTATAAACGATAAGATAGAAGAAGACGAAGACGGAGACGAGGACAAAAAGGTAGAAACTTCATTTAGAGTAGAATAACATCGATTTCGTTAAACTATCAATTCTTTGCTAGTTTTTTTCTTTCGCAATCACAGATATCGAAACATCCGGAAGCGGCCAATGAGAAGAAGGGTGTTAAAGGAAAGAAAAAATGACGAAAAAGAGGTAATTAATATATTTAAAATAACTCCGTTAAGAGCACGAAATCGGCACCTATAACGTAATAGGATCTATTCTTTTCCTTCGACATGTCAACCTCGTTACTGTATTCTGGAAGTATTGCACGGATCTGCCACAACTAGGGTCTTCAAATGTTTGTCGTTTGTCAGTAGAAACGTGTCACCACCGACTCTACTAGTCTTCGACAATGTCGTCTTCATCAGAAAACCTTTTAATTCACCATAGCATAGGGGTATAAAAGTGCGCGTGTCGCGCAGTGGTCGGAGGAGCGCTGCAATGCAAACGGGATCGATCCTCGAACCCAGGGCTCACTAAGCCTTCCATCCCTGTCGGGTTGGCAAATTGGTACCAGACATGTCTGAGAAGATAGCAATACTGGCTCGATACATCGGTAGGCCACCGCTAGTCATTGTAAAGGCCAGATATACATTGAATCACCTCCAACGATGCTTATTGGAGACGAATGCATGGCGCATTTCTCAAGGATCAAGGAAACGCCGAGAGGTTTGTCCTTTTATAGGAGCGTAAAAAACTAGAGTATTAGTTCAGAAAAGAAGTGCGAAATCTTTCTGTAAAATGAATATGAAGACTTTTAACGTCATCTAAGAACTCGGCGCTAAAAGTTGGTTGGAAGCGTAAAAATCAACATCAACTTCCGCACAAGCTCAATCATTTGTATACGAATTCAATGGAATAGTCCGTATTCAACAAAAATCTAGCCTGGTTCAGTATATTATCAATTCAATTGGTTCACCGGCTATATCTTCTCTGTGAAGTTCAAAAATCCTTGTGCCATGGCCCTTCCACTTCACCATCACACTGATCGCCATACATTTCGATTGGAAGGAGATTCCATACTCGAGAATAGTTTTCCTCTAAGATAACGACAAGGTCTATGCTTGCAAAACAAGATATTAGGCCTTCCAGTTAAGAGCACAGATTTACAACAGTAGAACTGTTTGACTTCCTTTTTCTCCGAGGCTAGAAAAGGAGAATAAATAATCTCAAACAAACGCTAGATTTTTTCTTGAACATACGATTCTCTACATGTGCTTCGGGCCACCGAAACCCATTAGCAGAAGTGGTGCGTGTTAGGAACTAATAGAGAATTTTATGGTGCTCGCTCGAGTAAAGGAGTGGTAGGTAGGTAGCAAGGATAAAACGCAAGGACGATCTTCAAGTTTAACTACGAATAAACGAAAAGTTCTCGAAATAGGAATCGAAAGTCGACTAAAAAGAAACTCATATGTTTATCAATTAAAGAAAAAAAGGCCGAGCACCATCACTTCCAAAAGACGGCAAACATTCTCGATCGAAGGAAAAAGTACCCAAAGCTTTGGATAGCGCAAAGCCTGATCAAAAAGTATCGGGAGAATCAGTTGCTAAGGAACAAGCAGAGCCCAAGGTGAGGCACTCAACAGCTTGAAAATGACAAGGTTGAGATTAGATTTATTAAAACTTGTAATCAGTAGCTAAGCACAAAAAGATAGGGAGAGCTTAGAATTTAGCAGTCAATAAGTCAGTTATTCTCGCAACACTAGTCGAAAATCATGTAAGATAACATTCTAAGTTTGCTTAACTCCAGAAGAAAGATAAAGATAAAGCCACGGAAAAGGCAGGAAAACCCTCTACAAAAAATGAAAAGGAACCTGAGGAAAAACTGGATGGCACAAAGCCCGGTGAAAAAGCACTGACCGGAAAAGGTGCTAAAGAACAACCACAGCCCAAGGATACCGAACACCTCGAAAAAGACAAGGTCAGCTTTTCATTATCAATCGTAAGCGATACGTGATGACAGAAGAGAAGGCAGCTTACAAGTTAGTAGTCAGGTAGTCTGGTAGTAAATCAAGTAATCTTAAAACTTGATTTCTTTTTTATTTCAGAAAAAGGACAAAGGAGAAGATGTAGAGCAACAGCATGAAGCGAAAATGACTGGTAAACCCGAAATTATAGTGCATAAGGTTTGATTTGTTACATCATAAAATGATAACAATTCCAACAAGAATGGAGGCTTTAACGCATTTAAAGGTCGAAGTCGATAGTGATTTTACGCAAAAGCCAGAACCTGTAGAACACGAAGGTGGAGAAGGTAAAGATAAAGAAAAGGATGAAAGAGATGCTGCACATCCTCATCATGGCGCAGAAGCTGAAAAGGTTGGTTTCGTGTAGGTAAGAAAGAACTCGAAAAAATCAAAAACGAAACTTTTAAAGGATGGAAAACATACTGAACCCGTAGCAGTTGCGGCTGGGCAATCTCACGGAACGAATGTCGTTGCGAAAACACCGGGTGGAAGTGATCCAGCTGCTACGGACCCAAATTTGCGCAAGAAAGAGTTAGAACTTCTTCAAAAGGATGGCAAAGTGGGTACACTTCACCTAAATGACTAAATAGGACGATGGAACACTTTTTTTTCTTTTTACATGACCTGTCACCACACCTACTGCGCAGATCCCAGCACTTCTTGCATACTATTCGTTTTCCTCGCATTCATCGTCCACTGTGGTTTTCGAACATTGGCATATGAACAACAGCGTTTAAAGGATTGAGGAATCCACGGATGATCTTGCCATTTCTGCTCTAGCTTCATATAACTCTTCCTGCCAAAAGTTGGATAACAGTAATCTCCGTATTGTAGTTCGTGACTTCGGACGGGAGTTGCTGATGCTCTTTACAGCCTTAGCACCCCTTTCTCTAGCCACTACTGTAGAATTCCTACCTCAAAACTTTTCATTTATCTATTTATAACACCTCACACCATGTATTGTGCGGATCCTAGCACTTCTTCCAATCAGTTCGTTGTCTCGCATTTACTGCCCATAAATGTTTCCGAATTTGTGGGTGGAATCAGCTGCTAATGGACATTCTTTTCTTCATGAATGTAGTTTAATGGTGGTCGACCTGATTTTTTTCTGGAATCCGAGAGCGTTCCTAGGTCTCCACAACAGATAGTAGCAGCCTTCATGGATCAGGGATATCTTTATCTCACACACACGTGATACTAATCTTTCAAGACCAAGATGAAGGAGTTCGCTAACGTGGTGTATGGGGCCCAACCATCAGCAACTATAAGCGAATTTCAAGACATCTTTAACCATTACGTTTCGTGTATGATCGTTGCAAATTCATATGCGAAATTTCGAGCTCTAGGATATTACCTATTAGGGTGGTCAATCTGGAAATCAAAAGAGATAAACGGTCTTGAGCTGGTATAATGCGTAATTTTCAGAAAATCCTCGTAGTTACAATGTTTCGTGATCAGAAAGTTCCCGACGAGGTCTTATCAAGAAGTGGAGACGAAGATGATGAAGACGAGGAAGAAGAGAATCCAAATGCAGATAAGGCTAAAGCCTCAAAGCCCAAGACGTGAACAATCCGCAAAATGTTATAATAAGACAGGAAATTGAATCGTTTCATTATAAAAACTCCGTTTTAACCAGTTTCACGAACCAACCGAACATTTACAAAACCAATACAAAACGGCCAGAAACGATTAACGCTCAGATGATGCACATGATTTCTGCACAGCATCACAAAATTGGATCCACTTTTTGTCCTAAGAACTTCCCAGCACACCTCGAGTACAGTAACAAAAGCCGATTCTTTGATAAGGCTTTCCGTTTTAATCCTCACAGATCGGAATCGGATTTTCCGCCCTTCTACCAGACTTCTACAAAGTTTCCAGCTCAATCGCAGTTCAGCGCATAACAAAATCGTGTTTGTTATACTGAGGCGGTTTAACATAGGATAGGGGACTTATTGTAACCGTGGCTAAACTCAAACTAGATATTTTCCTCAGAAGCTATAAAAAGATCATTTTGAAAAGTAAATTTCAACCAAGCAAGAAATTTAATGGAGATGAATGCGTATGCTATGGAGTTCTTTCACTATTTTTCTTCGATAAGCAAACAAAACAAAAAACAAAATTCTTTTAAGCGGAGGCAGAGCGGTCTACCCGTTTCGCCAACGTATTCGTCCCCACACGTTTTACAAGGTATACCGTGTCCAAACTCACGCAATCACTGTCTCTAGCGTTAGGCATATCATGCAATTTTTTCGCTGTACGTAGACCGTCATATAAGCGGTCACGAACTAGCTTAGAGTGTTCGGTAGTACTTCTATCACTTTTGCCGAACTCTCTAAATCGGTCCTTCTTAAGCAATGTTCTATAGGCGTCCTTATTTCGTTTGAAACAAAGGGTAAGATGAACCGAACTTGGTTCGCGCTAGAATTATCGCTCTGTAGCGTGATTTTTCGTCTATGCCTATGCCGAGAAGCTACAGTTTCGTAGCCATTAGAAATGGCTATTTGACGCGCCAATTTCAAAGACAGGCAAAGAGCAAAAATCACCTCCGAAACGATTATTCTAGCAAATACAAGGCTCCGTTCATTTTGCTGTTTAGTTCGAACAAAATAAGTGCAGCTATAAAACGTTGCTTATGAAGGGCCGGTCTAGAGAATTCCGTAAGTGACAGAAGTACCACTGGACACTCTAGGAGGCCAGCTAATTTGTAACCGCCTGTATGACCACCTGTGTACAACGAAAAACTGCATAGTTTGCCTTAACGGAAGAAACGGCGATTTCATGAGTTCGAGTACGTTGTACCTAATCTCTTGTAAAGTGTGTAGGGAGGAATGCGTTGGCGAAATGGCTAGCCCGCTCTGCGTCCGCTGAAAGAACACCTAGTCGGTAAATCTAAATTGAAAAAAATACTCCCCTAGGCGCGCATAGGACGCAGAAACACAACGGAGTACATTTTAAAGTGGAAATCACTATCCTCGCACGGGAATCCAGGACATCGGCGCGTAAAATTTTTAATGCACCTTGTGGTAATTCCAAAAATCCAAAAATGAATTGCATGGAGGAGTGTTTTGTTATCACGCGTGACCTCGCCATAGCTCAGGCTGATTCAATGACCTAACACAGCCACAGTCCTCTCCCACTTATTACTCTGCGCGGCTGCTCTCCACCAATTAATAGGAATACTTGCCAAGAATAAAACGGTGGGTGTTTAAAAAGGTGTTTATTATGCTAATGCAAATTTACATGTCAAGTCTTACCTGCTAACGTTATGAAAGTGTTTGGCTGAGTAGATCGCATATCAATTTGACCTTTCCAGGCTCTGAAGAAGGCGAAACCGCAAATGTCAGCTATTGTGCCAACAAATTCCATATCATCCTCATGTTTGTTTATTGAAGAAAAGCAATGGGATACCAATCAATACCGAAGTTAAGAGAAAGTTCTTTCAATTAGAAAGAATAGTTAGACTACCAGGCAGCAGTGAAATAGTCATGCACATTCTTAGTGCCGCCATTTCATAATGAATAAAACATAGGTATTTTAAAACAACGTGAAAAAATAGAACAAATATGGAGCGAAAACCCAAAAAGTTCTAGTAATTAGGTAACTACACTTAATGCGTCAAACAGTCAACAATTCCCTAATGTTTTACTGCTTTAGAGTAGCTATATGAAACTTGATATGTTCCTCCATGAAAGTTGCGATAAAGAAATAACTATGGTCGTATCCGGGCTGCGTCCGTACATCCACCGTTACTGGATTTGTTGACATCAGTGATTCTGGTTGCAGCTGTCCTTGAGCTAAGAACATATCAGAGGCACCCTAAATTTGCCGATAGTGGAGAATCTGGTTGCTTCTGGGAGTGATCATAAAGTTCCACGAACTGCTAATATGTTATTAAACAAGGAACCTGATAAACAAGGAGTTTTCTTGGTGGCCCATTGTAGCTTTTCAACAACAATGACGAATCGTACTGTTCCCACTGTTTTGTGTCAGCACCGAGGTAAATATGCAGGACTAAATGTGAATCTGCTAACAGAAATTGGTCAAAACAACGAACTTACCGAGGTACAGTTTGAATGCCTTCTGACCCCATGGACAATTCATTGGATGACAAATAGGTGCAAAAGCAGAAATCGATAGAAACAAATCAGGGTTTTTCAATCCAATAGAAATTGCACCATGACCTCCCATAGAGTGTCCAAAGATCCCTACAACAAAATCCGGGTAACCACAAAAAACACTGCAAAGAATAACTCAGTATCTAAGTACCTAGCAGACAGGCCTTTATAGATTCACAGTGCTAACGTAAGTGTATTCTATTAAACATAGCCTCTTATGAAAAATAATGTAATAAACGAGGCTTCTATAAACAGTATGATAACTGTTATTGATGTCGACCAAGAAGTGAAATGAGACAGAAAATTTATCTCTGACCAACCTAATCTTTTCAAATCGACTGGAAGCAACTGCTGAACCAATCCCGGTAGCTCTTTAGCAACATAGCTGTACATGTTATAGTGCTTGGACCAAGGCTCTTCAGTAGCGTCCACATAAAATCCTGCTCCTTCAACAGTTGTAAGGACAGATTACGTTGCTCTCCAATGGAGAAAAACATAAAAAAACTTGAATAAACTACGATATTACCTTTTCCAAAATCCCATGAATCGCTGTCTCCCGGCAAGTCAACCCCTCTTGGAGAGGTGTCAGGATGAACGACAATTATTCCGTATTCACTAGCGTACCTCTGAAAACCAGATTTCTCCATAAAGTTTGCATGAGTACAGGTCAATCCTGAAGTAACATCAGCAAAATCGAAGTGTAAAGTTCCATGCATAGAGTATTCAAGACTAAAACTACATTCACACACACACACACCTGACAAATAAAACAATCCAGGCAAACGATCTCCCGCTCCATGGTCTGGAATGTAAGCCCCAAAGTGCATTTCGCAATTAAGGACATCACTGAAATCTTAAATAGACAATTCGCAAAGGGGGAGAAATGATGATAATTTATCACTTACTTACTTGGATCGCCCTGTCTTCACTGGTCGCGCGGGCTCCACCATAATTTCCGCTTCTCCAGAGTTTTGCTGGTTGAGCCATTTGGTTCCCCGGAGCCCCGAGGTCAGCCTGGTCGAAGTCTGTCCCAGGTCGTCACCACCACAGGTGCTAGTTTCACCAGGATGGTGGTGGATCATGGTATTGGCATATTCTTAGTCGGGCTTCTTCATGGAAACGCCGGATTCCTTCTCAGCTTGGGAGACCCTGCGGGGCGGACGAATCTCCCCGCTGTACAACGCAGTTCGACACCCATGAACACCTCCCAGCCACGTTGAGGTGGTAAACCGTTGGGAGGCAATTTATTTCTATAATAATTTATCTCGCACAGAAGTGAAGCCTTCGAGTGACATCACCCAGTAACCGTTGCATTTCAGAAATTGTCCACCACACCCCAAACTTTATTATTATTACCGCTATAAGCCTGCGAAGGAGTCAGACGTTTCCATCAGGAAGCCTAGCTAAGAATAAACCAATACTAGGCTCCACCACAGTCCTGGTATCAAAGTCGGATGGTGGCAAATCTCCCTCTGATCCACACGAGCTGCGACTGCCTGTGGTGGTGAAGACCTGCGGCAGATTTTAGCCATACCGACCTCGAAATTGCAGGGAACCAAAGTGGCTTAACCAGCAAATCTCCGAAAAATGGAGGTTATGCTGAGGCCCCCACAACAGTGAGGACGGGTCATTCAAGTATCAAGTAAGTAAGTATCGTTACATGACCTGACAACACGGGTATCACGGTGTACCGGTCTGAACACTGCTTGCATCTGATTCAGTTCCTCACATCGGCCGTCCACGAAGACCTGCGGACTTTTTACATGTAGCCTCAGCTATTGCTTGAGAATTTTTGTATTCGTCATGAATGTCGCTGAATGCTGTTTGAGCAGATTCTCTCTGGATTCCTTTAGCAGTCGTATATGGGCATTCCCACTTAGTGCAGAGAGTGAGCTTGCCCAAAACAAGGCTGGTAGCAATTTCCCGACCCGGAAGAGATTACAGGCTTTATATGCTCACGATGGGGTCGAATGTGTACCTGGATGAGTTGGGCTTTCCACGTAATGAACGAGATCACCGCAACTACACCTATTCCCACGACTTTACTTTGCACACTGCGCCTCATCCCTTTCTTTCCAGTCAACTCAAATATTACATAGTCTTGCCTGACATGGATATCAGGAAAAAAAAGCACAAAGTTCTAGTCGTTGATATGTCCCTGAGGGATCCAACATGCACTCGACTTCATCAAACATCGTTAGAGGTGACTGAATGCATTCCATTGAGTCGCGGTGGTCTACCAGTGCACCGAATCAGTTACCAATGCTCTACTCCCAGACAAGCGTGGTGCCAATTTGCCGACCCCAGAAAGACGGAATGCTCGGTGAGCCTTGGGCGCGGGGGCCGAACTCAGGTTTATTGCAGGGCACCTGGCGCGTGTGGCGCAGTGGTTGGAGGCGCCACTGCGACACACACGCGGAATCGATCCCCGCAGCTATGATCCACCAAGCCTTCCATCCTTCCGGAGTCGGCAGATTGGCACCAGACTTGTCTGGGAGGATAACGGCACTTACTGGATACATCGGTAGGCCACCGCGGGTCATTGTAAAGGCCAGATGTGCCTTCAATCAATTTCCAACGATACTTAATGAAGTCGAAGCATGGCGCATCCCTCAGGGATTGATCAACGCTGATAGCTTTATCCTTTACCTTTTTACCTTACCAGTAACCTACAAGCCTCCAGCATGAACACTACGCAAATAAATCAAGCCAAAATGCTTTTCTTGTTACGCACCTGCGATGCTTATAGACATTTTGTTGACCTTGAAAACATCGTACGGATGACACAAGTTCGGCCAACATCTAGAATCACATCATCAAGCGATCCAACTCATGTCCTTAATATGCCAAAGAATGGCATAACGAATGAAATAACGCAAATATGGAACATAAGTAGATAGGTTTCATAATTTACTCCTTTTCATTCTTCAAATTAATCTGTTGCATCGTCCCTAAACTACCGTAGAACACACGCATTTATACACTAGCAATGCTGCGTTCGATACAGGATGAAAGAAGACCAACAAGAATTCGGCTGAATACTAAGGCTGTTCTAGTTGTTCGATAATACTATACTTAATACTTACAATATACTAATACTTACGATAATTATATGGTAATACCAATGAAAAGAACTGAAAAGAAAGCACATAGGTAAGTTTATTATGCTCTGATGATCATCATAAATAACACATGATCTCAACTTAAAGAAATTGAAACTATAAAAGTCGGTTAAAGTGATTACCATGGCAAAGGTATGGCAACACCTCTATGGTACATAGGTTGCGAAATATTCTGAAGTGAGATCATTGCTATTACGGATCTACTTCGTCCGAACGCATCCACCCCCATTGGCTAATGAGATACTAAATTATTTACAGTCTATAATAGTTACATAGCCGCCCATAATTAGTACACAGAAGAGTAGCTGGTGAATCAAATGGATAAGTCCATCGAATGAACAGATTTCAACGGAACTAATAAAACTGGTCATATACCACATACTGAGAAATATACAGGACAGAATTGGTAGTTATTCAAATAATGTAGTCTACTAGTAAATCAGTGTGAATCAATACAATCAATAGGACAGCAGTACAATGCAAACGAGGTAAAACCGATATAATGACATAGATTGGCCCGCTACTCGACATATACAAAGGACGTTGATCAAAATGATGAAGCTAATGAACAAGCATTCATTATAGTGAAAAAAAAACAACTGAGCATAACGAGAATATTAAACCTGAATGCCAATAGGAAATATTTAACAGGGCATGGACAAAGCAATATCCTATGAGCGAACATTCCAACTGTTGAAAGAAAGCCTTAGCACGTCCAAAAGAATCAGAGAACAGCAATAGAAAACGACTACAGGAAGTTTGCAGAAGGTTAATTAATATAATCCTACCAAGTAGACCATCAAATTATATCATATGGATATCGCCCAAAGACTTTAAGCTACACTGAAATTAGCCCTAACAGGCTAGATCGCTTGCCGAATGCACCACTTTTCGGAGTCTCTCCTAAGGACAAGCACCGACCGACACCATGCTAATGTCACATCGCTATATTAACTATGCCAAAAAGAAAACACAGATGATTTAACTCACCACCGTTACATGCGAAAATAAAAGCTTTGAATAAGCTATTTAAACTAGGGAGGAATAAGACTAAAAGGACATAAAAACTATGTCCACACAGTGGGTTATACATGAATTAAAAATTCAAGGATCAAACGTCGACGACCATTATCTATTAATAATAGACATATAGTGCAAAATAATGTACACCACAAGATTTAAATATGTGAAATCAAGGCTACTGTCCAAATGTCAACCGAAACCCCAAAACGACAACCTGATATGCGCGAGCGATCTCGGCTAGAAAGCACAGCAATTGAGTTAATAATCTCTTCGATATGCAACAAATATATGCTAACAACAACACCTCACCTAGATGCTTTTCTTTACGTACCTGTAGCCTGTAGTATGAAAAACACGAATAGAAATAAAGAGGAAAGATAGACTGTCGTGTCTTTGTGCTAGGAAAACGATGACGACTTATGAGCATGAATCAGTTGTAGAAAACTCGGCTCAATATGAGGAGTTGTTTTGCGTAAGGCCAAAGCAAGAAAGAGTAAGTGACAGATCATCGCCATCCAATCGCAACATCGTGGTTCCGCACTGTTAAAGTAGTTTGGCTTTGTCGGTAGCTGAAATTCATGCCACTCTTAACAGTTCAACTACAGCTACTGCTGCATCAAATTACATCGTCAAAGAGTTACCAAGTGACTGAATAACTATAGATGAAAATACTTGGACATCTGGATGGCCTGTCCTCACTAGTTGTGCAGGCCTCAGCATAGTCTCCATTTTTTTCGAAGATTTGCTGGTTTAGCCACTATGGTTCCCTGGAATCCCGAAGTCAGCCTGACCAAAGTCTGCTCCAGGTCATCGCCACCACAGGCAGTCGCAGCCCTCGTGGATCAGAGGGAGATCTCCCCTATGCGACTAGCTTGACACCAAGACGATGGAGGATCTCGTGATTGGTTTACTCTTAGCTGAGCTTCCTCACGGAAACGCTGGACTCCTTCTCAGTTTAGGGGACTTTGCCGGGGGATGAATCCGCCGATATACATCGCAGCCCGACACCCAGGAACACCTCATTACTACGATGAGGCGGTAAACCGTTGGGACGATGGACGAAAATATTGATTACAAACTCATTTTGGTCATAAGCTTAGAAACGTGTTAAAATAAAGAGCAATGTGCAATGCACACGCACTCCCTCAATCAGAAAATGCAAAAAAAAAGGAAGCTTCTATAGAACCTCAACCTTACCGTCACTTCAGAAACTCTAATTCGCTCAAACAGCGCACGTAAACACTGCGACCCAACTGTGACGTCTTCCACACGTGGAAATGCTGCTGCAGCAGTGTTTGCCGCTGATTGTACAGCTTTAGCCAGCTGCTGGTTCACAGGATTACCTGACGGTAAGAAATATCAGATTATGCGATTTATAAATGAATGTACCACTCTTACAAACATCTAATGCATTATCCAGCAAAGTAAAATCACCACCACTTAACACTCACCATTCATGTATGATATCAACAAAGGATTCGCAAATCGCAAGATGTAGACGGTGCTGGAATAGATTTATAGTAAAAAGCATAAACAAATAAAAGGACGAAAAGGAGCATGCCCCATAAGAACTTTAGCAACCATGGCGACTAGTATGATAAGAATACCACTAGTACCATATATTTTTTGCAAAAAAGGAAAAGGTAGTTTCAATAAAAACAGTAGAAGACATATCAAATCCAAAAGGTCAAAAGGTCAACTAAACTCTAAATATAACCTTAATTACATTCGAACAGTCTAACCAAATGTAATGTTTCGATCTTATTCCACCAAAAACTATTGTATACAAGCAATGAACTCGGAGCGGTGATTTCAATCTTATTCTTGTCTTCAAAATTTCAATCGTACTAGGATTGTTTGAGAAGGTGAACAGATGATAGTCTAATAGGACGTTATCAAAACCGAAGTTCACATGAGAATCGACTCTTAAACTAAAAAGTTCACAGTTTAGCTAGAATGACTATTGTGGTTTCCGGTAGGGTGACGCTAGTGTTTTCAGTTTGCTTAAGTAAGTTTCCCCACAGCAAAATTGAACGTAGTTGTTACACATACCTACAGATATTTAGGATCTCTCGGTCATAAATTCAGAGCTAACAATATCCGTGCACATCCTAGTTGAAATGGGTTGCTGAACGATCGTAGTTACTTTCTTCATTCAGCAGTGATGCAATAGGTCCACATAACGACTAAGCTTATAAGACAGTACGTTCCTCTCTAGGCTTTGAAGAAGGAGACGCCACCAAAACGTTAACTATCAACAAATAAAAGTGCTGACAACCTCATCCAAAGTCCGTAGGAACAAAACAGCTTGTTGATTAATGGTGAAGTGTACGTAAGAATTGGTATGGATGTAACTGATAAACGGCAAACGGTTAACTTCGAACTCGAAACGACGTCTTTGATTGACTCTAACATTCCGCCAAAATCCAGGCGAATCTCAATATCAAAATCGTCTTCATAAGATTCAACACCGAATCCATAGAATGCATAACGCTTCCAGTGAAATTATTTTGAAATATGACAACAAAAAATAACCTCAATATAGTGATTTTTTTGACGGAGCTAGAGGAATAACACATATATAGTTTAGACGAACTCAAAATAAGAAAATGACAGACAAACCTTAACACCCTTCTCACCAAATGAGGTTCATCAGGAAATCGCTCACTAGCTAGTTGTGCAACCACAATGAGCAGATCACATAGTAATGAAGTCGGTGAAACCAAATTATCGAGAACGGCAACTATGTGATCCACATCTGTTGGCTGTAATGACTTCAAATTTGCTACACCGATTGCATCAAATGCATCTTCGAGCTCAGATCGACCGGCAATACGCAGCGTTTGGGTTAGCAATGTTGTCGTGAATGAGTCCTGACGCATGACATTCTCAGCTGAAGAAACCGCTAATACACGACGCAGAAGACGACTTATCAAGTGAAGTAACTCATCACGGCTCGACAATAACAGTGAGACAATCGACCAACACAGCAATGAACGCTGCTGTATCGATAATGCTTCCGATGCCCAATCAAACAGACTGGCCGTTTCGTCTCTCAGATACTCCAATAACGGTGTATATTGTTCTTGAGGAAGCACACGAAATCGATACCGCGTAGCATGAAACGTAAATCCTAACTCCGGTGAATCAGAATACGGCAGTGAATCAGGCAAGGAGAGTAAAGCCGAGACACCAAGTGGCCTACCCTTTTTTGCACCACTAGTATGTGAAAGAACCGAGAATTGCAGAGTGCCATTCTCGGGAGGTAGTAGCGGAAGCAGAAAGGAACAGTCAAATATTACTGATGGAGGACCACCTTTTCCAACAGATGCTGCAACTACTGGCGTATTGCACACCTGAACTTGAAGAATTTGTATATCTTGTTTACAAATTTTTTAGAAGGTGCTTGTTACCTACTTTAATTCCACATATCATACCATAAGCAGAATAAAAGCCGTCCTGCTTCAGTGATTCAGACCTAAAAACGAAAAGCAGAAATGTCGATTTTTAAAACAAAACCAAGTCGGAGTTTTTAATACCGAACAACGAACCGATACTTGTTAATATGAAGCTGCAAAACAGCAAGAGTGGACAGTTTAGGTGCATCAAACTTTAGTCCTAAACCCGGTATGGTACCAACACGAAGACCCAGAATACGTGGTCTAAAAATGAATAACTGAACCGAATAATGAGAATGGAAAGAAAATTGCATTGTAGAGACATGCAGGAGCACTTAATGTACTGAGTACAATATAGTAGTGCGTCAATAGCCTTTAAACATAGGTGGAACTCGAATTTTTGTATTTAAACAACACAGATTTAACGTTTGTTATTATCTTCCACAGCATGTACAGCGCTATCGTTATAGAATTGCCCTGCTAAGCACATGGTCGTTGGATCGTTCGCCCCTGGCTAACCAAGCCACCTATAACTCAAGAGACGACAAACTGAAACCAGGCCTGTATAGGAAGTACAATGACATATCTTCAGGCCTCAACAAGTCTTTGACCTCAATAAGTCATTGACAGTATTGATAAAATATGCGTTGAACCCCTGAACGATGTTTGATGAAGTCGAATGCATGACGCACCGCTAATGGACTGAACGGCGAACGTTTTATCTTCCATGCTTTATTGCATCCTTATGACAAAATCTAAGGTCCTTTTGAGTTACTCGTTAGGACCAAATTTTCCCGATAATGGTTTGTGGCCTCATCGTGCGAAGAGTGTGTTTCAAACGAACTAAAATGCACAACAGAGGTGTATTTCTTGACAGAACAAGCCAAATTGAGAAATCCAGAATCTCGGGTCTCAGCCCAATTGTTTAGAAACATATATTGCCACAAAGCCTGCCAGTTTCGGTAAAGAGGACCGCATCATTCGACGTGTTATGTCTCGGTGACGATCCGGAGGACATGAGAAAGACAAAAAGAAGTGCGCTGGCGGCATCTAAGTAACCTATAGAATTCGGAATGATAAAGACCTGTATGCAGATTCAATCAAGGCTTTCTTTTTACTTGAGGCATAAGCAAGCACATATGGTGATGAATTGGAATTAAATTTGACTGTTTAGCTTGCACTAAGAAGCATCTGTTTACAATGCTAACAAAAATTGCTATTAAACGAATTGTGTTCATTGCACAAAAAGAGTCCACGTAACAGCCCAAATTTGGATTAGATTCGTAATATTTCTGTGGTGATATCTTGACAAAAAAAAGCTTTCACTATTGAACAGCAGATTTGCTACACTGAAGACCAGTGAAGTCGATAACCCACTGCAGCGTGTGGTGGTCCTGGAATTCACTCTGTGACTGGTTGCGAACCTTATAACTTTTGAAGAGCATCAAAATTTTAAAAAATACTATAATTCTATTGAAACTCAATTGTGCGGACTATCTGCACAATGACGGGCCCATTATGATTTCCAACCACATGACGGCGGTGGTTCCCATCCAGATTTACTCTTAGATGGGCTTTTAGACGGGATTTAAGCCATTTTCACAATGGTTGACACCGCTGAGAATATAAACTACCTATCATATAAAAATCAGGTCAGCACCCAAAAAAAACTGCAGATATAAAGAACGATAACCAATTGACTAATTGTATCTTTATGGACAATATCTTTTTTATTAATGTCACCCATTTGTGCAATATTTCACCTGTCCTGAAACTCACAATGAACACAGAGATCAACTTACTTGAAAAAAGACAAAGAAAATGTTACAATTGACGATAAATATATAAAAAAGATAAAGCTCTCGGCGTTGACCAATCCCTGAGTGATGGGTCATGCATTCGACTTCACTAAGCGTCGTTGGAGAATGAATGCATATCTGGACATTACAGTGATTCGCGGTGGCCTACCGATGTATCGAGCCAGTGCTGCTATCCTCTCAGACAAGTTTTTCACCAGTTTGCCGACTCCGAAAGGATGTAAGGCTTGGAGTGGCGCAGGGATCGATGCCCATGTGTACTACAGGGCGCCTCCGACCACTGCGCCACATAATAGGCACCTAACTTCAACATTAACCGGTACTGTGAAAAGAAACGAACGTAGTCGCAATAAAAAAAAACCAAACAAAAGTCCACTAACTGCAGGGATCTTATGAAATAACTGTTCAGAATAAACCCACGTTTAAGCATTTAGAGTATCCATAAACGATATATATAATTTCCATGACAATCATAAGCGCCGAAAGGGTTATAATTTATCGCTCGAAACACAATTTAGCTAAAATTTACCTCAACAATTCAAGCCATTTGATGAGGACATTTGTTGGCCGAAAACATAGGTACACTCCAGGAAGCTCGATGTCAGTTTGCGAGAAAAATATACAACCCTCACGCGAGAAGACAGAATCATCAAGTGGATACATTACACAATACGCCAAATCTAGCACAAGTCGGACTTTAGCGCTCGATTCGGTATCGGTAATGAACAACTCACAACCATCGTTGGGATCATCGCACAGCGTAAGCCAACATGGCTTCCACGCTTTTTCTTCTCGTGACTTTCTCAGGGCCTGTACAGCAGCAACAGTATTAGACGCGCAGTTGTGATTGAAATAGTCATCTGTTGCCTCGATACAGGTTACATTAGGTGACCATTCTGATGTCGACGTAGTTCCCGGTACAACAGCCACGCCATGTTGATCTTCAGTTGGTAGACGAGATGACGACGCTGATGACAGAACAGCATGCGTTAAACGCACATTGTTTGCAATAGGATGAACGCAGTACCTGGAAAATTAACAAGCTAACAAAACTGTAAAACAAGAATATCAAAAAAAAGCAAAATATTACATTGATTATTATATATTACTACTATAAATATTACAAATACTAGGGTGGAATATTACAAACGGTCAATTGCACTAGATAACACGGTAATAGCTGGGCGATGGGAGGACAGCAAGACACATGTCCACTTCTGGACTAATAATACAAGATCTTATAACACCTGGAAATTTGTGTCATGTATCCAATTTATTGCGATGGGCGCGTGTAGCGCAGTGGTCGGAGGCGCCGTGAAATACACATGGGACAGATCCTCGTGCCTCAGGCTCACCAAGCCTTCCATCCCTCAGGGGTTAGAAAGTTGGTAGCAGACTTTTCTAGGAGGATAGGAGCACTAGCTCAATACATCGGCAGGCCACCATGAGTCGTTGTAAAGGCCAGATGTGTATTCAATCACTTCCAACAATGCTTATTGAAGTCGAATGGATGGCGCATACCCCAGGGATTGATCAACGCTGAGAGCCTTTTTTTAGCTTTTATCTTATTTATAGTGACCGTTTCTCGTTTATGGAGTTAATACAATAACTCCATCAAATACATTAAGTCGACAAAAATTTGAGCACTGCAAAAGTTAACAAGATGGCTATCACATGTAATTTTGAAGCAAAGAAAATGAGTATCATATACAGTTTCAGTTATTAAACGTAATGATACTTTCAGTAGATAATCATTATAACTATGATGAATCTTTAATTACCTATCTATAATATGCTGTAAGGACGGAAAACGACGACCAGCAAGAAAGAAGCCATCAGAGCCTTCCGTACCGCCACGAATGAGAAATTTTTCGATCTTATCTCGTGTATTCACCAAAAGCGCAAAAGCATCAGCACCTTGGCTTGATGAACGGACCAAAAAAGCACCCGCGCCAACTAAAAGTTCCAGATTGGAATGGTTACATAGGTACCTAGAAGCAAATAAACCATGAATTTGTAGCTTTCGAAATCGAAAGTGTACGTAGGTAATAAACAGATTTGATTATCTCTTATTTACAAAGGTAGATGGAAAATAAGATTCGAAATAACGTCTCAGTTGTGAGACTTACCTTGACGGAATGGTGAATTATTTACAATTGCGGTTAAAAAAATGCCCAAAAAGTAGTAAATTATTGTGAGAAAGCATATCAGCACAACAAAGGAAAAGTATGAAATATGATATATATGAAATAATATGAAATAATAATAATAATATAATATAATAATATAATAGATAATAATATAATATAATAATATAATAATAATAATAATAATATAATATGAAAAGTATGATAGACCATTCCAGAAAGAAATGCTCGGAAGCAAACATTAGACTCACCACGTGTTAACATTTTCAACTCATCGGTTGCTACAACGGAATGGAAATATGTCAGCTTGTGAACCACCGATGATTCCGACAACTGTAATTTTTACAAATCCAGTTTCCCTCACCAATATAATGCAAAAAATAAAACTAGTCGTTTTAACCAAGAAAAAAAAGGTTGCTATTTCAATGTTAACAAGCTGCCTCCCCCCTCTTTGCGTTTCTTCATTTTTTAACCCATTTAAAATGTTTTACAAAGACGAGTTCCTCATTTCAACTACCCAGAGCAGAGAAACCTGTGGCTCCCTAAAATATTCAAAAACACAAACATTTGACGTTTGAACTCTGGCGCGCCCTCAGGTGTTGATGACACTGGTAGGTAGAAAACTAGCTGAGAAGAACGCAGAGCAAGGGGCCTCTGGCGCACCGTGCAATGTGCGGGCCCATAAAGGGAAACTGTGATTCGATCTGGTCCAGGGTCCAAGTTTCGAGAATGTCTCAGCATCTAATACGCTGCCGCGAAAATTGTAGTAGGCAGTAAATGAAAAAAGTTAACATTGTGATTTCGACTGCATACCAGTCATTAATTTCAACAATTTTTTTTTGCAGTGCAATAATATGCAAATACAAATCTGGGCTAGGTTGCCTTGAACTTTCCACTATCAATTCATTACAGATCTCCTAGGTTTACGACTCATCATTGCCAGAGTTTTCTGAGTGTCCCATTCAATTGTTGATTCGTCCTCTACAGCGTCTTCTGAGACGAAGGTCAATATTTTCAGCCGGAAATCCAGATAAGAGTAAACCAGTGTTAGAAATCACATCTTGAAATCACTAATGATCTGACAAAGCCCGTGCAAGTCTTACAAGATCTGTGGAAAAAAAACTTGTGGTACTGTATTGATATTCAAGCATCAGTGGCTCTGCCAAAGGTCAAGCAATAAAATGTAAGTATTCGTTTGTAATACTTGGCAAAAAAACTTTTACAAAGACTTGCTGTACCCCTCAAATGATCCTCCATCCAACTAGAAAAAAAGAAAACGAATACAATTTGTCAAACTCACGATAGGATCTAATGTCTTTGCAGACATGTAACCTGTCCGACCCGTCCTCTCATTTCTCGCCAGAATATAACACTTCTCCAGTGGATGTATCTCCGTTATAACATCACCCCTCGAAGTGCTGGAAACAAATGCTCAGAACAAACCTAGCGCACGCTCGAAGATAAAAATTATTTAAAAAGGAAATGAAATACTTAGTGACAGATTCGAACGTTGCCTAGAGCCTAACAAAATAGAGGTCAAAGTCTCCTGAAAGCACACACTAACTAATTATAATAGGACCAGCCTAAGAAGCCCAAGTTCAATTTCGTTACTACGAACCACTGTATGCAAGCACTCTGAGAATATTCTAATAGCCACTAAAATACAAATCGCTTTATTACGAAGTATGTGTTTAGCCGAAAAAGAGGACCATTATAGTAAGAATGGTTGAAAGCTGAATTATTTCCATACATTTTATTACTTATGAGGACGCCCCTGCACTGTTAACTCGGAATTGCGCTGGCAAACCAGCTCGTGCAGCCTCCAACACAACAATGAGGACAGAAGTCCACACAGTCTCAAGTTGCAACTGCTTTTACACCCGAACCCGATTATCTCTGTGGATAACAGTTTCAATACAACGATAAATAAATGAAATAAACGATAATGAAAAAAAATAGAAGAAATACTTAGTAATAGCGTCTATAAAACATGGCTGAGAGAAAGGCGAAAGGAAGGATGCGTATGATGTGGAGATGAACATATTAGTCCCCGGAAAGGATACTAACGAAGTTCGGTCTCCGCCGGAGGCACCTGCGTTCCGGAGTTTTGCAAATATCTCAGCATGACTGTAGTTGAAATATTTAGTGTTTAATGCCATGACTACTCTTCATCATAAAATACTGCTATGAGAAACAATACAGGTAAACGGACTAACCTTAACTCATCCTTTGCTCCAAGATCTTCACAATTTGAAAGCGACAGAAACCGTCGCGCATGTGCATTTTGATGGACCTAAAGAGGGAACAAAATAAGTTAAAACCGAGCTTTAATATTGTTAAATGACTTTTAATATCATGAATACACTAAAGTAACTGCATTACTTTGCTAACTAATTAACTGCCAACAACTTTGACGATTACATAAATAGCAGACTTCGTTGTGCAAAACGACAAAACCGTAAAGCTCTCTAAAAGCTTTCGGCGTTGATCAATCCCCTGAGGGATGCGCCATGCATTGACTTCATTAAGCCGCGTTTGGAGGTGATTGAGTGCATATCCGGCCTTTACAATGATTCGTGGGGGGCCTACCGATGTATTGAACCAGTGCAGCTTTCCTCCCAAATAAGTCTGGTACCAATTTGCCTGCCCCGGAGGGATGGAAGGCTTGGTGGAAAATAGGCGCGAGGATCAATTCCACGTGTGTGTTGCACGGCGCCTCCGACCACTGCGCCACACGCGCCCTTAACAAAAACAAAACCATAACTGACAGAAATTCCTATGAACAACTACGAAACATTCACCAATGTCTAATTTGTATAAAGAAGACATCCAATTTTCGAGAACAGCTACCCAAAGAGAGAATTGTTAACTATTTTAGTTGACTTTCTTACTCAAGAGAAAATGTAGGTTTCACAAAACAAGACAAAAAACGGCTTCTAGTAAGAGAAGCGGCCAGAGTGCAAAACTCTAATTTGAAGAACTGACTCATACCTGCATAGCCGATTTAGCTAAATTTGCTAAAGGGGCATGGATGGGTTCAGCCACGTCCACCATTTCGCAATGATGCCTCACAGCCTCAGATAACGTGGCATATTTCCCCGCATTTAAATAGAAAAAACGACCCAGTTGATGTATTCTGAAAACAAACATCTAGAATCACAAGAAATGCTGCTCACTTGCTAAGTCCTTAAACAACAATTTTACATTGGTTATTGCAAGAACAGGTTAACGGAATAATTTAACCCTCCACACATCCGTGTGAGAGAGAAACAACGATCCCTTCACAGGTTCGTTTGGAATATACGACAATTACAGATCACCATTTATGAGACTCTCTAACCATTCCAATGCCTGCTGTTTGAATCAACCATGATGACAATAATTAACTCACGGCAAATGAACTAGTAAATGATTATCGGTCACACATGAAAGAAAGTATCGTGTTGGACCCGCTTTACGCACGAGAAAGCGGCCAGGTTTGGCATCTTCGAGCAATACTTCGGCCTCCGCCTGCGAAATCTCGCCATGATACCAAGGACGGCCCGTATAGTCTGGCGGCGTAGCAAGTTTAACCTTAAGCATTAAACTCACTTTTGATTACAGTAATATCAACTTAACATATAGAAAATGGGTCAAAATGATGCCTTAAAATGAACTGCAACCCATGTATCACACTGGAACCAGAAGTGAAGAATCATAAAATATATGTTCAAATGCGCCATAATACAGTAGGTCCTAATGATATAAGAAAATAAAGATAGAAAAATTTCACAGAGTTTTCTAACTTTTGGAGTGTCTGAGTTGATAGATAACTAGCAAACAATTCATTGAAGTGCTGCATAAAAAGGAAACAACACTTGTAAAACCAAACAAATGGAAAAGTACGGTGTAATCAGAGCTACATGATAGGATGATCTTTATTTCTGTCTGAGGAAAAGAAGGATGAACATTTAGCAGTGAAACCGAACTATGGTAATAAAGAAACTTTTGAAACGAACTTGAAAACGTGAACTTGACGACGAAGTCGACTGTTGCATAGATGAGTTGTCGTGATCATCTGGGCATAACGACGTGGCAATCTCATTGGTTGGGAGCATTTTCCTGCGCAATCATGTTGTTACGCTTCCTATCATTTTACAGACTCCCTAAAGTAAGACTTAGAAAGTAAGCTGAGAAATGTTCCTTCCGAAAAAAATTGATCATTCGACCATTAAACAACAAATCAGTTTCATCCAATCTCAAGGCAGAACATCGAAGACATGTTTCTCCTAAACAATGGAATAGGACAATATTAAGCGGTCAAGAGACCTACTAAAATTACAAATTAGATCAGATTATAGATTATTTAATCGGTTATCAAGATCTTATTTATTAAGGTAGTTCCCTGAATATTTACGTCACTAGAAATCCAACGAGCGATACAGTAACAGGAATCTGAGAAAGATCGATAGGAACAAGGGTTACGAAAATTATTTCTGCTTCAAAAGATAACTTTCAGAAATTGTAGCACCGAAAGGACCAAAAACGATGTTGTAGATAAGAAACCGAGTCAATTAAAGCAAGAAAGATGTTAGTATGGAAAAAAAAGTTGCAAGACTTCTAGAAAGGATAAATCTAGACCTTAAAAAGAACTAAATTAAGGTACCCAATACAAAACCTCCTGGGTACCAAGATAGATTAGTATTGAAGTCCAAAACTAGCGTTTAGTTCGAAAAGGAGGTAAAAGTAATCACAGTAACAACAATGGCAACAGTACCGATCTGTAGCGACAAACACTTAACGCATACAAAATCAAACTGAAATAGAACTGCTGCTGAAATTGACTAAGAATCTAGAGAACGTCAAACTCTTAATAATACCTCGTGAATCATTCCAGTGACTTTAGCGGTCTTCAATAGACTTAATTCCTTTCTGAGTCATGCAAAGGTTGTCAATTAGGACTTCCCACTAAAGGGAACGAAGAGCAATACACTTTTTTCAATGAAAACCTTCACCTTTGTGCGCTTGGGAAGACTAAACTAACTGGTAGCACGATAATTCCGGCAATAGGACTCTTTGTATATTCACGGATAGCTTAGACTCTTCCAGAAAGAAACTTCAGACTTTATACGCTTACTAGAGTTGACTCCAAACTCATATAGAAGTCATTTAATTGAAGATTTTTCCAACGAATACCATGTGTATGGAGAAATACGTATAGAGGAAAGCAAAGAAATGAATTAACGTCATTACATGCTTTAATATATGGATACAGGAAGCAATTCAAAGTGCACCCACGCTACTATCAGCCACCTGGGACGCGCCACGTATCCTCCCGAACTGATCTCACATCCCACGCACGATGAACACCAATAATTAAACGGAGGCATGAAAAAACCAACTGGTATACTAGCAGAGAAGAATATTTCACAAGAAAAGCAAAGGTGGTGAAGAAAGCCACAGAGTAGTGGATGGCATAAAGCGAACATGAACGACTGATTCATGACACCGAAAATATTCCATTATATCAACAAGGTTATTACAACAAACCAATACCATGATCCACCACCGTCTTGGTATCAAACTAGTCGCATGGTGGCAAATCTCCCTCTGATCCACAGGGGCTGCGACTGCATGCGGTGATGAAGACCTAGGGTAGACTTTAGCCAAGCTGCCAAGCTGACCTCGGGACTCCAGAGAAACAAAGTGGCTAGACCAGCGAAACTCCGAAAAAGTATGCTGGGGCCCACATAACCAGTGAAGACAGGCCATCCAAGTATCCAAGTGATTAAGTATAACAACAAGGTATCATAAGGGATGTTCAAACTGCGTGGTCGAAATTCTCATGATGCCGACGCAAATTAAAATACAAAAATTATTATGCAAAAAAATTACGAATGCTGTTTCCAACAACTGTTCCCGAACACACTAGAAATGCGACGACTACAACAAATCCTTGCCACTGGAGTCTTTGAAGGTAGAATGCCGACGAGGACAATCTATTACCTCATGGGAAGGATAGTAGATTGGGATAGACTAATCCATATCAGACATAAGTGACTCGCAATGACTAATGTAGATCCACAGAATTTTCCTTGTCATGCACCTAAAAACAGGAATACGATTTTCACAAAAAAGGCTTTCAATGAGTTCTTTAAGTGGTGACTTAAACAGTGCTACATGACTACAAAGGACTGTGAACACTAAATATAAACTTACTAGAATTAGAGCTCAGCTTTTAGGCTCTTAAGAAAAATCAGTGAACTATCAATTGGACCATCGACTAGGATCATCGGATCTGAAGAAGACGAAGGCGTCGAAACTTTAGTCGAATAAACATCCTTAACAACCTCGTGTTAGCTCAACAACCCAAGAAGGTATTGATTATTACTACCCAGCTTAAATGATAGCCCGTTAGGAAAGAAAATAGAGAGTGTTCATAATTGTATTGCACAGGACAACCATACTACTGGACCGTCCTTCATATTCTCAGCAAGTGTAACCAACCAAGAGACCTCATGAATGCGATTTGATACGCATAACAGCATTCTCCTAAGCCACAGAAAACTCCAACATTGGTCAGGCTTAGGAGAAAAGTCTGAATAAACACTAAATATAGCTCAGTATCAAAAAGCCGAATAGATTAAGTGCGTAATGCGAAGTAATGTAGTGCTCCATGACAGTAACATATCAACATCAAAAAATAATGAACATCACAAATAATAAGTACTTCAGCACGTTGAAGAACAAATCTTTCATGGCAATGCCAGTGCGTTCTCCACCAAGTGGCTTTATCCAAGTGTAGAACACATGAAATGCTAACAACTTACCAGTACGTCATGCAATAGGGAAGCGCAGTTCTACCTCAAATCTAAAGAATACTGAGCGCAATTTGGTCCAGAGTTATATTCATAACTGAAAGGTTAGGCTCTTAAGAAAAAACAACAAACTAAGTACACTTGAGGTAAACTCTTGTGAAAAATCAGATAGAAGGAAATGATTACCGAACGCCATCAGCAGCTGCACTACATAGGGACAGATTGAAGGGCCTTGCATACAACACCAACTGTCTATAATCCGAAATAAGCACAATTACAAAGAGATGTAACCTAAATGGTTGGAAATACGACAGAAATAACAGTCGATGATGAAACTAATGCGTTACAAGCTGGATTATAAATGATAGGCGTCCGCGGACACGCTATGTGGTAGACCGAGCAGTTCGACATGATGTTCCAAATTGCCACCTCTTTCAACAACGACAACAAACTAATAAAAAAAAGTAATACTAGCGATACGCTGTCTTCTTGATGAACAGACACAAGGTGGTTATTACACAACCACGAAACCACCCAACGGTCTACCGCCTCATCGCGGCTGAGAGCTGTTTCCGGGTGTCGGGCTGCGTTGCATCGAGTGGGCTCCGGCGGGGTCTCCAATGTTGAGAACGAGTCCGGCGTTTTCTACATCAGGAAGCCCAGCTAAGGGTAGAGGAATACCAGTATCCACCACCGTCCTCGTATCAAATTAGTAGTGTGGTGGTAAATATCCCTCTGATATTCAAGTTCGGCAACTGCCTGTGATGATGACGACCTGGGGTATATCTTTGTCAGGCTGACCTCGGGACTTCAGGAAACTACCGCACAACCAATGAAAACCGGCCATCTAAGTATCCAAAAAGGTCTCCATAGTAGCTCAAGTTTCGGCGAAATCGCCTACTTCAGAGCATGGAAAGCTCAGAGTGACAAGCAATCTATTCAGTCTAACACTTACTTTCACAACCTGGACAAAAAAATTCAATTCAACTCAAAATCAAGAAGGCATAATATCACTAGACCCATGGATCCACTGTTTGCAATAAAGATTACCTTAACATTGTTCACTAACCACGCTTACTTCATAGAAACCTAACCATTACTTGACCTTCAGGAAAAGAACAGACAGTAGTAAGTCCCACGGTCGATTTCCCTATTAAGGTCGGCATTGCCCTAACAACTTTCGATATTCTGAATGGCTTTGAAGAAGGCGAAATGCACCGAAACCTCAACTTTTCCGCAATAAGCGACAAGGTAATACCTCGCGTTTACTCAACAAGAACGCATAAAATAGTTAATGGCACTCAACAACAAAGTAATGATGTAAATTTTAAATATTTAAGATACTCTTTTACATCATTATTTGAAAATACAAGTTCTGGCAACGGTCCAGACAATTGGAACTGTACGTCGACAATCCCGTTAGGACCAACACGCTCGTCCGGCTCGCATGGTATGAGTGGGCGGATCACTTGGCTTCTAGTGTTCCCGCCGTCTCAGCACATCAATAGTGCTGGTGACTAGATTTAGTGCAGTAGCCGAAGATCGGACGATGTTAGCCAGTTTTCGCTGACAGTAATCTTCGCCGTTCTGCTTGTTTCTGGATTGGAAGACCTCGTTCTGGATTGATTGCATCGCAATGTCGAGCACGTCTCCGCGAAAGTTCGCCGAGAAAATCGCGATTATGAATCGGAAGCAGAGCGAAGACATGAGCACTTTCGATAGCATAATGCGTGAGGTACGTCAGATTACGAGTAGCTCGGAAACGCAAACTACATCGCAACCATCGACGTCACTATGCCCTCCTCAATGGAATCCAGTTGGTGGTTCGTTACCAAACGTCCACCAGATGCCGTCATACCATACTGGCTGGGGTGCTAGTTGGATCCCCACCACGCAAAATGCTCATCGAAGTCGATCTTCTGAACAACACCCGATACTATACCATCCATACGGGCGAGGGCAAAGATCCCTAGATCGAGTGCCTCCTCTTGGTCCGCATTACGTACCGTATCCAAATCCACAGTACCAACTACTCGCTCCGGAGCAGTGGAATCAGTGAGTTTTTTTATCAGTATGTTTCTGTATTTCTTTTCTTGTTCTTGCTTCTTTTGATTCTTGTAGTTGAGCTTGAATCTGTTTCCGTCGCTGAAGTAGTATTTTTTTTACCTTTATTCTAAATTAAATGAACGCCTTCACTTGCGAAACACGGTTGTTTCTACTACGTATTTGTCATCGGTATTCCGGACTAAGTGATTGGTTTCCTTGGCCAGCATCGTTTTTTGCAGTCTGCTAGCTTAACTCCGGAGTAGATTCCAGATTGTGTTTGTTTACCTCTGAATCTACTTTTCTAGCGTTGGATTTCGTATGGGCTTTTGTTGACTCTTTGAAACAATAAGCCCAGTAGTGCCGTCTGCATTGCTTCCTTAACTGTAGTTTTCTATGTGATCCATTTCATTCTCCTAACATATGTGGTTCGTTGGAGATATGTCAACAGTTCTATCAGGAATATTAAGGAATTGCTAGGATTTGACCTTTTCAAGGACTTGAACCCACTACTTTTCCTTTACGATTTAAGCTTCCTTTCTGTGCAGGTTAGTAGTTTGCTAATGAAGATTCTGTTTCACCGTAAAATATAAATGCATCGATTCGTAATATGTTTGGGCATGGACGGCTTTTTCTTACATACAAATTTTTTTCTCTATATGGCTCATTACCTTGGTTTCGTTTCAAGAATTCAGAGTTACTTCGAGTCACATCTTAAGTATTATTCAAGCTTTGGCTTAAAATTCATTCCAGCCTCTTATTCACACTGGTCTGTTCTCACTAATGCAAGACAACATGGTTAGTACGTTGTACAAAATTTCGTTTGAGTCTTCGTTGCAAGTTGTGAGACTATGTAACTCATCCCAGGTTGGCAAATAGCGTAGCCGGATTCGTGTAGATCCCCTATTACTTCTGCATCAGTTGGCACCGCTTACTATGTACGTGCTTGCCTATGTTGATTTGTCCCAATAAGTTGTTTTCAGATTTTCAAATGGACTTTCCAATTAGATGGTACATCACGGCGTTCTAAGTTTAATGAAGTCGTAGTTATATGGATCGGTTTTCTTACTTAAATTTAGCCTTTCACTGGGTATCAGTTTAAGGTGTTGATACCGTTGAATTAGAGTTACTTCACCGAGAAAGAAAACGCTGTTGTGTTATGGTAACTAGTAAGTAGTGTTTTCACATAAGCTGAGTGAGTGCGTTCTGCGGTGCATCATTTTGAGACTTCGATCTTGTGTCATTTTCCTGGGAGTTGTTCTCCTGAACGGCCCGGTAACTTCATTGAGCGTTGAAAAGCACAGTTCAATAGGCGGTGAATACTATAATATCGTTGATATTAGGTAATGCTCACCTTTGGGAACTACAATAATTTCGTCCTTCTTTAAAATTCGCTTGCTTCCTGATTAGTTATGTGTTTATTTACGAACTTTGGCTTAAAAACTTAAAATCTGCTCAGAACTGTTACTAAGAACATGAATTAACTTTGGCTAAGAAAGGTTGCTAATAATTATGGCGCGATTGTTTTCTTTTTATTATCGGTTTTCTACTGGCTTCCTACGCATTTACTATTCATTAAATTCTTGCTTTTTGTAAGCTTTTTGTCATCTAAATGACATAGCGTTTAAGCTAATATCATTTCCAAAAAGGCACAGGGCTTACTGAAGGTCTTGAGATGGTGATATTTTTGAGGAAGCGGAGCTTCACTGGAAAAGGGCAATCATAATAGCTGACGGCGTGAGTCAGCTAGTCCATTGGTGTACTTACTATAGAAAGAGTAGTTATGAAGACGTAAGAGCGAATTTGTACTGAAAACCTGTGTATCCCAAGCCGTGACGAGCTGTACTTTCAAAAATGCTCTACCATAGAACTGTTTACGTGACTTCATTTTCGCTATAATTGCGATGTTTGTTGTCGCAGCTGGAAATCAATCTAAGAGTAGAAAAATGCCAAATTCATCGCTATACTTGAGGGAATGTGGTCACAATGTGATGGACCTTTGCCCGATAGATATGGGTGATTTCTTATCTAAATGTAGCGACTGTTCAGTTCTTGTGAATAAAGCACATCAGCAGGTAATCAGTGCGTGAGTGCTTTATTTATAAAAGTCAGGTGTTGAAATAGTAAAGGAGACCCAATCTGACGATATCTGTTGTTTACTGTGCCTCTAGAACTGTTTTTTCAAGTTTTTTTTTAATACTGTTTCGTTTATTGAAAGAACTTAGGACATTTACTGTCGAAAAATTGCAGTCATCAAGAACTTGTGTACTTGGATGACCCATCTTCACTGGTTGTGTGGGCCCCCAGCACAATTTCCCTTTTTCGGAGTTTTATTAGTGTAGCCATGTTAGTTCCTTGTGACTCGAGATCAGCTTGGCCAAAGTCTGCCTCAGTTCGTCACCACCATAGGCAGTCGCCGTTCTTGTGGATCGGAGGGATTTGCCACTATACGACTAGTTCGATACCAGTACGGTGGTGGATCTTGGTATTGGTTTACTTTTTAGCTGGGCTTCCTGATGGAAACACCGGACTCTTCAGCTTGGGAGACCCTGCTGGAGGGATGAATCCCTCTAATGTACATCACAGCCCGACACCCAGGAACAACTTCCAGACGAGGAGGCGGTGAACCGTTGCGAGGCGTCATCATCAGAAAAGTGCTGTTAGTCAAATTTTTCTCCTTTTTATTTCTAGATATTCTTTAGTACATTATTAATTAGGTACTGAGTTCAGCGAAGCATTGTATATCATTTGATTCTCATCTAAAATTCCTTCCATTGTTGATATGCTTGTCATATTAGATCATTTTTCTTTCCATACTTTGAACATCAAAACCTTTTGTCAATGGCGAGGAGCATGTAATATCTGGGTTGTTTACTAACTTTCGTCAGCGGTTTTTTGAATCCACCCTAAAGGGCTACCGCTTAGATCGTCCATGGATTTCATAGTGTTTTCCTAAATTTGTACAGATCTTCTTCTTTACATAAGAATTATTTGTTACCCTATGAAACAGTTTTGCGTTGAGTGTGCAAATGATGCACTGAGCTTCGGGATAGATGGGAGAATCATGTGGATGTGCAATACATTGTAACGAAATATCACCTAAATTGTACATCAGTGTGGCAGCGAATTGGTACGAGATCGACTATGGCTGTGAGCACTAAATGCTTTTCGTTTTGAAGAGCTTCATAAATTTACTCCTAAAATGTCGTCGTGGCAGGGTATACTGAATTCTTGCATTGTCGAGAACTCACACCTCTGTGAGATGTGGATAAATTTCATCGTATAGTCGGTAAATTTGCTTTTGTTTCGAACTTTTTTTATGCGGAACCATCTAGCCTACGAATTCGAATATTGACCCTATGAGCGTCAACTTTCGGCATCAGATCCGGCTGTTCTCCAGTGTACAACCAATGGCGTTTGCATTTATGATTCATATAGGTAGTCTAACTTCCATCTTCATTCTTTTTTATATAAAGTACTAAGTGTTTTTGTGAGAATTTCGTGGTATGACTTAGAAGGTGCATTGTCCAACTCAATCAGAATTAGGAGGTGCGTTGTCCTACGCAATCAGAATTTCGAATTAGTAGAGCTTCCTAACGTGATAAATCAAGGGTGTGCAAAAAATTTCGCACCAACGTATTACGTGAAATCTCTTGATAACTCGAAAGATCGACTTTCCTTGAACCATATCTGTATATGTCTTCTTACGAACTGGTTAGTATAGATGTTCTTATCATAGTGTAGATGTTATTATTTTCTTGTGTTCGTATTATTGTTGTTGTCTTTGTTCAATGGCTGATGTTTCGGCGACTTCGCCTTCTTCAGAGCATTGCGTTTGAACAACCCCTGTGATGATGATGATGATGATGATGATGATGATGATGATGAATTCATACATCGTTAACAACACAGAGGTGGTCCAACGGCAAGGCTCTGAGGAAGGCGATGTCACCAGAACGTCAGCCATTGAACAAAGGCAACAACCACGATATTACATGGAATATTCTATATTATACCACAGCAAGGGGGCGCGTGTAGCGCAGTGGTTAGAGGCAACCTGCAATATAAATGGGATCGATCCTGCACAGCAAACTCACCAAGTTTTCCATCCCTCAGGGGGTCGGTAAAATGGTAGCCGACATTCCTGGAAATATAGAAGCACTAACCCTATACATTGGTAGGCCACTGCGAGTCATTGTGTAGGCTAGTTATGCACTCAGTCACCTCTAACGATTCACAATGAACTGGAATGCATGGCGCATCCTTCAAGGATTCATCAACACCGAGAGCTTTGTCCTTTATCCTTTTATAGTACCTCGATATGTCTAGTGACATTGTTTGCATTCACAGTTAGAGTTTGCTTAAAGTTTTTATGCCTATGCTGTAGTAAAATTTCCCTCACAAATACAACCTCAAATACGACTCAAGATTTGGGCAGAGTTTGCATGAGTTTTGTTTTGAAGTAAACAGATTATTATCATACCATGAGGTGGTTTGATCAATGGATTTTTATCAGTTTGAATTGCAGTTTACTTGTGTGGTTTTTCGTTTGTATCTTATTTCTCTCTTATCAGTGGGTTATTTTGTCTACGGTAGTAATGGCGACTTGGTCCTATCTTAGACTAAAGCCAACCGCTTCTTTTCTATCAGGAGACGTACCACTTAGAGTGTGTTGCACTTCCAGTCTGTGGTGGATGTTTATATCACAGTCTTTGACGCTGTTGTACTTGAATGATCTAGCAGCGTCTCAGATTTTTTACTATAATTATAGCTTAGAAATTTGGTTTATCTCTCTTCGTATCAAATTATCTCTAAAAACTATGCCTATGATGTCATTTTAAGTGATGCTAATTGCACTCTTAACCTTGTTTTGCAATACTTGGGTTGTTGAAGTGTATATAATAAGAAAGACAACAGCATAGTGAAAATATGGGGTAGGAGTCGTTTGTTCTTAGTTTTATTTGATCTTTGTTTTTGGAACCGTCTAGAACTGCTCCTTTACTGCTTACCACTGCTGCAAGGTTGTTTAGCCTTGAGCTCTCTGCCTTGAAAGCCAACCAGAGTATGCGCTGTACAATCTGCCCACCTCCATGTCTAGTTATTCTATTCTCCTATTTTGCGCTTTCGAATAAGCTTCTGGTTAACTTCGGCGACGTGGTTTTGCCAAATGCTTACTTAACTCCACGGTTTTGAAGTTTTTCTAAAATTTCAAGGATCTCGTTGAAATGTCAGTATAGTCCACAGTGAACGTTCTTAAGTGCTGCATCGGAAATTGGTTATCTACCTTATCTATCTATGATGGGAACTATTTCAGTCGATTCTAACGCGATCTTACTTTCGCTTACATGCCCTTCCTTTATTCAAGTACAACCGTCGTGGAGAGCAACAATAGTGTGTAACTGCTACTTCATCCACATCAAGTGGGCGGGGTGCTAGTTGACAATACCTTATGTTTACTCTCTTGGACACTTTATAGATTCTCATGAGTAAATTATGCGCTGAAGATACTAACCTGTTTTAAAGTTGTATGGAATGTTTACAATATTTTTTCTAATCCTTGTTATTAGATAACGTCACCTCCCAACAGTTCACAGTGGCTGGGAGGTGTTCCTGGGTGTCGGACTGCGATGCACACAGCGGGGGATTCATCCCCTGGCAGGGTCTCCCAAGCTGAGGAGTCCGGCGTTTCCATCAGGAAGCCTAGCTAAGAGTAAACCAATACCAGGATCCGCCACCGTCTTGGTATCAAAGTCGCATGGTGGTAAATCTCCTTCTGATCCACAAGGACTGCGAATGGCTGTGGTGGTGAAGACTTGGGGCAGACATTGGTCAGGCTGATCGCGGGGGGTCCAGGGAACCATAATAGCCTAACGAGCAAATCTCCAATAAAAATGGAGATTATGCTGGGGGCCCGCACAACCAGTGAGGACCGACTATTCAAGTATCAAGTGTCAAGTAAGATAGCGTCAAGCACTGTCTTGCACACTAGTTTTCAGTCATATCTCATTCTCCATTCATTCGTTCTCATGAATTATGATATCCATCGAGTCAAAAAAGGTGCACTTTCGTTTCTTGCGAATTAATCTATGTCCGGCAAAATGATAAATAGAAAATCTCATCAAGCGTGCGTAATAAGATAGATGCGCACGATGTACTTTGCCGGCTTGGTGCGGAATTACCATCCGATTCGGCTTCATTACAAGTGTCTGATGGGAAAAGGCGATATTGTAGGTATAATGACATAGAGAATAGTGGGGATTGTTTGAAATTTGACTTTTGCTTTGAAATTGGTTATCAGAACGACGATAAAACGCTCGGTGTTGATTTATCCATTAGGGATGCGTCATGCTATTTCGGCTCCACTAAACATCCTAGAAGTTCATGCGTAGCGCATAACATTGTATGTGACTTACGGAAACCTACCGGTGCAGCGGGTCAATGTTTCTATCTTTCAGAAAATTCAGGTACCAATTTGACGAACCTGGACCTGACTCTAAAGGGTTGGAAGCTTGACTATCCCTGGGCACAGGTTCAAATATGCATAGCAGTATCATCTCTAACAGCTCTATCACACAGGCCCTAATATTATGATTTACTATTGGACTGCAAATAGATATTTTAAACTTTTCTGGCTTACTTTGTATCTGTTTTTTAAAATTTTTTTGTTAGGCAAAAATTATGGTTGTTCTCAGTTGGTTAAAAACAACCTGTTTTTTGTCTGTTCTTACTGGTAGAGTAGAAATGGTGGTGTTCCAGTGGTACACATTTTGGAAGAAAATGATGATTCCTTATTCTTGCTCTCTTTTTCGTTAATCATCGTTCACGTCCACTAGGTACATCAGTAGTTTTCTCGTCTCAGTCTCTCTTTTTTTTCGTTTCATTTCTTAAATTTGTTTTGCACTTGTCCTTTATTTGTTGCTACAAATATCCACTATCCAGGTGTTTTTTATCTTGAGCATAGTTAGCTTTCATCGATTATTGGCTCGCTCTCAGTGGTGAGACATGTGTTCCAAAGTAATTCACTACATGGCTAATGTTCTTACTTCACCCTTTCTGCATGGCTCTAATGCTTCCCTTCAGCGCATGGGGAATACAAAATTGCCGGAGGGATTAAATCGTTGGTGGATTAATAGGTGTCAGAATGCCAGGGAGGATTGAATATGAGAGCTCTGCGATTTCATGATATTGTCACATAGATGTTTGATGTGGTCTAGCTTTCAACTACATCGTGCTTCCTTCCCTATTAGAGTGGTGTACGGTTTACGGATGTGTAACGGTATCCCGCCTTACTTCAACTACGTAAAGGAGAATTGTTTTCTTTATTTGTCTCTACAATTTCTAGGTGCTCATGGTCTTCGTGAAAAGAAGCACAGAATTTTAGGTTAACTAAAGATTGCATGCACTGCTGAGCAGAGATGTTGTGCCAATTATCCTATGGGATCAATAATCACAACAGATGTGAGGACATGGAACTGAAAGCGAATTATGTAGAGGAGCAAATGGTTTAAATTTGTTTTTCCTGTTCAGGGAAGTGCATGTTAAGCTTAAGTGGATGCAAAAGGAATTCGAAAAGCATTTGCAATAAAATCATATCATGGACGATTTAAGTTACAACAGTTGATGTATCATCACTTGTAATTTCGTTAGACATCGAGCAATTCCAGCTTTTACTACTTGACTCACTTCTTCCCCTAAGCGCACCAAATCTGCCGGTACTTTTCTTGCGGTGCGCCTTGTGTTCACTGTTTTCGCTGATAAAGTAGCCATAGTTAGTTTAGTGGGCTATGCCGTGGCATAGGTTTGCTTATTATGGTGTTCCGGATAGAAATTTCGAACTCCGAAACTTATGTCGATGTACTAGGTTCAGGAAATTTTTTGAACCCGAGCTGACGAACGAACTAGAAATCGAATTACGTATAAAGTAAAACACTAAGTTGGCTGCAACCTACCCAGCCACATACCTCTGTAACCATGCAGAGAAAGTACTGGCAGTAAGTAGTAAACTAATAAGTAGAAGAAAGTTGGAGATGATGTTTCATAGAGTTCTAGTTTTAAGAATAAAAAGGGATAAAGCTCTGGGTGTTGAACAATCCCCTGGAAGATGCGCCATGCATTCGACTTCATTAAGCATCGTTTGGAGGTGACTAAATGCATATCTGGGCTTTACAATGACTGGCGGTGGCCTACCGATGTATCGAGCCAGTGCTGCCATCCTTCCCGACAAGTCTGGTACCAATTTGCCGACTCCGTAGGGATGGAAGCGTTGGTGGGCCATGGGCGCGGGGATCGATTGAGTCTTACTACACAACGCGTTATGGTTTGCCTACAGCTCTTCGGAATCACTTCGTGAAAAATAACAACAATTTTGGTAACCGGATTTCTTTTAATCTCGGCATGAAAATTAAGTAATATTTTGTTCTGTTCATGAGTTTACGCGAGATAGTTATAAGACTTTTAAGACTATAAGAACAGCGGTAGTGTTTCGAGAAGCTGTTGACCATGTAATTGCCATAGAGTTTTTCGTCTTTTTTGTAAGTGTTATTGAGGTGTTTGGCCCAATAAATTGTATATCAGTATACCTTCCAGGCTCTGAAGCAGGCGATACTGCCGAAACGTCAGCTACTGTTGTATTGTATTGTGTTTTTTCTATGCAAGTAAATGTATGCTGTATAACAACCTCGCGATTGCTGAACAAAAAAACGTCCCATTCATATTCCTATGCCGAGGTTAAAAGAAAGTCGATCCAAGGAACTGTTATAAGACTTTTATCCAGCTAACTTTTTCGGTGCCTTCGCCTTCTTCCAGTTCTTTCGATGTGGGTCTTCGTAGCCGTACCAAGGCGAAAGGGCCGAAACGTTGGCTAAATAAAAGTTCTGTAACAACCTCGTGTAAACTGATGAATAATATTGAAATAACAACAGTGGAAGATTTCTGTTTTCATGTGTCATACTAGTTGCCGATTTTGTGCGTATGAAGTTCAATATATAATATTTAAAAATCTAAAGTTTTTTTTTAAAACTAAAAGTGCTGAACACGCGAGGGCATGCACGAGCACCTGTTCCCAAATTTTCGCGCCAATCGAATATTTCGTGTTATAATAAGAGTGGGTGGAATGCTGGCAGTGTTTGGTTGATCGCTTTAAATAAGAGTATTGCTTCTTGAATAATGTTTATTATATAGCTAACAGCAAAAAGTATAGGTTTATAAGTCTCATTAACGTTTTTGAAAATGCTGTTGGGAAATGATCTAACCAAGGTACATGCAAGTGTTTGCAATGTGCTCTAAATCCTAGTGAAGCGCATTGTGAAAAGAAAGCAATGAAGAGAGGATGGTTGTATACCAAAAAGAAACGAGACCGATTAGACCATGGTTCTGAAAATTTTTTTTTAGTCGGAAGTTTTTTCCTGTTTTCGAATTTCGCTGACTATCGGTTTTTCTTTTCAAGCAGAGGTTTATAAATTTCAAAGTGGTAGGCTGGTAAGGCAAAATGAATGTTTCTTTTTTTCATTCTTCGTGCCAACGTTAAGCTTTTGCTTTTTGTTTTCTTTTTCGCCTTGAGAAAATATCATGCCATTCAAACTCAGCACAGATGTTTTTTTTATCATCACGAATTGGGTGTGCTATTTCGAATACTTAAATAGGCTTGTTGGAATGAAACGATGATTTTGGAAGTTTTAACAGAACGGATGAATGGTAAGATGGAGATGTTAGGCGTCATTTTATTTTTCTTTCTTGCAACCAAACCAATTCAATCTGCTGCTTGAAACTTCCTGTAAAAATAGAAAGGAGGGTTTTCGTTGTTGCAATGTGGATTTGATGAAAATTTCATTGTTTGCCTCATTTGTTAATATTCGACGTGACCGTCATGTCTACGTCTGTCTCTTTTTTCTCTCTTTTGCTAGTTAATGAAGGGATTTCATGTCATGTCCCCAATGTTATTATTGTTATTGTATTTAATATTGCAGGTCTATATTTCGTTTGTAATAATAGATCTTTTTTATACGACTCCTCTCATCCTACCGAAAACTGGGAGAAATCAACTTTCTATCAAGATTTCCTTGTGCTGGTAGCAAAGTGGCTACAGTTGAATTAAATCCCTTTATTCTTTTTGAGCTGACACTTCGTTGGGATAATTGACTTCCATTTAACAATATGGCAGTCCTGAAATTTCGCATTCTTCAGAATCTAGAGGAATCGTTGGGTGAAGCTCTACGGTTTCACCATATTTGTTTTCACTTAATTATCGTACTACTTTTTTAAATAATTTCTTAATTTTCTTAATATAATGTAAATAATTTTCTGTCCTCAAGAACTTTACTGAGCTCCTGGTCTTATTTGTCACTAGTCCTACCTCACATGAGCGGCATATGAAGATTCTTCAGATATAAGAACCATTCGAAGCAGGGGAATTCACGTTTGATAGTTAAACAAAGTTCTATTCAATTTATTTTGAGGCATTTTAACAGTCAGAAACGGGAAATGCATTTACGAGCTACATTTTTGCCTATTATGCTAAAATCAAAAGTGTAGCGCACTGGTTAGAGGTGTCTCGCATTACATGGGTTCTATATCTCCAGGATCGCCGAATTAGCGCAAGGCTCATCGGGGGAGGATAAAAACTCTAACTTAATACATCGCTGCGCCCGTGCAAGAGGTTGTGTAGGCCAGATATGCACTTAGTCACCTCTAACGATCCTTCGTGAAGTCGAATTCAAGACACATCCTTCCAGGTTTCAACGTTGGACGCTTTATCCTTTTTCATTATGTTGAGATTTTTTAAAAATCTTTGCTCTTGTGCTTTTGTATCCCATGCACACCTCACTGAGTACCATAGTGAAATATTGTACTCTAGGTGTGCACTTCTAAAATGGAAACCACAGGAGCGTTAACTGAAGTTGTGAAGTAACTGTCGTACAGACAATTTAGTGATTAATGCTGTGTCAATAGATAGTTGGTCCTAGTTTGTTTTATGACTGGTTGTTAATTTAGTTCGAATGAAACGATAACGTGCTTTGATGTATCCACTCAGATTTATTCATTCTAGAAGGCACCATCCAATCTGCATTGTGGTTTTTAAGGAAGAGAGGATAATATGAGGACTTGTTTCCTTTTAAACGATTTCGATTTTGGTTGAATAGAAGAGAATTGCTTGAAACTTCTTTCAGCTTTCGCTGTTCTAGTTAGACGAGATTGAATATACAGTAAGTCATAATTGTTTCAACAAAGCCTTTTTTTAAAAATTCATTATGCTTATTTGTTTTGGCAAAAGATCGGTAGAACTAGCTGAGAGACAGGCGAAACGAAGGGCCCGCATGGTGTGGTGGTGAACGCGTTACTCCCCGGAAAGGACAATAGCGCGTTCCTTCCCCACCATAGGTACCTGCGGTCCAGAGTTTTGCAAATATCTCAGCTTCGTTGAAGTTATATTTCGCAATATACCCTGCCATCAAAAAGAGTAGGCAGTAAGTAAAAAGATTAAAATTCTCTCAGGTTAGTTATGTAGATGACTTTTCCTCACATTTCTTCCTGTAGTGCGCGTCCAGCGCTCTTTTTCCAACCGTTTCTCTGTCCCGCAGGTTATCGTCTTTTTGACCATTAGCAAGCTGGATGCTGGTTGATCTGAAGGGGATTCGTGCCTTACGACCAGGGCTGTTCGAGCATGGAAGCGATTGTTACGACTAGTTAACTGAGATTGATGACAGTGTAATAGTTCAGATCAGCTGCAGGGTTAAAATAGTTTCAACGTAATGGTGTTCTACCAATAAAGGCAGTACTAAAATTGATCACTGAACATAGCTCTTCATGATGGTGGGCAGGTTTATTAGACTTATCTTATTAGCGAGCAAATGCAATAACAACTTAGTTGATTTCACACTAATCGATGATAAATCTGTTGTGTACTAAATGAACAAGTAGGAAGCAGTTGCTGCTAAACGTAAACTACTCTTCTGGACGACTCATATGAGCGTCTTGCAACTTCCTCCTTTCCAATCTGTCATTAACTGTTCCTATAGCGCCACTGATTCAGGTGTTCTTGAGATACCTGTACCGCTAGATTACGAAGATGGGATTTCTTTTTTACGAGATAGTGACTGCTGGTACTTGCTTGAAGATTGCTGGGCCGATTATAATTCAGAATACATCGCAGGTTCAATAACATGGTTGAGGTCCGGCTAACACCTCACTAGAGTACCATAACACTCAAAAAAGTGGCGTATCAAGGTAAGTAAAAAGCCGGAGTTTTGCAGATATCTCAGCAATATTGTGGTTGTATTTCGCCTAATAACCTGCCATAAAAATTATAGAAGGTAGAAAATAAGAACTAAACATTAAGTAAAAAGTATCAAAAATAAAAAGCGTGGACCATCGACTAGGATCATCGGCTCTAATGAATACGAAGACCTCGAAACGTTAGCTGAAAATAAATATATTTATCAACGTCGTGTAAACTCATCAAAAAAAGTACACATTGGTTTTTTCTTTGCTATATTTTCTTCGTATTTACGTTATGTTCATTGCAGTCGAGCTTCTTTATTCACCGTAATAATGTGTTGTCACTAAATTCTTGTTTTAATTTCTGATGTTCCATTCGTGTTCAGTCATGTTATAGTAATGTCGACGAACTGCACTACTTGCACTTGTGCGTTATCTCTCTCTCTCTCTCTCTCTCCTCGATGGTAAATAGTTTTTATATCGCACAGTAAATGAACATGGAAGCATGTGAATGCACATACGTCGACGCCATTTCCTGCTCTTGAAGAGAGGAACTACCGAATCATCTCTTGGAACCGGTCCTGTAGCTAATGCTTTTACTATGTTGATTCGACAGTAAAAAATTGCTTAATATCTTTTTTTTTCAAATAATAAAACGGAAAGTGCCCACGTAAACTCTGTTCAACTTCAAATGTAGGTTGGTACTGTACAACAAAGGCACTTGAAACGTAACAATGATTGCGTCCCTCACTCCTATGATTGTTAGTCCGTTGAGGACATAACTAAGCAGAGCCTAACCATTTGTGGGTAGGAGGTTTTTTTTCAGTCGGTGTACTATTCCGACTTCGTAACTTTTGACCTGCATATTCTCTATACTTCTAAGATCCATGTATGAGAGGAAAGCTTTGCCGTATAGTTCCATGTCGAGAACAAGGTTGGAAGTTCGTAACCTTCTGGACACACTAGTACTTCGATTCGGAACCAGTTCTTTTCTAGTTGGAACCAACCACTTACACACGCTTACAAACTCTGTTTAATCGAGTTTTCGAAAAGAATTTGTCTTAAGAAGTAGTGGATCTTGTGTCGAGCATAACCCAAGATTCGTTTTCAAAATCGTTTATTCTTGACCTATGTCTTAGAGGCTTCTGTTTCTGGACCGTTAAAAGTCTTTCTGTAAATATTGTTTACCGCCTGGTAACCAACGGTGTCGAAGGGATTGAACTTGAGATTTTAAGGCTTCCCTAGGGGTTGGAAAATCGGTGATGTCCCATTGCAGCCCGTTTCGCTAGTCTTTTTGTACCTTCAACTAAGCAGTTATGGTCAGATATTTGGTTTACATCTTTAAAGTTTTATTTATATTTAGCAATATTATGATAGGGCGCGTGTGGTTGCAGGTTGCGGTCTTTGGTATACATAGTGGATCGACCATACACCGTAGGCTAAACCAAGCCCCTCTATACCTCCGAGGTCTCAGATTGTTCCCCCCACTTTATCCATTGTTCCTCGTATTTATCAGGTCTAAGCAGTATCGTTATGGCAATTCATTTTTATTTTCTACAATTGTATTCAGAATTAATCGGGCACGATCGGATCCAGGAATTCACGAGGTGCATGTGGTTCAAGGCAATAGCGACCCGGCGATTTTACAACATCAGTTCCAGGTTGGAATTCATTTCATTTCTATAGCAATCGTTCGGTTGATTTGTTTCATTGAGCAACAAATAGTACATTTTCTTGAGCTTGTACATTTATGTTGTGATATGGTGCAAAAAGCCATTGTTCTTTCTTACTGAGTGATTACCCCAGCCAGTTACTTGTGCAGCTACGTGGTGCGTCCGCGGGTGGTGAATAGATAGGTGATGAAACCGGAACGAAAGGCGACCTAATGTTTCCCTGAGACGCAGACGTATTTGGAGGATGCATTGCTAATTTCGGTTGCGCCGATTTGACATAAACCACAGTTTTTATGTGGGCATACTCACGAGTGCGTGTGTAGGTCTGCCGGCGTGATCAAGATAAAGAACGTTAATTCGGTAACCTCGAAAAACAACCGGACAGCTTTTAGTAGCATGAGTGCTGAGGAGCTGCTAGTGTCACTTTGTCATTGCCATTCTAGATTTAAAGTTATAGTTGTGTTGTTATAGTTTATATTCACGACGTGCTTAAGCAAGCGTGAGAATTTCCAGTTGAGGATTTGGCGATGGAAAGTACAAAAAATCGCTTGTATCACCTGTTGACTCGTGCGGGCGCCAGTAAATCTTCCATTTTTTCCTTGTTGCGTGCAAGAGTAGCTCAGTGGGTTCTGCTCGCTCTAGAGACTCGTTGAGCATCATATTCTTCCTCTAGGCTTTTCGTGAAGAACGCTGACCATCGAATCGCCGGTCTTGTGTTTCCACTGGTATTAATCAAACTATTTTTCACTTTTTGCGTAAAGGCTCATGTGTCGAACACGGATTCAATTGAAAAAGTGGTGGCTCCTACACGTTATGTAAAGATCATTCATCAACTGCACAACAATCTCACAACCATGATTTCACCGTTCTACAGCGACATTAATATTGAAGTAAGCAATGCGGTTCGGCAACGCGATAACATTTCTGCAAAATTATTTACAACATCCTCCGGTATTTTTCCCTCAAGTATGTCATGCGAAAGCTGGAGCGGGGAGTATCATGAATTAGCCAAGTCGAACGAATTTGCCGAGCCAGCTGATTTCGATAACTCTTGTATTAATATATGTTCGATTGGATTTCACTTGACACTTGAACGGCCCGTCCTCACTGGTTACGCGGGCCCCAGCATAATCACTATTTTTCTGAGATTTGCTGGTTAAGCCATTGTGGTTCCCTAGAGTCGCGAGGTCAGCCTGGCCAAAGTCTGCCCCAAATCTTCACCACCACAGGCAGTCGCAGCCTTGTGGATCAGAGGGACATTTGCCACCATGCGACTTTGATACCAATATGGTGGCGGATCCTGGTATTGGTTTACTCTTAGCTAGGCTTCGTGATGGAAAGGCCGAACTCCTTCTCAGTTTGGAAGACGCTGCCGGGGGGACGAATCCCCCCGCTGTACATTGCAGTCCGACACCCAGGAACACCTCCCAGCCACGATGAGGCGGTAAACCGTTAGGGAGGATTGAATTTCATAATAATGAAATTCTTGGGAAATGGACTTGCTTCTATCTGATTCCCACTCATGCTTAGTAGAGCGGATTTCTTCGAATGCTACAGCTATGGGTTGTGAAATCAACGTGATAAATGGCTTAGCTTCAGTGCTGAGCAGAAGGAAGCAAGTGGTTTGAGGAAGACAATCGGAAGTATAGTGAAAAGAACGAAGAGCAATGTTTCCTTGTGGTATTTGTGCTCCACCAATAAATTTACGAGCACCACTGCACTAACCAAGTAATATGTCATAGTTCACATTTGTTAGCAATCCCTGTCGTGAATATTACAGAGTAACTTAGTGCGCTGTTGTGGCATCTGTCGATCGGTATCCAGCTGTATAGCGTAGTCGGATACATTTACTAAATCTTTTTAAGCACAAGTTCTGTAATTTTTAGCAGATCAATTTTAGGCTGGACCTAGTGGATTGAATCAAATGATACCTTTTGGTCCACCAGGCTCGATTCCAATTAACATGGTTTCTTCGCAGCCAGGTGTGTTCACGCTATTTTTTGTTGTTGTTGCAGATTTGCAAACTATTTAGTTACGGTCTCTATGCGATTCATTTTATTCATTCGAGCTAGTATTCTGTCAGTGTGACTGTTTATTGAGATATTAGCCTTTTCATGTGATTTTTGTGTCAATTTCAGGCATGGTACTACCAGTGCAAACTATGGTTGGTGCATCGCTGCAATCAAGCCATCCATCTGATGTGCAAGGTGTAAGTATGCAGTCACCATTACAATCGCCGCTCGGTTATCATATGCAAAATTATGGGTAAGTTGTTGTCTGCAATGGCTCGAAACCGTTGTCGCATTATAACATTGTGATCTGAAAGATATTCCGTGCGAGAATAAGGCATGGAAAGTTTTACAGAGCACTTTACTGTAATTGTTGAGGAAGTATGTAACACAATATGGTAGAAGTATTGGTGTCTAGATAGACGCACAGCATCATTGTTGAAAATTTGCTAAAATATGAGGCGAAATTGTAGTTTCCCCGAACGGTAGTCCTATGCAGTCACCGATGGGCTCTCCAATAAGCTCGTCTATGATGTTAGAGGAGAGGACGACGCCTGTCATGGAGCTGAGTCCTCCGAGTGCAAGTGATCCGTGCAGTGAGGTTGGTTTCCATACAATTATGTTTAGAAAAGTTACGATCTAAAGATGGAAAATCAAACATCTTGAAATTTTAGCTAAGAGAACATTTCTGTGAAGAGTTCCTTCCGACATGGAAAAAAACTTTATTTAAAGGGCATGGAACTGCTCGTAATGATGAGCTGGAACTGTAGCACTTCTACACACCAATTTAAAAGGAATCTTGCCTAATTAGAAGTCAGATTGAAATTGTACTAAGGGACGGAAATTTTCCCTCTATTTGGTCACTTACCAGTTTTGTAAAAAAAATTTTTCTCTGCCGAAGTCCTGAGAAACCAAAGGCGTTCGCTAATCTCTGCAAACGTCAGGGAACTCTGCCTCCTCGTTAACAGGATTCTTCCACTGCAGCGACAATTGAGAACCTTTTTTTTTCGGAACTGGAATGTCAAACTCTATTTCAGCTTGGGTGACTCTTGTACGGTCTCTTACTCCGCATCATTCTGGACAGTATCGCTTATGGTTAATTACAGCGCCACTTTTTTAACCCTACTACCCAATCTATCTGCCTTATTTTCTGTATCGTGTTTCAACGAAAGGAACGGGATTTTTGTGAGCTAGTTGATTTTGTCGTTATTCCTCCACCTGGTAATCATTCGCTAATCACTCATCTGTATAACCTGTAATGCTAACCGTTTAAATCGTCACATTACTTACTTGGGCACCAATTGAGTCTTTGTTCGCTTTCTTCGTGGATCGTAGCTGGCTGCTGTTTATTTGAAACAAGAGAATCACTGTTTTCTTGAAGCTGTTTATTTTTTCTACCGATGAATACATTCTCATAATTCGCCAGTTTTTACATGTTTCCATTTTCGAGATCTCTTGATGTGGACATAACAAGTACAAATCTGGTTGGTGATCCCGGGCTGCTTTACATGTACTTTCCTCTTGGTTACCGGCTTTTCGCCGAATCAACATGGCGCCAACTCACTTCGTACACGCATGAACATCTATGCGCGTGTTCATCATGGATATGAGTGGTTGTATATCGAGTTACACTTTGGTGGAGTTTGGACAGGGACGCATAGTTCTAATTCATCCGTAGTTTTGAGCAGCTACACAGTCACTTTTGCTTAATATTCAACTTTATAACCGGAAAATCTAGGATTACGACATTGTTTCCTTCTGTTTAGCTTGTTTTAGGTACGTCGTATGAACGAGTTCCACTGCGCCTTGGAAGTTACTCAATTTTTTTCCTTTTTGCAAATCATATATAATCGTTTTATAAGGAGTAATCATTTTGTCACAGTCATAGTATTCAACCAACAGAAGTGAGTCGCTGGGTTCAAGCTTATTGTGTTCGTTTCTAGACCGCTAGCCTTCCCAACTTACAACATCAAGCCATTCCTCATCAGCAGCCGCCAGCATTCTATCACCAAACTGTCGGTCAACGTCACAGTACCAGCGGCGCCCTGATAGCGACACCATGCCTTTCACCAATAGCGGTCCGATCACCAGAGAGCCAATCGGCGCCAACATCACCGGCGAACAACGTTGATCCGTCGCAACACTTACAGTGGAATGAGACCAGGTAAGGAATGACAGGAAGACAAAAGCAAGAGCCTCAGTGATGTGGTGGGTAACATGTGAGACCCCTGAGGGTTTGGTTGCGGGTTCGACACTGATCTGCAGTTCAGAGTTTTACAAATGCCTCAGCATCATTTTGATTGTATTTCACGTGATCCCATGCCATGAAAAAAAGTGGGCAGTAAGTAGAAAGTTGGACATTAAGGAATGAGTTGTTTGAGCAGAACCGTCAGTCACTTTAAAAAAGAGTCCAATCAAACCATTTCAAAACACGTTCTATGTGGTATCCCGTACATGACAGTTTTTTTCCATGTTAAACTTGTTCCTGTTCTTTCTATTTGTGATGCACTTTTACATCAGGAGCATAATTCTATGCGAATCTTTCGAACGACGTCTACAACTGTTGTAACATTTTAGTAATTTAAACGACGATACATTTTAAACGTTTCTGATTAAATCACCCACCACGGGTGCTATTTATGCTTGTTTTTTGTTTTACATCCCAAGACAAATGTTGGTGTTTTCACATATCCATGGGAATACCTAGGGACTAAATATTCTCAATCGTTAACTTTTTTGTTAAGTGCCTATTTCTTTCACTGCCTAGATCATTCTCGTTGACGGATGATCGATGTTAACACCGTTAGGATAAAAAACTGGCTAAGAGAAAGGCAAAGCCATGGTCTCAGTGGTAATATGTGAGTCCCCAGAAAAAGTAATCGCGGGTTCCAATCTGCTCTGAGGTCCAAGTTTTGTAAATATATCAGCATCATTGTGGTTAGATATTCTCGGATATTGTTATAGTGCTCATAAGTGTGAAGTCTTACTTCGCCTTTTTTTTCATGGTAAAGCCTATGTTCTTCTAATCATCCCTCCGTTTTCTTTTCTGAATCCAGTCTCTGTGCATCATTTTCACCATTTCAGGACTTTCTCTAATTCACCAGAATCGTTAGATATTCCTCGCTTGGTACTGACAAATCCTGAGGGCGCAGATAGACCACACCTAGAATGTTTTAACGATTTACAACATCTAACATTGGACTCGAATGATCTGCAGATGATGTGTAATGGTGCAACCAACGGGCATCCCATTAATCAGGTAGGTGTTCAGGTTTCTCATAATTTGTGGATTAAAGTGGAAAATTTTAAGTTCCGTAGAAATTGCTCTTTTGCACTCTTTTGTGTTCTGATCGATGCTGTGTTCAGTAGTATCGATTACGTGGTAAACAACTTGGTGCACTATAGAAACACGACGAGCATAAACAAGCATTGCCTCAGGGACGGTGTGTAACGGGGGATAGGAACGTTTCAAAAAATATTCGTAGATAGCCATAGGCCTCTTGTCGTGGATTTCCCCAGTCTTCTGCCTTCAAACATATAAAGATGTTGACAAATGTTATGGAACTTGAGCATTAGGTGTCCTGTAATCTCATGGATAATCAAGTTTTGAGGCGATTGGACATTGCCACTTCGCACCTTACACGGATCTCTAGCAGCGTTGATAAAGTGGCAAATAATAACACATGACGAAAAATTCCTAACAATATAGAACAGTCTGGTAAGTGGTTTTCAGCTACTAGGTTTTAAAACATTCCAGAGGAACAAGAACTTCATTGTATTAGAACTGTGCTTGATGTCTGACAGTCACAATCAGAATGAATCCATGTTTGCTTTATGTTGCCTTTTAGCCATATGGTATAAGTGCGCACAAAATTTAACGAAATACGGTCAGCATTCATTAATCTAAAAGTCCTTCCTGTCATATCTATTCTATGTCACTATCACATTACTACGCGCTTACGTGTTTCGGATCGCCATTCAGAACAGAGACAAGGTTGAGTGCTAAGCTCGATTTTATCGACTTTGCTTTCGACATCTGGTCTAAACTCTTATTTTTGAACACTTGGATCGCTTTCTTGTGCATGAATTATCCAGTGATCAATGAGGACTGAAAAATTCCCAATAACGATGACCGTCTGAAGATGTCATTTAAACCAGATCGGTTCAAGATTTGTCCGTGATTTACACGATAAGTAGGCAGCTTAAGATTGTATTGTATGTCAAATTGAATAAATAAGAAAAAATCATTTGTTCGTGATGGTGTAACATTTCAACCTCGCTCAACTGTAAGTGTCAAGAACAGAAGGATCAGAACTGACATTCGCCTTAAATGCTTTTTTTTTTGTTCTTTTTTTCCACGTTCATTGACAATACTTGTTGAGTAAAACATTTAAACTGCTTGTCATCTTTAGGATGGAGTTTTTGTACATTTTCATGTTTTGTTAATCTATTTTAGGATTGCTGCACAAGGAACGAGTGCACAGGTAATACACAATGATCATTAATCATTTCCGTTGAACCAGCTATGGTTCAGAGTTTCTCTGAACTTCATTTTTCATTCGAATATTCTTCGACAAGTGGTTTTATTTCGAGTTGTTTTTATATTTCGATTAATATATTGTTTATCCTGTGTGACTTAATATCGTTTGGTGATTGTTCAATCATTCGTCTTAGTGTTATCGCCAAAAACTGTGACATCCAATCGTTTGCCTCAGAGTTCTATACACATTTTTTGTTTCATTTTTTTTTCGTGGGTTTTGTTTCTCTGTTCCTTTATCTGGGTTATGCTTGCTCCATTTGAAATGTGCTGTAGAGACCGATATTATTCGGTCTAGTGTTAGCGAAATCAAAAAGATCATAGTTTTTATTATGACGACAAATTGCTAGATTAATTGAAAAGTAGACTCTCGAAAGAACGTACGGTAATTGAAATAAACTTTACAAAAGCGAATTTGAGTATCATTGCTTCCTTTCTGGTTGTCCGCTTCTTACTAAAGCTCCACACAAAGCATACATGGAATTTCGTTCGTAATTCCTTTAGTGGTACATGTGGCTGTGATTTTCTTCCATATTTTAGTGTTTTAACTGGGAAACGTTCTCATGTTGCTATAGAGGAACGAAAAAGATTGTTGATATGTCAAAATCCTAAGCTCTGCTATCGAAAACGGTAACGATAGACGAGCATGCACGTAAGATGTTCTTAGGTAGTCTTCATGTGAGTGTTGGCTAGTCCATTCATTGCTTTTAAAGAATTTCAAGCGCGTACTCGGCTCCCTTTGGCGTATTTTTACTTTTTTTCTGGTTTGTTATTGTATTTATGTATCACTAAAGTTCTTGTAATCATTTATATATTGTTGTAATCTTCTCTATTTTACTCATTTGATGTAATTGCAGAGAACGATATCTCTTTATCACAGTAGGATACTCGTCTAACAGTAATAATTCATACTGTATGTTCAATAGACTGGAAAATTGTTTAACTTAAACATTTTAGGGATAACACTGCATTATCCTGTGCTATATGTCACTGCTTAAATATATTAATGTTATGGTTTTTTCAGTGATAAATAATGGAAACTGTATAGTTTGTGGACTCCAAATGTCGAACATCGAACAAAATCTAAAGAGCTGCGTGGATTTCTAACACAGTGGGGTCATGTGAAGACCTCAAAAGGCGCGCGCGTATCGCAGTGCTTAGAGGTGCCCTCCATTAAACACGTGGTCCCTGGTTCGTTCACGCGTGCAGGGTCCACCAAGCCTTCCATTCCACCAGGGTCGACAATTTGATACCAGACTTGTCTGAGAGGATAATAGCACTGACTTCCTTCATAGGTACACTACCAGAAGTCATTTTATAGGGTAGACATGCAATTAATCACCACTGATGATGCTTCCTGGAGTCGAATACATGGTGCAGCTCTCAGGAATTGATCATCTCGGAAAGGTCTGTCCTTCATATTTTACGTAGTCCCCAATTGTCTCTTACCGCTAATCTCCACTATTGCTACTGACTATTGCTGAAAGGTAAACCTCATCGTGATATTAGTTGGTAGTTGGTAAACTAGTATCGCGTAATATATCGAGGTTGCATTAATCTTTGGAATTGAAGAAGGCTATTCGCAACATCGGAATCCAAAACTCTTCTTCGTAGGTAGACCTCCACTTAGTTAACTCTGATTGGCGTTCTTTTTTCTCTTATTCGTCTTTTTAGTACTTGGTACTTCGTACTTGGATGGCACGTTCTCACTTGTGCGGGCCTCAGCATAATCTCCAATTCTTCAGTTTTGCTGGTTTAGCCATTGTGGTTCCCCGGAGTCGGTCAGCCATGTCAGTCTAACCCAAATCGTCACCACCACAGGTAGTAGCCCCCTCGTGGATCAAAAGGGAATTTACCACAAGGTTTACTGTTAGCTGAACATCCTGGTGGCCTGCTCCTCTGCTTGGAAGACCCTGCCGAGGGATGGATCTTCGCAGTGTACATCGCAGACCGACACCCAGAAATACCTAGCAACGATGAGGCGGTAAGCCGTTGGGAGACGTCTTCTTAGTAAATACTGGCAACAGCGTAGGAAAAGCTATTTTCGAGCTACTAAGATGTCAGTGCCTTACAGCTGTCATTCGTAGAGGTGGTCGAATTCCTTTGTGAGTTTGGATGTTGGTTAGGGAAAGTGTTCTCCGCTTTTTCTCACAGACATGTTCATAGCTGATTGAACGTCATCTATGCTACATTCCAGAGATAAACAGCTTATACTACGAGAATGTCCGTAGCGCTTCACAAGCAACTTGCCGGACTTTATATATCAGGACACAAGATTGCAACGTAGCTTCTAGGATTCTTGAAGAAATGCAGGTAATTCTGCGATTAGTCTGTGCCCATGTTGACGATGATGTAATGGGTTGAATCTTAAGACAATTATTTATGAAGATATTTAAACATTCGGGAGCTGTGCAACTCAGTACAGTAGGATGCCATTTCTCTAGCTACCTAGCGTTGCTCTATCTAGTAATTTGTCATCGCAAACGCCCAGTAGTTAAGATCTAGCATAAGATCCAATGCGTGCGTTCGTGTATTTAATTTGGTCATGAATGTCTCAGATTTTCCATCGTCAGTCGGTCAGATAATGTTTGCCTTGATTACATTTCATATCTCTGTTATCATCAAATTCAACCGAGGCTTTAGACTTGACATCATATTTGCAAAAAATCTTCTCAACTTCACTCTAGAACGTCATAAATGCAGGATAATGGAAAAAAGCGACTTTTATCAAGAACTGTGCCGCTACTATTTTCCCGAGGAGGTTGTACTGATCTTCAGTGCAAACGAATACTTATGGTATTCAAATGTGCGTACTGGACGATTATTTGAGCTAATGTGTACTAAAATCAATGTTGAGTGGATCTATGACTAAAACTTGGCTCATAAATCTCATTGAATGTCCCATTTTTGAACACTGCAATCTATGTTCTAGCGACTTTCATAGAAAGATGAAGTGTTCGGTGTTGATCAATCTCTGAGGAGTGCAGCGTGCATAGGACCCCATTCGTAGCATTATAGAGGTGATTGAATGCATATCTGACCAATACAACGATTACGCAGGCCTACCGATGCATCCAGTCAGTACTTCTAAATACTGGCTCATTCAACCTTAGGATGTTGTAATCAATGTGTTTCTTTATTGATTAGGTAGGAAAAGATTGGTACAAACTTTATTTACCTAGAGTTTGAGTTCCTTAGGTTTTTTTTCTAAAGTCAGAAGTTTCTAGCTGAATAAGGTGTTTTTGTCAACCACGGGTTAGCTTACCAATGCTTCATTACATCTTCTAAAACATGACCTGTCCTCGCACCTGGTGTGCCGTTTTTTAGGGCTTCTTGCTTTCCATTCGTTTTCTCGATTCTATCGTACACGGATATCTTCGGGTTTTTGCGTTTAGCTTCGGTTTCTGCTTGAGGGTTCTTAATCTTCGTTATGAATGTCGTTGGTCGAGTCGATTACCTCTAGAGTCAGTAATAGCCGTGCAAGAGTACTGAAGTTTGGCATTGAAGAAAAACAGTGAATTATCGACTAGTGCCGGGGTTAATAGATAGTTGGTCCTGGAAATGGGGAGATAGTTCGGAAACATTTTTAAGAAATAAGTTTCGCCTAACGTTTGGAATAACCCAACGAGACACCCATGAGTTTGCCCTACCCTCTGAAACTGTCTGTTCGTACATCATAGTGCACCCTCCCGAAAAGTAGAACGCCAATTATGAAGGGCATAATGCTGTTCGATTCTTACTTATAGTTGAGGAGCTCGTTCAGCAATTCTGGTGCGAAAAAGTCGAGTGGAGACTTTGCCAACTGATGCTTAAAGATGCATTTGATGACTAAGTACATACCTATCTTCCTTTCTGCACTGGTAAGATTCATCTCAAGAAGAGGATTTATTGTTATAACGACGTTAGTGAATGAGTACGTGTAGCCGAAGAGAAAGTGCAGAACTACGGCGAGGGTAATTTAGCGTGAGCGCTCATCGTGACAGCTGAATATATAGTAATTTTTCCGTCCTTCACCCATATTCCTTGCTCATATAGCGTGTTAAATCTGAAACTACCCAGTAGAGGAAAATATGAGATGAAGGGAAAAGGATGCTTCATGACGAAATGTTCAACTCTTAGCATATGTACGTTGTCAATAAACAATTAATTAACGCTATATTTCTATTAGTTCGCTAGTTCGTTAGTTGCTCACTAAAAATATAGGCATTCCAGCCAGTCTTGGGCATGGAATTGTTACTAGCACGAAGTAGAATGCCCAATTTTGTACGAGTTTGCCAGTCAGGATTTTTTTGATGTTGCCACAGTGCACAATCTCAAGCTTGGGCTTTAAGCGTTTATAAGATTAGTAACATTTAAATGATGAAAGGATGACAGGATGAAAAAAAAGGATGAAAGGCTGAGTGGATGAAAGCATGAAAAAAGGTGAAAGGATGAAAGGGTAAAACGTTGTTTCGGCGATTTTCCGACTTGCGCACGGAATACTTGTCTGCACTCGGGGAAATTCGTCCGTACTGCAGTGACTGTGCGCGAGTACTGATAGCTGGCTGGAAATAGCGTCAGCACGCTGAAAATCGCGTTTTGCTCGGATATCATATTAATACAAGTCCAGGCACGATGAATTTAGTACAATACATACGCCCACGTATACAAAAACACCCGATCAGAGGATAGTCTCAACAGATCGCAGTATAAAAACACTGCTCTACTGGACACAACACCTTGACCAGCATACAAGTCGTGAACATGTTATTTTGCACTCCGACATGAAAATGAAAATGAAATAGCGCGACCTTGTGGCCACGTGCGACTTCTCCTCCCACCTAAGGCTCAGGCGAGAGCCTCGTGCCACCGTTTGCAGCGTTTTCCCGTTGTTTCGGCGATTTTCCGACTTGCGCTCGGAATACTCGTCTGCGCTCGGGAAACTCGTCTGCACGCACTGCAGTAACTGTGCGCAAGTACTGATAGCCGGCTGGAAATAGTAGCGTCGGCGCGCTGAAAATCGCGTTCTCTTGATATAATACGCTGAAAATCGCCTTCTCTGCGGATATAATACGCTGAAAATCGCCTTCTCTGCGGATATAAATAAAGTCCAGGCACGATGAATTTAGTACAATATATACGACCACGTATACAAAACACCCGATCAGAGGATAGTCTCAACAGATCGCAGTATACAAACACTGCTCTACTGGATACAACACCTTGACCAGCATACATGTCGTAAACATGTGATTTTGCGCCCCGACATTGAACCAGAGTGTTCTGGCTTTGGCAACCAGCAGGGATTATCCATACCGGCAAAGCCATATACTAGGGCATAAACTCTCATGTCATATGTCATGAGATATGGTTGCCTCCCGACACCGAGAAACAAAGTTATCGTCACCTTGACTAGGTGGGATTCTGACTTAGAGGCGTTCAGTCATAATCCCCCAGATGTTAGCTTCGAACCATTGACCGATCGGTCAAGTCCATGAACCAAATGTCTGAACCTGCTGTTCCTCTCGTACTAAGCAGGATTACTATCGCAACAATATGTCAACAGTAGGGTAAAACTAACCTGTCTCACGACGGTCTAAACCCAGCTCACGTTCCCTATTAGTGGGTGAACAATCCAACGCTTGGCGAATTCTGCTTCGCAATGATAGGAAGAGCCGACATCGAAGGATCAAAAAGCAACGTCGCTATGGACGCTTGGCTGCCACAAGCCAGTTATCCCTGTGGTAACTTTTCTGACACCTCTTACCAGAAACTCTCTGGATTAAAAGGATCGATAGGCCACGCTTTCGCGGTCTATACTCGTACTGAAAGTCAAGATCAAGCGAGCTTTTGCCCTTTTTGCTCTACGAGAGGTTTCCGTCCTCTCTGAGCTAGCCTTAGGACACCTGCGTTACAGTTTGACAGATGTACCGCCCCAGTCAAACTCCCCGCCTGACAATGTCTTCGGCGAGAGTCGTAATGCCACCATGTGACTTTACTTAACACAAATAAATAAAGAGTCGTGAAACTCAATTCTCTTTTCACCGAATAAGTAAAGAATCGATGAAAGTGGTGGTATTTCATTGACGATCATGCGCGAACACGATCTCCCACCTATGCTACACCTCTCATGATTCTTCACAATGTCAAACTAGAGTCAAGCTCAACAGGGTCTTCTTTCCCCCGCTATTTTTTGCCAAGCCCGTTCCCTTGGCTGTGGTTTCGCTAGATAGTAGTTAGGGACAGTGGGAATCTCGTTAATCCATTCATGCGCGTCAGTAGTTAGCTGACGAGGCATTTGGCTACCTTAAGAGAGTCATAGTTACTCCCGCCGTTTACCCGCGCTTACTCGAATTACTACGATTTAACATTCAGAGCACTGGGCAGAAATCAGAGACAGTAAACGTCCGCAAGGACCATCTGTCTCCTCTGTTTTAATTAGACAGTCGGATTCCCCCGAGTCCGTACCAGTTCCAGTTCGACCGTTTTGATGGTCGATCAGGATACTAAGCCCGAAGGCAAAGCACACACCTGTAAACGTCCACAAGGTGGTCATATCACTAGTCCAGCGTCAGCGCGCTTCACACGCACATCTGCCGGCCACGGACGAAAACCGCACATGCATCAATTAACAGGCCAACCGACCCGGTCACTGGAGCCAATCCTTTTCCCGAAGTTACGGATCTAATTTGCCGACTTCCCTTACCTACATTATTCTATCGACTAGAGGCTGTTCACCTTGGAGACCTGATGCGGATATCGGTACGATGTAGCACAGATTAATAGCCTTCCTTGATTTTTCAAGGATCGTCCAGAGAACACGAGACATCACAGAAACCGCGATGCTTTACGGAAACAACGTCCCTATCTACGGCTGAACCGATTCCAGGGAGTCCGTTCCTTAACTAGAGAAGAGAACTCTAGCTCGATCTCTGAGCGACGTAATCAAGTTCGAATGCGTTACCGCGCAAGCGACTCATACGAATCACAATCTCTGTGTCTACGTTAGGGAATATTAACCCTATTCCCTTTTTGATATCCGAGAGAAAAGTGAACTTTTCCCTCTCAATGATACATAGCATAAGCCAGTATCTTAGGATCGACTGACCCACATTCAACTACTGTTCACGTGGAACCCTTCTCCACTTCAGTCTTCAAGGATCGAACTTAAATATTTGCTACTACCACCGAGATCTGCACTGACGGAAGCTCCAGCTAGGCCTACGCCTAACGCCTTCAACGCAACCGCCACGACCCTCCTACTCGTTGCGGCCAGGCGTATGTATATAATGTTGTAAACAACACATACACACATGCCAGCAACGGTTGGGTATAGGTCTTTCGCTCAAGCGCCATCCATTTTCAGGGCTAGTTGATTCGGCAGGTGAGTTGTTACACACTCCTTAGCGGATACCGACTTCCATGGCCACCGTCCTGCTGTCTATATCAACCAACGCCTTTTATGGGATCTAATGAGCGAAAAGTTTGGCACCTTAACCCAACGTTTGGTTCATCCCACAGCGCCAGTTCTGCTTACCAAAAATGGCCCACTTAGAGTTCACGTTCGTGTCAACAGTTCACAATGTAATATATATAAAGAAACCGAGACAACATACCCATTGAAAGTTTGAGAATAGGTTGAGGTCGTTTCGACCCCAATTCCTCTAATCATTCGCTTTACCGGATATAACCGCAACGAACTCCAGCTATCCTGGGGGAAACTTCGGAGGGAACCAGCTACTAGATGGTTCGATTAGTCTTTCGCCCCTATACCTAAGTCTATCGATCGATTTGCACGTCAGAACCGATACGGACTTCCATCAGAGTTTCCTCTGACTTCGTCCTGCTCAGGCATAGTTCACCATCTTTCGGGTCGCAACCTGTACGCTCTACCGCTGCCCATCTGCACGCAGACAAGACAGGGCCATGGTGTGACGTTTCGCCAAATATATGTATACGAACGTTTCCCATGTCAGCCGGTTAACCGTGCCTTCACTTTCATTTCGCCTTAAGGTTTTTCACCTATTCACTTGCGTACAAATTACACTCCTCGGTCCGTGTTTCAAGACGGGTCGGAGAGGTGGTTGACTTCTATGCTGACATAACAATTATTTAAAAATAATTATCATTAATCAATATCAGCTAACAACAAACCTTACCACATAACACAAGACACCATTCTATAGAATAGAATGGGCAACATGTCAACACGGGTTCAGATCGTGTAACCGATACTGTCAGCACAGTCATTGATGGTATACATATTACTTGATCACATTCATATACATATATATATATATATATGAATACGATTCTTGCAATACTTATCCACCAGACTACGTCAATTCTCTCCGGTTCCACTTCAACGATTTCACGTTCTCTTGAACTCTCTCTTCAAAGTTCTTTGCAACTTTCCTTCACAGTACTTGTTTGCTATCGAATTCGCGTTCGTATTTAGCCTTAGATGAAGTTTATCACCCACTTAAGGCTGCACTTTCAAGCAACCCGACTCTACGGTATAATCATACGGTATGTTCAACTGTCCGCACAGGTCTCGCACCCTCTCCGGAATATGGTCCCTATCAAAGGAACTTTGGACATGCTAAACAAACCGACAACCATACCTATACGCTACATTTCTTCACGATATAAAATCGAAAGATTCAGCGTTGGGCTTTTCCCAGTTCACTCGCCGTTACTTTGGGAATCCTTGTTAGTTTCTTTTCCTCCGCTAAATGATATGCTTAAGTTCGGCGGGTAATCACGTCTGAGTTCAGGTTGTATTATTTGAGAATTAAATGCAATACATGAAAACTATGTGCTATTGGCAATATGTCTAGCAATATTTCTTGTCATTACCATATGAAATACATTTCATCCATTCATCCATCGATCGATAATATTACTTCTTATTTCACGATTCTCAACGACACTCATTGAAAATCAGCAACATCGATGACGGTAGCAATGACATTACTAGCATACAAGCACATGATCACATATTACGTTTTGTGTAATAATATATATATATATAATTATTACATGTAGCTATTATCTTATTCTTCACTAAAACGGGAACAGTAGCATATCGACGACGACGACGACGACAACCACTGTTACCGTTTGACAAATAGTCCAAACATGAACACACGCACGTAAAAGACCACGCAAAACGCCGTTCGACAAGCAATGTTGTCCAGCATTCTTTCATCATGCGTAAAGAATACGTGCTGTCATATGCACATGTATGCGACAATAGTTCCAATTTTTTAACAACCCTGAACCAGATGTGCCGAAGGGGAAACCCAACGACGCTATGCGTTCAAAATTTCACCACTCTAAGCGTCTGCAATTCGTGGTAAATAACACAGCTAGCTGCGTTTTTCATCGATACGCGAATCGACCGATCCATCGCTGAAGCTAGTATATCAATTTCCATACACACATACACATATATACATATGAATACGTGTATATTGTCACTTTTTCACATTCTCACATATAGGAATTCTGTTTTTGCTATGTTGGCGCCCATTCACATATATTATGCTTGGGTCATTAAGATTCCCTGTTGTTAATCAGGTGGCACATGGTCATAGATACGCGACACTATGCGCCATCCATAGAAGACAGCGAATAGAACACGCCATATATTACTCATATCTATGCCATGCATAATCACCAACATAACCACTATCAACCATATTCAGTAGTCATTGTCATTGTCTCTCACTACGATGTTAACGGCAAAAAATCGACACCAACATCGGTAATGAAACAGACATCAACATCCACAACAACTATAGCAATTCAAGGTGGCATTCATGCAATGCTCATTAAGTCTTCATACATTCACGAAACAAATCGCATCATTAACTTATACATAAGCGACAGTTTGTGTGTATGCTTTCGCTCGTATAAACAATCATAACCGTCACTCTAGAACGACTCATGCTTATACGTAGACACCTTGTTTGTTGAGCTCTAACGGTATTACGATACTACCAACTTTGGCGACATAGCCGCCAACATTATACATATATACGTACGTATGTACGTACGTACATACATACATACATACACACATACATACATGGTGACGCATGTTGGTTTCTCGTTGATCATTCCTCCATTAACCATCCACGCATCACATCACCTCTATAACGATGATGACGATGAGTTTGTTTTGTGGTGGTTTTAGCGATGATCCATCTGCAGGTTCACCTACAGATACCTTGTTACGACTTTTACCCGGTTCAAGCCATTGCGATTGAACTGTTTCCCGCCATATCGCGACCTGAAGGCCTCAATACAGTAGTCCGCAGTCCTCTCGAGACAGCTCAGTCCCGGACAGCGACGGGCGGTGTGTACAAATGGCAGGGACGTAATCAGCGTGAGCTGATGACTCACACTTACTAGGAATTCCTCGTTCAAGGGAAATAATTACAATTCCCTATCCCGGTCACGGAAGAGTTTCAACGGTTTACCAATACCTTTCGGCAATGGATAGGCCAGCTGATTCTTCCATTGTAGCGCGCGTGCAGCCCCGGACATCTAAGGGCATCACAGACCTGTTATCGCTCAATCTCGTGCGGCTAAGCACCGCTTATCCCTCTAAGAAGTAGACTAGACACAATAATCTAGTCACTATTTAGCAGGCTAGAGTCTCGCTCGTTATCGGAATAAACCAGACAAATCGCTCCACCAACTAAGAACGGCCATGCACCACCAACCACCAAATCGAGAAAGAGCTTTCAATCTGTCAATCCTTACGGTGTCCGGGCCGGGTGAGTTTTCCCGTGTTGAGTCAAATTAAGCCGCAGGCTCCACTCCTGGTGGTGCCATTCCGTCAATTTCTTTAAGTTTCAGCTTTGCAACCATACTACCCCAGGAACCGAAAGACTTTCGTTTCCGGGAAGCTCCTCGACAAGGCAACAATACCCCATCGGATCGCTAGATGGCATAGTTTACGGTCAGAACTAGGGCGGTATCTAATCGCCTTCGAACCTCTGACTTTCGTTCTTGATTAATGAAGACATTCTTGGCAAATGCTTTCGCTTTAGGGCGTCCCCCTGCGGTCCACGAATTTCACCTCTCGCGCAGGGATACGAATGCCCCCGAATTGTCCCTCTTAATCATTACTTCAGTTCCTGAACCAATAAATAGAACCGAAGTCCTCTTTTATTATTCCATGATCGACCATTCAAGCAAACGCTTGTTCTGAGCACTCTAATTTATTCAAAGTAAACTCGCTAGCCACTAAAGAAATCGAAATTTCAATAGAAAACCAGCAAATAGTCACAACAATGATTAACGCCAAAGGCGAATCATTGCATGCAACTCAGATCCAACTACGAGCTTTTTAACCGCAGCAATGACGATTTACACTAGTGGAGCTGGAATTACCGCGGCTGCTGGCACCAGACTTGCCCTCCACTTGGTACTCGAAAAAAGGTTTATGATCAACTCATTGAAATAACCGTTCCATAGGAATGGTCTTTTTATTTTTAGTCACTATCTCATCTATTCAAGATTGGATAAGTTTCGCGCCTGCTGCCTTCCTTGGATGTGGTAGCCGTTTCTAAGGCTCCCTCTCCGGAGTCGAACCCTTATTCTCCGTTACCCGTAATAACCATGGTAGACTAATAGACTACCATCAGGTTGATAGGGCAGACACTTTTTCGGATTATCGGCGAACAAGCCGCCGATATGCTGCGTTATTCAGAGTCAGCAAACTACATCCGAAAATGATTGATTTGCTCTAATAATTGCACCCTTTCGAAAGTCAGGGTTTAATCGCATGTATTAGCTCCAGAATTACCGCAGTTATCCAATAAGATTTTCCGAATAAATGACATCTGCTCTAATGAGCCGTTCGCAGTTTCACTTGAAGCT